>CM019151.1:169770501-170385031 GCA_009733165.1 Naja naja
TGCATTATTCATAAGATTTGCTCTGTTGCCATGGTTGTCTTGTCTTAAAGCTACTTTGGCTTCTAGCTTGATTGATAGGCACTGGATATATTTAATTAGATAGAATGTTGCATCTGTTTATATTTCCAAAAATTCCCTGATCCTGAAAACAATTGGTTTTCCAGCTGATTCCCATCCTAATTCATTCCTCTGCCTTCTGTGGTAGTTTTCTGGGCTACAGCTTCAGACAGGAGGGTATTTGTTAAGCTAAATTAAAGGCTTCTCGTAAGTGAGATTTAAAAGTACTATTCCTACCTTAATGTCTACCAGAATTGCTGTTACTGAGTAGAATGGATGCACAACAGTTTAAATAAAGTTGGGAAACTCATCAGCCAGAATGTACATAATTTAAAACAAATATTTCTAACTTATCTCATTGCTCCAAGCCTAAATTATATAAAAAGATGTATCACATTCAGAGAATATCAGCTTTGGGAGGTCTACTTCATCCTGAGGCTTCCATCATACCTGTTGCAATCCTAGGCACTACATCACATATTCTCTCTCTCTCTCTCTCTCTCACACACACACACACACACACATGCACACACACCCGTCATCAGCAATCTTGGATAATCACCTTCTTTTTGACTCTCCATCTCATACCCAACAAAACCTCTACTTCTGTGCTGTGTTTGCATGCATGGGCTTTTTCCATAGAATACTATTTCATGTCCCTGGATGTGTTTATGGCATAGGTTTGGAAAAGTCCTAAATTTATTGTGGATGTTCGAGGAAAGAAGGTAACAGGAGTGAAGTTGTAATTCAGGTACACTTGTGATGTTTTAACTTTACAATGGTGGGTGGAAGAAGAACATCATGGCTTAAAATCTACAGGACTGGTTTGGACAAAACTCAACAGCACTTTTTTGTGCAGCTATTGATAAAAATAGGATCGCCAACATGATCACCAACGTCCAATGACAGATATGGCACAAGAAGGAAGAGAATGGGTATGTGTGTGTGACTGAACTCAGTATGAATGATCCTGCAGAAAATAGATCTATCACAGTTAGGGAAGATGCTTTTCAGCACCACTAATGAGAATAATGTGCTACATAAATAAATGGAATTTTCTAATCCTGTATAGACAAGGAAAATCCGCGTCTGTCTACAGAATTCAGTGAGGTGGCAGCTGGTGTTGGAGAGCCTGGAATTGTGCTTATAAAAGCAGAAGATGGAAAAGAAGGGAATCAGAAGGAGAAATCTATATCAAAGAATGTGGTCACTTATTGGTAGCTAATCCTTGACTAGATAGAACAGGGTTGGTTGCTAAAGTAAGCAAGAGATAATTGCCTTTAAAGCTATATCCCTGAAATAAGATATACCATGGCCTTACAAATAGGAATTTTATGGAGAGAAAAGGATCATGCAGCATATTGCATTCCACTGCACAGATCTAGCTTGCATATTGCTTTTTGTCAGTGGCAAACTGATGATCTTTCCGATTTCAACTTGAAACATTATTTTTATGAGCACAGTGCAAGAATCAGTGCTGAGTGACAGATCCATACTTTGATCTTCCTTTTATTATCTGTGGCTAAATAAACTACCATAAACACTCAGTTCTGCTCAAAACCACAATGGAATAGGATTATTTTTGGTGGCTTTGTGAAGTTTAGTATTTAGAGGAGGAGGATGCATAAAATGCTGGGATCAAGGATTTCCAGAACAAGGGGACACAACAGAATGCTTAATCAATGTCTTGTGGAATGGGGACTCTAGGCAGCCCCAGTCACAGCATTCTTACATGTTTGCTATATACCAACATATATTTAAAAATTCTTTTTAACGTAAGATTCTGGTTTTGTGAACTTGAGTTGAGCATCTGATGTTGACTCTGACACTAATTCAGACAATTAGTCCATTTATCTAAGTCACAGTTTTCAGTCTTAGAACCTTTAGACATGTGGACAGCAACTCCAATAATTCCCCAGCCAGCGGTTCTTGCTGAGGAATTCTGGGAGTTAAAATCCATGTGTTTAAAGTTGCCAAGATTGGGAGACCCTGATTGAAGTGAATGCAATCTACTTAAGAAGTAACAGATATATCCACAACACAACACAACACAACAGAGCTTGACATAGATACTAAAAGATCTTTTCATCTAAGAAAACACTCTATCTGGATTCCCAAGAGAACACTATGAAAGCTTATCAATGTTTTGGCCAAATATTCAATATATTTTCATTGTCAGGTATGGCTGTGGATTACACTTTGGGGGACTTTGCTCTCTTGATGTATAGAATCTCATCTGGGAAACCAGTGACTTAAGACCAATCTGCTTACTCAATTAGCCCAATTTCTAGATTTGCATGGCAGACTAAACCCCAAGCTAATCAAACATAGTGCTTGTACAACTTAACTTAGCAAAACAATTGATCATAAATGTAAGTAAAGTCTTTGTTAAAATTACTGCACATATTAAGTCTGCTAGTTCGGTTTCCTTAGCTTTTCTAGTGTAGGAATGGTATCACATATACTTTTCAGTGAGTCACCTGTAAAATTAAATGAGCCAAACTTCAGGGAACAGTGGTGCGCTGGCTTAGCAGTTAAGATGCTGGGCTTGTTGGCCGAAAGGTTGGCAGTTGGAGACCCAGGGACTGTGTGACAGGGTGAGCTCCCATTCTTGCCCTAGTTTCTGTCAATCTAGCAGTTCAAAAAGCACACAAATGTGAGTAGATAAATAGGCATTGTTTTGTTGGGAAGATAACAGCTTTCCATGCACCTTGGGGTATAATCATGCTGGTCACATGAACGTGGAAATGTCTTCAGGCTATACTGGCTTGCTCCCTTGGCTGAGAAATGGAGATGAGCATTCTCTCTAGAGTTGGAGAGAACTGGACAGGGAAAACCTTTAACTTTTTTCAGATAACAGCCCCTGGAGGAAATGTGAAGTACTGTCATAGCAGGAGACTCATCCAGCTATCAATGTCTCTCAGGTGTATTTAAAATGTGATTTGATTCAGTATTTAATACTTGGATAACCATCAGTGATCATTGCCCATTTATGTTAGAAATCCTAATCTTTTATACCCTTAGCAACTTTACAAAAAAGGAAAATAAATTCTCAAATCTTGATTTCCTTCTACCTGTCCTTTTGGAGGTGCTGGAACATATTTAATTTTCTCCAGCTCAGGGTTACGCTTAGCTCTTGTGGGTTATTCCAAAGCTGCTACAGCAGAAAAAAAAAGAGAAATGGACGGAGGACCAGGAGAAAACTCTAAAGCTCATTTCATTGTCATGGAATTAGGAAATAATTATGTCAATACAGTTAAGAGGATTACTTCCCATGTATTCGGTTATCTTCTCCTGCTGTTTAAGAGCTAACATTGCAGTATTCAAGAATGAAATTTTGAGTAATTTTGGAATAGCTCCCAGGGACTGCATGTAAAGCTATTACTACCCCTCTATTGTGAGAGGATAGAGGGGTTTAACTACTGACCCGTCAGTTCCAATTTTGTTTTGACCACCGCGGTGAGAGAGCGGTTGGTCATCCATCTTGACTCTGGACTCTGGCCCCAACAGGTGTGAGAGGCCTGTTTGCGGTGTGGAACTCTTTGGACACTGATACCTGGATCTTTTATTCTTCACCTAGACACTTTACATCTGTGTAACATCTATCACCTCTGCCGTATGACGTTTTTATTCCATCTCCACCCTCTATGAATTGTGATCTACTGCTTTATGGGTGTTTACTCGCTATCGGAGTTATGGGCCCTCAGGACTGCGCCCTTGTCCTTGAATTGGCCCACTGGGTTATCGACAGCTTACCTTAATGACGGATCCTGGGATCCCGAGAGGTGGCATGGTGCGACCAAGGGGTTATATTTTAAATCTGGTTTTAAGGGACGACTTTTAAATTTTTAATTCGGTGTTTTAATGGGATAGGGAGGAGGGAGGGGGTTCAACCCTTGTTGGTAGAGTCTGGTTTATCCAGGCCGGAGGGGGGTCTCGTAGTGGAGGGGTGGGGTGAAGGGGCCACGGGGTCCACGTTGAGCAGGGAGGGATTAATAATCCCTAGGGCGATCAGTTATGGCAGGAGTGGACAAGACAGAGGGCCAAATTATGTGTCGGGAGCGCGCCTCCACTGTTTACGAGTGGTGGAGCGCTCCGACCCTCAGGTCTCTGGCCGCTCCCCTGGGGTCCTGGGAGGTGTGGTCCCTGGGCTTAGGCTGGTGTATGTAAATGCCAGATCCGTGGCTAATAAGGCCCCCCTCCTCTGTGAACTTGAGGAGGAGGCTGCGGATCTGGCGTGTATTACGGAGACCTGGTTGGGACCGGAGTAGGGTGTCCCTCTGTGTGATCTATGTCCCCCAGGTTTCCGGGTGCTGCACCGGTCACGAGCTCAGGGAAGGGGCAGAGGAGTAGCCATTGTTATCAGGGAGACCTTGTTTCCAAGGGAGGCCACTGTCCCACAGATAGGCGGGTGTGAGTCCCTCCTCCTGAGGTTGGGCCCGGGTGGTCGGGTTGGGCCTGTTGCTGACATACCTGTCCCCAGCTACGTTGCAGACGGCCCTTCCCGAGCTGCTAGATGCCCTCTCAGGGGTGGCGGTGGAGTTTCCCAGGCTTATTGTCCTGGGGACTTCAACTTGCCCTCTCTGGAGCGGCATCTGGTTTGGACCGGAGTTCTTGGCATCCATTACAGCCATGGACCTGACCCAGGTGATTCAGGGACCCACCCATGAGGGGGGGAACATGCTCGACCTGGTTTTGTCTCAGGACAGTGGTGTAGTGATCTGGGGGTGGATCTCTGGTTGCTCTACCCCTATCATGGACAGATCACTATCTCCTGAGGCTGGTTTTCCAATCGGCTGCCCCCTCTGCTGGGATGAGGAACCGATGCGACGATGGTTCCACCCCAGGCCCCTTGATGGACCCAGAGAGGTTGCAGACGGCCCTGGGGTCCTTGCCCACCTCCTCGACCACAGCCCGGCTGAGTCCTTGGCGGCCGCTTGGCAACAGGCCGCCTCGGCAGT
This sequence comes from Naja naja, assembly GCA_009733165.1. Lineage (NCBI taxonomy): Eukaryota > Metazoa > Chordata > Lepidosauria > Squamata > Elapidae > Naja > Naja naja. The sequence goes on from CM019151.1 coordinate 169,775,520, forward strand.
GCTCGACCAGGTTGTCCCCTTGCGGCCTCTTCCTCCGCCGCAGACCTCGCTTGGCTCCTTGGTTTTGGAGGAGCTTCGGGGGATGAAGCGGCGGAGGAGATGCCTGGAGAGCAGGTGGAGGACTAGTCATTCCGAGTCTGACTGTGTCCAGCTAAGAGCCTATATTAAGACTTATTTGGAAGCAATTAGAGCAGCGAGATGTGCTTACTTCTCCGCTCTGATCGCATCTGCAGATGATCACCCTGCAGCCCTGTTCAGGGTCACTCGCTCCCTCCTGCATTTAGAGGAGAGGGGGGACCCTTTGCGGGGCAGAGCAGAGGAATTTAGTTTACACCTGGAGGATAAGATCGCTCAGATTCGGGCCGGCTTGGACTCTGACTGGCAGGGTTTAGATGATGGAGTGGCGATGGGTCTTATGGATTCTATCTGGGTTGAGTTTGACCCTGTCTCCCTGGATGAAGTGGACATGATCATGTGGAGGCTGTCTTCCACCACGTGTTTATTGGACCCGTGTCCTTCCTGGTTGGTTTATGCCTCCAAGGAGGTTACGCGTTGGCTCCAGGCAGTTGTCAACGCCTCTTTGAGTGAGGGGTTTTCCCGCCGCCTTGAAAGAGGCGGTGGTGAGACCCCTCCTCAAGAAGCCTGCTCTGGATCCAACTGTTTTGAACAACTATCGTCCAGTCTCCAACCTTCGCTTTTTAGTGAAGGTTGTTGAGAGCGTGGTGGTTCAGCAGTTTCCGCTGTTCCTGGAGGAAACTGATTATCTTGACCTGTACCAATCGGGTTTCAGGCCTGGACACAGCACCGAGACAGCATTGGTCGCACTGGTGGATGATCTCTGGAGGGCTCAGGACAGGGGTTTTTCCTCTGTCCTGGTCCTTTTAGATCTCTCAGCGGCTTCGATACCATCGACCATGGTATCCTTCTGCGCTGCGTCCGGGGTTGGGAGTGGGGACACCGTTTTACGGTGGTTCTCCTCTTACCTTTCGGACCGTTCGCAGTCGGTGTTGGCAGGAGAGCAGAGATCGCCTCGAGGCCCTCACTTGTGGGGTGTCCCAGGGGTCGGTTCTCTCACCTCTCCTGTTTAATATCTACATGAAACTGCTGGGCAAGATCATCCGTGGTTTTGGGGTGAGGTATCATCAATATGCAGATGATACCCAGCTTTATATCTCCACCCCAGACCAGATCAGTGATGCTCTCTTGGTGATGTCCCGGTGCCTGGAGGCGGTGCAGGCCTGGATGGGGAGTAACAGGCTCCAGCTCAATCCGGCCAAGACCGAGTGGCTGTTCTTACCAGCAACTCAGTGTTCAGTGGAAGTGCCATCTTTGGTCATGGGGGGGGAGGTGTTACCCCCCGTGGATAGGGCGAGGAATCTGGGTGTCCTCCTGGATGCACAGCTCTGGAGGAGCAAGTGGGAGCTGTGGCCAGGGGGGCTTTTGCCCAGGTTCGGCTGGTTCGCCAGCTCCACCCTTATCTGAACCAAGATGCCCTTCGAATGGTCACTCATGCGCTCGTCACTTCCAGAATCGACTACGGCAACGCTCTCTACATGGGGCTACCCTTGCGGATTACTCGGATGTTGCAGCTGGTGCAGAATCGCCGCGTGGCTGTGATGGGGGTATCCCGATACTCCCATGTTACACCCCTCCTGCACGACTTACATTGGTTGCCGGTTGCCTTCCGGGTTTCCTTCAAGGTGTTAGTAACAACTTATAAAGCCCTAAATGGCTTGGGTCCAGGGTACTTGCAGGCAGGACCGCCTCCTGCCAGCATCACACTCGATCGCCCCATGTGCTCCCACAGGAGGGGCCTCCTGGGAATAACGTCGGTTAGGCATTGTCGGCTGGCGGTTCCCAGGGCTGGGCCCTTCTGTAGGGAGCGCCTCGCCCTATGGAATCAGCTCCCTGCGGATCTTGTTTGGCCCCTGATCTCCGCTCCTTCGTCAGAGACCTGAGACTTGGCTGTTTCAGCAGGCCGGCCTGGATTGACCTGTGGGTGGGTTGTTTTAATTGTATTGTTTATTATTGTAATTTTAATTGTTTTTTTTAATGCTTTTTAGCAATTTTTAGACTCGTTTTTTGTTTAATATTTTTTTATTGTAAATATATCTCTTTTTATATGTTCACCACCCTGAGTCCTTAGGGAGAAGGGCGGCATACAAGTCTAAATAAATAAATAAATAATAAATAAATAATATTTTGATCATCCCTGCTTTAACTGAGAAGAATTGAATTTGGGTTTTTCGGTATGGAAAGGAAGAACTCTGTACTGGAAGTCTTGCCAGAGGTTAGTATTCAGCAGGTTCTGACCAGTTCTGGTGAACCAGTAGTGGAAATTTTGAGTAGTTCGGAGAACCAGCAAATGCCACCTCTGACTGGCCCCATCCCCATCTGTTCTCTGTCTCCCGAGTCTCAGCTGATCGGCTGGGTCTTCTTTTGTTGCCCTGCACAGGAGAATGGAGCTGGGAAGCAGGTTAGTGGGGTGGGGAGGGAATGGGATTTTGCAGTATTCTTCCCCTGCCATGCTCACCAAGCAATACCCACCAAGCCATGCCCACAAAACCAGTAGGAAAATTTTTTGAATCCCACCACTGGGTTTTGACTCTCATTTAGGCATCCTTTTGTCTTGTCTGGATAAAATGCCAAGAATCCTTTATTTTTAGTAGAAGCGGGTTGAGTCCTAGCAACTTTCTCTTTCAGTAACTAACCATGGATTACATAGATTGGGGAGGGAGGTTCAACCTCAAGGATGGAGGGGCCGGATCTGGCCTGCAGAGTGCTTAGATCTGGCCTGTGGAGCCACCCTGGAAACAACTGGCAGAGGCCCGCAGTGCCCCTGCCAGTGAAAACACAGCCTGGGATCTCATTTTTCACTGACAGAGCTCTTGGGCCACTACAGGCGCCCCTGACACAAGTGATGTCAAGCTGGCCACACCCACCTTGGCCCTGCCCTCCCAGACCCCTGAGGTCAAACACAACCCTGATGCAGCCCTCAATGAAATCAAGTTTGACACCCCTGATATAGATAAAAGGTTTTTCTTCTTGGGAAAATCTCTTTCTGTTTCAGTGGCCTCATAGCATTTCCCAAACTTTTACTTAGGGAAGGAATAAAGGAAAATCTCTCAACAAACACATGTAGCTATTCTGGAAACAAGAGAGGCCCCTTTGTGACAGAAACTGATTTATCTGATCAATGTCTGCCATTATTTATACAGGTAGACCTCAATTTACAACAGTTCATTTAGCGACTACTCAAAGTTATAATGGCACTCAAAAAAGTTACTGTTGACCATTTTTCACACTTATGACTGTTGTAGCGTCCCCATGGTCATGTAAATAACATTTGGATGCTTGGCAACTGACTCATATTTATGACGGTTGCAGTGTCTTGGGTCATGTGATCCCTTTTTGCAACCTTCCGACAAGCAAAGACAATGGGGAGGTCAGATTCATTTAACAACCATATTACTAATTTAACAATTGCAGTGATTCACTTAACAAATGTGGCAAGAAAAGTTGCAAAATGGGCCAAAACTCACTTAACAAATGTCTCATAAATGTTGAGCTCAATTGTAGTCTTAAGTTGAGGACTCCCTGTACAACAATGGAACAATGCCTTGTTGTTTTATTGACCAAAAATAAGGGATTGCAAAAAAGCAAAGCAAATACCGTAACCTAAACAATGAAGTCTGTAAATTAAAAAATAATATGTATATTTACAGCATGTGTCTACAGGCAGAAACCTGCTCCCACAATTAGAAATATACAATTAAACTTTTTCATTTCTTTTACTCTTTTTTTTTAAAAAAAGAGTGCCTTGGTGGTGCAGGCTGTTAATAGCCTAGCACTTAGTTCCAGCTGCCTGTAATTATTGCAGGCTCGAATCCCACCAGGCTCAAGGTTGACTCAGCCTTCCATCCTCTCGGGGTAGGTAAACTGAGGACCCAAGATTGTTGGGGGCAATAAGCTGACTTTGTAAAAATGCCGCTTAGTAATAAGCAGGCATATACAACGGAAGGAAGGCTATTGTTGAGCGCATTGGGATGTATCCCAAAAATTGTAAGCCGCCCTGAGTCTCCGGAGAAGGGCAGCATATAAATATGAATAAAATAAAATAAAAAATTGGAAGACAATTTACAATTTCCAACTTTGTTCATGTCCATCACTCATTTTATATTTTAATATATTTTCCAATATATTCAATAGAAGCATGAATAAATGCTGGGAAATAAGCAAGCACACTGAGACTGGTCTGCATAATTTATAATCCACATCCTCTTCTTTATTGAAATCCCTTCAGATACTAGAAGACTGCTATCATCTCTCCCTTTAGCTATCCCTCCTTTAGACTAAACATACTAAGTTATTTTCACTGCTCTTCGTAGGATTCAGCCTATGGGCCTTTTACCATCTTCATACTCTTCTCAGAGTACATTAAGAATGCATTAATAGCACAGTCCCTTTTCTGCAAGCAATCATACTGCAGGGCTGTGACTCTCTGGAGGAAGACTTGCCTAGCTTTATAATTTTATTAATGCATCTGACTTAAAGAAAAATAACTGAATATGTTTTGCATAGCGTGTTTGCTTCATTTTGTCATCCTACTCGGTTGATTCAATTCATCATATTTCATTGCCCAGTAAATTATTGATACAATATCATAAAGGAAGAACATAAAGGGAACATAGCAATTCTTTCTTCCATACCATCATCAGGAATATGGAAAAAAACCTAGCACAAATTCCCTTGTGTCAAAGTCCCAAATCATATATGCCACGAATAATAATAATGGATAGTAACCAGATTTATTTAGTTTCTGAGATTTTAGTTTATTTGTGGAAAAAAACAGGATTAATATAGTAGATGGGAAAAAAACATGAATGTTCTTGCAGTCCTATCCAAGTCATCAGCAGCTTCAGCACCTTGGACAGCGCCACTGAAGTTTACATCATTCCAACAAATGCTTTCTGGAATAAAACACACTACTACTTCATCTAATTATTAAATTAACTCATTTTCTGGATGCATACTGTATATTAAACTAACAGAATAAGGTGATTTAATATGACATGATAAGTAATAAAAACAACAGCCGAGGTTTACATTTAAAATAGATTACCAAATCTCTTTTTGAATGCAGCCATTTGGGCTTATTCAGGATCAATGACCATCTGTCAAAAATGGTGTAGGGTCTCCTGGGTGGGGGATTGGACTAGATGACCTACAAGATCCCTTCCAACTCTGTTAATCTGTTAATGTGCATAATGTGATTTCTCTGAATGCAAACTCAAATATTAGGGGTTTACTTTTGTATAAATCACAAATGTTGAGATCATACAACATTGTTAAACCCAAAATCTGGGTGGCTGCATGGCTGTAACTTGCTTTTTTCAAATGGATAACCAGGTTATGACTTAATATGCTGGCCTAATTCACATCACATACCACAGAAATGGGTGTTTTCCCATATGATGAATCATAAATTATCCATCTTCACTTCAGCTTAGTTTGGCATATTGTGCAAACTGAGCACAGAATTCATAGGCTGCAAATCTTTGTGTGGCTGCCAAAACGGCAGGCATTTAAACACTAGGCACTTTGACTTGTCCAAACATTTTAAACTCTTTTATTGCCACTCTGTACAGTATCATGTTTGTGCTGCCTCTTGGTATTATGTTATGTGAAGAATAATCACCTGGCATTTTTATTATGCTGTAATCTACACTGAGGTCCATTAGGGAGTCTAGAAATGTTTAACTAAATAAATATACTAAATACATTCTCAGCATTCACTTGGTAACAATAGCAATATTATAGTGTGCCTGAGCAAACCAGTTTTTGCTCTTATAATATGAACATAAGCAGCTACTGTGCAGCAATTTATACCATTGTTCCTTTTAGTTCTATAGACTGCAGCAGCTTTGCTGAATTTCAGGTGTAAGTATTTGCCAGCCCTCTATGGAGATGCTGGTAACTGAAATTTTTCAAGCTTACAAACTATGTGATTAATCGGGTATTTATGGCTCTTTCCTTAATGCCAAAAGGGAAAAAAAACCCAACACATTAATGTTTCTATTGATCCACATTTATAAAAAAAATATCCTTAGATGAAAAGGGAGGAGGGGAACAAAAAATCCCCAAGAAAACTCTAATTCATGCAGCTGTTGAAAAATAATGTTAATCCAATAGCATACAGAGGACTTGGAAATGGCACCAGATGTCATAAATAAATTGATTCTGCATTTAATCGTGCTTTCCAAAAGTCCAAGTAAGAAAAAAGTGCTTTAGCCAAATTAAACATTCCAGATTATTACATATATAACACCGTTGGACAATGTACTAAGTCTAAAAGGAAATTAGAATGAACAGTCTGATGTAGTGGTTAAGGACTCTCTTTGAAATCCTTCCTCCCTCCCTCCCTTCTTTCTTCCCTCTCTCTCTCCCTCCCTCCCTTCCTTCTTCCATTCCATTCCATTCTATTCACCTCACAGGATCTTTCTGGAAATAAAAGGGAAGAAGTTCCCCCATGGAAATTGCCTTTTGTTCCTGAATAGATGGAATATATAACTAAGACATCGATATTTTAATCCCAAAAGATACCATAGAAATATCTTAATTATTGAATTTTACCAATGGAACAGGTAAACCTGAATCATCCCTTGGATTTTAGATAGCGAAAAACAAAACTTCTTGCAACAAAGGCCCATTCCATCACAGAATGTTTCTAGGAATGTTATTAACAGAATATCATTAAAGATGTACACCATCACCACTTTCCTGCTACAAACCAGATAAACCAGCCTGGTGAACTAGAACATGCCTATTGGCAGAGATATCAACATTCTGCCCTTGTTGAAGCAGAAATATTCTGACTTGGGGCATGGAGATTTAATTTGGTTGCTATGCTTCTAAAGAATTCTTATGTCTACTTATCCTTCATACATTGGCTTACCTCTTTTTATTTAATTTTTTTTTGCAAAACAACCGAACTAATGGATATCATGAGCCTTTTGCTATGAAAGAAAACCCACCTTAATTCTGCATGCAAGCAAACTTGTCTACAAAAATCAGCCAACAAGGTTAGGTTTGCCACAATCCACAACAGAAGAATGATGATGGAACTTGCAGACATGGCTAAACTGATTTCCTTGACTAGAGAAAAGACAATATATATATTTATAGCTGACATTATGGACATTTTTATATGAAACAGAAAAAAATGCATTTATGATGATGATGGTTAGAGAAAAAAAATCCTGGATAGTAAAAAGTGAGCTTTTTTTGTAATCGTAATTTTGCAATATTTTGCTGCAAAGGAAATTAGAAGCTTCTTTCTATTTGTTTTAATCTTTTCTTTCTGCACTCCTGTCTTACGCCTTTTTTTCCTCTTTTTTATTCTTTTCATTCTGTACTAGCTTTAACACAAATTAAATTAGGACACATATCCTTTTCAAAATATACTGTACATCAACGTACTTGTACTCCCAGATAGTGGCTCCATTCCTTGATTTTAAGTGAAGTCATAATCTTTCAAATGAAATAGCAATGTATTCACTTGAGGGCTTTTAACAGACAAGGTTAGAGCGACAGAAAGAGCATAAGTGAAAGTTGGAACAACTGATGGGTGGAAATCTAATATCGATATCCTTGGGAATCTACCTGCATAATGCACAGAAGATGAATTGTCATTCTGGTTCAGTACATTATGTGGTTGCACATATTGTAGGTACATTTTAATATGTGACATGTAAAGTAAATGTAAAGGTTCCCCTTGCACATATGTGCTAGTTGTTTCTGGCTCTAGGGAGTGGTGCTCATCTCTATTACAAAGCCGAAGAGCCAGCACTGTCCAAAGATGTCTCCGTGGTCATATGGCTGGCATGACTAAACGCCGAAGGCGCACGGAACGCTTCCCATCAAAGTGGTCCCTATTTTTCTACTTGCATTTTACATGCTTTCAAACTGCTAGGTTGGCAGAAGCTGGGACAAGTAACAGGAGGTCACTCCATTACACGGTGCTAGGGATTCAAACCACCAAGCTGCTGACCTTTCTGATCGACAAGCTCAGCATCTTATCCATTGAGCCACTGCATCCCTGCATGTGACATTTAAGACAATTCAAAACATCTTTCCTCATAACATAACAGAATAACAGAGTAGGAAGAGACCTTGGGGCCTTCAGTTCAACCCCCTGCTCAAGCAACAAACCCTATACCATTTCAGACAAATGGCTGTCCAGTATTTTCTTAAAAGCCTTCAATGATAGAGTGCCCACAGCTTCTGAAGGCAAGCTGTTCCACTGGTTAGTTGTTCTCACTATCAGGAAATTTCTCCTCAGATCTAGGTTGGTTTTCTCCTTGATTAGTTTCAATTCCTTGTTTCTTGTCTTGCCTTGGAGGTGCTTTGGAGAGTAGGTTGAGCTCCTCATCTTTGTGGCAACCCTTAGATCTGTGATGACAAGCCTATGACACGCAGAACCATTTGTGCCGGCATGCGAGCTGCAGGCAAACTTACTGCACTGCACATGTGCATGCCTCACAGCTGATTTTTGGCGGGTTTGAGGCCTTTCTCGGCCTCCCAGAGGTTTAAGGAAGGCTTCTGCAGGTTTTTCAGGCCAAAAACTAGGCCCATTTCATCACTTCCTGTTTTTCCAGAAATACCGGAAGTGACGAAATGGGCCTAGTTTTCGGTCTGAAAAGCCTGCAGAAGCCTGCAGAAACTGGCCAAAAATCAGCTGTGAGGCACAGTGCAGGTAAGGGGGCAGTGGTGGGTGGGTGGGGATTGTACGCGCATGTGTAGGGGGGCACACATTGCCTTCTGGGTACTGGCACACGAGCGCGAGCATGCAAGTATGCGCACAATTTTTGGCACAGGAGCCCAAAAAGGTTAGCCACCGGTGCCTTAAATATTAGAACACTCTTACCATGGCGCCCCCTAGTCCTTCTTTTTTGCTAGACTAGCCATGCCCAATTCCTGCAACCATACTTGATATATTTTAGCCTCCAGCCCTCTAATGATCCTTGTTGCTCTTCTCTGTATTCTTCATAGAGTCTCAACATCTTTCCTATATTGTGGTGACCAACACTGGAATGTAATATTCCAAGTGTGGTCTTACCAAAGCATGAAAAAGCGGTACTAACACTTCACATGATCTTGAACACTTTTGTACATTAGAAGCTCCATTTTAGAGAGGCAAAAACCCATGGATTCAGATTTTACTAAATACTTATCTTGGGAAGATGTATTATTCCCATTTATCTGGTGCATGTTACAAATAAGAGGAAATATGAAAAGCAAGAGGAACCAATTTCCTGGAATAAATGGAGCCAATGAAGAACTGAATGTTTAACACTTGTGTATCTCTAGTCAGAGATAAATCCAATGGGAACACTCTTCAGCCTGACAACTATAGTAATTATTCTGGAGTAAACACATTACTAAAAATACAGCTGGCTGTTTTCTGAGAATCAGTGCATGGTTTTAGCATGGTAGCTCCAGCTGTTTTTAACATCAAACTTACTTGATTATCTCAATCCTAGAAAATGTATTGGTGGATTGTCAGATATCTTCAGTTTCTCTTTCTTTCTCCCCTTTCATTTTTATTTTCATTCATCCTCCCAATTGTAACCCATGGTATACATCCATTATTTTTTATTTCCTCCAGGATTTCTTGCTTTGCTATTTCTCATTTGGTTTCATAACCTGATACAGTAACCTGATTCCACACATATACAGGTAGACCTCAACTTATGAACCAAATTGAGCCCCAAATTTCCATTGCTAAGCAAGACAATTGTATAATGAATTTTGCCCCATTTTATGATTTTTCTGGCCACAGTTGTTAAGTGGATCACTGCAGCTGTTAAGCTAGTAACTTGGTAGTTAACTTGTCAGAAGGCGGCAAAAGGTGATCATACGATCCTGGGATACTGCAACCATCATAAATACATAAATACATGCCATTTGTCAAGTGTCTGGATTTTGATCACATGACCAGGGGAATGCTGCAATGGTCATAACTGTGAAAGACGGTAACTTTTTTCACTGCTGTTGTAACTTCAAATGGTCAATAAATGAATGGTTGTAAGTCGAGGATTACCTGTACACAGAGCTTTGGAAGTGTTGTTGTTCGCCAGCAGCAGGTGCGGACAGCTGAGGTCTTGGAGAGCGAGGACTCAGATGAGGGGCCTGCATGTGGTGCAGGGATGGGGCCAGGACTATCAGAGAGTGGAGTGCGGCCTTCGGAGCTTGTAGAGGCTGGCGGCAGTGATGCAGAGGACCCCAAGGAGCCTGTGCCCAGTGCGCGTGTGCACAGGGCTGCTCAAAGGAAAGAGCAGCTGCAGCAGCACGGGCAACTCGAGAGTAAGGCTGCAAGGTAATGGCCTCTCCCTTAAGGGATAAAAGCCAGCCCTCAGAGGTGGGATTCTTTGCAGGAAGCAAAGAAGTTCTTGCACTTCAAGTCTTGTGGAAGTTCGGACTATCCTGGTTTGTGTTTGGAGACTTTTGGTTTTGATTATTTCCTTGCGATTTAATCTAGTGTTCTTGGCAGCCTTGCACAACCTTGGCAAGGCTTGTTCTTATCTGGGACAATTAGTTTTTAATAGCGTTTTACTGTGAATGAACAGAATTCCCAGAGAAGCATTAAAAAGGTTTTGCTTTTATCTCTGCTTGGTGTTTGTTTGCTTTGAATGAGGCTTGGGTCAGAACAAGGAGGAATCATGGAAAGGAAATACTCAATTTTGTAAGATGTGCCTTTATTTATCTACCAACCCTCAGTCTTGGCTTCTGTTCATCTTTACCGCATCCTTCTTTAAGGCCCTTGTGCCTTCTTCCCTCTTTGCCAATGCAGGTGGTTGGGCACTTTATGAAACAACTCCCCATCCTGAGCTTCTCAAGGATTGGTTAGACAAGCCTTTCTCAAACTTGGCTACTTTAAGCCACCCAGAATTCCCTAGACAGTCATTTTGGGGTCCACACATCTCACCAAACACTGGTTAGACAAAGATGTCGGGCAAACTCAAGATTATTATTATTATTTTGATTACTTAGAAGCAGAGAACATCTTCCTTTAGGCAGTTAGGAGTGGCAATGATGCTGGGGAAAAATACTCATATTAGTCATATGCTACAGGGCTTGAGACAAATCTCAAGTAAATACTACACAATATAGATCTCCCATTCCAAGTGTGGAAGCATCTTCTAGAGAGGGATGAGCTATAAGTCCTTTCAATCAATCAATCAATCAATCAATCAATCAATCTCATTAATCTTGAATAGCTATTTATCTGCATGCTAACATATATTCCTACCAGAGTCAAAGTGTTCTGGGCCATATGAATCATTTTTTCCTCCCTTGGAGATTTCTCTCTCTCTCCCCCCCTCTTCCCCTCCCTCCCCCCCTCTCCACACACACACACACACACACACACACACACACACACTCCATAGAATGAAAGGGACTGGGCTGTAATCCATAGGCTCCATTAATTTGGATTGTCTTTTCTTTTAGATGATAAACAACTGGAAAATAGGATGATTGTGGAGAAAAAATGTTGGTACTATATTTTACCCCTCCCTTCCATTTATTCTACTACCCACTAAAATGCTACCCAAAAAAGTGCATTAAACATTGTACATTAAACATTGAAGGTTATTGCTGGTACCTGTTTAAGTCATTTCACTATTGTTTTTGACTGATCTCTCCCCCCCTAAAAAAACTATATTCCACCTAAATTTGCCTTGCTGTATCATATGACATATATAATAGATGAATTCCAGCATGAATTTAATTAGGAAAGTTTCATTTTTCCAACATGGTGCCAAATTTGTTCTTACAGCTGTCAACCGATACCTTAGCAAATGAGTGATACTGTTCCATCTTTGTTTCCTGGAATTATTTTTAATAAAAATATTTCTGCTTTCAGTTCATATTTAACATTTTGATTTTTTTAAAAAACATTTTGAAAAATTTCCTTCCAATTTTTTTGAGGCTTTTTTTGCATTGGGCACATGTGGTAGAACGTGCCTTCTCTGTTGTAGCATTTCCAACATCTGCTTTTTATATGATTTGTCTCTCTTGGTAATCGCTGATGAATTTTATGCCATCTGTACATTAATCTAGGACTTTTTTACTTGGATGCTGCTGCAAAAAAATATCCTGTGTATCTTCCCTCTGTAACTGGGGAAATCGTTCAACTGCCCTTTTCTGAACAGCATTACACTTTCCCACTGTGTAATGTAACAAAACCAACAAACCAACAGCATTTGTGACACCATCCTTTTATTAGCGTGGCCTTTGTCATTATCCATATATGAATGCATGGTGTATTCCGTTCTTTGCACAATGGTTGATGAGTTAATGTGAAGCAAGCAAGAATTCCAAGAACATGGATTAAAAACGAAACACAACTCTCTCTCTCTTTGAATAGTATCAGCAGCAAGTAAACATACAGAAAATACCCCAACCAGCTCATTACCACAGAAGCTGGCGCACGAGACTTCTGAAGTTGAAAAATATACCACGGGAAGTGACTGGAGCCTTCACAACATCTTACATAAACGCAGAGAGTGATACAAGAGAAGGTGGAAAAGGTGGGGGAAGGAGGGAGGGAAAGAGAGAGAAAGAGAGAAAGAGAGATAGAGGAAGGAGGTAGAGGAGGAAGAGAGCGAGAGGGAGGGAGAGGGAGAGAAAGAGAAAGAGAGAGAGGCTAAGGAAAAATTCAACATTTTGGACTGCCTTGACTTGTATACTGTACTGCAACGAATCCACGTAAAAACAGCTTCGCTTCTTCTTCTCCTACCGGTTTTGAAGGAGGGAGGGAACGGTTTGAAGGGGGGCGCCCCCCCATCCTTTTTCTAAACGACCCTTCCTCCATCCCGCATTAGAGATCGCAGAGGGAGGGGAGGTGCCGGAAGACAGGCGCGGGGAAGGGTCTAGCATTCCGCCCCCCCTTCCTCGGCAACTCTTAAAAACTCCCCGAGGACCTGCTTCGCCCTGCTTGACTCAGCCTGTCCCGCACACAGAAAGGGGCTGCGCCTCCAAACTGGGAAACTGGGAGGTGGGGGGAGAGGGATGCAACATCTTCTTATTGCATCTTCATTGCATCTTTTATTTCGCCCCCCCCCACAAACAATTCACTGAAACTAAGAACCGGAAGCGCTGGAGACAGCTGCCCCCCACCCCACCCCACACTTTCACTTACCGCACGGGCGACGGGAGCGGGCGAAGGGCCGAGGAAGCCACGGATGGCGTCAGGTCCTGGCCAAGGACGCGCGGGCTGCGGATCTGGAGGCAGGAGGGATCTTGGCCGCAACTGCAGCTCTGGGGCTCTGGGCGGCTTTCCCCTCTGGAGACAACCCAGCGGGGTGGAAGCGAAGCCGGGCTGAGGCTCGGGAACCCCGGCTTGGCGGCCGCTCCAGCTCTCAATGGGATGGAGCGGTGAGAGGAGGAGGAGGAGGAGGAAGGGGAGGAAGGCGTCTCTCCGGTCCGCACCTAGAAGGGGTGGGAGCTGCTGGGGAGGGGCTCGGAAGATGCTCGCCTCGCCACCGCCTGCCTGCTGTGCCTGCGCTTGGGAAAGCAGCCGAGGCCGGCGCCGCGCCGCAGTCCCTCAATTATTCAGCGCTCTTCTGCCGTCTCTTCCCATCTGCTCCCGCCGCCACGTGATCCGGCTCAGCGCCGGGAGCGGGCGGCTGCCATCCCCATGGGAGAGATCCATCCAACCCAAGCTTTAAGGAAGGCCTGCTAGGGCCGCTGCTCTTTTCTTAGCTGCGTTCCTTCCCACCACCCGCCAAACCCGGGTTGAGGGTAGCACCAGCGACTACGTAACCCAGGTGTTTTCAAACTTGGCAAGTTTAAGACTTGTGGACTTCAACTCTCAGAATCCCTGAGCTAACATGACTTTAGGAGGAATTTAAGTCTTAAAGCTGTCAAGTTTGTAGACCCCTGACCTAACCTAACCCACCACGCGCTATCCCAAACCAAGCTATCCTGGTTTCGCGGGACACGCTATGTAGACCAGAGACGCCGCTGCGTGCAGGGGTCTCCAATCTTGACAGCTTTAAGCGGCTTAAAGCGGCCAAGGTTAGAGACCCCTGGACTAGGGTATATGGTGGATGCCCAGCCTTTGAGTCAAGAGTGTTTGGTTTCTCCTCCTGCTTTCGCCCTCAGAGGCAGCCAGCCAGCCTGTAATGTTGGGAAAGGAGGTGTTGAGGGGGTCCTTGGTGCTCTCTGAGTTTGCGTGTTTCCTTGCAGACATTTCCTTACCCTAACTAACTAGCTAACATCATCATCAGGGCTAGTAAGGAGTGCTGTTAACTAGCTAACATCATCATCAGAGCTAGTAAGGAGTGCTGTTTGCTGTCTGTTTATATATCCTGGTGACTTGCTTGACTGTGTGAGTGGGGAGGGGGTCTTAGAGATTATTGGTTGGGCTGTTTGTTGATGGCTCCTTACTAGCACTGATGATGTTAGCTAGTTATGGTAATGATTTGTCACTTATAGCTTTTATGTACAATGAGAGCTTATGCACCGAAGACAAATTCCTTGTGTGTCCAATCACACTTGCCAATAAAGAATTCTTCTCTGCTCTTTTGTACTCCTATTCTATTCTACTCTACTCCACTCTACTCTACTCTACTCCTATTGTATTATATCTATTCTATGAAACATCTGCAAGAAAACAAGCAAGCTAAGAGAGCATCAAGGACCCCTTATTTCAACCCTGAGCTACAAATATCCTCCTTGTTGGCAGTTAAGTCCTTCTTGACAGACCCTCCCATCACCCTATGGGGCCAGGACCTTAAAAGCAAACTTTGCCCCCAAAGTTTGTTTCCTTTCTAATGTATTTCATAACTCCATTCAAATCAATCCACCAATCAATCAATTCTGCCAAGCACTCAGCACAGTGTTCTTTCTGCCACTGGATAATGGATCTTTTTTCATCAGACATGCTGCTGCTGATAGGGTTGGTGATGGGAGATTAATCTGGAATTCCCTGCTTACAAAGTGCCTGTCTAATGCTCTTTTGTAATGGCGCCCACTACTCCGCTTCCCAGTTAAAATGTATTTAATGTCCTTTAAGGACACTTGCTTATCCTTGTATCTGTGCAATGTGAGCTTTACTTACCGATAGCACAGGGAAACCAGAACCTCAATGGAAAGCTCCTTTTTCAGTTCATTCCTGCTAAAGTCTCTTCTCTATTTACTCCTTTCCCACCAACAAAGCAGTTGTTTAAACAACCTTAAACTAAGAGTTAAACTAGAGCCATCAAGGCAAGACTTTGGGATGCAAAAAGATGTGATTTTTCAAGAGGCAACTGGACTTTCTTGTTTTTCTTTTTCTTTTGAAGACGTTTTGCTTTTTATCCAAGAAGCTTCTTCAGCTCTGACAGGATAGTGGGGAATGGAAGGATTTATATTCCTTGCAGACAGCTGATCATTTGCATCCTTTTAGAGCAGGGGTCTTCAAACTTGGCAAGTTTAAGACTCCCAGAATTCCTCTTCCAGTCATTTTAGCTCAGGAATTCTGGGAGTTGAAGTCCACAACTTAAACTTGCCAAGTTTGAAGACCCTTGTTTAGAGGGTCATGGAAGCACTTGGAGGTTTATCTGTGTCCTCAGGGTCACCTGAGTAATACTTAATGGTTCTGGTAGTCGGCAGACTTCCTTATTGTTCTCTCACCTTGCTTTCTTTTCTCTGCCATCTCACTTCCTTTGTTTTGTGTTGATTTTTTTTTGGTATTGTTGCTGCTTTTAAACTTTTTGAATGATCTGTAAACCACCCTAGCGTCACTGTGAGTCAGGTGGCATATAAATATAATAATTTATGATATATTATTTTATTTTATTATTATACAAATATAATATTAAGATTATATAAATCATCATCATTATCATCATCACCTTTCTAGCCATTGTCTACCCCAGGGGTCCTCAATCTTGGCAACTTGACGACTTGTGGACTTCAACTCCCAGAATTCCTCAGCCAGCATAGCTTGTTGAAGTCCGCAAGTCTTAAAGTTGTCAAGTTTGGAGACCTCTGGTCTATCCATTGCAGGATGAAGGCCTCTTCTGCATATTTCCAATCAATATGGACAAGCTTTCTTTTGCCAATTGGGCCCACAATACTTGCTGATGTCTTCCATCCATCTCTCTTTTTTTATGTCTCTTTTGTGGACACTATTCATTCTACTGTATGACTGCTTTAGTCCACCTGCTATCAGTTCTTGCCATGTGACTAGCTCATTTCCATTCAATTCTTTTACTCTCTTGATTATATAATCATATTTCTCTAAATATAATTATGTCTCTTTATTAGGATTATTTCTCTTTATTGGGATAATACAGCAGACAGCTTAAAAGGTAGACTATCATCCCCCAAACCTATGCCCTTCTTAATTGATTAATTTTGAATGGATTGTTGATGGTTAGGCATCATTAAGTGTTGTACATTATGATTCTTGATGAATGTATCTTTTCTTTTATGTATACTGAGAGTATTTGCACCAAGACAAATTCCTTGTGTGTCCAACCACACTTGGCCAATAAAGAATTCTATTCTATTCTATAAAGAATTGTATTCTATCTTGCACAAACTTTGTGCACAAGCAGTGCACCATATGCAAAGATTGGCTTTTGTGAAGGGTTTTTTTTAAAAAATGAAGTCTATTTGAAATACCCAGTCACCGGGTAGAGGAGGTGCCAAAAACAATTACATAATTAGATTCTGCAGTTTGCTAAATCAGCTTCTTCATTGGACCAAACTTCTTACTTGAATTTGGAGCCAGTGGGAAAGTTTAGCAAGCAGAAATCTGCTTTTGTTATCATTTGTATGGTACTTTGGCATCAAAATTAGGAAGAAACCAGAACTCTGAAAGGTCTAGGTTTGGACATTATGTTCTATGCAATTTTTTTTAAAAAAGCAATCAAACTGTACTCATAAGAACCTTTCATAGGCCATTGTGACTGTTATATTTCATTAGAGGAAAAAGGAGAATTGATTTATTTTGCTGGTGATGATAATTTATATAATAGGATCTATTGGAGAAGTTTTTTTCAAAGTGTATCAATGAATCAGAATAGAGCTGGAAGGGACCTTGGAGGTCTTCTAGTCCAGCCCCATGCTGTGGACTGGGGTTTTCAGATAACAACTCACAGCTGGTTGTAGGGGAAACAAAGTCAGCTATCTTTTTTAAAAAACATTCCACATCAAAACTGTAAGGATGGCACTAATGTCTTGCCTTATATAGGTACTCCTGGACTTACAACCATTGAAACCATTTAGTGACCATTGAAAGTTACAATGGCATTGAAAAAAATGGATGTCAGCCTTGGAAGCCATATTTTACTTGGAAGCTTCGAGGCTGCCAGATTTCATAGAGATGTGGAAGATAATAGATAATAGAATAGAATTCTTTATTGGCCAAGTGTGATTGGATACACAAGGAATTTGTCTTGGTGCAAATGCTCTCAGTGTATATTAAAAAAAAGATGCATTCATCAAGAGTCAAGAATCATCAGGTACAACACTTAATAATAGTCATAGGATACAATAAGCAGTCAAATCATACTAGAAAACAGTCAATATAAATTGTAAGGATACAAGCAACAAAGTTGCAGTCATACAATCAGAAGTGGGAGGGGATGGGTGATAAGGAGTGAGGAGAAGATTAATAGTAATAGTAGTGCAGAGTTAATAAATAGTTGGACAGTGTTGAGGGAAATATTTCTTTAGCAGAGTTTGGGAAAAAACTGTCCTTGTGTCTAGTTGTTCTGGTGTGCAGTGCTCTATAGCATTTTGAGGGAAGGAGTTGAAACAGTTTATGTCTGGGATGTGAGGGGTCTGTAAATATTTTCACAGCCCTCTTTTTGGCTCATGCAGTATACACTCAACAACATTCATTCTTAGAAAGTCAAGGACAAGTTGCCCTGCACCTGGGAAGGAGCATCTGGAGGAATGTCTCCAGTTGGGATGATGTTTGAATGAACCATGTGATGGACTGATGGGTGCAGGGGATGGATCTTTGAATTTCTTTTGGGAAGGGAAAACCCGGAACTCTCAGATTGGGTTTTTCCCGGATGTGTCAATATGACAAATCTAATAAAATGGAACTTTGAGGAAATGCTCATCTTGGAGTTTATTGGTTTGGAGTTTGTTAGTTGGAACACTGACAAGGGACACATGACCGTTTTTCACGCTTATGACCATTGCAGTATTCCCATGGTCACGTGATCAACATTCGGATAGTTGGCAGTTGGGATGTATGTGTGACATTTACAATGCCCCAAGGTCATGTGATCCTCTGTTGTGACTTTCTAACAAGCAAAGTCAGTGGAGAAGCCGGATTCACACAACAACCGTTTTACTAAGTTATCAACGACAGTGATTCACTTAACTGTGGCAAGAAAAGTTGTAAAATGGGGGCAAAACTCACTTAACAACTCTCTTGCTGAGCAACAGAAATGTTGGGTTCAGTTGTGGTCATAAGTCAAGAATTACCTGTATACAGCTCAGAAGCCATGCTGGCACAGTGGTTAGGATGCAGTATTGCAGGCAAACTGCCTGCTGCCAGGAGTTCAGTCTTGACGGACTCAAGGTTGACTCAGCCGTCCATCCTTCCGAGGTCGGTAAAATGAGGACCCAGATTGTTGGGGGTGATATTCTGACTCTGTAAACCACTTTAAAAAACCCCAATGTAAAGCAGTAAGTCTAAGTGCTGTTGCTGTTGCCATTGGGGCAGCGTAATTTTTACTGGCATCTTTTTCACTGAGTCAAGGACTAGACATAAGGCCTGGAAGGAATGCCCTTTAATGTGACCATGAACCTCAAACATAGCCTCTATGAGTTTTAAATCTATTAGCTCTGGCACCTATTACTTGGAAGTCAGGCAAGTTGGTAGTAACTGAGAACAGAGGCAAGATAGAGATCAGCAACTGGAAGAGCACATTTTATGCCAGTATTGCTTTCTTCCAACTCAAGGTTGGATAGATAGCACTTTAATTTAATAATGTGGAGAAGCCCACAATATCCACACAAAGTACCTACATGTACTCCCTGACATATTTATTTATTATTAATTCGACTTATATGCCCTCTCTCCGAAGGACTTGCTACAAAATAAAACCACACAACAATAAGTTAGATAAAACCAGATGAAACAATCAAGCCGAATTAACACTAAAATCGCAGCATTAAAACTCTTAAAAAACCACCCCACCCCAGGGTCACAGCCCGGGTTGATTAAACAACCAGGTCTTCAGGTCGCGACGAAAGTGCGGAGGTCAGGGGCCAGGCGGAGCTCCAGGGGAAGTTGATTCCAGAGGTCAGGGGCCGCAACAGAGTAGGCCTGTCGGGGACCGCCAGCTGGCACTGTCCGCTGACGGGACCCCAAGGAGCCCCTGTCTGTGAGATCGCATAGGGCGGTTAGTGTTCGATGTCGGCAACAGTCGCCCCTTAAATAATAGGGACCCATGTCATGAAGGACTTTGTATGTTAAAGTTAGAACCTTGAACCTCACTCGGAGCACAACCGCAACCAATGCAGGCCGCAGGAGGGGGCGACATGGGAGAACCGGGAACTCCCATCACCACCCGCGCCGCGATTTTGCACCAGCTGCAATCTCCGGATGGTGTGCAAGGGCAGTCCTAGATAGAGAGCGTTGCAGTAGTCGAGTCGCTGGCAACAAGGGCATGAGTGACCGCACGCAGGGCATCGCGTCCAGAAACGGGCGAAGCTGGCGAATCAGCCGGACCTGGGCAAAAGCCCCCCCGGTGACGGCTCCCACCTGCTCCTCCAACCGGAGCCGTGCATCCAGGAGGACCCCAGGTTCCTAGCCCTATCCACAGGGGCAGCACCACTCCCCCTATGGTCAACGATGGACATTCCAAACTGGACCGCGATGCCGGTATGTACAGCCACTCAGTCTTGGCCGGGTTGAGTCGAAGCATATTTCCGTCCATCCAGATCCGTACCGCATCCAGACAGCGAGTCATCATGGAGAGGGCATCACTGATCTGGCCTGGGGTGGAGATATATAATTGTGTATCATCAGCATATTGATGATACCTCACCCCAAAACCACGAATGATCTCACCCAGCGGTTTCATGTAGATATTAAATAAAAGGGGAAAGAGGACCGACCCCTGAGGGACCCCACAAGTGAGTGCCCTTGGGGCCGATCTCTGCCCCCCTGCTAACACCGATTGCGACCGCCCCGTGAGGTAGGAGGAGAGCCACCGAAAAACAGTGCCCCCCACCCCCAACCCCGCGAGGTGTCGCAAAAGGATACCATGGTCGATGGTATCGAAAGCCGCTGAGAGGTCTAACAGGACCAGGACAGAGGAAAAACCCCTGTCCCGCACCCTCCAGAGATCATCCATCAGTGCGACCAATGCCGTCTCCGTGCTGAAACCAGGCCGGAAGCCCGATTGGCACGGATCTAGGTAGTCCGTTTCATCCAGGAAAAGCGGAAATTGTCTGGCCACCACACTCTCAACAACCTTCGCCAAAAAGCGAAGGTTGGAGACTGGACGAAAGTTATCTAACACAGTCGGGTCCAGGGTAGGCTTCTTCAGGAGGGGTCTCACCACGCCTCTTTCAGGGCGGAGGGAAAACACCCTCCCTTAGCGAAGCGTTGACCACTGCCGGATCCAACCGCGGGTGACCTCCCTGGCAGCATAAGACAGCCAGGAAGGGCACGGTCCAACAAACATGTGGTGGAACTCAGGCGCCGCATAATCCCGTCCACTTCATCCTTGGAAACAGGATCGAACTTATCCCAGAACATACTGGCCAGACTACCTGTATCCCACTCCTCAGACCGCTGCAAATCAGTGGACAACCCGCTCCGAATTCGAGTGATCTTATCCGACAGATATTGACCAAATTCCTCAGCCCTTCCTCAGCAGCGATCCCCTCCCCAGAACAAAGGAGAGAGCGCATATGACCATATGACCACAATTTATTTATTTATTTATTTATTTATTTATTTATTTATTTATTGGATTTTTAAGCCGCCCCATCTCCTTAAGGACTCAGGGCGGCGTACAATAAAAACAATACAATATACAATTAAAAAGAGATTAAATCCAATAAGAAACCCAATTATAATCTAAAACACTAAAAACAGTCATTAAAACTCCCACAGACACACACACCCCTCAGTCCAGGTCAGCGAGTTGGAACAATCACGTTTTAGGCCCCGGCAGAAAGAGCGGAGGTCAGGGGCCACCCGAAGCTCCAGGGGCAGTTGGTTCCATAGGGTGGGTGCTCCCACAGGGAAGGCCCTACCCCTAGGGGTCGCCAGCCGACACTGTCTGGCTGACAGAACCCCGAGGAGGTCCTGTCTGTGAGAGCGCACAGGACGATGAGAAACAGTCACTGGCAGCAGGGTCTCCCATAGATTAGAAATAGAATGTCTGTTGCTAACCATGGCACTTGTTAAGTGAGCCCTGCATGGTTTTCTGGCCTTACAAATGGTTGTAAGTCAAGGGCTGGCTACCTGTAGTACAGAAACAGCAATAATTCTTAAATAACTCAGTAGTAAGCAAAGATGTATTCCATATTAAATGAGAAAGTGAAGGCAGATGCTAAGCTAAATGTATTTAAGTATCAAAAAGTACTACATATAATATTCTGAGAAATCCTATGGCCCTGGTTTCTCTTTCCTTTGAAACAAGGTGATCTGCAAACTCAGAAGAGTTGGAATGGCAAACATGACCTAAAATGATTAATATTGTTGAATTTTTTATTTAACAATTTCTCTCCATTAATGTTGATTGAACTTAAGTTTTCCATACTGATGAATTTTTATTTGATCTTCGAGAGTAGCTCCTTATACCTGGACAAAGCAGGCTAGAAAAAGAGAAAACTTTATTGGGAATTAGTCAAGGCATTTTTTTAAAAAAAGTTAAAATTAGAGTAACAGAGTTTGAAGGGACCTTGGAGGTCTTCTATTCCAACCCCCTGTCACAAGGAAACCCCATACCATTCCAGACAAATGGTTGTCCAATCTCTTCTTAAAAACTTCCAGTGTTGGAGCATTTTACAAAATTCGGGAGGCAAGTTGTTCCACTGATTAATTGTTCTAACTGTCAGGAAATTTCTCCTTAGTTCTAGGTTGCATCTCTCCTTGATTAGTTTCCACCCATTGCTTCATGTCCTGCCCTCAGGTGCCTTGGAGAATGGCCTGACTCCCTCTTCTTTGTGGCAGCCCCTGAGATATTGGAACTGCTATCGTTTTAGCAAGAGTTAAAACAATTTGCAAAATAATAAAAAGGCACCATCACAATGGTGTGAAAACTTGAAACTTTTTTGAAAAATTAGCTGACACATCGAGCTAAATCTGAAACCAATGAAAGCAACAACTATAATAGCATTTTAAATGGAGGAATAACTGACTATCATACTTTTTCACTGGGATATACTTTCGATAGGAATCTTGACTGTTTGCAAAGAAAAACTAAATTAACGGAGAATGTGTTATGGTGTTCAAAAATCAAGGTTTTGTCGTGGCAATGTGGTGTGAAATGGTGCTGGTGAATGTAGGCATGCTCACATTAGACATATAAAGTGACCGTATTATTTCACCTCCATACTGAAAATTCAGAGTTTGTTACACAATCAAAATTTGTTAGGCTTCATAATCTAATCAGCAGATACCATATACCTCCATTCATATCCTGTAACAAGGCAGTCCTTACGGGCCTAGAATTATGGTTGTAAATTGTGGCAGTCCTTAAGCAGGTCACAATGTAACTGTGCCCAATTTTACTATTTCTTTTTTTTTTCCAGCAGTAGTTAGGCAAGCATGACAATCATCAAACAAATCCATTTTAGTCAATGGACATGAAATAAATGCCAATTCCCAGCAAAAAATACTGAAAATCACAAATATGTCACCGCAACATGCTGCAAATGGCCATAAATAGTTGCCAAGTGCCCAAAATTAGCTCAAACTGCCCAAGGAGCTGCTGATGCAGCTCTACAGAGGAATTATTGAGTCTGTCATCTGCACCTCTATAACTGTCTGGTTTGGTTGTGCAACCCAACAAGACAAACACAGACTTCAGAGAGTAATTAGGACCACAGAAAAAACAATTACTACCATCCTGTCTTCAGTGGAGGACCTGTGTACTGCACAAGTCAAAAAGAGGGCTGTGAAAATATTTACAGACCCCTCACATGCCAGACATCAACTGTTTCAACTCCTACCCTCAAAACGACACTATAGAGCACTGCATACCAGAAGAACTAGACACAATTTTTCCCCGAACGCCATCACTCTGCTAAACAAATAATTCCCTCAACACTGTCCAACTATTTACAAAGTCTGCACTACTATTCCTGTTAATCTTCTCATCATTCCTTATCACCCATCCCTTCCCACTTGTGACTGTATGACTGCGACTTTGTCGCTTGTATCCTAATGATTTTTATTGACTATTTCCTAGTATGATTTGATTGCTTTTGTACCCTATGACTATTATTAAGTGTTGTACCTTATGATTCTTGACTCTTGATGAATGTATCTTTTCTTTTATGTATACTGAGAGTATTTACACCAAGACACATTCTTTGTGTGCCCAATCACACTTGGCCAATAAAGAATTCTATTGTATTCTATTTATTGTATTCTATTCTAACATGTGAACACGGGGGTGGGGAGCAGTCATAACTTCAAAGCCAGGTTCTAAGTAGCTCTGGCAATATCCATCATAACTTTGAACAGTCACTAAGCGATTGGTCATAAGTTGAGGACTACCTGTACAGAAATTTTTTTTTCATTTTAGTGTTACATATAATAAATAAGTTCATCCAGGGCTGTGAAGAATGATAATGTCTTGCTCATAAATTTACAATCAGATGACCTTTTTGAAATCACACTAGAACAGTGAGGGTTTGAGAGATCATAGAAGTAAGTACAGAGGCTTGTATGCTTCTTTTACCACTACGAAAAACCTTATGACATCTCTCCTTCTCAAATGTTTGATGTAGGCTGAAGCACCAGGAGTGTTAAATAACATGAAGTATGACACACCGAAGGAAAATGGGGGCTGTTGATTCAATTCTACTTTGAAGGATTATGACACACAAGATAGCTATAAATCACATTTTGGGGGGCAAAAAAACAAAGCAAAATATATTGATGGGATAACAGGTACCAGACAGATGTAGAGATGGTATTGTTTGTGTGTGTATGTGTGATAATGCTATATATTACCTAAAATATAACAAAATGCAATCCGCTAGATATGTACATTAGGCAAATATTGCAAAGAGGCATACATATATTTGAGTGCAACTTTTAGGCCCCACTGGCTAAATTGTACATTTCAGTGAATACCTTCAGTGAAGCTGACACACAAAGCCATAAATAGAATATCTTTTGGCAAATTGGAAAGCACACTTACTACTTACGTTCAGTTTACAGACTAAAAATAAGAAAAAAAAAATTGAACACACCAAGTGTGGAAATATAGATACCCTTTCAGCCAGTACTTTGTAACACTAGAAATAACAGGTTTCAAATGTTTTCTGTAGCGAGCTAAGAATATTTCTATTCTTGCTTTGGGAATCTTTTCCTACTCCAGAGCTTTTATAGCTCAAAAATATCCTTAGGTCTCCTTTGCATGTACCTCCATCGATCAGTCAATCAATCAGTCAGAATAGAACTGGAAGGGACTTTGGAGGTCTTCTAGTCCAACCCCCTGCTCAAGCAGGAAAGCTTATACCATTTCAGACAAATAATTATCCAATCCCTTCTTAAAAATCTGCAGTGACGGAGCACCCACAATTTCTGAAGGCAAGTCATTCCACTGATTAATTGTTCTGTCAGGAACTTTCTCCTTAATTCCAGGTTGCTTCTCTCCTTGATTAGTTTCCATCCATTGTTACTTGTCCTGCCTACAGGTGCTTTGGTTAATAAGTTGACCCCCTCCTCTTTGTAGCAACCTCTCAAATACTGGAATACTGCTATCACCCTTAGTGCTTCTTTTCTCTAGACTAGCCAAACCCATATCCTGCAACCGTCCTTCATATGTTTTAATCTCCAGGTAACCATCTTTTTTTTAAAATTACATTTATATGCCGCCCTTCTCCGAAGACTCAGGGCAGCTTACAATTTTTGGAGCACAACCCAATGCGCTCAGCAATAGCCTTCATTCCATTGTATACACCTGCTTATTACTAAGCAGCATTTTTTACAAAGTCAGCTTATTGCCCCCAACAATCTTGGGTCCTCAATTTACCTACCCCGAGAGGATGGAAGGCTGAGTCAACCTTGAGCCTGGTGGGATTCAAGCCTACAGTAATTGTAGACAGCTGGATCTTAAGAGCAGGCATTTAACAGCCTGAGCCACCAAGGACTTATTTAGTTTTCTTTTATTCTGATGCTGTCAAGTTGTACCCACAACTTCCTCTATGGGGTGGAAAAAGAAGAAACAAACAATGGCTGATTGTCCATTTCCCAAAAACTATAAAACATTAGCTGTTTATCAAACTTCACCTAAAGTCAGATCTAGGAGCTGACAAAAATAAATTGATTACTTTTGTTTAAATGACTACAGGGAATAATTAGCAACAGAACCGTTTCTGTTGTCTTCAAGCAATTGTGCTACATTTATGGAAATGAACACATAATAGAAGTAAAGGTAAGGTCCTTAAAAGAAGCTGCATATGGACTGGCAGGTTGTGAGTTCAAACTGATCTAGAAAGACTCAGAGAACCATTAGCTTGCAAGTCATCCCTCCTCCGTAGCTCATTGAGGAGGAGGCTGCGGACCTGGCCTGCATTACGGAGACCTGGCTGGGGCCGGAGGGGGGAGTCCCTCTGTGCGATTTATGCCCCACGCATTTCCATGTGCTGTATCGGTCTCGAGCCCAGGGAAGGGGCGGAGGGGTAGCCATAATTGTTAGAGAGACCCTGTTTCCAAGGGAGGCTAATGTTCCGGAGATAGGCGGATGTGAGACTCTCCTTGTGAGGTTGGGCCCGGGTGGTCGGTTGGGTCTGTTGCTGACGTACCTGTCCCCCAGCTGCGTGGCGAAGGCCCTTCCTGGGCTGCTTGATGTCCTCTTGGGGGTGGCAGTGGAGTTCCCCAGGCTTATTGTCCTGGGGGACTTTAACCTGCCATCTCTTGGGGGGGCATCAGGTTTGGCCCAGGAGTTCATGGCATCCATGGCAGCCATGGACCTGACCCAGATGATTCAAGGACCCACTCACGAGGGGGGGAACACTCTCGACCTTGTTTTTATCTTGGGACACTGGCGTAGTGATCTGGGGGTGGGTTCTGCATCTACCCTACCCCTGTCATGGACAGATCACTATCTCCTGCGGCTAGTCTTTCAGGTGGCTGTCCCTTGCTGCTGGGATGAGGAGCCAATTCGATGGTTCTGCCCCAGACACCTGATGGACCCAGAGAGGTTTCAATTGGCTCTGGGGTTCTTGCCCACCTCCCTCGATCACAGCCTGGCCGAGATGCTGGCGGCCGCCTGGCAACAGGCGGCCTTGGAGGCACTCGACCGGGTTGTCCTCTTGCAGCCTCTTCCCCGCCGCAGGCCCCGGTCAGCTCTCTGGTTTTTGGAGGAGCTCCGGGGGATGAAACGGCGGAGAAGATGCCTAGAGAGCAGGTGGAGGACGAGCCATTCCGAATTCGACCGTGGCCAGCTAAGAGCCTATATTAGGACCTACCTGGAAGTGATTAGGGTGGCGAGGCGTGTTTACTTCTCCGCCTTGATTGCGTCTGCTGATGATCGCCCTGCGGCCCTGTTTAGGGTTACCGGTTCCCTCCTTCAGTTGAGGGAGGGGGCGGACCCCCTGCAGGGCAGAGCAGAGGAATTTAGCTCATATCTGGTGGATAAGATCACTCAGATTCGGGCCGGCTTGTACTCGGACTGGCAGTGGTCCGATGATGGGGTGGCGGCGGGTCTGGTTGATTCTATCTGGGTTGAGTTTGACCCGATCTCCCTTGATGAGGTGGACAGGATCATGCGGAGGTTGTCCTCCACCACGTGTTTATTGGACCCGTGTCCCTCCTGGTTGGTCTATGCCTCCAGTGAGGTGACACACGGCTGGCTCCAGGCAGTTGTCAACGCCTCTTTGAGTGAGGGTGTCTTCCCCACTACCTTGAAAGAGGCGGTGGTGAGGCCTCTCCTCAAGAAGCCTGCCTTGGACCCAGCCGTTTTAGATAACTATCGTCCAGTCTCCAACCTTCACTTTTTAGCGAAGGTTGTTGAGAGCGTGGTGGTGCAGCAACTCTCCTTGTTCCTGGAGGAAACTGATTATCTAGACACATATCAGTCAGGCTTCAGGTCTGGACACAGCACGGAGACAGCATTGGTCGCGCTGATGGATGATCTCTGGAGGGCTCGGGACAGGGGTTTTTCCTCTGTCCTAGTCCAATTAGACCTCTCAGCGGCTTTCGATACCATCGACCATGGTATCCTTCTGCGGCGGCTCCAGGGGTTGGGGGTGGGGGGCACCGTTCTGCAGTGGTTCTCCTCCTACCTCTCGGACCGCTTGCAGTCGATGTTAGCAGGAGAGCAGAGATCAGCTCCAAGGCCCCTCACTTGTGGGGTGCCACAGGGGTCGGTCCTCTCACCTCTCCTGTTTAATATCTACATGAAACCGCTGGGTGAGATCATCCGAGGTTTTGGGGGTGAGGTATCATAAATATGCCGATGATATCCAGCTTTATATCTCCACCCCAGGCCAGATCAGTGATGCTCTCTCTGTGATGTCCCGGTGCCTGGAGGCGGTGCGGGTCTGGATGGGGAGAAATAGGCTCCAACTCAATCCGACCAAAACGGAGTGGCTGTTCTTACCGGCATCTCGGTTTTCTGGTGATGTTCCATCTTTGGCCATAGGGGGTGAGGTGTTGCCCCCTGTGGATAGGGTGAGGAACCTGGGCGTCCTTCTGGATCCACAGCTCTCTTTGGAGGAGCAGGTGGGGGCTGTGGCCAGGGGGGCTTTCGCCCATGTTCGTATAGTACACCAGCTATGCCCTTACCTGAGCCGAGATGCCCTTCGAATGGTCACTCATGCACTCGTCACCTCTAGGATCAATTACTACCATGCTCTCTACATGGGGCTGCCCTTGCAGACTACCCGGAGGCTACAGCTGGTGCAGAATGCGGCCGTGTGGGCTGTGATGGGAGTATCCCGATACTCCCATGTTACACCCCTCCTGTGCGACCTGCATTGGCTGCCAGTGGCCTTCTGGGTCAGCTTCAAGGTACTAGTAACCACCTATAAGGCCCTAAATGGCTTGGGTCCAGGGTACTTGCGGGAACACCTCCTGCCAGTATCATCATATGCGATCGTCCTGTTCGCTCCCACAGGAGGGGCCTCCTGGCGATACCGTCGGTCAGACATTGTCAGCTGGCGGTTCCCAGGGCTAGGGCCTTCTCCGTGGGAGTCCCCGCCCTCTGGAACCATCTCCCCGTGGATCTCCGTTTGGCCCCTGACCTCCGCTCCTTCCGCTGGGACCTAAAGACTTGGTTATTTCAACAGGCCGGCCTGGAATGACCCGGGTGGGATTTTTTTTACTGTTTTAATTATTTAATTAATGTTTTAATGTTTTATTGTTATTTATTCTGACTTGTTATATTTAATGCTTGTTTTATGTAAATTTGGTCCTGTTTTATTGTTAACCGCCCTGAGTCCTTAGGGAGAAGGGCGGCATACAAGTCGAATAAATTATTATTATTATTATTAATTCTAATGGTTGTGTTTTACATTCAGGTGTGCTAGAGAATGAAGCTAAGTTGTTGGCCCATCTCATAATATTGTGGCAGCTCATCAGACTGGAAAACAAATGACCTGTCCAGAAGCAACAGCTTAACTTGACAAATTATATATTTTAGAGGGAAACTTTTTAATTAACTGAAGGTATGGGTTGCTGCTGAAGGCCACATTCTGTATCATCCTGGATGAGTGCTTGGATGTAAACAGGTTACTGTCACAACACAAAGAAGGGACAAAGAGTTTCTGCAAGAATGAATACACAGAGAGACCTAATTTTTCAGATTGTGTCCTCTGCCATTAGCTTGCCAGTATTTGTTATAAAACCAAACTGAAACAGATGCTGGAAGTCATGTGTCTAATAGGGTGACCCATTTTGCACTGCCCCAAAAGAAGACAAATGTAACAGAGATTTCTAGAAGATTTGTTGGTGTACTTTAAAAAAAATGTAATACTTCTCATTTGGGACCTTAAACTTTTTCTTGGGGGTGCAGTTTTGCTTGGAGAAACAGGCAATGAACACTACTTCTCCATCATTCCTCTGACTATATTGCAATTTATCTATACTCTATAGTTAATTTCAGGGGTGGGATCCAACCGGTGTAACTACTGGTTTGGTGATTTACGTTTTGCATACGTGTGAAACATACATTACGTTTTGTGCGTGTGCATGTGAAACGTTGTCAGCTGTGCTGCCCAGACAGCTGAGCAGCGCTGCATGCGGGTGCTCAGCATTTGAAAAAGCACTATTTTCCTGCTTTTTCAATCACAGCTGTCCTGCACAAAGCAGCTGAGGTTGAAAAAGCAGGAAATAAAGGACAGTAAGAGCCTGGGCAGGCGGGTGGGCCAAAACAGCAGCAAACACAGAACCGGTTCAGTGTCTGCTGTTCTTCAGAGCTACCAGTTCTACAGAGCTGGACAGAACCGGTAGAATCCCACCCCTGGTTAATTTTTTTTTCCAAGTAGAAGAAGAATAAAAAAATCACCTGGCTATTTGGGCAATTTTTTTCGTTTGATTGTATGGACTATGGCACCTATAACTCTCCAGATGTGGATGAGCTACAAATATAATGGCAGATGTTGCTGGTTACAGTTCAGCAACATCAGCTATATGAACCCTGGTGGTGCAGTGGTTAGAATGCAGTATTATAGGCTAATTCTGCCAACTGCCAACAGTTCGATTCTCACTGGCCCAAGATTGACTCAGCCTTTCATCCTTCCGAGGTGAGTAAAATGAGGACCCAGTTTTCTGGGGGCAATTCTGGGGGCAATATACTGACTCTGTAAACCACTTAGAGAGGGCTGTAAAGCACTGTGAAGCAGTATATAAGTCTAAGTGCTATTGCTGTCAGAGAAGCCACAAAGTTTCCTTCCCCTGCCAATGAAAGTACTTGTTCCTTTATTTCTGTAGAGCAACAGTTCCCAACCTCCAATTACTTTCCTCTCATTTAAAAAAAAAAACAATTTTTTCATGTCCTCTGAAACCACAGCCTTTAGTTCCACAGCCTTGCTGGCCACAGCAGCCAGAATACCAAAATACTCAACAGAATCCTGGACAAGGGAATGGTTGTACTCCTAACAATCTGCTTAGTCATCCCATCAAATGATTTTTCTTCCCAATGACCATGTTTTGAATCACACAACAATGTGAATGAGAACATAAACACCAGGCCTGCCATCTTCTTCCATAAATAAGATGGTTTTTTTTTCAAACCTGAGAAATAAAAAAATATGTGTTAGTGTATTCAGCTTGCAAATAGCAAATGAAAGCATGATTAAGCCAGCCGAGTTAATCCTTAGTGAATTGTTTCATTACTGAGGAAATATATTCCATTTTATCATGCAATTAATGGTGACAGGACAAGAGCAGGCGGTGGTGGTGGAAGGAGAAACATAACCCAGTCAAATAAGAGTAGATTTTAATCTTCATGCTTCAGAGAGTAATTTATATCTTGGACTGTCAATCAGTTAGCAGCCTTTCTCTTCAAGGGAAATGCTATTAGTTTCAAAATCTCAATGGGAGTTTGTTACAGTCTTAAATAACAAACACATCATATAAGAAGACCCAATGTAACTAGAAGATGAAAGCAATGACATTCTGATCAGTGCACAAACAGACCTTTACCTTACACTAAACCTTAAACACTAAAAAGGAAAAAAACACAATTGCTATGTAACATCCATCACAAGTGGCCAGATTCCCACTACCCACTGAGCCATTAAAATAACAAATTCTCAGTGTCCATAGCAAAAATGAACCTGTTAAGCATTGCTTTAGAAATCAAAGGCAATTAAGTGATGGGATAAATATAGCATAGCCATATTCACCTTACCATTTTTGTTGGGACAAAGGCCAAAATAACAGCTGATCCGATGTTTGAGTTATTAACATACAGTTAAAACCCTGTAATTTCAAACTTTCCCACTTGAACATAATCATTGAACAAACCTGCTTAGGCAAAGTTTATTTTCTGCACTATCCTCTGGTTTTACCTTCATGTCATCCCCAATCTATGAATAAGCAATAAATATACAATTAAAAATTCTAGAATAAAATAACAGATAAAATCTATGATAAAATTCAGTCTGTCAATTATACATGGTCTAACTACTAAAATCACAATCCATAAACTCTGTGGCCATAGTCAATTTATTACTAAAAGGGAAAGGAAAAAGCAGTGCAAAAGATTTGCCACAATTTGTTGTATAAAATAGCTATGGTGGGTTTGACAGGTGTTTCCAACAAATTCTCAGTGCTGCTCAAAAATAGGACTGACAAATTTGTACTTGGTTTGGGAAATCTTCATAAAACATTTTTCGGCACCACATCTCATCTTACTGTCTTGCTTGGTGTTGAACTGTTTTTGAAATAATCCATTTTTTCCTCACAAATGTTCTTTTTCCATCCTGCCCCACATGATTCAAACATTTTTGCAGAACTTTCTATAATGTAAGTCCATGTACTTTATCATATCCTTTTTCTAAATCAATAAATGTACAATTGCTTTTCCCATATTCAGCAAAACAGAATTTAGAAATTTGGCTAATGTATGCTCAGACAGGTGTAAAAGCACTGAAGTTCCCTTGAGTCTCTCTCTAAATAGTTTTAGAGTCTTCCTGACACAGCTGTCACTTGTGGCCAGTTAATAATGCATTTGTACAGAAACCAAGCAGCAAACCAAATTCTGTCACTTTGTTGGTTCAGAGCTGATTGTTGTTAATTATCCAGCATGTCAAATTAGTCAAAATTACTCTTGGTTCATTGACCATTTGAATCAGTTTGATTTTAGGTAAAACCCTGGCAGATGTGCAATAGCTACATAAATTTCCAGATAAATATTCAGACAATATATAAGCACTTTACCCTAGTTCAATAATTTGAAAATGATTTCAATATTTTGGCTTGATACTTGTTGTTACCATAAGACAACAGGCTGGGGAAATCTTTTGTAGGTTATGTGGAGTGTTGTAATCCAACCCCTATACCAGTTGAATAAAAAATAAATCACACTGA
The DNA here is from genome assembly GCA_009733165.1 of Naja naja. Lineage (NCBI taxonomy): Eukaryota > Metazoa > Chordata > Lepidosauria > Squamata > Elapidae > Naja > Naja naja. The sequence goes on from CM019151.1 coordinate 169,807,771, forward strand.
ATTCAATAGAATTCTTTATTGGCCAAGTGTGATTAGACCCACAAGGAATTTGTCTTGGTGCAAATTCTCTCATTTCTTTATGTACACTAAGCTCTCAGTGTACATAAAAGAAAACACATTCATCAAGAGTCAAGAATCATAAGGTACAACACTTAATGATAGTCATAGGGTACAATAAGCAATCAAATCATATTCAATGTCAGAAAGTAGAACTTTCTGGAGTTGCTATGCAGTTTACAAATTAGAGTTTGATGGGGTGATCAAACCTACCAATGACAGGGTGGCATTGAGCACCTCACTGTGATACTGTAGGACACGCCCCTAAGTATAAAAGGGGCTGTCAACTGTCATTTTCCTGTGAGAAAGAAAATAGGGAGATTCTAAGGAGATTGGAGATACTGAGAAGATCCAAGACTCTGAGGAGATATTAGGATCTGACAGACTGAGGTCTGTGTATGAGAAGATATAGCAAAGAGATCTGAGAGAAGATCTATAACCTAAAGAGAAAGGGACTTTCTAAAGAGGTTAGCTATATCTAAGAAGAGGTTATGAGAGGAAGAACTGTGAATCCCTCATAGTGACTTCTAGTTCCTTGAAGGACTATTTAAGAGGAATGAAAGAAGAAAAGACTCTGTATATATTTAAGAATAATATATTTATTGATTATTCTGTTATAAATAAATCTGTTTTGATCTGACACAACTTGGCATTGCAATTTATTGAATGACTCTGTGAAATAGATATAGGTTTAAAGATCCAGGCCAAATTCAATTAATATTATTTAACACTCAATATAGTCAATATAGATCGTAAGGATACAAGCGACAAAATCACAGTCATACAGACACAAGTGGGAGGGGATGGGTGATAAGGAGTGATGAGAAGATTAATAGTAATAGTAGTGCAGACTTTGTAAATAGTTGGACAGTGTTGAGTGAATTATTTGTTTAGCAGAGTTCAATGTTGCTAGTACTCCCTCAATGACCACACCAGCAATTCCATCACCATGCAACATAGACATTAAGCGAAATTTCATGTGGCCATGACAGACTTACAACCCTATTTCTGCTGTGGTCATTAAATGACTCACCTGCAGCCCTTAAACAAGATATCAGGGGTCTGCGACTTGTCATTTTTATGGCCGGCATCTCCATTGACTACTTGGTAGGGCTCAGCTCTGAAACATCCAAATGGTGATCACATGACCACGGCAATGGTTATAAATACCCACCAATTACAATGTGCCTGAAAGTTGATCACATGATGACAGGAACACTGCAAAAATAATAAGTGATGACTTTGGTCATAAAGTTACTTTATCAGCACTGGTATAACTTTGTACTGTCACTAAACAGGGCAGATATTAATCATGGGCTACGGGTAATCCTTGACTTATGACTATAAAGGAGCTCAATATTTCTGTTGTTAAGTGAGACATTTGTTAAATGAGTTTTTATGACCTTTCTTGCCATACTTGTTCAGTGAATCACCACAGTTGTTAAGTTAGTAAGATCGTTGTGAAGTGAATCTGGACTCCCCATTGACTTCGCTTGTCAGAAGGTCGCAAAAGGAGATCACATGACCTTGGGACACAGCAACGGTCATAAATATGAGTCAGTTGCCAAGCATCTGGATTTTGATCACATGGTCATGGGGATGCTGCAAAGGTCATAACTGTGAAAAACAGTCACAAGTCACTTTTTTCAGAGCTGTTATAACTTTAAATTTTCACTAAGCAAATTGTTGTATGACAAGGACTGACTTACCTGCAAATGCAAAGCTTCAGCCAGTATTTTGAGCCTCAGTGGCACAGTGGTTAAAGTGCAGTACTGCAGGCTACTTCTGTTCACTGTTGGCTGCTTGCAATTTGGCAGTTCAAATCCCACCAGGCTCAAGGTTGACTCAGCCTTCTATCCTTTCAGATAACAGATAACAGATAATCAGAGTTGGAAAGGACCTCATAGGTCATCTAATCCAACCCCCCACCAAAGCGGGAGAACCTACACCAATTCTGACAAATGGCAGTCCAATCTCTTCTTGAAAGTCTCAAATGATGATGTTCCCCACAACTTCCGAGGGCAAGCTGTTCCACTGGTTGATTATTCTCACTGTCAGGAAGTTTCTCCTTATTTTCAGGTTAAATCTCTCCTTGTTCAGTTTCCATCCTTTATTCCTTGTCTGGCCTTCAGGTGCCTTGGAAAATAGCTTGACCCCCTCCTCTCTATGGCAGCCCCTCAAATATTGGAACACTGCTATCATGTCTCCCCTGGTCCTTCTTTTCACTAGACTAGCCATGCCCAGTTCCTGTAACCGTTCTTCATATGTTTTAGTCTCCAGTCCCCTAATCATCCTGGTATCATTCGAGGTTGGTAAAATGAGGACCCAGACTGTTGGGGGCCATAGGCTGACTCTGTAAACTGCTTAGAGAGTGCTGTAAAGCACTGTGAAGTGGTATATAAGTCTAAGTGCTCTTGCTATTTTTGAATTATTGCTTCACTTTATGAATCCCTAACTCTGCCATCAGTTATGCAAAGTGCAATATCAGAATCTTTTCAGCAGAAATGAGTTCTGTGTATTAAGGAAGCTGAGGAAGGCAGCAAGATATATTTTTAAAAATCTTCCTATTGGTGGAATTCCAGCACTCTTCCCATAACAATCAACATTGCTCCTGTATTTGCATTTGCCTGCTGTGAATAATCCTTTTTTGATGAATAACACTTGTAAAACGTGAAGCTTCAGAAAAAAAATCTCCTTCACCTATATAGTAATGACTTCAAAAGCAGGCAGAATGAGCAGATTAGAAGGCTCTTGTTAATCAGAAACACAGGGGAATGTCATGTTCTGTGATAAGGGCTTAGAGGATTAATGCCTCTTCTGTTGTTACTCCATCTGATAGCAAAATATATGTGATGGTGGAGGAGGAGTGTGAAGAAGGGAATGGCTTCACACATTACCTTGAATGATTATCAAGCAGCCTATGATTACATATTTTGCCGATAGCAGAGAATATTTGCGGCTCAAGATTAAACTTTGGAATCCTTGGTGCTCTCTGAGTTTGGTTGTTTTCCTGCAGATGTTTCATTACCCAAGTAGGTAACATCTTCAGTGCTGAAGATATTACCTAGTTGAGTAATAAAAAGTTCGTAAGAAAACTGTTATGTTTGCATGAAGAGTCAAACGCGAAGAGCTTCAGTAAAGAGTTTATTCAGTGACTACAGCTCAAATGGACCCGAGTTGGCTGGGCTACGGCTGCTTCTTATAGCCAGCAGCCGTAGTTGCCAGCCAATGGGAGTGCAGGGTTTCTTCCCGCACTATTTAAACCAATACCATTTAACATTTTACAACAGTTCAAATAAACCAATAACATTCAAACCTACATACATAACACCCCTCCCCACTAGGTTCAGTCCATACCAAACCCCAACCTATCTAATGTATTCTTTTAAATAGGTGGGGCTCTTACGTGTATGTTGAGACCTTCGTGGTTCAGAAGTTTTAACGTTCTCACCCAGTGAGAGAGGAAATGTAACTGCTGACATTTCCCTGCTGGGACTTCCTGTGAAAGGAGACCCTGTTAGACTGTTAGAATCTGGTCTCTCCTCCCAACCCATCTCCATTCCAATGTCAGCACCCAAGTCAGGTAGTGATGTGCAATCTTCCACTTCTAAGGATGGATCTTGGCATTGTGACAGGTTTTGGGATGGTTCCTGTCGTAATGGCTCATTACACATGGGGTTGATTCTTGCTTGCTGATTTTCTTCCTGTTCCTCCCTTCCCCTAGAAGTGACATCAGGTGAGGGAACCAGAGAGAGACAGGGCGATGTTCCAGAGGGAACCTGGATCTGAGTTGATCAATGTGCCTGCTCCAGAGGAGTCCATCCTCTGTTTGTACCCTGTAAGAACGAGGGCCAGTGATTTGAGTTATTGCAGAAGGAATCCACAAAGGCTCACCTATAAGGTTCTTAGCATACACAGAATCACCCACACTGAATGTACGAACTTTGGAAGTGGAATCCAGTGGTGCTGGGTGCGTAAGTGGGATGAAGGCGGTCAAGGGAAGACCTAAGTTTCCTATCCATCAACAACTCCGCTGGGGATAAGTTAGTAGATGAGCTAGGAGTGATGTGCTGGACACTAAGAAGTTTTTCAAGCTTCTCAGTGATGTCCCCAGGACCCAGTTGCTGGAGCTTCTCTTTGGTAAAGCGTACCATGCGTTCAGCCCAGCCATTAGCCGAAGGGTGCCCAGGGGCAGTAAGGGCATGTCTGATACCCTGTTGTGCTAGGAAGGATTCAAAAATGTTAGATGTAAATTGAGGGCCATTGTCAGAGACAAGAACATCAGGTAACCCATGGGTTACAAACAGTTTTCTGAGCTGCTTAATGACAGCATCAGTTGTGGTGGATGTCATGGGAAATACCTCGAGCCATTTGGAATATGCATCTACTATAACAAGAAAAGTGTGCCCTCTAGTAGGACCTGTGAAATCAATGTGGATCCTAGACCACGGGCCCCTAGGACATTCCCATTCCTGTGTGGGGGCATGAGGTGGGGCAGGCCTGACTACCTGGCAATTGGGACAAGATTCAACCCAGTTTTCAACCATTTTGTCAATACCTGGCCACCATACATAACTCCTGGCCAATCCCTTCATCCTTACAATACCAGGATGACCCTCATGTAACATTTCCAAAACCTCTCTTTGCAGTTTTGCAGGAATAACCACCCTGTTACCCCACAAAATACATCCTCTTAATACAGATAATTCAGTTTGCCTGGACTTAAAAGGTTGGGCAAGGTGAGGTAGATCTTGAAGAGGCCAACCTTTCTTAATCCAGCCTATAATAGGAGCCAATAAAGTGTCTTTGGCAGTCTCTCTGGCAATTTCAGCAGCATGTACTGGAAGCTTGGCAACAGTTTCTAGAAAAAAGGTGTGAGTCTCAGGAACAGGGTCCTCAATGTGTGAAGGAAGTGGACAGCAACTCAAAGCATCTGCATGCCCAATGTCTTTACCAGGTCTGTGGATCAGTTTGTATGAATAAGCAGCAAGAAATTCGGTCCATCTCAGCATTCTTGGTGACAGGATTGTGGGCGTTGGTTTGTCCCCTGCCACAATGCCTAAAAGAGGTTTGTGATCTGTGACAACAGCAAATGTTCTCCCATATAGATACTCATGGAATTTCTTGACAGCTGCTACAATTGCCAAGGCTTCCTACAAGCCAAGCCAAGCCAACTACAGTTGGCTGTAGTTCCTCTCTGCTTTAGTCAAGGTGCGAGAGTAAAATGCAATAGGGGCTTCCCTCCCACTGGGAAGCAGGTGGCTCAACACCCCCCCCTACTCCAAAAGGGGAGGCATCACAAGTCAGAACAACAGGAAAGTTCTCAGAGAACTGTATCAGTACAGAATCAGACGTGATTTCTCTCTTGATATTGTTAAATGCAGCTTGTTCCTTCCTGCCCCAGACCCATGTAGATTTCTTGTCTAGCAACCTATGTAGGGGTTCTGCAATAGTTGCCTTCTGAGGTAGAAACATATGATAGAAGTTAATGAGTCCCAAGAATGCTTGTAAATCTGTTTTGCATTTTGGCCTGGGGGCTTCTTTGATTGCCTGAACTTTGGCCTCTGTGGGGTGGATGCCATGTTTATCTATCATGTAACCCAAGAATTCCACTTTATCTGTTCTAAGTGTGCATTTTTCTTCTTTGACTTTTAACCCCACTTTTTTGAATCTGATCAAGACTTCTCTGAGTCTTTCTTGTAACTGAATGTCATTTTCAGCAGAAATTAAAACGTCATCAAAATAGGGCACCACTCCTGGCAACCCTTGTAACATTCTTTCCATAAGGCTTTGGAAGATGCCAGGTGCTACGCTTACTCCAAATTGCAACCTTTTGCACTTGAAAGCACCTCTATGGGTCACAATTGTTTGAGCTTCTGCAGTGGCATCATCAACTGTTAACTGTTGATATGCCTGGGCCAGATCCAATTTGGCAAAGACTGTGCCCCCACCAAGAGAATGTAATAAATGATGCACCACTGGAACTGGATATGCACTCTGTTGTAGCGCATGGTTCAATGTCCCCTTGTAGTCTCCGCAGATTCTCACAGACCCATCAGCCTTGACTGGTGTGACTATGGGTGTCTCCCACCTGGAGTGGTCAGTGGGTTCTAAAACCCCTTGAGCTATTAGTTTATCTAATTGTGCATCAATTTTTTCCTTTAAGGCAAATGGGACCCTTCTGGGCTTTAAATGGATTGGTGGCACCTTGGGATCTATGTTAAAGGATATGGGGGTCCCCAAGTACTTGCCTAATCATTGCTGAAGACCTCTGGAAACTCAGACTACAAGGCCTCTTCCCATTCAGTGTTGCTTACGTGATTGATACCAGTCACCTCGATGCCCAGCGGGTTGAACCATTCAAGGCCCAGCAGACTTGGGTGGTCCTTGTCCACGATGATCAGTGGTAGGTGCTTGGTGTGGCCCTTGAATTTCACGTTGAATTCTCTTGTTCCAACTACTGGAATCTTGTTCCCTTGGTAGTCTTTAAGAGTCAATGCTTGCTTCTTGAAGTGATTCTTTTGGATGTTAGGAGGTAGTCTGTGAATAGTGTCCCATGACACCATAGAAAGGTATGAGCCTGAGTCCACTTCCATTTGGCAAGGCCTTCCTTCAATAAGTACCTTGACATGCACCTTTCTGCTTTTTAATGGGGAAGAATGACCAATAGTTACTGTTTGATGAGTTTCATTCTTCCCATTTGCTTCTGTGCTGTGCCCCGCTTTCTCACTGAGGTTGTTAGGCTTGAATTCTTTGTCTTTGCTTGCAGCAAACTTCCTTCTGTTGGGTGGAGTTCTGGATGATTTGCAGACTCTTGCTAGGTGTCCTCTTTTATCACAACGGAGGCAAATGGTGTCCAAAAACTTGCATTCAGTGTGGGGATGGCTTCCCCCACAACCTCTGCAGTAGAAATCTTGCCTCTTTCTTTTCAGGTCTTTCTTTTTCCACTCCATTCTGTGTCTGTAAATTCCTTCCTCCACCTTACTACAGTCTGACTCAGAATCTATTTGCTCACAATAAGTTGTTGTGGACTTTTCAACATCAGGATGGCTTGTGGCCTTGTTAATCTTTTTCATGGCTGCTGCTGAGGACTTGGTAGCTTCTGCTGAAGAGGCTTCTTCTATTGCTTCTTTCAGCGTGATCTTAGGTTTCATTAATAATTTGCTCTGCAGCACCTTGTCTTTAAGGCCTAAAACGAAACGATCGCGCATGGCCTCCTCTAAACTGTTGAATTCGCATGCACCCCCTATGTCTCTTAAACTTGCCACGAAGTCGTTTATGCTTTCGTTTTCCGCATCTTCCGCTGCTCGGAAATGGCGGCAAGATCGTTTCCCTCCAAATACATTTGGAAACGATCTGCATACGACTCCCAGTCTTCTGCCGTCGGATCGAACGGGGCTGGGGGTGTGTTCAGCGCAGCCATCTCGCTCTTCTGTTCCGCGTTGCCTTCTCTTCAGGGGAATCCCACCTTCATCGCCAGTGTTAAGTTTGCATGAAGAGACAGACGTGGAGTGCTTCAAGCTCTTTAGTTTATTAGTGACTACAGCTCAGAACGGACCCAACTGGCTTTGCTGCAGCTGCTACTTATAGCTGGCAGCCGCAGCTGACAGCCAATCAGAGTGCAGGGTTTTCCCGCACTTTCTAAACCAATCATTTCCAACACTTTACAAGAACAATTCAAACTTAACCAATGATTTCAAACAGAAGGAGTTTTTAAAATTTTAATACAGAGCAGGAATTTCTTGTTAGGAAAGAAAGAAAGAGAATGTAGTTGACGGTGAAGGCAGGCAGGCAACCAGAAGTTAAGTTTAACACTCACTGAATCTATTCTGTATATTAAACCAAGCTTACAATTTTCAAGGCCTCCCCAGTTTTGGACAAGGGCACTCTCTTTTATCAGTTGCTCCAGCTGTATTCACTTCTACCAAGACTGAAAGAGATTGAGCTCAGACCATTCCCTTGCTCTATCTTCTGCAGCTGGTGCCTATTCTTTCCCCAAAAGGAAGTGTAATTTTCTGCCTAGGTACAAATGGACTTAGGCAATTTTAATTACAGTGATAATTATCCCCACTCCATTTCAGGGCCAACTGACTTCACTGTCTTTAAGGTCCCTGAGTCTCTGCAGAGATCTGCTCAAGTGGTATGATTAATTCTGGGCAGGACAGTTCGTTCCAGAAGATTGCTTAACTCCCATCTCCCCATTCATCTGCTCTTCTCTGTTTCATTAAAAGCAGTTTTATAACTTGGGCTACCACTTTTCTCTGGAGCTTCCATACAGAGCTGCTGTAGTGTAGCAGTAAAGGAGAATGCAGGAAAAATATTCTGAATCTATGGTAGAGGAAGCATAGATCCAAGGCCAGAGGGAATTCAATGAACCAAGCAAAATGAATCAAAGGGAACTGTACTCTTATCCTCAGCTGGAGGCTTGGAGTGGTATATTAAATTTCTGTTGAAAACAGCCCATCTGCTCAGGCAGCTATGTGTCAGATTATCAGTGTAGTGGCTGACTACAAATGATAGCTATGTTCCTAGTGGATAAAATACACTATATAAAGCAGCCTTGTATTTAAGAAGCCTTTAGTCCAGAGCAGATTTGAGAGAGATCAACTATCTTGGACACTTAATTTAATTTTGGAGTGTGGAATTATGCTTTATTTTTTTTCAAAAAATATGTATCTTATTTTGTTTTCATATGCCACCCAAAATCCTTGGGTTTAGGGTATTTTATAGGTTAAAAAAGCTGGGCACAAACATTCATAAGGAATTGGATGGTTGGGAGATGTCATCCTGAATGTGGAAGTAAGTAGGTCCGTAGAAAGATAGAAAACCCTGGAAAAAAAGAGCATTTTGATAAAGTTGCAACTGTATCTTGTGAAATTTCCCCCTCCCAGTTTTATGTTTTGAAGAGCATGCAGCTAATATCAAAAACACATAACACCTATAAAAATGTCTGTGGAGATTCTCCATCATCCAGATCATGATGTTTTTTCCAAAGGCAACTGGACTATGTCTTTTTCTTAAGGAAGAAGTGTCACTGCGTTTTTTTATTTGTCTGTCAAGCTCCTAAGCTAATATTATAGCAAGCAGGTGTTTGCTAGCCAGCAGCATTTATTATCTTGTCTCCATAGTAATGAGATAAGAAAGTCTTGTCATGTCTGAGTTTACTGCACGTGTGTAAAAGGTTTATACTTCACTTCGTTTGTAACTTCCTTTGTACTTTTTCTTTTTCTATATGCCTGTATGAGAGCTGCCGGTATGGAGCTTCGTTAGGTTTTATTGTTTTGTAACTAATGAAAATGTTTCTTAGATTATTTTCCGGGTTTAATTTTATCAGCATTTACAGCAAAGAAAAGCACGGTCTATCACCTCTAATTAGCAGGGATGTTTTGGAAGGATTACTCCCTGGCAAAAGATTTTTTTCAAGCCTTGACAAGAAGATGTTTTGCTTCTCATCTGAGAAGCCTCTTGGATGAGAAGCGAAATGTCTTCTTCAGCGGTGGGATTCAAATTTTTTTACATGCCTTGGTGGGCGTGGTGTGGCTTGATGGGAATGGCTTGGTGGGCATGGCAGGGGAAGGATACTGTAAAATCCCCATTCCCTCCCCACTCCTGGGGGAAGGTTCCTGCAAAATCCCATTCCCTCCCCACCCCACTAACCTGCTTTCCAGCTCTGTTCTCCTGTGCAGGACAACAAACAAAGACCCAGTCGATCAGCTGGGACTCAGGAGGCAGAGAATAGGTGGGGGCAGGGCCAGTTAGAGGTGGTATTTGCCTGTTGTCTGAACTACTCAAAATTTCCACTACCGGTTCTTCAGAACTGATCAGAACCTGCTGAATACCACCTCTGGTCTTCTTCCTGAAGGAAAAAAAACATAGTCCAGTTGCCTTTTGAAAAAGTACCTTCAAGATACCCATAAGGATCTTCTCCTCTCAGAGAATAGGATGGACCAACCTCACTGCCCCCTTTTATTTCTGCCCACTGTTTCATCTTTGTTCTTCCTTCTCCAGCTGGCAAAAGATGGTTTCATTCATTCAGGCAGGCCCTGCAGCATTTGCTAAAAAGCAATAGTCTTGCTGCTCTATTAATGGGCGGGGAATCTGACCTCCATGGATGTTGTCTGCTGAAAATAAATTTTAACTGGTGGGTGCTGTTTAATTCTTTATGGTTGTATTGTCAATTGATTTGACCATCCAGCATTCATATCTGAAGACTTGTCCATCTCCTGGTTTCTAGCCTGATGCCTTAACTACTACACCAAACTGACCCCAAACTGATTCTTAACCTGTTAACAATTAACCTAATATGCATTATTTTGCCTTTTCATCAGAATTCTTTCTGAATCCAAACAATGCAAATAATTTAAAAACAGATGTTTGGATGGTTTTGCTGAAACAAAAAGCTTTGCAAAGTAACAACATTCCTCAGATGTATACTTAATTAAACCAAAATAGACTATTTAAGAGATATAATAGACCCATCCTTTAGAGAGTGCATTTTCAACAAATGATTTCAATTACCATGTAATGGCCATTTTCCAATAAAACTACAGAATAGCTTTCTTTTTCTTTCTTTATTTTTTTACTTGTACAGCCCTGTTTCCATTTCTATCCATCAGAAATTTTTGGAGCCCGTCTTCAAGGGGAAATTATTCTGGCCGGATTCTCAGAACAATGAATATTCAATGACTTTAAGCAAGGAGATGCTGTTATGTAGACTGGCAAGTTTCATTTGAGTGGCTGTTAAACAAAGAGATAAATTCACTAAAGGTTCATAAACCAACTTCTATTTATTGCTATTTGCTGTACCAATAATGCTATATAGTTTTATTTGATTAATATGTATGCTAAAGTAAGGTAATTATGATTGGCTATGCTTAATGCCTGCTTTTTATGACCCAAATCAAAACAACAAACAGATGGAATTGAACTGAATTTTACTTTAAAAACATAAAAATCTGGCATGCTGCAAAGCAAAGCACCAGCTTATAACACCATCTATTTTGCCAAGAATATTTATGTATTCTGCAGGAAAATAACCCTCCTCCTTAACTTGATAGGTTCCCACAGGGCAGTATATTGTTTGGAAACTGTGTCCACTTGCATTCTTGCATTGTACAAGGAGGATCAGGAATATCCAGAGAGTCGGTCTAAAGATTCCAACAGTCAAATCAAAGCTTTGTCTACTTTTAAGTCAAGGTGGCTGCCATAATGGTACAATCAAAGATCCACTCAGTTTTGGGGGTGACAGGTGAACCTCAATTGCACCATCATGAATTTAAATTTTTGGACCATACTGTGCAAACACCCCTGAATAGGATTCCAGATAATTGATGTTTTCTAACTGGTTATATCCCTCACAGTTGCTATTTTATGACTATATGGCCCCTTCCCCAATTAGCAGATTTGCACCAATTCTCACATTTTGCTCAACATTAAAAAAATGCCCATTAAACCAAAAAGATTAAGACCTCTGCCTGAGAGAATTTTGGGCCATTTTCTCAGCTTTGATTGGACAACTCAAGGCTCCTGTCTTCTAATAACAGCTTCTAACTTTGGCTCGCTTTGCTAAAAGTTCAATATCTTTCTGCAGAAGGTAAAAACATGGACTCCTACCTCCTCTCATTGTTGTGTCAGTAAAATTAGACACCTGACACTGCAGGCTGTTTGCACAGACGGTATTTTTGCAATTGGTCTCCCTTCAGAAGAAAATTTATTGCCTTTTTTTAAAGCATTAATTTGAGTACAGATGGTCTTCTCCTTTTTATTCCTGGAGTTCAGGTTTCATTGCCCAGATTGTTTACTCTCTCTGTCTCTACACACACACACACACACACACACACACACACACACAAAACTAGTAGTATTCACTAAGAAACAATGTGTTATGATCGTCAGCATTTCAAAAGTTAATGCCAAATATGGATTAGATCATTAGAATAACATTCCTCTTAGAAATCAGAAAATTTCTAACAGGCATGGAAGCTGGTTTGGACTAGAACACTTGCTCAGCCTACGCACTTGTTGTTGAGGGAAAGATAGGGGGAGGAAAGTGCATTAGGTATGTTTGCCACCTTGTTATTTATAAAAAGGCAGGATTTTTTTTTAAAATGTAAAAATAAGAAGATGAAAAAGAAATATACCTACATCTTACATTTATTTCTAACGAAGTCCCAGAATAGTTATAAAAAGCAAACATAAACAAAAACATTCTAAATATCATTCCTACCGTGTTTCCCCAAAAATAAGACACTGTCTTATATTTCTTTTGGCTCCCAAAAACCCACTAGGTCTTATTTTCGGGGTAGGTCTTATATATTTATGGTGCCAAATAGTGGGTGTGAGTGTGTAGGGGGGGTGTTTCACGGGTGCACGGTTGCTCCCTGAAAAGTCTTCCTGGAACTGGAGATTTACACTAGGTCTTATTTTCGGGGTAGGTCTTATATTAGGGCAGGTTTAGAAAATAGTGCTAGGTCTTACTTTCGGGGTAGGTCTTATTTTCGGGGAAACACGGTATCTATCTTCCAAATAGACAATAAATAAATACTAATAAATACCGGTCAGTCCTAGAGGCGATAAACCCTGACTGCTCTTTAGAAGGCCAGATCCTGAAGATAAAACTCAAATACTTTGGCCACCTAATAAGAAGGAAGGACTCACTGCAGAAGAGCCTAATGCTGCGAAAGATTGGGAGCAAAAGAAGAAGGGGACAACAGAGAATGAGGTGGCTGGATGAAGTCACTGAAGCAATTTGTGTGCTTAAATGTATTCCAGAAGATGGTAGAGGACAGCAAGGCCTGGAGGAAGGTTGACCATGGGGTCAAGAGGTGGTATTCAGCAGGTTCTGACCAATTCTGGAGAACCAGTAACGGAAATTTTGAGTAGTTTGGAGAACTGGCAAATACCAGCTCTGACTGGCCCCACCCCCATCTATTCTCTGCCTCCCGAGTCCCAGCTGATCGGCTGGGTCTTCGTTTGTTGCCCTGCACAGGAGAACGGAACTGGAAAGCAGGTTAGTGGGGTGGGGAGGGAATGGGGATTTTGCAGTAACCTTCCCCCAGGAGTGGGGTGGGAATGGAGATTTTACAGTATCCTTCCCCTGCCACACCCACCAAGCCACACCCACCAAGCCACACCCACCAAACCACACCACGCCCACCAAGCCATGCCCATAGAACCAGTAATTTAAAAAATTGAATCCCACCACTGATGGGGTCGCGATGGGTCAGATACGACTTCGCAACTAACAACAACGGTAAATATTTAAAATAAATAATCCAAGAGAACAAAGGTCAACTGAGAAAATAAACCCATATTCAAAGGGCTGTATTCTTCTGTAGCTCTTCAAAATGAGCCTCTGCTTTTTTGAGTTTTCCTTGAAAGGAACCTTCATTTTCTCCATTCTACACACCTGACAGTTAAAATCTAAAACTCCAGTAGGAGCTGCATGCATGCTAGCCTCCCACATGCAACCTGGTCATCATTTATAACTTGCGTAATTCATATCTATGGAGCTTCTCAGTCAACCAGGCCATAGTTGTCCCAAAGGTGCTTTTTAAAAGGCCATTGGACTTTTTGGGGTTTTTTTTCCCTTTTGAAAATATTTTGCTTCTCATCCAAGAAGTTTCTTCAATTCTGAGGTGAACTGAAGAAGTTTTTTGGATGAGAAGTGAAACATTTTCAAGGGAAAAAACCAAAGTCCAGTTGTCTTTTCGAAAAACACTTTGGGTCTCCCTAATTCTTTTCTGTTGCATTAGCTTTTTTAAAAAGCCCTTTTGGGCAGGGCACCAGGTTACCTGAGGAGCCATCTTGTCCAAATTACATCAACTTGCCCCACCAGACGTGAAGAGAGAGCATGCAATGGACCCCATTGATTAAAGAATTTCAGCTGGCAACTCTAGGAAGAGAGCCTTTTGTGTCATTGCTCCCACCCTCTGGAACATTTTATCCCCAGAGGTGAGACTAGTCCCCACAGGCATTAAGACCTAATTCTGCCAACTAGCACAAAGATCCTAGAGTGGTATGCAACCGTGGGAATGGTTGGAGGCTTGAGGGTGCTCCCCTTAAACTTTGTTTTTGACTCGGTTGCAAATTTTGCCTTTTAACTATTTCTTTCTTATGCTGTTTTATGTTTCTAATCTGCAAACTGCCCACAGTCACTTACATAGTGAGATGGGCAGCATACAAATTTGGTAAATAAATCTCATATTGTGCTATTTGAAATCACATTCATTGCATCTAATTGCACATCTTGATTTTCCTACCCGCGAAGCAGTGATGGGATTCAAAAAATTTTTTACTACTGGTTCTGTGGGTGTGGCTTGGTGGGCATGGCATGGCTTGGTGGGTGTGGCAGGGGAAGGATACTGCAAAATCCCATTCCCTCCGCACCCCACCAATCTGCTTTCCAGCTCCGTTCTCCTGTACAGGGCAACAAAAGAAGACCCAGCTGATCAGCTGGGACTTGGGAGGCCGAGAATAGATGGGGACAGGGCCACTCAGAGGTGGTATTTGCCAGTTCTCCAAACTACTCAAAATTTCCGTTACCGGTTCTTGAGAACCAGTCAAAACCGGCTGAATAGCACCTCTGCCGTGAAGCCTTTAAAACTGTGCAGCCATTCAAACATTGCAGTTGTTGACCTTCTATTTTGTGAGCAACAACTTGGAGGATAGTTTTGTTTTCCTTTTTTACAAAAGGGTAGCCTCTCTTTTCAGTTAAAGAAAGGAAAGCAAATGCAGAGTAAGTAGAATTTTATTTGGCCAAGTATGATTAGACACACAAAGAATTTGTCTCCAGTGCAGAGACTCTTGGTGTTGATGCAGAACAACAGAATAATAATAATCATAATAATGATATCAATAAGAGGAGGTAGTAGAGATGGAGGACAGCCATGTTTTTTTTTTTTTATTCACATTTATATGCCGCCCTTCTCTGGAGACTCAGGGCAGCTTACAATCTTTGGAGCACAATCCAATGTGCTCAGCAATAGCCTTCATTCTATTGTATATGCCTGCTTGTTACTAAGCGGCATTTTTACGAAGTCAGCTTATTGCCCCCAACAATCTTCGCAATCTAGGCAAGGACTCCTCGGGGTCCCGTCGGCAAGTCAGTGTCGGCTGGCGGTCCCCCGGTGACGAGCCTATTCTGTAGTGGTCCCTGACTTATGGAACGAACTGCCTCTGGACCTCCGTCTGGCCCCTGACCTCCGCACCTTCCGCCGCGATTTAAAGACCTGGTTGTTCGACCAAATTGGGCTGTGATTACCTCACCAGGGGCATGGGATAATTTTAAGTATTTTAATTTGGTTTTATTGGGCTTTAAAATGGTTTAATCCTTTTTAAAATATTTATTGTATTGTATGTTTTAACTGTGAGCAGCCGAGTCTTCGGAGATGGGGCGGCATATAAGTCCAATAAAATAAATAAAATAAATAAATAAATCTTGGGTCCTCAATTTACCTACCCCGAGAGGATGGAAGGCTGAGTCAACCTTGAGCCTGGTGGGATTCGAGCCTGCACCAATTGCAGGCAGCTGGAGCTAAGTGCTAGGTGTTTAACAGCCTGCACCACCAAGGCTCTTATGTTAGTTTCTGGTAGCAAAATAATAATAATAATAATAATAATAATAATAATAATAATAATACAATCATCATCATCAGAATTTGGGGGTCATCTTTTCCAACTAACACATTTTATTGAAGGGCACCAACTTTTTTTTATTAAGGGTATATGATTTTTAATTTTATTAAAAGGCATAAGCAAATAAAAAAATATCAGAAGTTTGAGAGCATCTTTTCTGACTAACAAATCTTATTAAAGGGCATAAGGTTTTTTTTATTAAGGATATAAGCTTTTAATTTTATTAAAAGGCATAAGCAAAATTTGGAAAAGGTTCTCCTAGACTCCTGAATAAAGCAAACAGAATAGAATACCAAGCATTCACCAATGGAAGCAGCATGTATTCATTGTAAACTTCACAATGACATTTGAAGTCTGTTTTTCTCCTTCTGTAATGAACAATGAAGCCCTTCATTTTTGCTCCAAAGATGAAAACATCTTACAATATTCAGACTGAACCAAGCGATGGAACAAGAAAGAAGAGTGCCTTTGAACATGGACAGAGTGTGTTTCTGTCCTAGGCATATCTTAAGTTGAGGGTTACAATACTATATGTTCTAGCCAGATTTTAGATCTGGCCATCATTAGTGCAAGACATGATGAATTGTAGCTCCTGAGGCGGTAGATGCCACGGACAAACCATGATGTAGTATAGCCATTTGCTTCTTGTTTACACTATTTTTGAGGTTATTTTCATCTTTTTATTATTGTGTGCTTCATAAGTGAACCACTGAGATTCCTCTTAGCATAGATGCTACAGGACTGAAAATAAAATCTAAGGGCTGCCAGCAATTTTTCTTTCTGGGTGCATTTATAAAAAGCCTGAATGTGACGATACAAATGAAAAAATTAGTGTTGCTATTGAGCAATGTTTCTCAATCTTGACAACTTTAAAATAAGTGGACCTTATTTTAGTCATCATGGCTGGCTGTGGAATTTTGGGCGCTGAAGTCCATCCTCTTAAAGTTGCTTATCTACCTACCTACCTACCTACCTACCTATCTATCTGTCTACCTACCTATCTATCATCTACCTATCTATCTCTATCATCATCATCATCATATATCCATCATCCATCCATATCTATCTATCTATCTATCTATCTATCTCATCATCATCATCTATCCATCATCCATCCATATCTGTCTGTCTGTGTGTCTGTGTGTCTGTGTGTCTGTCTGTCTGTCTGTCTGTCTATCTATCTACCTACCTACCTACCTACCTTCTTCATCTTCATCATCTATCCATCATCCATCCATCAATCCATCCATATCTATCTATCTATCTATCTATCTATCTATCTATCTCATCATTATCATGTATCCATCATCCATGCATCCATGTCTGTCTGTCTGTCTGTCCGTCCGTCCGTCCGTCCATCCATCCATCCATCCATCCATCCATCTATTAAAATAAGTGGATAAAATAATCTATGCCAGCATGGCTGGCTAAGGTATTTGGGGGATTCAAGTCCATCCATCTTAAAGTTGCTAAGGTTAAGAAACACTGCTGTAGAGGAACTCTGTTATGCTGCTTCTCTATTCTTCCTTAATTACCTCTGCTGTTTTTTTAAAGCAGTATCCCTGATTTCTTGGCTGAAGAACCCCCTTTATTCCAGAACAAACAACCAAGCCAGATGCTTTGGGTGACTGCTAAGAACATAACTCCCTGAAGACAAGAGAAAGCTTGGACTCTCCTTGCTTACTTCATTATTCTTTTGATTAATGATTTACCCATTGAATATATTAAAAGAAAGCATCTTCAAGGAGAAGCAAATGCAAATACCAACCTGATCCCTCAGGCCCTGTCTTGCTACTTACACTGTGTTTATATGAGCAGTAGAGCAGCAATAGAAAAAAAATAACCTAATACAGGATCATGTCCAACTTAGAAATGGATCAGGAAGCTCTTTTTTTGTCTTTAAAATTCATAACACAAATGCTGAGAAATTAGAAGATGCACTCTGCCTATAATATTTCTTTAATTTAACAGAATAACAGTTTTGGGAGGCACCTTGGAAGTCTTCTGCCCCTGCTCAATCAGGAAACCCTATGCCATTTCAGACAAATGGCTGCCCAAACTCTTCTTAAAAACCAGTGTTGGAACACTGCTATTGTTAAGTTTGCATGAAGAGTCAGACGCGAGGAGTTCCAGCAAAGAGTTTATTAAGTGACTACAGCTCGAATGGACCCGTCCTGGCTTGGCTACGGCTGCTTCTTATAGCCTGCAGCCAATGGGAGTGCAGGGTTTCTTCCCGCACTATTTAAACCAATACCATTTGACATTTTACAAGAACAGTTCAAATAAACCAATAACATTCAAACCTACATACATAACAGCTATCATGTCACCCTTAGTCCTTCTTTTCATTAAACTAGACATGCCCACTTCCTGCAACTGTTCTCCATATGTTTCAAGTTCTAGTCCCCTAATCCTCTTGGTTGCTCTTCTCTATACTCTTTCCAAAGTCTCAACATCTTTTTTTATATTGTGGCAACCAAAACTGGGTGCAATATTCCAAGTGTGGTCTTACCAAGGCTTTATCAAGCGGTACCAACATTTCACGTGATGTTGATTCTATCTCTCTATTGATGGAGTCTAGGACTGCATTGGGTTTTTTGGCAGGTGCAAATGTGTACTTGACCAATCCAAAAATGTGCCCTGCTTCTTATCTGGAATACATAGTCTTATCTAGTTGCGTTCTGTTTCTGCTCCTCTCTTCATCCAAATGTGCCTCCTATAGTCCACCATTGTCAGTATCTTTCAATGCAGCAATTCCACCTCCTGTTTTCCTTGGCAGCTCTTTTCAATCCTTATTTGGAAAGCACCAAGTGTGTTATGATGGCCTGTATATTATAGCTGTTCCTACACTTGGAAATGGGATGCTAACCATAGTATATGTTTGTTTGTAACTCAAACCCCTTTGTTTCTTTGTGTTTTAGGCAGGCTGAAATTTCTGATTCGTGGAGTTGTCTGAATGTTTACATCTTAGTTCCTGGATGGAACTGTAAATAACTTTACACTATTTCATTATGTTCATGACAAACAGGTGAATCAAAACAAAACAAAAGCTTGCATCATTTTACAACAGCATGAACAAATCTATCATTTTTATTACTCTTAGGTACTCAGTTCTGCAAAGCTGTCACTTTTGGTTTCTCTTATTTGCTTTTCCATTCAGCTTGTCTTATTCTGATATTAATTTGAGTCTGTTTTTGTCAGGTTTGCAACAGTACACAAACACAATTGTGTATTTCCCAAATGTAATCCCAGGCTGATGATAATTTCCCCCATGGAAAGCATTTTATATGCTATTTTCATGAATATTTGTTACATGTGTGTGTGTGTGTTTATATATTCAGAGTTGTTGTTTTCTCTGAGACTTTTAAAAATAAATATTTGAAGTGCATTGTTAATTCAGAAAGGTCCAAATATTGAAGAACCAAGTTTGTGTATTGGTTCAAAAATGCAAAACTAAAATAAAATAGTGTTCAAACGAGAATTAAAGGAATGTATGTGAATATATGCATGAGAATAATAAATGTTTGATATCATAATGTTTCCTTTTGCTAAAAAGAGCCTGTTTCATGGCTGTAGGAGGTACAAACTGGTTTGACCATCCCAAAGAAATCAACAAGAGCAGAATTATATTGAATTGGGCTTCAGTGACCTTGATGAAAATAATTTACAGAGTCATAAACTGCAGTGAACCTTCTTATTCACGTGTTACTTTTTCCAACCTCTTATTACTTCTGTGCTGATTTTTTGTGTGTGTGAACAACATGAAGTTATTAGCAATGGTTTTTCTACTGAAACCTTTAACTGGGATGCCAGAAGCAGTATCAACTTTCTTTTGCTGGCATGCATGGAATATAAATTTGTTTTATTTTCCTCCTCGCAGTGAATAGCAACAGAAGGTCTGGCTGCCTTCAGCAAAGGAGATGCTAACACATTTTTCTTGTGGGCAAAACTGAAGCAGATTCAAGGATTTTGAGGTAACTACTTGTTTTGTTGGATCACATGTTCGTCGTCTTATGTAAAAGATGACAAATGTCTGTGTTCAGTTTCTCTTAATGCCCCTTCACTGCTTCTTGATGTTGCAGGGGAAACTTATATACTGACATTTTTAAAAAATTGAATTACAGAGAATTGGTTCTGAATTGCCTACAACCATGATATTTGGCGCTGTGCATGATAGATTCATACACTGCATTTTGATAGAGCTGTAGATTTTCAAAACATTCTAACGGTTTGGTCAGCAATCATTAAAATGACATATAAAGTATTTGGAGTGAATCTCCTAGTTGCTGGGAAACCGGCAGCAATAAGAAGTCTCTAGCTGAGAGATCAGAAACGGCGTAAAATAGCAGATTAGGGTTACACTTGGCTTTCATTGTGTTTCAGCCATAAGTTCCAAAATGTGCTAAAACTTGGGTAGTGTTGTACTCTTATTTTTATCAGGAAATGCTGCACATGGCAGGGACATGGTTAAGGTTGGTAATCTAGTCTTACTGTTTCCATATTGTTCTGAAAAAGTATTGTGTGAACTCCTTGTTTAGCTAAAGGCTGGATGAGCAGTTTTGCTGGGCCCATTTGGTGTTAACCATGGCATAACAGGTGTGATGACTGTAACAGAATATAAAATGAACAGGTCAAGAGCATGAATTAATAAACGGAAGGAAGGAAACCAGGTATGTTGCATGACTGCAAAACTAAGAGAAAGGAAAAGAATATAATAGATTTGAATGAAGGTAGTTTGATCTCAAGAATAGACTGTAGGATAGTAACCATGAAGGAGAGGGTTAACACTTTTATTTTAAAAAGTATGAATTGATATCATTTGGTTGTTATGAGCCTACATGAAAATAAAAATGTATAAGTGGATATTACTGTAAATGTCCAATGTGCTCCAGATAATGATGTCCAGGGATGAGTTTAGGGGGAAAATTATGCAACATCCTGAATAAATGTAGTCCTGAGAACAGAAATAGGGATGGGAACATTCTGCTAAATGGCTTCTATTTTCTTTCCTGTGCTTTGCATAATACAGCTAGTCCTTGACTTAGGACCAGAACTGAGTCCAAAATTTCTGTTGTTAAGTGAGACATTTGTTAAGTGAGTTTGCCCCATTTTATGATCTTCCTTGCCTCAGTTGTTAAGTGAATCACACCAATTCTTAAATTAGTAACACTGTTGTTAAATGAATCTGGCTTCGCCATTGACTTTGCTTGTCAGAAGATTGCAAAAGGGGATCACAAGACCTTGGGACAGAGCCAACTGTCATAAATATGAACCAGTTGCCAAGCATCTGAATTTTGATCCCATGATCAAGGGGATTCTGGAAAGGCCATAACTGTGAAAAACAGTCATAACTGACTTTTTTCAGTGCCGTTGTAACTTTGAATGGTCTCTAAATGAACTGTTGTAAGTCGAGGACTATCTGTATTCCTTACCTCACAAGGAAATAGCATAATGGATATGAAAATATTCAAGTATCATTCAAACACATCTGGTTGGGTTGCCCCTGAAGGAAAATGGGTTCAACTGAGATATCTATTCACATTGTCAATGACTCCATAGATAGGACTTGAAGATCTTAGTAGCAAAGTATCCATGAATTGTAGGTATTCAGTGGAATTACGAATTATAGGAATTCAATGAGGGTGCTGATATTTTTCCTCTCTGTCCATATAAATACTAGCATTGGTTTTGTGTAGATTATTAAAGCCTCCAACATATAAAGCCTCCATCATCTCTAGAAAAACATCTAAGTGGGGTACAGGCTGCTATTGCAGATTTGCTCCACCTCTACTCCTCTGCTCCATTATTTTTTATTTTATTTATTTGGTTTAGTTTGTCAAGCATGTATGAGAAAACAAGTATAAGTATGGACATAACGTATAAACATATCAGTATAAACAGGTATAAGTATACACATAATAAATTAGTATGAATAAATGGGAACAGTAGGGCAGGGACACTGGTGTGCTTATGCAGGCCCCCTCACAGACCTCTTAGGAATGGAGTAAGATCCACGGTAGACAGTTTAAGGTTAAAGTTTTGGGGGTTTGAGGATGTAACAACAGAGTCAGATAATGAGTTCCAGGCATTGACCATTCTGTTGCTGAAGTCGTATTGTCTGCAATCGAGTTTGGAGCAGTTTACTTTGAGTTTGTATCTATAGTTTGCCCATGTGTTATTGGGGTTGAAGCTGAAGTAGTGATTGACAGGTAGGATGTTGTAGCAGACAATTTTGTGTACTAAGCTTAGGTCAGGCGGTGTAGTTCTAAATTGTCTAGGTCAAAATTTCAAGCTTGGTGGTATAAGGTATTCTATTGTGAGCTGAGGAGTGGAACTTATCATTGAACTTAAGATTGATTGTGAAGTCTCATTCCCCTACAGGGGCTGCTACAAATTGAGATGTATTGGGCTTTTGTGTATCTTTACTAAGACACATAGAGAGCCTCAGAAGAACATTGGTTGGTTGGTTTTCTAGAGAGGCCCTTTGCAGCCAGAATTGAGGTAGCTGCTCATTCAAGATATCTGGAAGGAAGACTTGATCAGTTACTCACTGTTGCCAGGATAAATGGCAAAACAAAGTTTGCTAAGCTTTGCCACCAGGTTTCATTTAATTAATTTCCAATATCTATAGAAGAAAGCAGAGAGAGATTGCAAAAAAGATCATCTAATTTAAAACATGAAAAGAAAAGACATGGGATATTTTGGCAATGGCAGGGAGAAAGTCAGGATTAATCCTTTGCAGATAAGGGCAATTTTGAATACTGGAATCTATCCTGGCATTTCCTTCCTCTGATTTTTGAATTCAATTCTTTCAACGTGTTTTTAATGCCAGCACCAGGAGTAGAAATTTATAATAAAGAATCCTAGAATAGGAAAGAATCCCAGAGGTAATCTAGACCAAGCTCCAGTATACAAGAAAGCAAGAATTATTTGTTTGGAAATTACTTTAGTGTATAAGCTGCCTCATAACATAACAGCCATATCCCTCCCTTTTTACAATCCTGTAATCCCTTAATTTGGGGTGAATCAGGGATGGAGCTGAGTATTTACTAGTCAGATTCCCTTCCTGATGCCATGCGGAGTTTGGTATTTTTTTTCTATGCACTCTAGGAGTGAAATATCTGCCACTACCTAGAATTGAACTCTCAACCTTTCAAGTGGGAGACGAGCATCTTCACCACTACTATGTAGCCGTATAAATAGATAGACTTCTTCAATGTGTTGGAATGTAATTCAACTATTCCAAAGTGGAGACACAAATATATTGGAAATGCAGGTTGGGAATCAAGGGGATTGGAATCTGAAATATAAAGGTTGAAGACAGATTTCCTCACTAGGAACTGCATACATCATTATTTGGCATCCAGCTGGATAAAAGAACCTTGTTCTGAGTTTAGAGCAGATTTTTTTGCATGTATCCGATTGGGACATTTCATCTGGCATTTGAAGTACTGATTTGAATCATATTTCATTGCATTGGGGTATGTTACATTACTTTTTTAACATGCCAAGTAACATTTGGTAAAGGAAAGATGACTTAGTTATATAAGGATATGAGATTCCCCTTGAAATAATCCCTTGGGAACAATGCTTGCTGGGAGCTTTTCAGAAAGACCAAACAAGCAATTTAGGAACAGTTTGATAGAATTCTGCTGGTTGGTCAAAATGAGAATTGCACTGGATTTATCAAGATTCACTGAATTATGTCCCAAATTACATGTCTGCTTATGAACAAACATTTTAATTGGGATGTCAGCTAGCCAATGACCTTTAGCTAAACATCATAAGATTTGTCATTTCTAATTTTCCTCCAGCAGTTTTACAAATAACAGTTGTGTGTAAACAACCAGATATAGCAGCCTAGTGTCCTCCATAACAACAGTACACAGCACACAAATGTCATTCAATTTCATGTTGATAAAATGCAAATTGTTTTCATCATTCTCTAGTTCATTACACATTTTTATTATGGTACTTAATACAATACCATAATACTGAGCTAGTGATTTGAATCTTACAATTGGCTCACAAAATACTACATTATTATCACTCTTGCAATAACCACATAGCAGTGTCATTGTGTTTGTGTCTATATATGTACTAAAGGTAAATTACTTTGTGTTCCAGCTCCATTCTGAATCTACAAAAATTCAAAATAGTGCAAAGAAATTTAAGTAGAATAAGCAACGGGGCAGAAAGGCTCCAGGATTCTCTTTAATAAAAGCTCTGGCAGAGAATGCAATCAGAATAAAGTTAAACCCAGAAAATGAATAATAAGAGAGGAATGTCAAAACATTTGGCCAAACTCTGATTTGTAAAAGCAAACTCATCTTTTAGAAAGGTTTCTGGCATCCTCAAAAAAACCTTAAGGATTCAACCTTCTTATGACTCATGGAAAGCTGATCATGAGATGCAAAAAGAAAATTAAAATGTACTTTCTCTGTTAATGAGGAGGGATCTGTTGAAGACATTAAGCTTTTCTAGTTCTACCAATGGTGAAATGGTGAACAGAATAATCTCTGCTACAACCATCCATGGGAGGGGCATCAGAAAATCAAAATGGTGCCTGCAATCATGTAATGGAAACTCCATGCATTTTTAAAATTTGCTCAATGCATGTAAAATGGGTAGGGCTTTCATTATGATGTTGCATAATCTTGACTTGGGTTCTCTACCCTACAAACTCTGATTGAAAGACAGGTAACTTTTCTAAGAGCCTTGTACAAGCAGAGAAAGCGGGTGTCATAAAAGGTGAAGTTAAAAGGCCAGTCACTGCCAAAATTGAAACACAACCAACCCTCTCCCAATAATCCAAAAACCATAAAAACGATTTTATTAACTCATAGTTTGTCATTCCAATTTCACAGAAGGCTAGCCAGTTAATTTCCAATGCATTTCACAAATGCATTTAACTCAAATTAATTTAATCCTCCAAATCAAAAAGAAAATCATCCCCAAGTCAATTTCCCATTAATTTGTTACCCAAATGAATTTGTGTTCATTTATCTCTCAGTTAACTCCCATTTGTACTCTGGCAACCCCCATTTCTTTTTTTCTGGCTTTGAATCCCTAACTTAGCACAAATCAAATCTTTTATCTCCATGGATCTTGTTAGGAGCAAGTAACCAGAACAAGAGTTGAGTTCAAAGCACTAAATAATGCTACCTATATGCAAGCATCTCGTCTACTAATGGCCAAGCCAAATTGGTGCCAGATAAGAGTCAATGGAATTCATGGGGAAGCTTGATTTGGATCTCTTATGGCTGTGCTGTGACTCCAAACTAATGATGCACTTAATCTCGCCCTCAGGCTCAGCTGGCTCATCTCCTACAGATCTTTACCATACAAATCTACTTTAGACCATTACTGAAGCCAGGTGTGCATGTTAAACAGAAAAGCCTACCTTCTGGACCACTGATTTGAAAGAATGATGAAAGAGGCCATTTGTATTAAGATTGGGCAGCCCTCTCTCAACAAAAACTGAAGTAAGATCATAAGCACAGTTGCAGCATCACTTAGCAACTGTTTCACTTAAGGATCAAGTTACTAGTCCCCATTGTTTCACTATACATGAACTACCTCTACCAGACACATATGACTAGAGACATAGTAATTCAACAGAATGGAATAGACATGTCTTTTCCAGTTTGAGTTGTAGTTGTTGACTAAAATTATGGAAACTTGATCTCATTGGCAAAATAGATAAGTAAATTAATAGACTTTATATATAATCATGAAGCAGTTTCTAGTACAGGTTTAGGGTACCATATTTGATATATAGCAGGCAAATGGAAAATAGATTTAGATTGTACATCCTCTAAAAATGACCATTTTGCTAAATAACTATACAATAACTGGGCACAGGTTTCAGCTGTAAATAATTTATATTATCAATACATCTACCCAGACAATGTTGACAGACTGTGAGTCATTTTATAAAATATCTCCTAAACTCTAATTTTCTGTTCTTCATTTCCACAGCTGGTGGCTACCATGATAAAAACAGAGCAAAGATTAATCAGCCAGAATCTCACAGCATAATTTTTCATGGCATTTCGTATGAAAATAGACAAGCTGAAAGTACCATGTGAAATGCAGTTTTATTGTTGTATTGGATTTGAGCAAAATGAAAGAAGCAGAATTGAGCATTTGGTGTCATTAACATTTAGTAGAGCAATTCTAACCCCTTCGAATATCCATTGTAAATTAATTTTATTGGAGATTCAGGTGCCTCTAGCTGATGATTGTGTCACTAGAATGGTGAATTTATGCAAAATGCACTTTTTTTCCTCATTGTGCCAGCATCAACCAGCACATCATCAGGTATTTGTATCTTTCAGGGAACCTGACTGATTCCTGGCATTAGCATATTTCTTCCTGTCCTGTGGGTAATCTTTCTTATAATATGGGGATTCATTCTCTCATGTTCTTATTTTTATTGAATTCTACCTGCCTTCCTGCACAAGTTCAGAGGTTTGCTAACTTTTAAAGGGACAGTGGTATGCTAGAAATTGCCACAATTGCATCATATCACTAGTTGTATAACAACTGATCAGCACACTAGATCACAGCTCAACTTTGATCTCAACCGGCTCATAAAACTCTAGAAAAAATAACAATTGGCTCTTGCAAGCCAGCTCTAGCACACTACTGAAAGGTGTGGGTAGGGTGTGGGTGTGTATATGTAAACTGACTGAATTGTATTGCCCAGGTATCCCACTCTCATTCATGTCAATTGTTTATATGATATAGATCAGGGGTCGCCAACCTTTTGAACCTCAGGGACCACCAAACTCATAATTTTAAATCCCGTGGACCATTAATATGAATTTTGACTGACGATGACTTGCTGATGTTGGTGGGAAAGTCAGTCCCATATTCCAGAGCTGTAGTAGTCACAGGACTGGCCCTTTGGTCATCCCGGAATATGGGACCAACTTTCCCAACATCAGCAAGCCACCCTGGGATGGATTTCTCTCCCCCACCATTGGTCTTACCTTCCAGTTCCAGCTTGCATGGCTCTACTCAAGGTAAGGTTTGCACTCAGCCAAAGGGTGGGGGCTGGTGGGTGGGCAGACCATGCAAGTGACGCAAGCATTGTGTTCCCGTGGGCCATGGGGCCGCGCAGCCTTGTGTTCCCACACAGCCTGGATTAATTGCTTTGGGGGGGACATTTCTCTGCAGACCACCAAAATTTTCTCACAGACCACCAATGGTCCACAGCCCACCAGCTGGCAACCACCGATATAGATGAGTTTAAAATTTCCACAACCCAAAGGTGCTTTTTCAAGGGGCAACTGGACTTCCTTTGTTTTTTTCTTGAAGATGTTTCACTTCTTATCCAAGGAGTTTCTTCAAAGGTGCTTTTTCAAGGGGCAACTGGACTTTCTCTGTTTTTCCTTGAAGATGTTTCACTTCTCATCCAAGAAGCCTTTGGAAAAAGTACCTTGGGAGCAACCATGACCTGGATGACTGAGAATCTCCATAGACTTTCACAGCCCAAACTAAATAAAAACTTAGAAACAATGACAATGAAATCAAAGTCCAAAGATGCAAGTAATTGGTAACCAATAAAAATAAATAAAAGATGGCCAAGTCTACCTAGAAGAAGGATATTGGAGTAGTTGATTAAAAGAATTACAAAAATTGTCCAAAAAAACCCCATACAAAAAATAAAAAAGAGGACAGGAAAAATATAATGTCAGCATTTCACTATGCACTGGAGTGCTAGGAAGGAATCTCATCAGCTTTGGTTGGAATTGCAAGACGCCTGCAATTCCACATTGTGACATTAGCCTAGTGAAGTTTCATTTCAATCAATCAGAATAGAGCTGGTAGGGACCTTGAAGGTCTTCTAGCCCAACTCCCTGCTCAAGCAAGAGACCCTATACCATTTCAGACAAGTGGTTGCCCATCCCTAGTTTCTTCTTAAAAGCCTTCAGTGATGGAGCACCAGGGATGGCATGCTACTGGTTCGGCCCAGTTCTATAGAACCTGTAGCTGCGAAGAACAGCTGACACCGAACTGGTTTGGTGTTTGGCCCACCACCTTGCCCCGGCTCTTACCTGTCCTTTATTCCCTGCTTTTCCCTCCTCAGCTGCTTTGCACAGCACAGCTGAGATTGAAAAAGCAGGAAAGAAGCCCTTGTGCAGCACTTGTCAGCTGTCCAGGTGGCCCAGCTGATGATTTCTTGCAAATGCTGCACACATGATGGTCCGCAGTTTGGAGAACCGGCAAATCGCTCCACTGGCTGGCCCTGCCCCTCCCCGCCTACTCACTCCTTACCTGGCATGCGAGCCATCCAACTTGCCTGGTTTAGTAAGTTGCTATTTTTTCCTCCCCCCCCCCCGACCATCAGCTGTAATGCTCTGCCAGCAGATTTAGATTAGCTAGAAAGCAGGAAATCCTTGGATTTCTTGCTTTCTAGCTAATCTAAAAGCAGAGCCGAACCTTCCTTAGGACTGAAGCTTTTCAGTGCAGACTCAGATCGCCGATTGCAGATAGATAGATCTCTAACTGAATCTGTGATTCTGTGAGCAATTCAATCTGCCTGCCTGCTTTGCCTGCTTTTGGGTAAAAGTTGCTCTTTTTTTAAAATAAAAAAATCAATATTTACATAAATATTTATAATATTTACATACAAGCCATGCCCACCCAGTCACATGACCACCAAGCCACACCCACAAATTAGCCACACCCACAGAAACGGTTGTTAAGAAATTTGAATCCCACCCCTGTGGAGCACCCACAAGGTCTGAAGGCAAGCTGTTCCACTGGTTAATTGTTCTCACTGTTACGAAGCTTCTCCTTAATTCCAGGTTGTTTTTCTCCTTAGTTAGTTTCCATCTGTTGTTTCTAGTCTTGTTTCTAGTCTTGTTTTCACCCTTCTTTGTGGCAGCCCTTCAAATATTGGACCACTGCTATCATGTCACACACCACCACCCCAGACTAGCCAAACACAAATCCTGGAAACCTTCTTCATATCTTTTAGTCTCCAGCCCCCTAATTATTTTTGTTGCTGTTCTCTGCACTTTTTCCAAAGTCTCAATATTAATATTTGGATGTTGAGACTTTGTTCTTTGAAGATGTTCACCAGTTAGACCATTTAATAGCTCTTAACTTGTAAAAATGGAGGCCGGGAAACAGAAACTATGCCCTGATCTCACAATAAAAGTGAAATCTTCTCCTTTCGGTGCTTAAAGACAACTGTGATTCTCTTTGGTTCACTGAAACACGCTGTCTGGTGAGATTCGGATTGTTTTACTTTTATTTATAGCTCCCTCAGATCTCCCTTAGATTTCATATAATATATCGAATTACAAACATTAAAGCTATATGGAAATAGCAAAACAATGAAAGAAACCCATGACAACGATGATCAAAAAGACACAAGGTGACAAAACAGCTTTGTCCCAGTTTTCTTTCTTACAAGGATGATGCAAGCAGACAGACATCAAGCTTCATTACAAAAAGGGCTTTTATTGTTCCAATATATACAAAACACCCTGGATGTTCACATACTGAAGGCAGTGGTTTCCCAACTGGGCCTCTTTCAAACCTTCTCCTGCTATATTTCTAAGAGTGGTTATTTTATTTTAACTTAATTTCTTTTGCTTAGACTCCCATTTTTAAGCTTGAAACGTTCTTTGTAGTTAATAAATACCTTTCCTTGCCTGAACACTGTGTCCTTCACTTTGCCCTTCCTGCTCTTCCTCCTCCTTGATTATTTACCTCTGATTACCTCTGCTTTCCTGAGGGACGTGGTGGCTCAGTGGATAAGATGCTGAGCTTGTCGATCAGAAAGGTTGGCAGTTTGGCGGTTCAAATCCCTAGCACCACGTAACGGAGTGAGCTCCCGTTACTTGTCCCAGCTTCTGACAACCTAGCAGTTTGAAAGCACGTAAAAAATGCAAGTAGAAAAATAGGGACCACTTTGGTGGGAAGGTAACAGCCTTCCATGCACCTTTGGCATTTAGTCATGCCAATGGAGACGTCTTCGGACAGCGCTGGCTGTTCGGCTTTCTAACGGAGTTGAGCATTGCCCCCAAGAGCTAGAAATGACTAGCACATATGTGCGAGGGGAACCTTTATCTTTATCTTTTAATGCTTTCCTGAGTCTCCCATCATTTTATAATTTAGATGCTTATTATTTTTAATCTTTCTCTCCTTATTCCCCCACCCACCAGTTTCATTTCTCACAAGTCAATACAGGTAGTCCTTGAGTTATGAACATAATTGAGCCCAACATTTATGGTGCTAAGTGAAACACTTGTTAAGTGAGATTTGCCCCGTGTTACAACTTTTCTTGCCACCGTTGTTAAATGAATCATTGCAGTTGTTAAGTTAGTAACATGGTTGTTAAGTGAATCTGGATTCCCCATTGATTTTGCTTGTCAGAAGGACGCAAATGCTGACCACATGACCCCAGGACTCTTCAATCGTCATAAATACGAACCAGTTGCATCTGAATTTTGATCTTGTGACCATGGGGATGCTACAATGGTCATAAGCATGAAAAATGGTCATAAATAACTTTTTTAGTGCTGTGGTAACTTCAAATGGCCACTTATACATCATGGACTACCTATAGTTGGTGGGTGGGGCAGGGCTTCGTGGGCATGACTTGGTGGGCATGGCAGGGGAAGGATACTGCGAAATCCCATTCACTCCCCACCCCACTAACCTGCTTTCCAGCTCTGTTCCCCTGTGCAGGACAACAAAAGAAGACCCAGCCGATCAGCTGGGACTCCGATCAGCTGGGACTCGGGAGGCAGAGAATAGATGGGATGCAGCCAACCAGAGGTGGCATTTGCTGGTTCTCTGAACTACTCAAAATTTCCGCTACCGGTTTTCCAGAACCTGTCAGAACTGGCTGAATACCACTTCTGGTTGGAAGGACCAGGCTGACAGCAACAGAAGACAGGGGACTGGAAATGAACAGAATTCCACTAACTTCCACCCATGATTATGGTATAACCAGACTTAGAGCAGAATAAATCTTGTTGAAAGAGGGTAAAGTGCCTTTTAAACCTACCATAATCTTCAGAACAAACCCCATCCTCACTCCACTTTGCTTGTTATTAACTCTGTGTGTATAACATCAATTTCCTGACTACCTATATGGGAAAACTCAGTGTTATGTATGCAGGTTTAAATGCCATTGGTTTAGTTTGAACTGTTCTTGTAAAATGTCAAATATGATTGGTTTAAAAAGTGCGGGAAAAACCCTGCACTCTGATTGGCTGGCAACCGGCTGCTGGCTATAAGTAGCAGCCGCAGCCCAGCCAAATCGGGTCTGTTATGAGCTGTAGTCACTAATAAACTCTTCACTGAAGCACTCTGCGTTTGACTCTTCATGCAAATCTAACACTCAGCTTTATAGAATCACAGAAAACCTACAAAAGGACAAAGATAAAAGGAAATCAGAAAGAAGGAAGCGATAAGAATAACCTAGACTGTTAAATTCTATAATATTTTATACAATAGCCTAACCAACACTCCCCTGTTGGTCTTTTGCACACTCTGTTGAACAATATTTTTACCTACCCTGATTTTATGTGGCTGACAAACAATTCATTATTTTAAAATCAAACACTGGCAGTTTTTATTTCTTTTTTGTTCCATGCCAGAGATCCTTGTTTCTCAGGTGAATTCAAGTACCGTATCTCCTCCCTCTGGAAATGCAAACAATACTGATCTTTTATATATTTTAAATTTTTAATTAACTAGATGCTGTCATTTTGAACTGGTGAATCCCACTAGGTGATAAAAGAGAATGTAGCTATGGAAACTAAATATGAAAGAAAAGGTATCAGTTGCAGGCAAATAGAAAGTAGAATCTAGTTCAGAGGAGGGCAACTATGGCAACTTTATGTCCCGTGGACCTGAGTTGGCTTAGGAATTCTGGGAGTTGAAGTCCATGGCTTGTAAAGTTGTCACAGTTCAAGTCTGATCATAGAGCATTTTCAGCCCACTCAACTATTCTTTCATCAGTCTGTTTTTTGGTTTCTGTTATAATAAATTTGTTTGTTTGCATAGGAGGTCCAAATGTCTTTGTATAAAATATTTGGAGCTCCTGTTCAAAACCACATTTTCACGTATAGACTTGACTAACAAAATCTTTATTGTATGCTAGTGTTATATCTTTTAAAGCAATGCCTAACTGGTTTAGAGGAATGGTCACCTTGTTCAGGAAAAGGAGAAGAAGAAATGGATGAAAGAAGTTCAATACAAACCACGCATTTATTTCAGAATAAAAAGAAGCTATAGAAGCTATTTCCCCTGGAAGATACATGCTACAAATTCTGTATATTTCCACCTAACCTTAAATGGATTATATAAATTGAGATATTCACATGTGAGTCAACTCTGCTATGGAAGGTTTATATGAGCTGTATAAAATGCATGCATATTAAGCTGCTTTATTTATAAACCACTTCAATTTATCTGCAGATCTTGGCAATATCTAACATAGGGAAGCTGTCATGTCAGAATTTGCCAAGTAGCAGATACCAAATTCACACCAATGTTTTCTTTCTGTTGGCTAAAGTGTGTGTGTGTGTTCGTGCCTGTGTGTTTACTTTGCTATTTTGCACCTTCAAGTTTGTGGTCACTTTTTGGCAACTGCCTGGACTAGTCCCTACAGTTTTCTTGGCGAAGTTTTTCATTGCCAATTGCTTCCTTCCTTGGACTAAGAGAGAGTAACAGGCCAATGGTCTCCCAATTTCTAGCCTGATGCTTCA
This sequence comes from Naja naja, assembly GCA_009733165.1. NCBI lineage: Eukaryota > Metazoa > Chordata > Lepidosauria > Squamata > Elapidae > Naja > Naja naja. Next base: position 169,840,206 of record CM019151.1, read on the forward strand.
AGCACTACATTAAACTGGCTCTCACATGTACCCATCTTGTCTCTATATTGACATGAATATAGATAGTGAAGTCAACTACATGATTGCCTGATGCAGATGTTGAAAAAAAGTATACATTTTCCCCAACATCTGAATCTGGCAGTTATGTAGTTGACTTCACTATCTATATCCATGTCAATATAGACACAATCAGGGGTGGGCTTCAAAAAATTTAGCAATGGGTTCTCTGCCCAGTTGCTGGGTAGGTGTGGCCATGGTGGGCATGGTCTAGTTGGCCTCCTGCATCACAGCAGGTGGGGCATTTTTGCCTTCCCTGGGCTCTTGGAGGCTTCCCCTGAGCCTCTGGGAGGGCGAAAATGGCCTCTCTGGGCTCCAGAGGCTCTCTGGAAGCCAGAAACGGGCCCATTTCTGACCTTCCTGAATTTCCGGGAGGCCCGTTTTTCACCCTCCCCAAGCCTCCGTGTGCATTCTGCACTTACCTGCATCAAAACGGGCTGCATGGGGACTCCTGTGAGGGGCAGGGCAGGGTGGGCAGGGCCAGTCAGGAATGGGATTTGGGGGTTCTCCAAGCTGCACAGAATATTAGCTAGGGGCTCTCCTGAACCCCTGCGAGCCCCCAGCAGCCCACCCCTGGACACAATATAGATACATATGAGAGCCAGTAGGCTTCTTGTCAGCCTTCTCCAAGATGTTGACCAACAGACATGTTGGACTTCAGCTCTCATCATTCCTATTCGATATTGAATGACGGGAAATGTCATCTATATATTCTGAGGACTGCAATTGTGGAGTGGGTAACATATTTACTTGCAATATTCACACCTTATTCATATATACATATTGGACATGTGGGGGTATAACCATGGAAAAAAGGTGCCCATGCAATTTTGTACGTCTATGATGAGGTTGTTTCTAAGCAAGAGGATTTGTGCAGATGAATCTGCAGTTTATTCCCCATTTGTAAGCCACAGTCTGCTTCTTTTCTCCCAAAGCTCTTGTACCATGACGGGCAAGTCACAGTTTCTGAATATTCAAGGCACAATATTTTGTCCTTTCAAACCTTCCCACAGATATGATGCTTACTTCCCACAGTGCCTGTTATCTGTTTGTTGCTTGTTTATGATAGCTGCTCAACTCTCTTTTTTCCTTCCCATTTCTCCTTTCAAAAATACATATAATTAAAGCTCAGGCAATTAGACAGACGTACAAAAGGACAATTATTACAGAACAGATTGAATTATACCAATCAGTTGCACATGTGAGATTTCTGCCTCTTTCACTGGTGACATTCTCCAAACTGTTTCTCCTTCTTGCCACTCAAGTTGATGGCAGGTGGGGGAGCTAGCAGGCACATCCGTCATAACTGAGAGTTTCTTCTTGCTCTTACCAAGGCAAAAGACTAGATGAAATAAATTCTCCTGTTATGGTTTCATTTTCATGTAAAGGACACCACCTATTCTTCTTCTCCCCCCCTCCCCGTCCCCCAGCCCCAAAAGCTGGTTAGAAAGTTAGAGGAATCAGAATGGCTTCATCTCTGAAGGCTTTGAAGAAGAGATTGGACAGCTACTTGTCTGAAATGGTATGGACCTGCTTGATCTAGAGATTGGACTAGAAGGTCTAAGATAACAGATAACAGATAATCAGAGTTGGAAGGGACCTTGTAGATCATCTAGTCCAACCCACCGCCCAAGCGGAAGACCCTACACCATTTCTGACAAATGGCAGTCCAATCATTTCTTGAAAGTCTCAAGTGATGGCGCTCCCACAACTTCCGAGGGCAAGGTGTTCCATTGATTGATTGTTCTCACTGTCAGAAAGTTTCTCCTTATTTCCAGGTTAAATCTCTCCTTGTTCAGTTTCCATCCATTATTCCTTCTGGCCTACAGGCGCTTTAGAAAATAGCTTGACCCCTTCCTCCCTGTGGCAGCCCCTCAAATATTGGAAGACTGCTATCATGTCTCCCCTGGTCCTTCTCTTTACTAGACTAGCCAAGCCCAGTTCCTGCAGCCGTTCATTGTATGTTTTAGCCTCCAGTCCCTTAATCATCCTGGTTGCTCTTCTCTGTACTTTTTCTAGAGTCTCAACATCTTTTTTATAATGTGGTGAACAAAACTGGATGCAGTATTCTAGGTGTGGTCTTACTAAGGCTTTATAGAGTGGTATTAGTACTTCCCTTGATCTTGATTGTATCCGTTAATACAACTTAGGATTGCATTAGCTTTTTTGGCTGCTGCTGCACACTGCTGGCTCATATTTAGCTGGCTGTCCACTAAGACTCCAAGATCCCTCTCACAGTTACTGCTGTTGAGCCTGGTTTCACCCAGTCTATATATGTACTTTTGGTTTTTCTTGCCTAAGTGTAGGACTTTACTTTTCTCTACATTGAATTTCATTTTGTTAGATACGGCCCAGTGTTCTAGTCTGTCAAGATCCATCTGGATCTTAAGCCTATCTTCTTGGGTGTTAGCTATTCCTGCCAGTTTAGTATCATCTGCAAATTTGGTAAGTTGCCCTTCCATTTCCGCATCTAAGTCGTTAATGAAGATATTGAAGAGTACTGGGCCTAAGACAGAACCTTGTGCACCCCACTGCTTACTTCCCTCCATGTAGACTTAGACCCATTAAGGACTGCTCGTATGGTTTGCCAGCCAGTTGCGAGTCCATCTAGTGGTCGTGCTATCTATTCCACTTTTTTCTAGCTTACTAAGAAGTAGGTTGTGGTCTACTTTGTCGAATGCTTTGCTGAAATCTAAATATATTATGTCCACAGTATTTTGCTGGTCTACTAATTTAGTCACTGTGTCTCTTCCATCTCTGTTATTCTGTAGAGGAGAGGAGAGATGTTCCATGTACACTTGGATCTTGTTGTGCCTTTGGATTTAGCAGGCTTGAGGAGACTTTATCCTATCTGAGCTTCAGGAATCCTTGGCCCAGCAGTGGGATCCTACCTGTTCCAGTACCGGTTTGGTGATTGTGCGTGCAGTGCCAATCAGCTGAGAGGATAAAGAAGAGAAAAGTGCAGGGGTGGGTGGGAGGGCCGATCCTGTGCGTTTCTCTTCTTTCTCCTCACAGCTTGATTGACTTTTTTCCTCCTCTCAGCTGGTTGTGGGAGACTTTTTTTACTACTGGTTCAGGTGAACCGGTTCAAACCGGTAGCATACCACCCCTGCCTTGGCCATGGTTTTTTGTTATTTATTTATTTATTTATTTATTTATTTATTTATTTATTTATTTGTCAAACATGTTCAAGATAACAAGTATAAGTATGAACATAAACATGAACAAAGGAAGTAAATACAGATAAATGGGGACAGTAAGACAGGGACGGTAGGCACACTGGTGCACATATGCACGCCCCCTTTAAGGACTTCTTAAGAATGGGGTGAGGTCCACAGTAGACAGTTTGAGGTTGAAGCTGTGAGGGGTTGAGGCTGTAACAACGGAGTTGGGTAAAGCATTCCAGGCATTGACCACTCTGTTGCTGAAGTCGTATTTTCTGCAATTGAGTTTGGAGCGGTTTACCTTGAGTTTGTATCAGTTGTTTGCCCGGGTATTATTGTCATCGCTGGCAGGATGTTATAGCAGACGATGTTGTGTACTATGCTTAGATCAGACCGCAGGTGGCACAGTTCCAGATTGTCCAAGCCCAAAATTTCAAGCCTAGAGGCATAAGGGAATCTATTGTGAGTAGAGGAGTGGAGTAGTCTTCTAGTGAAATACCTCTGAACCTGCTCAATTGTGTTAATGTCCGATATACAGTGTGAGTTCCAGGCAGACGAGCTGTATTCAAGAATTGGTCTGGCAAAGGTTTTGTATGCCCTAGTTAACAATTCAACTACATGACAATTCAACTACATAATTCCTCTTACGCCTATTTTTTTTTTCATCCAAAGTGCTCTGGTTGGTTCTTCATAGGCATAAAACAGTTTGGGGTGACACTTAGCTGAGAGAAAGTACTAAGGAAAAGATTCTTCTTCTACTGATCAGGGTAGATTGAATCTCATTCCAGGCTACTATTTAAAAGGAAAAGTAGCAGTTGAGTCTCTGCCGTGTTTACCTTTGGGATAAAAGAGCTAAAGCAGTTAAGTTATGACTTATTCTTATATTAGATTTTATTCTTATATCTGAATACCTGATGGATCTTCTCTCAGGCTCTGTCAACATCAGCAAATTATCTCTCAATTCTGTTTCATAATGCTATCTGCCTCTGTCTCACCCTGATTCATAATGCTATCTGCCTCTGTCTCACCCTGATTATCCATCCATCTTTATCACCACCACTAACATTCTTATTTTTTAAATTTATTTATATCCTGCCTTTATTATTTTTTACAAGTAACTCAAGACAGTGAACAAATCCAACAGACCTTCCTCTTGCCATTTTCCTTGCAACAACAACAACAACCCTGTGAGGTGAATTAGGCTGAGAAAGAGTGGCTGGCTCCAAGTCGCCCAGCTGGCTAAGATGGGACTTGAACTCACAGCCTCTTGCTTTCTAGCCTCATGTCTTAGCCACTAGACCAAAGTAGTGCAAGTAGACCAAACAGACAGAACCTATTGTACTAATATTCCCTGCGAACACAGTATTTATTTGGAATCAGTAGCATTTTTAATTATGGCAAGCAAATTCAGCTTCTGCCTTAAATATTTTTTTTTCAGTTGGAAATGAAGCTACCAGATTCCTGATTTTTGTAAACTTTCCCAATAAATAGTGAAGCCTATGTAAAATGCCCCTTGTTTCTGTCCCTTAATAAAATGCACTGTTTAATGGGAAAATGCACACTTAACATTATAAGAAGTATAATCTATGAATAATGGATGAGTTTACTCATAGGTAGGAGTTCTACTGGTGTACTGCAAAGACCGAAAACCCTTTGCATTTAAGAAGCTTTGAAATGAAAGAAAGTGAAAAAGTTGGAAAAGAACAACAAAAATGAATGTTAATGGTGTAAGTTAAATAATATTTCAAAAGAGGCATTGCCAAGGCCCCTGCTCAAGGAACCATGTTACAACCCAACTGTAGGCTAAAATCTGATATTCAACATTTGGTCCAGTTGGTAGAGAAATAATGCTGCTTCAGCAAATACTTTTAGATCCTTTCCAATCTGGCACTAGAACAAAATTTGCTATTTTTTGCAGGTATTGTCTAGTTGGGACCAATATGAAAAGGGAAGTATAAATTATTGTTCTATTTAAATTATTTACAAATGATGCCAAAGCATATATGGACTTCAAAAGCAGCAATCTTACAGATCTCAGAGAAAGGCTCTATACAGGAACAATACAATGAAAGCACGTCAGTGGGAAATGGCAATGGGAGGAAAAATAACCATCATTGAAGAAATAGCATTCAATGGGAAAAGTTAAATAATTTGAAGAAAGAGTACTGGAACCCGAAAAGTTTCATTTTTAACTCATGTGACAGAGGAATATTTCTCCAGAAATCTGGAAGGTCATCCAAATGCTTTTTGGCTGAAGATTGCTGTTCTTCTCAATGAACAAAGCCTTCCTTACTGTTCTCCTACAAATCCCACTTTTACCTAATGTTTCTCTGATGATGGTATCATAAACAATCATTGTAGCTAAAGTGGGACAGATCTACAGATCCATGGATGTTTTTCTGGTGTTCTGTGCAATTTCCTCCTTTTTTCATGTGTTGGAAGTTAAAACCTACCTCTCTCTTAGAAAAATGAAATATTTTGGGATACACTAAAAAGGCAGAATAATTCCCCTACAAGAGAAGTAGAGACTCAGAGAGGCAGAAACTCAGCCCGCCCTGGCCACCTTTGTTAATGGGCCATTAGGGCCTGGGCCAGTCTATTCTACATAACAAAGATCTACCTACTTCAGGCAGAGCCATTCAATTGCCCTTCATTGCACCACCCAGCAGGTTTCAACCAAGCTTGGCATACAAACAACCTACAAAGCTAACTATGACCTCTGACAACAACCAATCAGGATACTCTTCCTGTGCCCCAGGAAGTTCAAAGCCAGAGAGGGTATAAAACCCAGGAACTCTCAGCATCTCTTCCCTTTTTCTTCATGCAAGAGCTCCAAAGCATGTGATCCTATTCACCATTAAACCATCTTTCCAAACAGCCTCCATGCTTCCAGTGTCTTTCTCCCCACTTGGAACTGAACCCAGATGGACATTTCTTCCAACACATGCTTGGACTGATTTTAAACAGCAGCCACTTTTGAGGAGATTCACTATTAGTCCAAATTTTCTCCACTTCACTTTAGATTTAGGGAACCACACAGCTTTAGCCAACAATTTGTGAGCTTTTCCACACTGGTAGAAAGCAATGACTTTTTAAATGAATTTTCTTCTGAGTGGAAGAGGGTATATGTTTAGACTTTGTGTGGTGAGAACCTCACTGTGAGGAGAGGAGCAGTGGTGGGATTCAAATTTTTTTTACTACCAGTTCTGTGGGCGTGGGTTGGTGGGTGTGGCATGGCTTGGTGGGTGTGGTAGCAGAAGGCTACTGTAAAATCTCCATTCACACCCCATTCCAGGGCCAGGTTACCACCAGTTCTCCGACCTACTCAAAATTTCCACTACTGGTTCTCCAGAACTGGTCAGAACCTGCTGAATACCACCCCTGGAGAGGAACCAATGTTTGTGAGATTATATGGAGTCTATGGAAGGACCTGCCCCAATTCCAGCCATGATTGTTTAATGTACTCACACAACTAATTATCTCTCTGCCTGAATTGATTGAACTACAGGGTGATTTCTTTTTCACGCTGCCAAATCAGATTTAGATGACGTCATTTCTGAAATAACGAAGCAACAAGTCTTGGGGCTTTTTTTTGTTCACTGAGACCATATTAGTAAGTCCCATGAAGTGACATTTTGCTGAATTTGGAGGTCTGCTATTCCGGATCACTTGATATGCCAGGGTTCCACGAAGTTGACACTTGTAGATGATGGCTGAGTCAGTCCAACCTCATTTAACTCATATAAAATAAAACTAAATGGCTTTTTTGGCAGCTATGCTGAGGCTGGCAGAGTCAGGTATATCATAAGAATATGTCTTTGCAGCAAAAATTGAAATAGGATGTTTTCAATTTTCTGATCTGTAAGAGAACCTCTCCTAAGGGTACTTGTTGGGTGATGATATGTGAGTTAAGGAATCCATTGTTCCATCCCTGACAATGGGATAAAGCAGGAGCTTTATCTTTATCTTTTTTTCTTTGTCTTCTTTGTCTTTATCTTCTTTCTTTCTTTTCTTTTATGTACACTGAGAGCATATGCGCCAAGACAAATTCCTTGCGTGTCCAATCATACTTGGTCAATAAGGAATTATGTTCTATTCTATTCTATTCTATTCTATTCTATTCTATTCTATTCTACTCTACTCCACCCTACTCTACTCTACTCTACTCTACTCTACTCTACTCTACTCTACTCTACTCTACTCCACTCCACTCCACTCCACTCCACTCCACTCCACTCCATTCCATTCCATTCTATTCTATTCTATTCTGAATAAGGAATTTGAAGAATTAAAAGCTACAAGATTTTATGGTCTCCATGTATGCTTCATAACCCATAGCCAGGAATACCGAAGACTTATAGATTCAAACTATACATTTTTTACAAATACATATGCAGGATTACAATTGTGAATTTTAACTAATCCTTTAAAAATGCTTGCTTTATTCTCTCTCTCTCTCTCCCTCCCTCTCTCTCTGTCTCTCTCTCTGTCTCTCTAATATCTTTGATTTCCTTAGTAGCCTATTAAATAATTTTCCTCTGGGCACACCAAGCAATTTTCAGCCAAAAGTTCTCTATTTTCTCTTTGTCATTTTGACCTCGGCATTTCATTAAAGAGAGTGTTCTACTGGTGTGACTTAATTAAAAGTGTCCCCTAGAGTGACTTGATTTCAGCTCCACCTATCACCTTTCCCGGGAAGGTGTTTTCTATGCAATTATCTGCTCACAGGAGAAGTTGTGGACATGGGAAAAGGAGGTCAAAAGAGTAGAATGTGTCTCTTCATCAGATTTTAAAGTCAGCTTTAGCCCACACACCATTCTACTGCTCCATTATTTATTCTGTCCTAGTGTTAAATGTTAAAGCTATGGCAAATCTAGCTAAGTGCTAGAGCTCACTGTAACTACATAGCCAAAAAGGCATTAAGAGTTGTAGCTTTTTCTCTGGTAATATCACACTACTAACTAGAGCATACAAAAGATTTGTTAGACCAATACTTGAATACAGCTCACCAGTATGGAACCCACATTACGTATCTGATATTAATACAGTAGAGAAAGTCCAGAAATATTTCACAAGAAGAGTTCTCCACTCCTCTACTCATTGCAGAATACCTTATGCCACCAGACTTGAGGTTCTAGACCTATAAAACCTAGAACTACGCCATCTTTGGTCTGATCTAAGTATAGTATATAAAATCATACATTGCAATGTCCTACCTGTCAATGGATACTTCAGCTTCAACCATAACAATACAAGAGCCACAATAGATACAAACTCATGGTTAACCGCACCAAACTCGATTGCAGGAAATACGACTTCAGCAACAGAGTGGTCAATGTCTGGAATACTCTACCTGACTCTGTGGTTTCTTCCCCAAACCCCAAAACTTTAACCTTAGACTGTCTACTATTGGCCTCACCCCTTTCCTAAGAGGTCTGTAGGGGGCATGCATAAGTGCACCAAAGTGCCTACCGTCCTTGTCCTATTGTTTCTTTTATTTTCTTACATGTATCCATGTATTTATAACTATGTTTATACTTATACCTATTATCTTGTAAGCAATTGACTAATCAAATAAATAAATAAATAAAAGATAGAGAGAAAGGAGAAAGCTTCCTAATGGTTAAATAAATTTGGTAATGGAATTAACTATTGGGAGAGATTGTGAGTTTCTTCCTAGTTAATTTCAAGTTGAGAATTTGGATTCCTGCACTAAGTCTAGAGTTGAGGGTTAATTTGCCCCTTCTACTAATTCTTCTAATTCTACTTCCACCACTCTTGTCCCAGTTCAAAGCATCCTCAGTTCTCATTTATAGCATAGAATACAAACAATTTGAACCAGAGGTAGTATTCAGCAGGTTCTGACCTGTTCTGAAGAACCGGTAGCGGAAATTTTGAGTAGTTTGGAGAAGCGGCAAATACCACCTCTGACTGGCCCCGCCTCCATCTATTCTCTGTCTCCTGAGTCCCAGCTGATTGATGGGGTCTTCTTTTGTTGCCCCACACAGGAGAAAGGAACTGGAAAGCAGGTTAGTGAGGTGGGGAGGAAATGGGATTTTGCAGTAACATTCCCCCAGAAGTGGGGAGGAAATGGGGATTTTGCAGTATCCTTCTCCTGGAGTGGGGTGGGAATGGAGAATGAAGTTTGCCCAAATTCATGTTCATTGTGTCAAGGACACAATCTAACCATCTCATCCTCTGCGATATCCTTCTCTTTTTGCCTTCAATCTTCCCCAATATCATTTTCCAATGAGTCCTCTCTTCTCATTTGGTGGCCATACTATTTGAGTTTCAGATTCAGTATCTCTCCTTCCAAAGAAGAGTCAGAGGTTTTTTTTTTAGGATGGACTGATTTGATCACCTTGCAGTCCAAGGGACTCTCGAGAGTCTGCTGGAAAATTACAGCCTGCAATTTCCAATTTTGCTTGCACCGAACACACTCCCAATCAATCGCTCTATCCAGATCAAAGCACATATGGTCCCAGATCAACTAATGCGTCTGTACAAACATCAAAAACTCTTAACTGGTAAAACAGGATAAAAGGCAAAAGCAACAACAGGCAAGAATTTACACAATATTGTTCTATCAAAAGGGCACAGAACTTTCCAAACTACTGGAAACAATACCATACATAATTAGCATAGACAGTCCCAAAGGACTCCACCCCAATGCAAAGGATTACAGGGTTATACATACATACATACATACACACACACACACACACACATACACATACACATATACATATACATATATATGCAGGTCTTGGTGTGTTCAGGTCTTTTCCCATGTAAGATTGAGAGTATCTTGGTGATGTTTTGATGAGGTCCCACTTGTCATCTTCAAGCTGGTGCTTTCGGCTTCATGCTTGTGCGAGCAAAGTGTGATTGAAGCTGCCATCTCTCTATAAATACTGGTGGGGAGGTGTGGTGTGCTGGCTCTGTTGTAAGCGGGTTGGTTGGCTGTGTTGTTACTTCTTGCTTGGTTGATGGAGTTGATGTTTGCAGATTGCTTGGCTTTTTCGTAAGAACCTGTGTGGCTGAGGTACTATCTGTGTGTCTATCAGCCTTTTGTGTTGTAACGAACTGGGTAATGGGCTGTGTGATGACCTTCTGAGTTCTATTGTTGTGACATCCTGGGTCTTGTGCTGTAATCTCCTGGATCGTTGGCTGTGTTGTAACATCCTAAGGTTTTTGTGGTGTAACCTTCTGAGTTCCGTGATGTGATATCCTGAGCGGATGGCTGTGATGTAACGTTCCGGGCTTTGGTTTGGCTCCGAGTTTGAGGTCTGGCTATGTGTTCATGGCATGTGTCAGTTTGCTTAGTTTGGGGGTCGGAGGGTGTAGCAGCTGGTGATGCAGCCGTGGTCTGGTTTCTGGACAGTGGTTGCCTTTCGTCTATGGGGTGGGTTTGGGTTTGAGTCTGGTGAGGGAGATTGGTGGTGGTGTCATGTGTTGTTTTGGGTCTGGTGTGGGTTTTCGTGGCTGGGACTCGTTTGTTGATAAGGGCTAGTTTCCAGATGTCTGGTAGGTGGGAGGTATCATCCTGTTTATTCATATTATGGGGGTGTTTTTCTTTTTCAGTGGCTTGCCTGATTATTCTCTTGTTGAAGTGTTCAGTATTGGAGATTAATTTGGATCCCTCAAAATTAATTTCATGTCCTGTGGCTTTAAGGTGTTGGAAAAGGGAGGAAGTATTTTCTTCTTTTCTGACTGCGTTCTTGTGTTCTGCGATGCATGCATTTATTCTCCTGTTGGTTTGTCCAAAGTATGTGGCTGGGCAATTTTTGCATGGTATTTCATAAACTCCTTGGTTTTCTAGCTGGATCTTGTCCTTGGAGTTTCTTTAGATGTTGGCTATTTTTTGGTCAGTGCCGAAGGCTGTCCTGATATTGTGTTCATGGAGAATTTTGCTGATTTTATCTGTGGTGCCTTTGATGTAGGGGAGGAGGGCAATACCATTGTCCTGTTCTGTGTCTTGATGTTTTTGGGGTGTCTCCCTTAGGATTAGGTTGGTAATTGTGTTTCTTTGGAATCCATTGGAAATTAATACGTTAGTGAGGGTGTGTAACTCTGTTCTCAGGTGGTCTTTGTTTTTTGGAAACTAGCCCTTATCAACAAATGAATCCCAGCCATGAAAACCAACACCAGACCCAAAACAACACATGACACTACCACCAATCTCCCGCACCAGACTCAAACCCAAACCCATCCCATAGACGAAAGGCAACCACTGTCCAGAAACCAGACCACAGCTGCATTATCAGCTGCTACACCCTCCGACCCCCAAACTAAGCAAACTGACACATGCCATGAACACATAGCCAGACCTCAAACTCGGAGCCAAACCAAAGCCCGGAACGTTACATCACAGCCATCCGCTCAGGATATCACATCATGGAACTCAGGAGGTTACACCACAAAACCTCAGGATGTTACAACACAGCCAATGACCCAGGAGATTACAGCACAAGACCCAGGATGTCACAACAATAGAACTCAGAAGGTCATCACACAGCCCATTACCCAGGTCGTTACAACACAAAAGGCTGATAGACACACAGACAGTACCTCAGCCACACAGGTTCTTACGAAAAAGCCAAGCAATCTGCAAACATCAACTCCATCAACCAAGCAAGAAGTAACAACACAGCCAACCAACCCACTTACAACAGAGCCAGCACACCACACCTCCCCACCAGTATTTATAGAGAGATGGCAGCTCTGATCACACTTTGCTCGCACAAGCATGAAGCCGAAAGCACCAGCCTGAAGATGACAAGTGGGACCTCATCAAAACATCACCAAGATACTCTCAATCTTACATGGGAAAAGACCCGAACACACCAAGACCTGCATACCTGTACCCGTGAAAATCTACGAAAACAAATACATACATACATACATACATACATACATACATACATACATACATACAACAACTTGTCTCTGGTGTATAAGCTCTCAGTGTACATTACAAACAACAAAGTGATAAATCATAACAATAGGAAAAGGTAATAGGAAAGATGAGAAGGATAGTACTAATACAGCCCTACTACACAAGTAAATATCTTTAGGCATAAGTCAGTGCTGTGGGAATTGGGTATTTAGCAGAGTGATGGCATAAAGAAAAATACTGTCTCTGTGTCTAGTTGTTTTGGTGTGCAATGCCCTATAGTGGCAACTGGGGAGGAGTTAAAACAGTTTATTTCCAGGATGTGAGGGATCCGTAGATATATTCTCAGATGTCTTTCTGGCTCATGTAGTACAAAGGTCATCAATGGAAGGCAGACTGGTTGCAATTGTTTTTTTTTTCTGCTGTCCTAACTTTGCAGAACTATGTCTGCACCTTTCCTGTTTGGTTGCTGTGCCAAATCAGACAATTATAGAAGTACAAATGACAGGTGCAATAATTCCTCTGTATCAGCAGTTCTTTGGGCTGTCTGATCTTTTTGAGTTGGTGCAGGTAGAACATTCTTTGGTGTGCCTTTTTAATGATTGTTCTAATGTTAGGTGTCCATTTCAAGTCCTAGGAGATAATAGAACCCAAAAACTCGAAGGTCTCTGCTGTTGATGTGCTTTGTGTTGTTTAATATTGTAAGAGCTGGTAGAATAAGAGGACTACACCTCAAATTATAAATGGGTGATGAACAAATATGGATTGTATGTAAAAGTGAATAAACAGTATGAAAGAAGTTTATTGGCAAGGTTGAAGTTGCAAAGAAGAAATGAAGGAGGATCAAATTATAAAATAAAGAGAAGGTGGAAAAGTGAATGGGGTTAGGAGGAAATGAAAGACTGAGAAACTGATGGAGTTGACCCTCAAAACATGAGATGTTTCCTGGGAGTTGAAGTCCACACATCTTAACATTACTAAGAAATGCTGCTCTAATTGAGCAGATTATAAACTGTCTGTCCACCAGGCACTCTAGATGGCTTCTCTACAGCAACCCTGTGAGGTAGGCTAGACTATGAGAAGGGGAGTACCAAATGAGTTTTTATGGCTGAGGTTGGAACTGAACCCAAACAACTCAACTATATCACCTGGGCATTGCTGTCATTTGTAGCTGTAGTGAATGATTTTCTTTTCAGCCTGAAGGAAATCACATACTTGGCCACTGCATCAAGTAACAGTGACCTGAACATTTTGGGGTCTTTACCGGCAATTTTCTTGACAAAAGTGATAACCTAGCTGGTATTCATACAGATTAAAAAACAACACTAAAAGCCCTCCTGTTGTTCAGTTCCATAAAACAGAATCCATAAATTATCTGAATGTCAAAACCATGCAAAGATCTGTCAGTTCATAGATAGGCAAAGCTCTTATTTTGTCATTGTTTTAATCAAGAGACAAATAAGCATTTGCCTGGATAAATTGCTCCCTCAATGAGCTGGGCCCAGCCCCCATTAAATGTTACATTTAACAGATTTACATATTTCCAGAGGGAGAAAGTGGTTTCTTATAACTAAAAGTTACTTCAATAAAGCTGCCAACCCCAGCAGAAAAAGGAAAAGAGAAATGGCTGTCAATCTTTCTTCAGTCTTATTGCAGTCAAGGGTTACAGCTGCCATCTTCATCCAGGTTTGATGGCAGCTTTTTCAAAAACTTATTCCCCCCCCCTTTTTTTAGTTATGTATCATAACTGAAGACAAACGTAATCTTTACCTTTGGACCTATGATGGTTTCACAACTAGGTTTTTTTTTAAATTACATTTATATGCCGCCCTTCTCCGAAGATTCAGGGCGGCTTACAATTTTTGGGATACAACCCAGTGTGCTCAGCAATAGCCTTCATTCCATTGTATATGCCTGCTTATTACTAAGTGGCATTTTTACAAAGTCAGGTTGTTGGCATGGTCAAATCATGGGGATGACCAAATTGGGCAAGATGGCGAGACTGCAACCATCCATGATTTAAGTTCCACTATGAGTTCTTTGCACAGTCAGCCAGTTGTTCAGATTGGATTTGGCATTTTTGTCCACCTGTTGAGTCCTTCCCAAGGACCTGGAATAGGCAGCTGTGGGTGTTTGATGGCGTTCAGGTATCATTGCAGAATTAAGCTGTTCTGAATAAAGCTGCCTTTTGCAATTGACTGATAGTGAATTTGTCAATGCTGATGGGATTCATGTGGTGCTCCAGTTGTTGATTGCACCCAAGGAGCCTATGACTGTTGGTTACTAACTTTGCTTTCTTTTACCATAGAACAGTGATGGCGAACCTATAGAATGCGTGCTGGAAGTGGCATGCAGAGTCATTTCTGCCGGCACGCAAGCCATCACCCAGAACAGAGCCACTGAGCATGCATGTGCATCTCCCGCCAGCCAGCTGATTGTCTGGCATCTGATTGTCTGGCATCTGCATGCACACGAGACATGCACGCATGAACAGAGGTGTGCGGCGTGTGGGGGGGGGTCGTGCATGCATGTACAGGGGATGGGAGGGGTCATGTGTGCATTGCATTATGGGTGCAGGCATGCGTGCACACTTTTGGCACACGACGACGGAAAGGTTAGCCATTACTGCCATAGATGTTCTATTTCTATTTGCAAGTTTTTGTATTCTATTGTCTTCTCCAGTTCTTGTCTATTATTATTGTTATAATTATTGTATAATTATCTTGAATTTTTATCTGTGGATAGCCAAGCAGCAGATCAAAAAAACAAAGCTGGATCTGCTACGTAGCTGAAGGCATAGCCAACAAACATAACTGCCCTGAGAAGTTGACAAAAACATCTTGGAATAAGCAATGACAAACTATTTCCATATTGTTGCTGGGAAAGTGACATTGATATATTCATAATCTCACCTCAAAGGAGATTTTACTTGTCCATGATGTTGAGCTTGTCTTGAGCACATGACCTGATTTATGAAATTTTGCCCTGCTGCTTTCAGGGCCACCGCACACCTGCTTTTTTCCTTAACAGGCTCTGAAAAAAATTACAGCATTTTCATCTTTTCAGGTGGATATATTCCTGTGACCAGACCAACTTTCACTGTCATTGATTGACTAGTCTTGACTGCCATTGACTGATTGTCATCAGCAACCCAGAGTCGCATTCTAAGAGAGGTGGATAGCATAAAAATAATAATAAGTAAATCATAAATTGCTAAATTCAAACGTCTAAAAGGACCTGACATGAGGGAATTTCCTTCACATTAGACCAGCAGATGGAATACACATCCAGTGGCTACCAGTCATCCAATGAGTGCCCTCAAAATAGTCACCTGCTCAACAACTATGCACACAACCTATTTTATTAGTCAGCCCTCAAGAACAATATTTAACTAAATTAGTAAAAGCCTTTGTAGCTCAGTTGTAAGCTTGGTTAATGTTAACTTTCTTTATATTTAACTCTTTTAAGCCTTTTAAAAAAGCTTTTGGTGTTACATAAACCCAGGCTGTTTGGTTTGTTCATGGTTCAATGAATTGGGAAAATTTAAAAGATGGAGTTTCTCAGAAATAAAGTGAATGATATTGAGTAAAGATAGTCATAATTCAACTAGGAGACTAATTTATTGTCAGCAGTGGTGGGATTCAATTTATTGTCATCAGTGGTGGGATTCAATTTTTTTTACTACTGGTTCTGTGGGCGTGGCTTGGTGGACGTGTAATACCACCAATCAGAGGTGCTATTTGCCAGTTCTCCGAACTACTCAAAATTTCCGCTACCAGTTCTCCAGAACTGGTCAGAACTTGCTGAATACCACCTCTGATTGTCATGTTAGCAGAGCATTATACTAGTGGCATGGTGGCCTAATGGTGAAGATGTTCAATCACATCCCACTCAGAAGGTTGGAAGTTCAATTCTAGGTAGTGGCAGATATTTCTCTCGTAGGGCGCAAAAAAACAAAAAACAAAACAAAACCTGCTGCGAACTCCGAGTGGCATCAGGAAGGCTAGTAAATGCTTAGATGTATCCAGTTCTACCCCGAATTCAGGGATTACAGGTTCATTAAAAGGGAACAGAGCATTATACTGGCATAGCAAGGAAACTGGGCACCCAAGGTTATGGGAAGAGAGACAATTAATACTATCTGTCTCATGCTGGCATTACGTATCTGGCACATCTTGTGTAGTTTCCATCCTTGCAACTAAAATAAATAGCCCCACTTGCGTCATTGGCACGATGACATCATGACAGACGTGTTGTCCTTATGGTTTACAGTGAGGAGTGAAATCTGCTCGAGCCTGCCACTGCAGAAAGCCTTCAAGACTCCGTTGGGTTGAGTTAAAAATAGCAGGAAGAAAAGACAGAAATATCCGTATTGCACCCAATTTGGCCCTTAAAACGTAATGACTGGAAGGAACAGAATCTACCAGTTGGATGGAGATGGAGAGTCTTACTTAGCTAATTAGACTCACGGTATTAGAACCTGACTCAGAAAACAGCCTGTTTCCCTAAGGAACATTGCCAGGAAATGTCATCCCCCCACCACCACACACACACTGTCCCCAGGTTCAGGAACTGCAATCCATAACAACAATAAGGAGGCTGAGTCAGAGCATGATGTGAATGCTAACTCAGATGTCTCTTGCATCCAGCAACTCGGCAATAACATTGCCTCTAATAGGAGCATGAGCAACAAGTCCATCTGGATCATTTCTTTTCTGATACAGCAGGGCATTCCACTTCTCACAGGTTAAATGTCCTGACTCACACAGGGTTGAATGGATGATTTATGGATTTGCTGATGAAAAAGAATCAACTGGGGGAAGAAGGGAAATATGTAATTTAAAAGAGAGATGTGAAGGTTGGTAACTGCTGTAAGGGAAGATTGGGAGCTGCTTCTTTATATGTATTCCTTTTCTTATTGCTAATTGTGGTCTTTCTTTTATACTTTTCTTATTTTCTCACTTCCATTTCTTTTCTTCCTTTCCTTTTCTGAAACTTTTCTGGACAAGCTTCCTTCAAAATTGTTACTTTTTATTGTTGTTGTTGTTGTTGTTGTTGTTATTATTATTATTAGTTAATCTTCCATTTGATTCACAGTCTGGACCTGGTAAAAACTTAACAGTTCAAGTCCTAACCAAGGACTGTTAAGGTAGATGATGATGATGATGATGATGATGATGATGATGATGATGATTAGTTAATCTTTAGTGAGATTCACAGCCTTTGGGGCTGGTTGATAGCTCTACAGCTCAAGTCCCAACCAAGGACCTAGGAACTGTTTATTATTATTATTATTATTATTATTATTATTATTATTATTATTATTACTACTACTACTACCACTACTACTACTACTACTATAGATTTACATTATACTCCACACTGCCTGGCAGTTATATCCTATTCTGAACTTCAGTTTCCTGGATGCTGGTATTCAACTCCTTCTTGGTTATCAGCTCCTGCTTTTATTTTCTACATTTTTTTTTCTTTTTACTTACCAGTTATTTCATTGGTAAACCTCTTAAATCCTTCCCCATAATTCTTGCTTTGGGGAATTGTGATTGTTCCTTCAGGAACTCCCCTCCTTTTTCATCTTGTCTATCTAGACTTTTATAGGCTCACCTGTCCCTTGAAACGTGCCTTCCTGAATTCCAAAATATACGACAATCTTCTGGACCTACAGTAATTTTTTTTAAAAAAAACCTTTTTCCAATCCCGTAGTCCCTTAATTCAGAGTAGAGGTGGTAAATGCTCAGCTTCATATAGTCACCCTGATTCTACCTACAGTAAATATCAGAAAGAAATCTACTTCAGATATTGAGTTAATCCCCTCATTGTTTCTCCAGGCTAATGACCACTTTTTATTGCCAGATATGAAAGACTTCTGAAAAAGAATTGTTCCCCTTTTAAGCTTTCATTAAGTAATATGTACAGCCCTGCTCTGTGATTGGGAAAGGAAAACTGCACAAAATGCAGAAATGCGTTCACTTAGCATTTATATGCATGCTTGATCAACCATGCCATCTTGAAGTTGCTGAACTTCTGCATTGCACGGGGAATGGGATAGGTGGATTGTTACAACTCAAATCCATTTCACTCCTGGCTTTTAGGGAGCAGAGTTCTACTCTAACTGATTTAGGTGCAATGCTTAATCAAATAGCTAGACTTAAATGAATGCAATTGCTAAAGCAGGGGTCCCCAACCTATGCACAACTAGGCTGCAGGCCGGCACACAAACGCGTATGCACAGCTCAAGTTTGCACAAGTGGCAGGCCAGTGCCAATGATGGGATTCAAATTTTTTTACTACCGGTTCTGTGGGCATAGCTTGGTGAGAATGGCGTGGCTTGGTGGATGTGGCAGGGGAAGGATACTGCAAAATCCCATTCTCTCCCCACCCCTCTAACCTGCTTTCCAGCTCCGTTCTCCTGTGCAGGGCAACGAAAGAAGATCCAGACCATCAGCTAGGACTCGGGAGGCTGAGAATAGATGGGGGCAGGGCCAGTCAGAGGTGGTATTTGCCGGTTCTCCGAACTACTCAAAATTTCTGCTACTAGTTCGCCAGAACTGGTCAGAACCTGCTGAATACCACCTCTGGCCGGTGCACATGTGCATGCATAACAGCTTATCTTGCAGTCAAGTTGCATGTGCATGGCCGTGCATGGCCGTGAATACCAGCCCGTCACTCGTGCAGCCCAGTTTCCCTCTGCCCCTCCAGCCAGGCCGCCAAGCTGCAAAGGTTAGGGACCACTGTGCTAAAGGACAGAGGAGGATGGTACCTATTTTTTTAAAAGCTAAAGGCTTCTAGTTTTGTCCCCATCCCACCATTCTTTTCCCAATAGGGAAATAAGGCTCTGAATAGAGGCTGCTGCTTCACTGCGGCATTTATACCAGGCTCACTGATCAGTTGCAATGAGACTTCCCAGAAACCTGACTTGTCACAGCTAAATGATGCTCCTAGGCTAAAAGTCTATAGAGATTTTCAGTCATCTAGGTCATGGTTGTCTGAAAGGTCCTTTTTCAAAAGGCAACTGGACTTTCTTGTGTTTTCTTTGAAGACGTTTTGCTTCTCATCTAAGAAGCGTCATCAGTTCTCGCAGGATGGTGGGGAAGATGGAAAGTTCTTAATTCTGGTCCTAGGCTCCACTCAAACTTAGTTAAAAAATCTCAGACACACAGAAAGGCACACCTACATATTGTAAATATCTTTGTTGTAACTTATAATGTAATCACTTCCAGTGGTTGATTGCCCTTTGTCAACACAAAACTGCAATTCTTTCTTACACCTGCTGCAATTTAATTCCACAGTTGCATTCTTCTACTCTTCCCATGGTTTAAGAGACCTTTTGATTTCCGCTTTTAGCCTTAAAGATGAAGAGCTGTGGGTTATTGCCTTAATAATAAAGTAAATCTATATGCTGCCCAGCTCCCAATGACTCTAGAAGACTAACAGTTGTTAAAATGGGCAGTTCAGAAATGTGAAAAATAAATAGATGAAACATTTAAAAACAAAAGACGCACATAAATACACAAACAGCACAAGACAGAACTCTTAACTCAAGGCTATAACTTTTGCCTTGAGAAGCTCTGGATTGCCCTGTAATAGTCACAACTTCTTGAAGTGATTGTGTCACCGTACTATGTTTAATGGCCACATAACCTTCCAAATGATACAGCACTGAAAAGGGATATCAGTTTCTCATATGGATGCTGTACAGGCAGTCTTCAAGTTACGGCCACAATAGAGCCCAAAATTTACATTGAGAAGTTAAAAATTTGTTAAGTGAGTTTTACTACTTTTCTTGACACATTTGTTAAGTGAATAATTGCAATTCAGTGGTGGGATTCAAAAAAATTTACTACTGGCTCTGTGGGCTTGGCTTAGTGGGCATGGTAGGGGAAGGATACTGCAAAATCCCCATTCCCTCCACACCCCACTAACCTGCTTTCCAGCTCCGTTCTCCTGTGCAGGGCAACCAAAGAAGACCCAGCCGATCAGCTGGGACTCAGGAGGCAGAGAATAGATGGGGGCGGGGTCAGTCACAGCTGGTATTTGCTGGTTCTCCGAACTACTCAAAATTTCCACTACTGGTTCTCCAGAACTGGTCAGAACCTGCTCTGCTGCAGTTGTTAAATTAGTAACACAGTTGTTAAGTGAATCTGGTCTCCTCATTGACTTCTCTCGTCAGAAGGTCACAAAAGTTGATCACATAACACACACACATACACACACACCCTGGACACTGCAACCGTCATAAATGTCAATCAGTTGCCAAGCATTCGAATGTAAACCCCATAGGGTTGCTGCAATGGTCATAAGTGTGAAAAAATGGTCATATGTCATTTTTTTCAGTAACTTCAAACGATCACTAAGTGAACAGTTGTAAGTTGAGAACTACCTGTATTAACTGTCATTATGTAGAACACGTTTCTGGGTAAAGAAAGAAGGAAAAGAATCAAGTGTGTCCACTTTCTAATATAATTTTATCAGCATGCTACTTGGGATGTCCCAATACATCTGGAAAGTCCCTGATTGGAGGTGGCTAGGATATATGTAAAAATTTCTCCTAAATCATTGGCAATAAGCAGTTTGCTTCTTCTTTGCTCCAGTGGGTCATCAAGCAGCTATGGACCTTGTGATTCAAATGATCCCTCTTACTGCCCCAAGCTTGGCTCTTGACCTCAACCAGATGAATTCTTAGTAATATTTCATTTGGTGTGTCACCTTGACAAGATGTCCTTAGTCATTCTTTATGTAAGAAGTATTACATTAACTGTAACAATCAGGAACAAAACCTTCTGAAGTCTCTATGGCGTCTCCAGCCTACGCAGTGCAACTCCTGGGAAAACTGTATGCTCCCTGATTAGAACATCCCGTTATGAGAAATTTGAAGTCAAATTGCTTCAAGCGTTTTGCCTCCTACAAGGAAGAATGTCTTGTTTTCCTTAAAACAGGCTATCAATGGGTTCTTTGATGATAAAAAAATAGTAACAACATCACTGTTATAGTTAGGTCTGCAGTTGCCTCCCTATAGATGATAACTTGCTTGAAAAATGTTGGGGGAGGAGGGTTGCCTTATTTTCACCCTTAAGATTAGGATTTGTAAAGAGGAATTGGAAATGAGCTCCAGACTGAATAACAACAACATGAAATTACAACTACTAATGTTGGACTGGCAATTTGGATGCGCTGACCCTGTAAAAATCTGTGAGACACTATGGCTGCAGAATGTAAAATTGGACAAGAGATTCATGAAGTCAAAATTTTAAGGCTAAACACATGCTAGAAAATGGATGACATGAGTGTCACTGCGGTTTTTTTTGGTTTGTCTGTTCAAGCTTCTAAGCTCATATTCGAGCAAGCAGGTGTCTGCTAGCCAGCACTGTGTTATCTTGTCTCCATAGTAATAAGATAAGGAAGTTTTGTAATGTTTTGATTCACTGCGCATGTGTACAAAGTCTTGACTTCACTTCCTTTGCAACTTCCGTTGTACTTCTCCTTTCTTCTTTTTCTATACGCCTTGGTGGAGATTAGGTTGCAAACATGTAGCTCCGTTAGGTTTTCTTATTTTATAAATAAAAATGTTTTTAGATTACTTTCCGGGTCTCATTTTTATCATCATTGATAGCAGAGAAGAACATGGTTTATCTCCTCTAATTAGCAGGGATGTTTTGGAAGAATTTTTACTCCCTGGCAAGAGGTTTTTCCAAGCCTTTGGAAATGGTAGCAGAGAAAGGCTTGACAATGAGAAGTCATCTTCATTGGAAGGGTCAAGCTGCCCTTGAACTAAACGCAACTCCTGATGACATGTTTTGATATGTTTTCTTAGCAGCCATGTGGGAGTGGATTAACTCTGACTTTTGCTGAGATGTCTTTCAGCTTCCCAGTCTAGTCTAATCTCTTGGATGTCCTGATAGATGAAGGAAAAGAATAGTTTTTAGGAAAATTAGCATATGTTCAGTTACTACTTAAAGTACATAAGTCTGATGGGATTTGCTAAAGGCCTTCCAAAGGATTTTGTTCACAATGTACAATTTATTATGGAAGTCATTCCCTATGCAATGAGTTGCAAATATTCAAGACAGAATCTGGATTCTGCCATCATCTGTGTCAGCCTTGGAAGTCATGTATTACTTAGAAGCTTCTAGGCTGCCACATTTAGTGCCTGGGAATTTGGGAGGAAGGGTTTCTTAGAGAGGTGGAAGTTTAGACTCAACATCATTCTTCTTATAAAGTCAAGGACATGTCACCCTGCACCTGGAGAGGAGGGTCTGGAGGAATGTTTCCAGTTGGGACCATGTTTGATTGGACCATGTGATGGACTGGTGGGTGCAGGGGTTGGGTTTTGAATTTCAGTTGGGAAGGGAAAACCCAGAATTTTCAGATTCGGGTTTTCCCAGATGTACCAACATGACTTCCTTAATAAATTCTTACTTGGATGAACTTTGTTTCTGAGTGCTGAATCAGCATGGGAACTTTCATTGGAATGCTGACAATCTGCCTGATTGACAGAATTTTGCAGATGGACACAGTTGCGCCCCACTGTAACTGCATTTTCTTATCAGAAGAAGAAGAAATGAAACTCAAAGCACTATGTGATGGCTTTCTTCTGCGCGTGCCAGAAGCCCTATATCTGGAAGCACTGCAAGTAGCTCAGAATGTTATGTGCAACAAATCACTAAGAAAGCAGAAAAATGATCCATACTCTTTCTCCTCTCATAATAAGACTCACAGAGAAAGTCGTTGGCCACTATCACAAGCTGCTCTCCAATCCTGCCACAAGAGGGGTATACAGAATATTCAACTTGACACATTCTCAGATTGAACTTGAAATATTTCTGGCATGGTTAAGAGAACCCAGAATATTCTGCACACCTCTGTGCCCCAGACTTGGTCTCCATATTTGATGCATTTCCTTGCAGGTGGATGCATCTAGGTTTATACTCCAAAGAGCTGTAAATGCAAAATAAACCCTACCGATAACTGCATTTATGTTTAAAATCTTTAAGAAATAGAAAAGCAAAGTCTTTCACAGATATCTTTATCCCTACTTATTGTTGTGGTCCGCTGGCGGCCTGCGGAGCTGGCAGCAGAGTCAGACAGTGGGGAGGACAATGGGCCAGTCCTAGAGTCTGGGGAGGACTCGGATGAGGGATCTGCATCTGACACAGATATGGGGCCAGGGCCGTTTGAGAGTTATTTGCTGACTCCAGAGCCTCCAGAATCTAACATCAGTGAGGCAGAGGAACAGAGGGAACCTGTTCCCAGTGCATGCTTGTGCAGAGCTGCCAGAAGGCAAGAACAGTTAAGACAAAAGGGAAGACTCAGGAGTAAGGCTTAGACATGATTGGACCCTCCCATAAGGCATAAAGCAGGAGCAAAGGGACATGAGCCTTTGCAGGAAGCAACTTTGTTCATTCTGGTCAGTTTAAAATCTGAAGCTCCAGGTTGAGTTTGTGCTCTGTTTGGCATTGTGTAGCTAATTGGCAATTTAGTTGTTGGCAGCATTTCAAGGGAGTTAAAGGTGGATGCTTATCAGCCTTATCCTGAAAAGACTGTGGCAGACTTCTGTTGGACTATTCACAAACTGGGACTCATTACGGGCTGTGAACACATATAATTCACAGCCGTTAAAATAAAAACAAGGTTTTTGAGAACAGCATGTGATTGTTACTGTCTCAGGAAGCCTTGGTCAGAACACTTATCTGAAAGCTTAAATAGAGACCCTTTTAACTTTGTTCAAAAAGTAGGATCAATCCAGCCCATACATCTATAGCGGGTGAATATCAGGATTCAGACTGGAGCAGAACACTGAAAAATACCAGCCATTATGGAGAAAGCAGAGATATTTTTTGGCACCAAAATGTGGCAATAAATGTAAACAGCAGCCACATTCCAGAAGTTCGTAGATTCCAGTGAGTTCTCCAAACGGCTCCTGCTTCCTGGATTAAGAAAGTCTAGCTTTAAAAAGAACAGCACAGCAAGGGCCAGCTAAAACAATGAAAGCATCTCTGAATAGAAATGATTTAACAAGGCTGAACTGCTATGGCTTGAAAAAAAAAGTGTTCCAAGTTGATTAAAAACCAAGGGCAATTTTGTAAGTAGAAAATTGCAAAAGTATCCTGTCTATGTGGATTTGCTACATCCAGCAAATGTGTAATCAAATGCATTTTAGTGCAATTAACTCTAAAGCTTTGGACTATTTTAGAAAGTTCTGTTGAATCAGAGTAATTAGGAAGTTGAGACTTGAGATTTGGCAGAGGGTTTTTTTCCAGATCCATGACAGCCCATTTCTGCAGCAGTTCTTGTTAGGATGTGCATCCTCGGTGTTTCTCCTTCTCAATCACAATTGCCTTTATCACCTATCTTTTCCAATATTTTTATAAGTTTTGTGATCTCAGCAGGTCCTCCGGTAGCTAACCTAATCCTTTTGGTAGTAGATCGGCAACGCAACCAATTAATGACCAATAAAATCCTTTAAAGTGTTCAACTTACATGTTCAGTTTAGCACCCAGATTCCTACAATCCCACTATCTTTTCAATCAGGGTCAGTGAGATTCATTATGAAATCATTACACACTGAAGGAAATAAATAAATAAATAAATAAATAAATAAATAAATAAATAAATAAATAGAAGGAAGCTGGGTACTAACAGCTCTTATCCCTGACAATTGAATACTATTTACATTTATTACCTCACTGAATGCAAGATCCTGGGGCAAAATACATTTAAAAAGCAGAGTATTCCATTCTCCAAAGATTAAAATTATGCAAACTGTGGTATTCCCTGTGACACTCTATGGAAACCAAAGTTGGACTTTGTAGAAGCAAGATAAGGTTTTTCAACTTTGGTGATGGAAAAGTCTCTGGAGAATACTTTGAACAGCCAAGAAAACAAATAAATCAGAATAGAGCTGGAAAGGACCTTGAAGGTATTCTAGCCCAACCCTTCTCCTCAAGCAGGAGATCCCATACCATTTCAGACAGGTGGCTGTTCAGTCTTTTCTTAAAAACCTCCAGTGATGAAGCATCCACAACTTGTGAAGGCAAGCTGTTCCATTGCTGGATTGTTCTCACTATTAGGAAGTTCTCCTTAATTACAGATTGCTTCTCTCCTTGATTAGTTTCAAATTATTGCTTCTTGTCTTGCTTCAGGTGGTTTGGAAAATAAGTTGACTCCCTCTTCTTTTTGGCAGCTCCCCAAATATTGGAATACTGCTATCACATCACCCTTTGGTCCTTCTTTTCTCTAAACTAGCCGTACCCAGTTCCTGCAACCGTTCTTCACATCAATGGATATAAACTCAAATAATCATTTCAGGCACTTAATGCCCAAGCTCAAATTATTCTACTTTGGAGACCATCATGCAAAAACCCAGCTCTCTGGAAAAGTTCTAATGCTGGAAAAGATTGGAAGAAAGAGAAGAGGATAACCAGAGATACAGTTTAATCATGAGAGACTATCTGAGAGGAATGTGCAATGAAATCAGACTCTCACTATTCTCACAATTATTACACGATGAAGATGCCAGTATTATGACCTATCTCTGGGTTAAATCACTGGGGAAGGAAGGAACTGAATTTTATGTAAATTCAGTGGAAATAGTAAAAAATAATAAAATACAGATCACCTTTTAGCCCAATGCTAATTTAAACTGACTATACAATATACGGCTTCAAATATTCAGCTCCCCCCACTATGCCTTTTCCTCTGAAGCAATTAGAGTTCATCCTACAATCTAGTTTTTGAACTATGAAGCACCAACATTTTCTTGGCCTCAAGGGAAAGCAAGAAGCTCTGGAAGAAATTGGATATAGGGTTGCTAAGCAACGACCAACCACACACTTCTCCATGCATGTTTTATTAGATAGGGCTTTCTTTGCTTAATGATTAGTCAGCCAAGCTTCGTTCTACACAAGCAACATCGGAACTCAGATAAGATATAAATTATGATAATCAGCTGTTGGAGAAGTCTGTTGGGGGAAATGTATGAATGGTTCTTAATGCACCTGGAAAGGATGCATATTCAAGTTCATGTAATTCCCAAAATTAGGAATCACTAAACACTATCCTGACATAGTCCCATTTAAATGCAAATGTTTATCTTCATTTATCTCTGGAATTGAGTTTTTCCAGGATGCTCTACGTCTTGTATATAAACTTACAGATACTATCTTTGAACTTGACAAAAGCCAAGAAGATAATGACCAGCCTTAAAGAGTATTTGACTTGTTAGTTGAGAGTGTTTTGCAGTATGATAGATTTAGTTAGTTACATATTGACTCTTATTTTTTATATATTTACTTAATATTTTTATCATTTTTTATAGGGTTTAAAACTTTATTTAGATTTTTATATAGACAGATGATAGCGATAGATGATAGATAGATGATAGATAGATGATAGATAGATAGATATAGATGTTTTTAAAATTATTGTTTGTATTTCATCCTTCTTATGCTGGTCTGTGACCATAATAAAGACTTGATTGATTGATATAAAATTATAATGATTTTTAGACTATCATCAATACAAGAAAATGGGAGACATTTTCCAGATAATATACTTATTTTTCCAGTTCCATAAGCTGTGATACCGTCAGGGTTCGACATTGGAGCATAAGCCTCCAAGGAACCACACAGGGCTCATTAGCAAAAGATCTCACAGTCCAGCAGTTTGGCTTAGCATATTTTGAAGTAAGTGGAGTAATATATCCTACCAACTAAACAGGCACCACAACCATTAAGTTCAGTCTAAAATTATGCAAGTGTGCCAGCACCCACAGCAGACAATGTCATCAGTGGTGGGATTCAAAAAATTTTACTACCAGTTCTGTGGGCATGGCTTGGTGGGCATAGCATGGCTTGGTGGTCATGGCTTGGTGGACATGGCAGGGGAAGGATACTGTAAAATCTCCATTCCCTCCCCACACCTGGGGAAAGGTTACTGCAAAATCCCATTCCCTCCCCACCCCACTAACCTGCTTTCCAGCTTCATTCTCCTGTGCAGGGCAACCAAAGAAGACCCAGCCAATCAGCTGAGACTCGAGAGGCAGAGAATAGATGGGGGTGGGACCAGTCAGAGGTGGTATCTGCCTGTTCTCCAAACTACTCAAAATTTCCGCTATCGGTTCTCAAGAACTGGTCAGAACTTGCTGAATACCACCTCTGAATGTCATCCTATTTGCATATATCTGTTTCATAGCAGTGATGCTGTCATTGGCAGAAGATGTCAGATGTTCATATGGTCTATAAGTAGAACAAGAGTTTCATTGTACCATCACCTCTATTTATCCCAGTGATTGGTATTTCAGGGTTAGTGGCCCTTCCTACAGGAATTATCCTAATAGAAATGATGGATAACTTCATCCTTTATGAAAGTATCTAACCCCTCTTCTGAGCCATAAAAAATTGATGATCATTACCTCATTTGCAAAAACTTATTCCTGGGTTTAATGCATGAAGAACTTCCTTTTATCACTCCTCAGTTTTCCAATCACCTTCCCTGAATGAAGCTACAGATTCTAATGTTTTTCAAAGTATCTCCAAATTTATCTATTTACCAATATCACCATTCTAATATGAATTTTTTTTGCACCACAGTAAAGACTGGTGGATTTTTCATAGTGTAAACCAGTCTGACAGGGCTCTGACAAATCCATCCCCATTCAAATCATAAGTCTCTAGCCACATCTCTCATAGTAAAAAAAAATTGATTTATTAGGAGTGACCATGTTGGCATTACCTGGGTGCAGCCGACACTAAGATACATCATTCATTTCCCCCTTGACCCTGGTCTTCCACCCAACCCCTGGATGTATATTCTCCAATGGGACACATCCATAGCCAAGAGTCATCAATAATGCTCTCCAGTAATAATCTTGCATGCCAACAGCTTCGGCTGCCTAGAAATTATCTGAAGCATTTGAGGAATGCACTACTTTCCCCCACTCCCTTTCTGCTGGCAACTAAAAAGACCAAAGAAGTATTTTAGTTGACACAATGGTTCTCATTACTAATAGTTGTTCTCATTACTAACTAATACTGATGATGTTAACTAGGTAGGACAATGAAACATCTGCAAGAAAACAAGCAAGCTCAAAGAGCACCAAGGACCCCTCATGTCAAACCTGAGCTACAAATATTCTCCTTTATCAGTGGTTCTCAACCTATGGTCTGCCGATGTCATCACAGGTGGTCCACGAAGGCTTGAAAAATCTTATGATTTAAATCTTGAGTTGAATCGTGGGGGTCTGTGATCATGGTCCATGGCCACAAAAGGCAATTACAGGGGGTCCATGGCAAAGAAAAAGTTGAGAACCACCAGTGTAAATTGTTGTGGACTGCAATATCCTTCAAGCAGATGAGTGAGGAATATAAATTTGAGTGAGAAACCCCCAACTTAAAACCTTCAAGGCAGGGTTAGCAGCACTGACATGTCCAGATAGGCTAGCAACCATAGGAAACTAGAAGTTGGCTTTGATGACACATCCTGGCAACCCTCAGAAAGAATTTAGAGCTGAGCTTAGAGACTTCGTGAGAGAGCTGTTCAGCAAGGACTGGCAAAAACGATTACAATCCTGAGACAGAGTCACTGTGAGAAAGAAACTCAAAATGGGTGTGCCTTGTTTTTTTTCTTTTTGTTTAGTATAGCCTGGCCTATTTTTTGACCTGGCCTATTTCAAAGGGCTGACATTTTATTTATTTATTTCACCTACTTGACTTGGTGTAGCATAAAAGTTGGAAACACAAAAATGGTGCAAAATAGTCATTTAAGAACAAAAGTCAGTAAAAACAGTAAAACAGTTTAAATAATAAAATACAATTTGCAGGAGAACACAATGAGTTTCCCTAACAATATAACAGTAACAATATAAGAGGCACTGCTCTCTTCCTGAGTCCTGTAAAATGATGTTCCTTTGTGGATGGAATGTGTCCTTCTTGTCAAACCTGATGGGACAGGTAGATATAATCTTGGGGAGGCAATCCCTCAAATAACCTGGCTCCATGCCATAGAGGAAGTTCTAGATCATAACCCGCATTTTGAATTAAGCCTAGAAGTGAAATGGCAACTACCAGTAATGCAATGGGGCAGTGGTGTAATGTGCACTGATCTAAGTGTGCACATAACTGCCCGTGCTGCATTTTACACCAGCTGAGTCTTCCAGAAGTTCTGCAAGGGCAACCCATCTAGAGCATATTACAGTAATTCAAGATATTAATCTTGAAAGGCTGCAAGTTTCTCTCTGTCCCATCTTATGCTTTCTTATACTAAAGAAACTCAAGGTGGGTTTACTTTGAGTTTCTTTCTCACTTCTACCTCTCTCCAAATCTGAAACTGAATATCTGCATAAAGGACCAGCTCTAGTAGAACTGCCTAATTGGAAGGAAGGACTTCATATAGTTCTTTTATTTAAAAAAAAGTTTACAGCTGAGGTCAACAGCTAAGGGGAAAAAATATATGCAAACTAATTTGGTCAAATTGTGCCATGGTTACAGAACTGTAACATTCGCATCTGGAAACTACCTGGACAATTAACTTTTCTTCACAATATTATGCTCTTTTCTGGCTTATTTTAATTATTGATAAATTAGACTGTAGGATTTTATTTTTTTCAAAAAGAAGAGGAGATGAAAACTATCCCATTGTGTGCTGGAGCAAATTTAATGATCCCTTCTATTCCTATCCCAATTACAAGCTTGAGTGTGCAGGCATTACTCAAGGGAAAGCAGGGAACTATTTCGTTAAACCCAAGTCAGTTCCAAAGCAAACCTCATTAGCATCAGTGAGATTCATTTCCAGGTACCTAGCAAGCTGTGGTGTCTTTAGGCAGGGAAGCATCATAAAATGGGTGGATGGGAGAAGCAATTAGCAATAGCAATAGCACTTAGACTTATATACTGCTTTACAGTGCTTTACAGCCCTCTCTAAGTGGTTTTCAGAGTCAGCATATTGCCCCCAACAATTTGGGTCCTCACCCACCTTGGAAGGATGGAGGGTTGAGTAACCTTGAGCTTGGTGAGATTCAAACTCCCAAATTGCAGGCAGCTGGCAGTCAACCAAAGTAGCCTGCAATACTGAATTCTAACCACTGAGCCACCACGGCAGATCCATCTCCTATGCAATTATTTCCAAATGGAGAGAACAGAACAAAAGCCACTTCAAAACACATATATGTTAAC
Source organism: Naja naja (assembly GCA_009733165.1). NCBI lineage: Eukaryota > Metazoa > Chordata > Lepidosauria > Squamata > Elapidae > Naja > Naja naja. The sequence goes on from CM019151.1 coordinate 169,870,508, forward strand.
TATGTACGCAAGTTGCAGAAACCTCTAAATGGAGATGCACTACATTCTGCTCAATCATTTTCAATACCTGGCCCTTCCTAGTGCAACACCCTATTTTATTCTACTACACTCGTGTGTGTGTGTGTGTGTGTGTGTGTGTGTACACAAATAAACATATGATAATCACGTGGATGTGCTGAACTCCCAGCTGCCTGGGAGGGGATATGGAAACAGGATGGGTGGATTCACTTTACAATCCAGTATCCTAAATCAATTATGCCTTCCAACAGTTTAAACAAAAACCTGAAGTCAGTTGCCTGGTCAGAATTATTACAATCTGCCTCCTCTGTATGAGTTGTTTCTTTTGTTTTTGATGTTTATGATGATGAGTGTATTCCACTGAATAATATAACTTAGACCTTAACATAACTTCTGTCAAGGGAATAGGATGCACATTAATGGAAAAATCTGGACTTTTTTAAAAAGAAAGCTCATTCATTATACTATGCTCACTATTGTCTTTAATTATTGCTTTGATTGTGTTTATTTTACTAATGAATTGAAGTTTTAAATTCATGTAACCTACAGAACCGTATTTAATATGTGCAACAAAACAATTGTCTTGATTTTTCTTAAATTTAATTTGGTAAAGTTTATAAATCTCTTCCCTATTTACTATTTGGGTTTTCTACATTTCTCTCTGTTTTTCTGCCCTTGATTATGTTTTCAAATATTTAATTTAAAAAACACCAAAAATAGAGGCCTAAGGCTTGAATTAAATAAGGGTTACTCCCCTGATATATGCAATCATCTTTGTTATTCACCTGGTTTCTCCAGTATGGGGGCTTCTGATCTCACTGAACTACAAAACCCAGATTCCTCAGCCTGCCTTTCTATTGGAATGTATGGGAAATGTCATCCAACACCTTCAGCATTCTTTAGGTTTGGGAAACCAAGTGATAGTCTTCCCCATTAAATGCAGACTACATTCCTTGGAAATTTCGGTATGCAGATGGCTGTCACAGCAGGGTGAACTTTAAAGTGTTCTTTCTTGACATGTTAACTTTCTATAGATTTGGATAATGTTGGGCTGTTGTTTTTTTAATGTCTGATTACACTGAAGCTTAGAACAATTTGTCCTTACATTATCCTGTTTGGAAGAGTTCATTGCTGTTATACAAGTTTTGTCAGACTTGAAAATTGTGTTAATTAGTCTTTAACATTCACACATCTTGTTGATATTATGCCCAGTCATGTCACAATGTTGTTTCAAGCAGCAGGGAGCAACCTAATGTATGTTCAAAAGATCTTGTTCTCCTACTTCTAAGTAACTAAGAGCACCATACTAACAAAAAACTTTAGTCTCCAAATTACTCACTCTAGGAAATCATTACATGCTCAGAACAATATCACAATAAACCTTCCCTGGGAGTTGACTTGAGCCAGCATAGTTTTCTACATGCTTAAGAGACTAACAAAGTCTCCTTCTAGATATACAGACTTTCAAAAGGTGCTATCCAAATAGACAGACTTCAGAATTTGCCAGCCAGATTTCAATTCTGGGAGTTGAAATCCAAATATTTAGAAGGTTCCCTGATGGGCAACAGCTGGGTTACAGGAAGGACAACACACCTTTGTTGGCCTCCTGGTTGTTTATCTATTTAACTGCCCTCCCTTTCCATCACAGTTCTCAAAACAAAATTGTCAAAACTATTTTTGAGAGAGATATGCCATTTGGGGGTTTGTTTTTATGACAGGCTGTTCTTTCCAAAGTCAAGCTCTTGTTAGGAACTTTGATGTGCTTCATTTTTGTTTATGCTTAATTTCGGCACACTCAAGGCCTTTATCATGGTGTTTTTGCTATCAAATATCACTGCTTATGTTGTAATATGGCAAATTGTGACCAGAAAGCACAGTTCAATCCCATTCAATTTTGGCAATTTACAGAAGTCTTAGATAAATCTACTTGCCTTCCGCAAAGCCGTTAAGACCTGGCTTTGTCGGAGGGCATGGTATTGAGATCTTGAGATTTTGCTTTTCCCCCGTGTATGTTTTGGATTGGCATGAATGAGTTTCTTGTTTTTATATTGTATAGAAGTTGTTTTTATCCTTTTGTACGCCACCTCGAGTTCCCCTTTGGGGGAAGTGAGGCGGGATATAAATCTAATAAATAAAATAAATAAATAAATAAATGGTTTGGCCCAAAGCTCCATAGATTTTATTTGCCTCACAGCCAGGCTAATTTGGAAACTGTGCTCAAGAACATTCATAGGAAATCAGCACTATGATAACAAATAAACTGGGCTAGAAGGCACAAAAAAAAAGATGGCATACTCAGATTTTTCTACGTAATTCTTTTTACCTGCTTTCAGTTATATATGGCTAAAAGAGAAAGAATACATTTCAGATCTTTTTCACTATGTTATTATACTTCAATTAGTATGTAAGGCTTTCAATTAGTTTTAAAACGCTGACACGTATCTCTTCAATACAGTTTGTAAACATGTCATAAAGCATGAGTCTAAACTTCGCATCAGAGTGTTAGCTTGCAGAGGAGAAAGGTTTATTTTGACACCAATGTTACAAGTGTTCATGAATAAAGTTGCCAGTCCTTAGTGGACTGGCAAACTATTCCTTATTTTTGTTGGCATAAAAATAGAAATTAAGTAGAAGTAGTTCCAAAAGGCAAGGCAAGATACAATGGATGGAAACTAACCAAGGAAAGAAGCAACCCGCAACTAAGGAAAAAATCCCTAATGGTTGGAGCAATCAACCAATGGAATAGCTTGCCTACAGAAGCTGAGGGTGCTCCATCACTGGAGGTTTTCAAAAAGAGACTGGACAGCCATTTGTCTGAAATGGTATAAGAACTCCTGCTTGAGCAAGGAGTTGGACTAAAAAACTGCCGAAGTCCCTTCCAACTCTGTTATTCTATATTCTTAATTAAGAACCATTCATTTAGCAACTTTTTTAAAGTTACAACGACACTGAAAAAAGTAACTTATAAGCAATCTTCACACTTAACCGTTGTAACATCCCCATGGTCGAGTGATCAAAATTTGGACACGTAGCAACTGGCATGTAGTTACAATGATTGAAATGTGTTGGGTTCATGCCATCACCCCCAAATCCAAGTACGGGTCTTGTGCCCCCACTAATGTTCTGGATCCCAGTTTCATCTATTTTCAGGCCAAAAGAATTTCACAATAAAGCTGCTACAATCAAGTATCCAAGTACAACAATCCAACCACAGCCAAGTTTATAAACTTTTACTTTGATTCTGGTTTTCAACCTCTGTCTTCTTCCAAAACCCAGCACTTCCAAATGCTGTAGTTTTCCAGCATGAGGTTAATTGCCAGCTATATAATTGTAGATATTATGTGGTCAATGGCAGGCACTTGTAGAAATAAAATAAACATTGTTCTCTCCATCCCACTCCTTCATCCTTATCATGCTGGCAAGGCAAAACCTTAACTAATGAAAACTGCAGTAATCAACCTTGACTCATTTAATACTCACATGTTAATATTCAAAAGCCTACTTCAAGATCTGTCAGTGTTGCTTGAATGGACAAAGAAAAATGTTGCATTTATGACTTTTTCTAGATCTTCTCTGCTAAAGAAACAGCAACTGGACTTTCATCTGTCTATGGAGATTCTCAGTCAACCAAATCATGGTTGTCCCAAAGGTGCTTTTTCAAGAGGCAATGAGACTTTCTTAGTTTTTTTTAAAGATGTTTCACTTCTCATCCAAGAAACTTCTTCAGCTCTGACTGGATGGTGGGGAAATGGAATGGTTTATATTCCTTGCAGACAGTTGGTCATTTATTTATTATTTATTTATTTATTTATTATTGGGACTTGTATGCCGCCCGATCTCCAAAGACTCGGGGTGGCTCACAGCTAAAACAGGACAACAATAAATAATTAAAAAGATTAAACCCAATTACAAGCCCAAACAAATTTAAAATACACTAAAATTATAAAACCAACCCCCCCCCAGGAAAAAAAAGGTCAAAAAAGGTCACAGCCCGGATTGGTCTAACAACCAGGTCTTCAAATCATGGCGGAAGGTGCAGAGGTCAGGGGCCAGGCGGAGCCCCAAGGGGAGTTGGTTCCAGAGGTCAGGGGCTGCGACAGAGTAGGCTCGTTGTTGGGGGACCGCCAGCCGGCATTGGCCCGCCGACGGGACCCCAAGGAGTCCTTGCCTATGTGCTCGCACAGGGCAGTTGGCATTCGATGTCGGCAGGAGTCGCTCCCTTAAATATTGAGGACCCATGTCGTGAAGGACTTTGTATGTTAAAACTAGAACCTTGAATCTCACCCGGAGCGCAACCGGCAACCAATGCAGGCAGCGCAGGAAGGGGGTAACATGGGAGAATCGGGAAACTCCCATCACCATCCGCGCCGCCGCATTCTGCACCAGCTGCAATCTCCGGATGGTATGCAAGGGCAGTCCTAAATAGAGAGCGTTGCAGTAGTCGAGTCTAGAGGTAACAAGGGCATGAGTGACTGTGTGCAGGGCATCCCGGTCCAGGAACGGGTGTAGTTGGCAGACAAGACGGAGTTGGGCAAAGGCCCCCCTGCTGACGGCTCCCACCTGCTCCTCCAACCAGAGCCAAACATCCAGGAGGACCCCCAAATTCCATGCCCTATCCACAGGGGGCAACACCACTCACCCTATGGCCAAAGATGGATATTCCTGACTGGGCCGGGATGCCGATACACACAGCCACTCAGTCTTGGCCGGGTTGAGTCGAAGCATGTTTCCGCTCATCCAAATCCATACCGCATCCAAGCACTGGGTCATCAGGGAGAGGGCATCACTGATTTGGTTCGGGGTGGAGATGTACAGCTGGGTGTCATCTGCATACTGGTGGAAACTCACCCCGAAACCACGGATGATCTCACCCAGCGGCTTCACATAGATGTTAAATAGCAGGGGGGAGAGAACCGACCCCTGAGGGACTCCACACGAGACCACCCTCGGGGTCGACCTCTGCCCCCCCCATACCGATTGCGACTGCCCCGAGAGGTAGGAGGTGAACCACCGAAGCATGGTGCCCCCCACTCCCAACCCCTCGAGGCGTCGCAAAAGGATACCATGGTTGATGGTATCAAAAGCCGCTGAGAGGTCTAATAGGACCAGGACAGAGGAAAAACCCCTGTCCCGGGCCCTCCAGAGATCATCCATCAGCACGACAATGCCGTCTCCATGCTGAAACCAGGTCGGAAGCCCGATTGATATGGATCTAGGTAGTCCACTTCATCCAGGAAAAGTGGAAACTGCTGAGCCACCACACCCTCAACAACCTTCACCAAAAAGCGAAGGTTGGAGACTGGACAAAAGTTGTCTAACACGGTCGGGGCCAGGGCAGGCTTCTTCAGGAGGGGTCTCACCACCGCCTCCTTCAAGGCGGTGGGAAAAACACCCTCCCTTAATGAAGCGTTGACAACTGCCCGGAGCCAGCCGCAGGTGGCCTCCCTGGCGGCATAAGCCAGCCAGGAAGGACATGGGTCCAACAAACATGTGGTGAAACTCAGCCGCCACATAATCCTGTCCACTTCATCCTCGGAAACAGGGTCGAACTCATCCCAGATCACATTGGCCAGACTACCTGTATCTTGTTCCTCAGACCACTGCAAATCAGAGGACAACCCACTCCGAATCCGGGCAATCTTATCCGACAGATATTGACCAAACTCCTCAGCCCTTCCCCACAACGGGTCCGCCCCTCCCTGTGAAGGAGAGAGCGGGTAGCCCGGAACAGGGAGGCTGGGTGGTTATCTGCGGACGCTATGAGGGTGGAGAGATAAGACCTTCTCGTCGCTCTCATAGCTACCAGGTAAGTCCTAATATGGGCTCTTAGCTGGGCTCGATCGGATTGGGAGCGGGTGGACCTCCACCTGCTCTCTAAACCCCTCCGACGACGCTTCATCTCCCGGAGCTCCTCAGTATACCAAGGAGCCATCCGGGACCCACAGCGTGAGAGGGGATGCATGGGGACAACCCTGTCGAGGGCATCCGACGCAGCCTGTTGCCAAGCGGCCGCCAGATCCTCGGCAGAGCTGTGGGCAAGGGAAGGGGTAAAGAACCCCAGTTCCATCTGGAACCTCTCAGGGTCCATCAGGCGTCTGGGACATGCCCAGTTCTTGTAATCATTCTTCATATGTTTTAGTCTCCAATCCCCTAATCATCTTGATTGCTCTTCTCTGCACTCTTTCTAGTCTTGACATCTTTTTTATAGTGTGGTGACCAAAACTGGATGCAGTATTCTAGGTGTGGTCTTACTAAGGCTACATCACCTGATCTTGATTGTATCTCTCTGTTAATGGAACTTAGGATTGCATTGGCTTTTTTCAGATAACTTTTGGTTAACATGCCCTGATGAGCTATTTATTCCAGATAGAATTTCATGGCCTGATTTCTCTCTTTTGAACCAAATCCATTTAGAATAGACCTGATTAAGCAACTAGAGGTAAGGGAGACTTTAGTTTAGCCCTGATCATGAGAATGTAAGGAAAGTTCTGTAGCATCAGATCAAATGTCTAGCACTATTCCCAAAGATCTCAATTAAGTGCCAATTAAAAACACCAAAGGGAGACATTAGCCTTCCCTCTCATGGTTCCCAACAACTGAAAACCAATTTACATATACCATTGAATTCATCTATCCTTTTTAAAAGACACTCCTTCTGCAAGTTGATAGCCATCGCTGCAGCTTAATAATTTCCCCAGATTCATCATCACCATGTGAAGCAATACTTTTATATGTTTGGAATAAGCCCCCATTAGCTTAATGTTTCTGGGTTCCTACATTAAAGGAAGAAAAGAAGCAGGTGCTTTTGGATGTGTTTCATGCCATGCATCATTTTATATTGCCATTTATATTGTATCTTCCCTTGTTCAATCCCATCCACCCATCCCCAATACATCATTTTCTCATAGAGGAATAGATCTAGTGTGCTGGCCTCAACTGCTTGTTCTTATGGACAAGCCCAAATGGACCAAGGAAGGTATGAACAATTGAAAGAAGAGAGCCCTTCCATTCTGCAGGCTACAACCCTGAAAAGAAGGTAAGTGTTGGATATCCCAAGTCCAAACCTGAGATCCAGAGCCTCAAATTTTGAACAGTAGCTTTTGCAAGCACAGCAACAATGCATGGATAGAGGCATGGTTTCCTTCTATTGTACCATGTCAAATTTGCAGATAAAAATTTGCATTGTATCTCCTACACAAAGGATCATCTGCTCCATTACTATTGCAGAACAATGAGGACACCCTTAGCTTTTATAAATTGAAACTTTCATATTTGCAGATACACAAAATGATTGCATACAAAGCTATAGAGCACTATGTGATAACAATGCAACGTTTAGGAATGAGTTGCATTCAATACACCATGGTGTTTCTTTTACTTGTGAGTCTGTGTGATGTGAGGGAGTGGATGCAAGCCAGAAGTATTCCTCAGCATCTTAAAGACATTGCTCCACCTACTGGGGAGAAAAACCATTATACTTAATCCTCCTATTCCAGTCTTCTCCAATTTTATACCCTCTAATCCAGTATTGTCAAACTCAAGGCCCAGGGGACAAATCTGGCCTGTGGGGCTCCCTTGGAAACAGTAAAGGACCGGTCTGTGGTGCCCCTGCCAGTGAAAATGGTGTTCACAAGGGCTGCGGGCGGCCCTTCCAGGCTCCAATTTTGCTGGCAAATGCAGGAGGCCATCACAGCCGAAAACAGAGCTCGGGAGCCCGTTTTCACTGGCAGAGCATTCAGGCTACCACAGGCACCCTGACACAAGTGATGTCAAGCTGGCCACACCCACCACGGCCCCTTGAGGTCAAACAGAACCCTGACGCGGCCCTCAATGAAATCGAGTTTTGGTTTTTTTGAATTTTAAAAACAGCTTTATTTACAAAACATTAAAAACATATAAACATACAAACATACAACAACAACCACAAAAATATGTATGTATATATACAAAGTGTATATATATATACATACACTTTTACATTGGATATCAAATTTAACAAAGCACAATAATCAATAATTACTAATAAATGACATATGTTCATTAACACCACATTCAACTATTTGTTATCGTTGGATTATAACTATTACTTAGTCTATATAACCTTCATATTATTTATATGATAAAAGAGAACAAGAACCGTAAATCCATTATTATTATGATTATACATTCCATATATACAGCTGAATATAATATGTCTCCAGGACTCATTTCTTCTTCGTAAACTTTTCCTTGTATTCCACCCAGCTGTACCACTTATCCCATATCTGATAATAGTTTGAATCTTCCTTCCCATTTAGTTTAAGCGTAAGCCTCTCCAATTCAGCACACTCATATGTTTTTTGGATAATAATGTGTAGAGGTGGTACCTTAGGAAATCGAGTTTGATACTCCTGCTCTAACCAGGGGTATCTTGACAGATTTAAGATATGTGGATTTCAACTCCCAGAATTCCCTAGTATAATTGCCCGCATGCTAGGGAATTCTGGGAATTGAAGTCCAGATATCTTTAAGTTGACAAGATGGGGAAACATTGCTCTAAATCAAGGGTCTTCAAACTTGGCAAGTTTAAGACTTGTGGACTTCAACTCCCAGAATTCCTGAGTTAACATCACTGGAGGAGGAATACTGGGAATTGAAGTCCACAAGTCTTAAAGCTGTCAGATTTGAAGACCCCTGCTCTTAATGTACAGGATCTCTGACTACTCAGACTACCTAAACAACACTGAGGAATTTTGTGGCTGTGTGCATGCAACATAATCAGGGCAAATGTAGACCTAAAAAATGCACTTATGCAACATCCTAAGCTTGTATAGCCTCATCTTCATAGTTTTTCTGATCATATTGGTGTGAATCCACATTTTTAAGAGTTCAATGTGTTGTGCAAACCCAGAATGTGATTTAATTAAAAAACCAAATCAATCATGTTGTGAGAACTTAGTCCATGTCTGGTAAATCTGCAACACATCTAAAGGCTAACGTATGTAATAAATACACCATAAACAGAGCTAAATTTTCTTTTGTTTGACTATTTTATTGAGAGACAGATGAAAGTCATCAATTTTCATATGTCAATAGATGTGTAAGACAGAAGTTCATCATTCAATGCATTGATGCTTTATACAATTTGGAAAGTTCATCTTGCTGGCTCAAAGATTACAAGACCCATTCAAGCATGATGTTCATTTATTCCTTGCTCAAAATAGAGGCTGAAGGTGAAACCAATCCACAAAAACCCTCTGAATCTCTGGGCCAGACTCTGAGCAGTTGACAAACAATTTAAAATGATACAAAAACAACAAAACAATTCAATCCAAATATGAAACCAAATAAAAGCTATACAGGTAATCCTTGAGTTACGACCAAATTGAGCCCAACAGTTCTGTTGTTAAATAAGACATTAGGTAGGTGAGTTTTGCCCCATTTTACGATCTTTCTTGCCCCGGTTGTTAAGTGAATCACTGCAGCTGATAAGTTAGTAACCTGGTTGTTAAGCGAATCTGGCTTCCCCATTGATGTGGCTTGTCCAAGGATTGCAAAAGGTGATCACATGACCTTGCGACATAGCAACATAAATATTAAAACAGTTGCTAAGCCTCTGAATTTTGATCATGCAATCATAGGGATGCTTCAAAGGTCATAACTGTAAAACATGGTCCTAAGTCACTTTTTTCAGTGCTGCTGTAATTTTGAAGGGCCCCCAAATGAATCGACTAACTGTATAACAAAATTATAGTTGAGGTGATCATTTCCACCCCCTAACAGTCAATACAGCAACTGCTTTAATAATTGAGGGAGGTTTTGCATGCATGTGCCACCAGTACTGCTAACTTCATCAAAACTCCAATTAAAGAGTTTGATGTATCTGCTGATCTTCTTCCAAATCGATATGGCAGTGCCGAACATTCAATCTGACACTGTGTAAAACCAGCACGCATTCTGATGCCAGGATTTGAAAAATTCCACTCATTTATCTTCCTGGGCTCAGGATGGACTCAGGAAACAATTAATGCTTCCTTTAAAATATCGCTTTAGGAACATTTAAAGGGGGAGACTAAAACTGGCAGCTTTGCAAATAAAACCCTATCAGCAGAAGAGTGATAAACGCTTCAAATCACAATGCCCTGTGCCCTAGACAAATGTTGCTTGATGAGCACGTTGTTGTAGTTTGGAAAACAAAGGCTATTTTGTCCAAATTGATACTTGGTTAGAGAGTTTTCACTGGCTGGCTCAGTTACAAACACAGATTAGCTGAACATTGAAAAGAAAGCATGAGGGGGAGGGAGTGGAATTTTAGAAATAACACCCAACATTTTTTAATGGGGAGCTCCCCACAAACATAACAAAGCACTTGGTTCTAGGGCTGATAATCGTCATCTGGAAATGGGGAGGGGGGCTTTTAAAATCCCCATTGATCTCACCCTCTTTTTTGGGGGGGGGGGCTGGCACTGACTGAATCCAGCTGTTGATTTGATTTCCCCAAATTGAGCATGTCTGGAGCATTGTGTGAAAGCAAGAAAAATGATTGCTGAGCAGATTGTAGCAATGATGCTTGAAGCCATGTCCTTGCTGTCAGACCATTGGCAGAAAAAGGCTCTCATCGTATGGAATTGCTCAGTATCCAGGGTACTTGCGGGAACGCCTCCTGCCAGCATCACATTCCGATGCCCTGTCCGCTCCCATAGAAGGGGCCTCCTTGGGATACCGTCGGTCAAGCATTGTCGGCTAGCGGTCCCCAGGGCTAGGGCCTTCTCCGTGGGAGTGCCTGCCCTTTGGAATCAGCTCCCCGTGGATCTCCGTTTGGCCCCTGATCTCCGCTCCTTCCGCTGGGACCTGTTTCAACAGGCCGGCCTGGAATGACCCGGGAGGGTTTTTTTTAAGGGTTATTTTAATCTTTATTTGACTTGTTGTATTTAATTCATTTTTACTGTAAATTTGTTCTGTTTTAATGTTCGCCGCCCTGAGTCCTTAGGGAGAAGGGCGGCATACAAGTCGAATAAATTATTATTATTATTATTATTATTATTATTATTATTATTATTATTATCCGTTAACCTCAAATTCAGCTCTTTTTTTAAAATGATGGTTATATGTATGCATTAGAAATATATACATACAAGAATATAACGGAATAACAGACTTGAAGAGACCTTGGTGTCTTCAAGCCAACCCTTGCTCAGGGACAAACCCTATATCAGTGGTGGCCAACCTTTTTTGGCTCCCGTGCAGATAATTGTGCATGCATTCGTGCATGCGTGCTTGTGTGCCAGCACCCAGAAGGCAATGCGTGTTGCCCCCCCACACCCCGTGCATGCATGTGCGATCCCCATGCTGCATGCTGTGCATCTGCGCATGCACGCATGATTCCCCCATCGCACACCATGCATCTCTGCGCATCCGCACATGATCACCCCCACGCCATCCATCTGTGCATGCGCCGCACGATCCCTCTGCAGGCGCACTCCTCTGTGCATGTGCCTGCAGCCCCAAGCATGTGCTGCATATCTCTGCACATGCACACGTCTCCCGCCCCCCCCCACATGCATGCCAGATACCCAACAATCAGCTGTCAGGTGATGGTAGCGCACACGCATGCGCAGTGGGGCTCTTCTGGGAGAGCTTTCGCGTGCCGGGGGAAATGGCTCTGCGTGCCACTTTCAGCATGCATGCCATAGGTTCGTCATCACAGTCCTATACCATTTCAGACAAATGGTTGTACAATCTCTTCTTAAAACTTCCAGTACTGGAGCATTCATAACTTCTGGAGGCAAGTCATCCCACTGATTAATTGTTCTGTCATTAAACTAGACATACCCAATTCCAGCAACTGTTCTTTTTAAGTTTTAGCCTACAGTCCCCTAATCATTTTTGTTCCTCTTCTCTGCACTCTTTCTAGAGTCTCAACGTCGTTTTTATATCATGGCGACCAAAACTGTATGCAATATTCCAAGTGTGGCCTTTCCAAGGCATTATAAAGTGGTACAACATTGTGATCTTGATTTTATCCCTCTGTTAATGCAGCCTAGGATTGCATTAGCTTTGAATAATAACTGAATAATACTCGAATAATAATAGCATTAGATAACTATATGTAGAACTGTAACTACTACAAAAATGATATATCTTTTTCTTTTTTCCTTTGTTGTGCATTTTTGCTTTTTAAAGCACTTTCTATTTTTTCTTTTCTTCTCTTTGTATGTTATCTTTGTGCTTTGTTCCCCATCTCCATTTTCTATGCTATTGTTTTACAAGCAAAAATATAAATCAATATCTCTGTCTTTTGTTTAATTGCTTTTCCAGCAAATAAGACTGGAAACACTGATGTTTTCTTTTTCTGAAGGCCAAAACTTTCCTAAAGAGAGATTGCCACTTTCAAATGTCAAAGGCTCACCCATCTTTGACTTTAGTAATACATTTCTCTATGTTTTTTTTTTTAGAAAACAATGAAAACTTCCACCAGGGGTAGGCGTGCAACAAAACATATGGGTGATTACTAGGAAATGTGGCTTTCATACATTTGTACAATTAGAAGGGCACATCGTAAGCAGAGTCCAATTCCCTGCTTTGTACATCCAATCCAATTTAAAGTATCTCCTTGACAGATGTCTGACTAATTTCTGCTTTTTAAATGAGTTGAATTATCGCATTTATCCAAAAGGAAGCCAAACTTGAATTTTCCTTCTTCAAGGAATAATAGACAGAAAGCTTCAGTTGCCCTCCATTTTTCTATTCACATCAAATTCTATGATGGCCTTCTTCTTTTAACGATGAGTTATTGGAGAATAATAGTCTTCTTTTCAGAACGTAGCAATTTAAATTTTTCAGACCAACGCACAGATTGGAACATACTTGCCTTTTTTTTACTAAATGCAATGCACAGTGATTGAATGAATTACTGATCATTGCCTATCTTCAGAAATTAAGAAATTATATAGCATTGTTACATTACAGAACAAATATACTCAAGAATATCAAGGGAAATAGAATTGACAATGCATGCCTTGGGAAAAGTTAAATACAAAATTAATAGATTCAGAAAAGATGTTTGGAAAAATTAAGGGAAGTTGATTTTACATACATACATACACAGATTACATCCATAATCAATATTTATAGTGTAAACGCATTAATGAAAAGGAATGAACATAGTCTAAGTGAAATCACTTCCAGTAACTTCACACTTATGCAGGTAGTTTTCCCTTACAACCAATCATTTAGTGACCATTCAAAGTTATAACAGGAGTGGGGAAAAAAGTGGCTTATGACTGTTTTTCACACTTACAACCATTGTAGTATCTCTTTGGTTACATGGTAAAAATTTAGACACTTGCCAACTGGCATATATTTATGAAGGTTGCAGAGTCTCATATCATCTTTTGTGATCTTCTGACAAGCAAGACAATAGGGAAAGCAGGTTCACTTAACAATTGTGTTCGTAGTAGCTGTGATTCACTTAAAAACTATGTCAAGAAAGGTCATAAAATGGGATAAAACTCATTTAACTGCCTTGGTTAAGCAACAGAAATTACAGGCTTGATTGTGGTGGCAAGTCAAGGTCTACCTGTATCCATCTAAAGGCAATTTGCCACTTCCAGGAGAGCCCTGGGCCCCACCCACTCTCCACAGGCAGTTTCATTATCCAGCCTTCCTCTCTGGAAATACAAGTTTTCCCTCAAAATCAAGCCTGAGCATATTTAATTTCCAGATTCTATGTTGGCCAGGCGCTGCCACCTGCTGGCAAATCATGGTATGTTGACCCCCTTAACAGGCCCACTCCAAGGAGGTTACTAGCCGTCCTTGACTTACGACAGCAATTGGCACTAGAACCTCTGTAGTTAAGCGATGCAGCCATTAAGCGAGTCACCAGGTGACTGCACCTATTTTACAACCGTTTTTCCCCTGTGGTTAAAGCAATTCATACAGTCACTAAGTGACTCCTGGTTTCCCCATTGATTTTGCTTGTTGGGAGTTGGCTTGCAAACTTATGACCACATGAAGATGCTGCAGTGGTCATAAGTGCGAAGTCTGGTTATAAGTCACTTGTGTCAGTGCCGTCCTAACTTCACATGGTTTCTAAACAAATGGTCCTAAGTTGAGGGCTTCCTATATGCAACTATAACATAGTAAGAACAGAGAAATTGAATGGAATTGACTGACAACTAATAGATACAAAACTGACATGGAGTAAAAATAGCCCAATCCATTCATCTGTAGTATTTGAACTGCTCAGGTTTTTGTGACACCTCAGGAAACCTATTCACTACCATTATCCCCATTCTGCGTGGAGGTAAACCCAGTAGCTATTAAAAACAAACAGAACTAAATAATCTCTTGACGCGAGTGAAGGAGAGTGCAAAAGTTGGCTTGAAACTCAACATTAAGAAAACTAAGATCGTGGCATTCATCCCTCTCAATTCCTGGCAAATAGATGGGGAAGAAATGGAGGTAGTGACAGATTTTATTTTCCTGGGCTCCAAGGTCACCGCAGATGGGGAATACAGCCAAGAAATTAAAAGACACTTGCTCCTGGGGATTCTAGACATAAGCAGAGACATCCCCCAGCCAACAAAAGCGTGTATAGTTAAGGATATGGTTTTCCCAGTTGCAATGTATGGCTGTGAAAGTCGGACCATAAGGAAGGCTGAGTGACAAAGAATTGAGGCCTTTGAACTATGGTGCTGGAGAAGACTCCTGCGAGTCCCTTGGACTGCAAGGTGCCTTGGTGGTGCAGGCTGTTAAATGCCTAGCACTTAAGTTCCAGCTGCCTGCAATTACTGCAGGCTCGAATCCCACCAGGCTCAAGGTTGACTCAGCCTTCCTTCCTTTTCAGGGTAGGTAAATTGAGGACCCAAGATTGTTGGGGGCAATAAGCTGACTTTGTAAAAATGCCGCTTAGTAATAAGCAGGCATATACAATGGAATGAAGGCTATTGTTGAGCGCATTGGGTTGTATCCTGAAAATTGTAAGCCGCCCTGAGTCTTCAGAGAAGGGCGGCATATAAATGTAGTTTAAAAAAAAAACCCAGTCAGTTTGATCTCCTAGAGATCAACCGACTGCTCTTTAGAAGGCCAGATCCTGAAGATGAAACTCAAATACTTTGGCCACCTAATGGAGAAGGAAGGACTCACTGGAGAAGAGCCTAATGCTGGGAATGATTGAGGGCAAAAGAAGGGGACGACAGAGAATGAGGTGGCTGGATGGAGTCACTGAAGCAGTTGGCGTGAGCTGAAATGGACTCTGGGGGATGGTAGAGGACAGGAAGGCCTGGCGGAATGTTGTCCATGGGGTCATAATGGGTCAGACATGACTTCTTGATTAACCACAACAAAGCATTCAATGTGGCAGCTTGTCTGCTTTACTTCTCAATCATGTTACATTGCTATTTGCCTCTGAAACCTGCTTCCTGCAGATTGTCTGTTATGAGCAACAGAGGTAATGTGAAAGTGTTTGCGTCCTATTAAACCTATGTGCTAGATAAAAAAATATAAAGAGCTGAGGAATAGCAGAAAAATCCCCAAACAGCAAGTTCACTCTCAAGATAGAGTAGGCAGCCACCCTATCTGAAATGATGTAGGGTCTCCTGCCTGAGCAGAGGGTTGGACTAAGAAGACCTCCAAGGTCCCTTCCAGCCCTATTCTGGTTGATATAAAATGCACCACTTTGTAAATAGTAAGTGTTCAGCCACCATCAGTGACTTATGAATAGGCTGGTTGATTAAGGGATCCACTGGGGCTATCTAAGTTGAAAAGATTTGTGAGAATTTGGAAATGCTGGAGAACGTTCTGCCAAGAAAGAAAAGCAGGGAGGATGTGTACATATATTCAAGAAATGACAACACACTAATGTGGGCTTGTAAATGCCGGGATGGGAAAGAGATCCATATACTTGGGGGATGATCCTTAATGCGATATATTAAATTCAGAGTCAAGTTATTCTCACTGGTTTTGAAAACGGACATCTTTGATAGCACCCATCAGTTTTTCCAAATTCCAAGCAGAGTCACCAGGACAAAAAGGCTGAAGGCCTCCATCAATACAAGGCGGCTGGGAGACCCCTGACATAAGAATGTTATAATACATAGTAACCATTATTCTGAAAAAAATACCAGAGACCTGTGTTATACCTACCCCTACATTTAGAAGAGTGTTAGCAAAGCTTCCACAGTACGATTACTTTTAAGGAAATCCGTCTTTCTTACATGTACACAACTTGCTTAAAAAATAGGTTGACCAATTTGTGATTCAGCATACCACCCAAAAACAATTAGCCTGGTCACGCTTGCATGGAACTTTGTGCACCTGCCACTCGTGCGGAACCATCCCCTTCCTCCACCGCCAAGCCGGAATGGTTGTGGACTGATGGTGTCCACAGGAAGTTCTTCCTTTGTCATTAAAATGACATTGAGACAGTATCTCCTAAAAAATGAATATTGGCCAGGGTGGATAAAAATTGATTTAAAAAGAATAAATTTTAAATAATCAATTTTTTAAAATTTAAATTGGATTTTTAAAAAAAATTTATCGACTTTATTTTAATAAAATGCTTTTGGAGTAAAAATCTATCTAAAAGATAGTTTTCTATTTAAGATTCATTAATAATTTAGTTTTTTCAGCATGAAATGGAGCTTAGTTATGTAGCATGAAGCTGTATATTCTGCAATACTGGGACTGTCAGTGAGTCAACAGCGGGTCAGAGGAGCAGCCTCTGGCGGGATAGATGACAGTTGCTCTTTAAAAATTATGATTTAAATTGAGTTGATTTAAAGCAAGCCTTTTTACTAGCGATTTAAATCATGATTTAAATCAAATCCACCCTGGTATCGGCAGTTTTTACTTGGGGGTTTAATTAGAAAATAGTCCATCATACACATTATTGAATGTCCATATTATAGTTCAAAAATAAGATTTTGTAGATAACTTCAATGAAACACACGCACAGAAAATATTCTTTCTGAATAGCTGTTTAATGACACTTTTAAAATATATCTCAGAGGTGACAGGATATTTAAAAGGCATACAAGATCTGTTAGGTAATAAGTTAATGCATGCTCATAAATAGTTGATCGATAAATACTCTGTTCATTCAGGAATATGATGCTCCATTTAAAAACTCATTATTCCTCCGCTTCAGACCCTTCATCATCATGACTGATCTGGAAATAACGCAGCTCATAGGTCTCCTTGTCGGATGCTACCACTCGCAACCAGTCACGAAGATTGTGCTTCTTGAGGTACTTCTTCGTGAGATATTTAAGGTACCTTTAAAACCATATGAAGAAAATGATATAGGTTCAATATTTGAGAATCTACAAATTATAAACAATCAAAAAAGCAGAAGACAAGAATTCTGAAAAAGTAACCTTAGCGTCATCTGTTGAGTTCACTCTAATTTAATCAAGCCAAACAGGAAGGCTAAGAAACTGAATTCAACTCTAAACTCATTTCAGACATCCTGAATACACCTCTATCATTTCCAGCCCTTATCTACTTCTAATCTTGCAAGATTGTTGTGGGGGTGGCTGGGAATGATATGAAGAACTGCAATACTACCATATGTATATAATACCTCCCTATATTGATCTCCTCCGCCTAACAAAAGAACAAGACTCCAGTGGTAAGGATCTTATGTGGAAATATGTTATTGGGTAAAATGGCAAGTCCAATTTTGATAGGGACTTTCCATTAAACTTGCCGTCTAATGTAATATATTTTACAATCTTTAAAACATTGAAAATTATTGATGATGATGCAAGGAGCCAAAGAAAAGTTGCAATACAAAATTAAACCAACCTTTTTGAGAACTGCTTTTCTGACGTTACTGTGATCTTATTTTTAAAACGTTCAATGTGAACTACATTTCCCAGGTTTCCTGTTTTTCCATTGACTTTAATTCTCTCATTCAAGAACTGTTCCTAATTAAAAAAGCAAAAGAACACTAGGGAATGGTGCCCTAGGTGTGGGTCTAGGGAAGGAACCCTAGCCAGGCAACATTTGTTATTACACTCACAGAATATAATTATACCATACAAGCACCTCCCCTTGAAGGATTTTTTATTAAAATTAATTTCACCCAAGAAACTTAGCAAACACAATACATGCTATATCTATATGCAAATTTTCTAATAGTATACACCTGTGCAATATATCTGGTAGCTAAGGGACTAAACTAGATGAATACATTTAATAAGGGGCATTATTACAATTAATTACTTTTTCAGGAAAAGATTTCTCAGACAGAATTACTTTCCAAGTTTGTTTGCCTGAAATTAGCTATTTATAGTCTTGGTGGCACAGTGGTTAGAGTGCAGTACTGCAAGCTACATCTACTGCAATTTGGCAGATCAAATCCCACCAGGCTCAAAGGTTGACTCAGCCTTCCATCCTTCCAAGGTGGGTATAATGAGGAGCCAAATTGTTGGGGGCAATATGCTGACTCTGTAAACAGCTTAGAGGGGGCTGTAAGGCATTATAAGTCCTAAGTGCTATTGCTACATATGCCTAATTTTTCTCTAAAAGCAAACTACAATGAGGAAAATTTTCTACCTTAACACTTAAGCTTCACCATTCTTCTCTATATAGAGCTCCTTAGACCGTTAAGAATTAAGTTACTTACAAAGTTTCCCGAGTCAAATATGCCATCTTCCACAGGATGGGTAAGATCAAGGTTATACTTGCAAGTTACTTTTTTCAGTTTGTCCTTTTGCTGAAAGAAACCCAAACACATCCTTCAGGTTAACATCTGCTATTTTTATGTTGACAATTTCAAGGTCTAAATATTCTGTAGCAGAGCCTTTCCTAATCTGGCATAGTGCAACGCACTGAAAACAAACCCAGAATGGAGTTGTCACAGGTTTTATTTAATCTCTACCCACAGCTGGTTGTGGAATTCAAGGCCACCCACCTTAAGGGGACTGAAACTGAGCAACACTGATCTATGGGATCATTAGGATACACACACACATACAAAAAAAAGCAACCTAGGTCCTCTATCATTAACGCATAGGTGCTTATTTCATCACTGGTTACGCTGGTCTCCCTCCAGGAAGGCCTGGCAGGGTCTTTCGCAAGGCGACCCTCGCAGAAAGAGACTTAACCGCCCACTCTTGCCCAGCGCAGCCTTCACCTCGGAGCGGCTTCTCCGCAGCTCCCAACGGAAGCACCGAAGGCCACAGCCATCTCACAAGGTTTCGGCTCCTTCCCTTCCCTTGAAACCACCCGCACCGCCTCGCCAACGGCCGACAGCGCGTGCGCGAAACCCGCTCACCGGCGCCATATCACCCAAGACTTCTGATTCCGGAAAGAGCGAAATCCTCCGCGCGGCCCTCTTTTATAGCGCTCCGCCTTGTGACGCAATCTTACGTAAAGGCGTGCCGCACGCGCCCGAGAGATACTGTAGTAGTAGGCGCCTCTAGGAAGCGCTGCTCCCTCCGATTCCGGTTTGGGGCGTTTCTGATTCAACAAGTGCCAAGGCATGCTGGGTAAGAGCACAGCTCCGTTCACGTGCGTAGGGACTGCAGCTTCCGGGGTTCTAAACCAGGAATCCTCAAACGTGGCAACTTTAAGGCTTGTGGACTTCAACTTCCATTCTGGGAAGTCTTAAAAGTTGCCAGGTTTGGAGACCTCTGTTCTAAACTAAGCCGAAGGCTGGTAACCGTGGAAGGGATGGTTCCCAAACGTGTCTCCGATTGCACTCTTCGTTCCATTCATTTCTCAACTCCACTTATTCCCCCCCCCGCCCTGTACATAATGGTTTGAGGGTATTCTGGGGCGACTGGTTTCCAGTTCCATGCCTTGGTAAGAGCACACTTGGAATACTGCATCCAGTTTGGGTCATCGTATCATAAAAAAGATGTTGAGATGTTGCAGGGAAGAGCAACAAAGATGATTAGGGAACTGGAGGCTAAAACCTATAAAGGATGGTTGCAGGAATTGGGTATATCTAGTCTAATGAAAAGGACTAGCAGGTGAAAAGGTAGTGCAGGCTGCTAAATGCCTAGCACTTAAGTTCCACCTGCCTGCAATTATTGCAGGCTCCAATCCCACCAGGCTCAAGGTTGACTCAGCCTTCCATCCTTTCGGGGTGGGTAAATTGAGGACCCAAGATTGTTGGGGGCAATAAGCTGACTTTGTAAAAATGCTGCTTAGTAATAAGCAGGCATTTACAATGGAATGAAGGCTATTGCTGGGTTGTATCCCAAAAATTGTAAGCCGCCCTGAGTCTTCGGAGAAGGGCGGCATATAAATGTAATTTTAAAAAAATGATAGTGTTTCAATATCTCGGGCTGCCACAAAGAAGAGGGAGTCAAGCTATTCTCCAAATGACCTGAGGGCAGGACAAGAAGCAATGGGTGGAATCAAGGAGAGAAGCAACCTAGAGCTAAGGAGAAATTTCCTGAAAATTAGAATAATTAATCAGTAGAACAACTTGCATCCAGAAGTTATGAATGCTCCAACACTGGAAGTTTCTAAGAAGAGATTGGACAACTATTTGTTTCAATGGTATCAAGTTTCCTGGCTGAGTAGGGGGGTTGGACTAGAAGAACTACGAAGTCCCTTGTAACTTTGTTATCGAGCAGTATTTTTCCTTAAAACCTACGCATGGAGATCATTGATGTTAAATAATAGAACTATAGCACAGAACCAGTTCCTAAAGTGCTATGAAATAGTGCTATGAAATGAAATAGTCTCCTCTCCAATTTGCTGGAGAAGACATTATAGTGAACAAGAAATATAGAGTGACAATAAAAATAGCTTTTAAGTTTAAACTTTATTTTTTGTTACTGTGACTCAAATAATAATTCAAACATTTTGTTAAAACAAGTCATTAAAAGCCAAGAACTCTTAAACATATGAACACTTCACTATTACAGAAATGCAGAAAAAGTACAAACCTTTCAAGTTTTGCTTTTAAAGTCAAGGGCACTCTTATATAATGAACTTTGCATACATTACTTGCCAGTAGGTATAATTGCATACTTATGGGAGCTTCCTATTGTGGCAAATACAAAACCATTTCCCCCCTACATTTAATTTAAATCAATGACTTTTTAATGTAACAGTCACTGAATGTGAAAGCCCAGAATTCTACAAGTACAGTACCACAATCTAAACACCACAAAGATCAATGTCTCTAATTATACTGTGAAAATTTTTGATAGTAACAGATAAGAATCTTGATCTTTACACACTCACAAAAATTTAACACAGCTTATTCCATTATAATTCCCATAGTCAGCATTCCAACATTTAAAGCTTACTGTTGTCAAACATGTCATGTAACCTACAGAGTAGATGGATCACAATGTTCGACTCCTTTAGACTAATTCAATATACTAAATTTTACTTGTGTTCTAGGCATGCTATCAATTTATGCAATACAAAACCCTGTTACAACTTTTAAGCAGCTTTGTTAAAATAATTAACTTAAGCTCTTTCACATCTTCACAAGAGCAGCCCTGAGAAGAATATACTCAAGTCATGGCTCAACTAGCAGTGGTTTCGTTGCGCACAGATGCAAGACAACAAAGACATCAAGAGGTAAATTGGGGTTTTAACAAAAGAATCCCTAATATCTAAGGAAAAAAAATCCGCAGCCCAATGAACAAAAGACTCCAAGCAAGTAGCTTAGATCATAACAAACTGACAACAGGACTATTTCAGACTTCATTTTGGCCCTCAGCTTGTAAGATTTTGACCCTGCTCTTGAAAATTAAATGTGATTGGTTTGAGCTAAAAAGTAAAAAACAATCTAAACATGGATTCATAGGAACATGATGGCCCTGAAATAGCTCAAAGAACCTGAAATATATAGCATTGTTTCAATAGCAAAGTATTGTAAACTTAGTGGGTTTGTAGACAATTAACTTCTACAAGAGAAATGGCTTTGCTATTAGCTTGTTGGAAATACTGTAGTTTTACTGGTGTCCTACGTAAGATCTACCTAATAGACATTGTATTTTTTTCCTAACTTGTGGTTTCAGACTGCTAGGAATTAATTTGAAGTCTAAGTACCACTTTTAGGAGTGGGTACTTCTGGTAAGGAATTCCTAAAAGATGACACCACTAGGAAGATACTAGCAGGACTCCTTAAATATTATGATCTCAGTATTCTCAGCTGCTCAGGCACAATAGATAACTGTTGGACAAATGATCATCACAAATGATATTAGCAAATGGGAGTCCACATTTCAAACTGTGACTTCCATTCCTGGTATGGATATTGACAATACAGTATTAAGGAACACTCACATGATTAAACTTTCAACAATAAGCTAGAATCCTTCAGCTTCCTAGTAGCCCTAGATCTTGAAACATGTAGTTATTTACCACTATAACAAGACTGTGCTTTTTTCAAGAGTGTTTATTGCCAAATTAAGTTGTATTGTGCCCCTGTTCTGCATAGATACTTGCTTAGTTAAATCTAGAGCTTATAAAGATCCAGATGCAGTTTATTTTCCCCTCTACTCTAGCTTTACCGCTTAAGGGCAAATCAAAATCCTATTTACTATTCCCCCTCCCCCCCCCAAAAAAACCTGCCAATAAACTAAGCATGTTTTAAGAATCTAGTCACTAGTTCAAGTTAGTCATTTGCTACCAAAGTATAAGGCAAATTTAAGTAATTAGGTTTCTCCCCAAATGCTAATCAAGCTGAAACATGACCTTGCAAGCAAAGATCACATGGATAATAGGTTGATTAGTAGTTAGGCATTTGCCTATGCAGCGTAACCAATCCTTCTCAAGTAGGTTTTGAATCAGAACAGTTCTATTATAGTCCAGAGGTTCATGTGTTTGACAGAGTGCGCTATCATAGTTCTTTATAAACTCTGCAAGACAATCCATGGCTCAAATTCTGTTCAGTGACACAGGGTTGAAATTTAGCCTTCAGGCCATTGATAGGTGCAGGTTTGCTTCAGTTCCTAAAAAAAAGTTTACTTCTGCCATAAACCAAAAAAAAGTTAAAAGCCAAATCAAATACTGTAACTCTTGAGGCATTGCCTTGTTCAAAACTGGAAGTGGTTGAACTCTACACTGAAAACAAAGGCCTCTAGTGAATCTCCTCCTCTCTACCCTGCTCCAACATTTGTGCACTATTAACCAGAGTATGAAAGCACCCAGCAATTCTGGATGTTTACATCACAGCAAATTGTGACCAATTAAGAGCAAGCCAGCAAAGCTACAGTTTGCTGTACACAGCCATCAGCACTGGCATTTTGATCACATGAGTTCAGTTGTCTCTAGCCCAATTAGGCTTCACAGTTCAGTGCAAGCCACATTTTACCATGTTTAAGATTTTAAAACAAAGTTACTTCCGTTTCTTTAAAATGCACGTAAACTCAAACTGAGTACTACCTTGGTAATTGGCACTGCTATACAGTCTCATTTGAGCAAAGCATACTATTTTTGAATACCTCATGATCTAAAATGACAGTTTTTGACTGCCTTGCCATTCCTGTAAGCACTTGAACTTCAGCAATCTTAATATTGCCAAACTGCTTGCAACATCAGTCAGCACTATTTTCAAACAAAGACACGAGGTTGCTAGTGAAGGTTATAGCTTTGGTGATAATCAGAACTAAAATACAAGATTTGCAGTTGCTGGTACTTTAGCAACTGTTTGATCCAGGTGGTCCTATTTACAAGGTTTTATGGCTACAGCACATTCTTCACTCATTGCAGACATGACTGACACCTACAGAAAGGGAAAAAATAATTTTGTTAGGTTCTACAATTCCATAATATTATCATTTCAATCAACACATCAATGGTAGTTTGCTACGCTATTAGTTTTGAAATTATTCCTACAACGAATTATTGGGCAAATCCTTCGTTTCCCATAAATATAAAAAAAAAACCAGGAAAGCACACTAAGCAAAAATGTGGTTTACTTATTTATGGACTTTTGTATATGAATCTATGCTTATAAACCAAGGTTTATGATTTTATGGATGTGAATCCAACTAATTTTGCTTTGTTCATTAATTGTACATTGGGATGTTTTCTAAATCATGGATTATCAAAATAATGTGGAAAGACAATAAGGTATTTGAAGTATTCCTAACTAAAGTTAAAATTCATGTTCATTGTAAAGGATAGAGCGTACATTGGCGACTTTCACATAGAACATAAATGCAAAGACAGAAACAGACCTAACTCAAAACTAACAATATTTTTGACAATTGAAACAATATTTTAATCTGTGTGGTTTTTAATGTTTTAATTATTTTTACTTGTTTTATAACTTGTAAACTACCCAGAGTCACCTTGTGGGAAGATGAGTAGCATAAAAATTTAATAAACCAACAAATAAAAAAATAAATGATACACTTAGATTCTAGATAGAAAGCACTTCCCTTGCTTTACAGATAAAACTGTTATTCATGGAGGAAAAGAAAAGATATAAGAAACACTCCTACAGTAGTTGATGTCATTATCAAGAGTGTAAAATGGGCATCCTTACCTGGAAATCTTCCCCTGCATTGTATTTTCCCTCTATTTCTTTGCCTAATTCACCTTCTGGGACTTTCAGATCTTCTCGAACTTCTCCACTTTCTGTCAGCAAAGAAAGGTAGCCATCTTGTATACAGATTAGCTGCAAAATATGGTATAAAATATTTTATTCAATTACATTTTTCATTAAAATGGGGAATTATAGAACCACTGGTTTGAAAATAAAACCTTATTGTTCTTCTTGAAAATGCCTATCCTGAAGTTATCAGAAATTAAAACATCCTCACAACATTTTTCTCAGTGTTGCCATTTCTCAAACCAATTTTTAAGTCCATATATTTTAAAGAACTAAAGTGTGAATTCTATTTTCTCACATCAGTTAATAAAGTTTCAGAAATCTTTTTAGAAGACTTCATCAGAAGTGGGAAGACACAAAGAATGTATTCTTTATTGTTCATTTTAAAAACTATTAATGTTAATTCAAACCAAGATGTCTCCAAAAGTTTTAATTTTTAGGAATCTTGGTACTATCTGGCAATATTCTAACATGTGTAATGCCATAGTTTTATTATTTAATCATAACTGGAGACTGGAAAGAAATGAAATCTTGTAACCAGCTGGGACCCAGCAAGAGGAAATCCATTTGATTACTACTGCTTCCTAAACTCACATGTACTAGTAGTCCTTGCCAGTTCATTTACAAAGTTACAATGGCACAAAAAAAGTGACTTATGATAGTTTTCACATTTACGACCACTGGAGCATTCCCATGGTCATGTGATCAAAATTGACACTTAGCAACTGACTCATTGATGGTTGCAGTGACCTGAGGTCATGTGATCCCCCTTTGTATCTGATTAGCAAAGGGAAGCCTTAATCCTGTGACTGACTTGACAACTGCAGTGATTCAGTTCAATAACTCTGGCATGAAAGGTTGTAAAACAGGACAAAATTCACTTAACAAATGTCACTCTTAGCAACATAAATTTTGGGCTCAAATATGGTCATAGATTGAGAACTACATGTATGTTCTTTCTAGTAACATAGGAATAATACAATCCAGAATATTATATAGCTCATTACAACTGTAATGAGACCTTTTAGGAGCCTGAAATGACAGATACAGATAGTCCTTGATTTACAATAGTTGATTTAATGACCGTTCAAAATTACAATGTTACTGAAAAAAGTGACTTATGACCATTTTTCAGAATTACGATCTTTGCAGCACCCCCATGATCATGCGATCAAAATTCAGAAGCTTGGCAACTGGTTCATATTTAGTGTCCCAGGGTCATGTAAAGTCAATGTCAGTAACTGAATGGATGGATGCAATTAAAGAGCCTTGGTGGTGCAGGCTAGCATTTAATTCCAGCTGCCTGCAATTATTGTAGGCTCGAATCCCACCAGGCTCAAGGTTGACTCAGCCTTCCATCCTCTCGGGGTAGGTAAATTGAGGACCCAAGATTGTTGGGGGCAATAAGCTGACTTTGTAAAAATGCCGCTGGGGGAGGGGGGACAAAAAAGCCCTAGTAATAAGCAGGCATATACAATGGAATGAAGGCTATTGCTGAGCGCATTGGGTTGTACTCCAAAAATTGTAAGCCGCCCTGAGTCTCCTGAGAAGGGCGGCATATAAATATGAATTAAAAAAAAAATTAAGGAGTCCTGGGAAAACACAAAAAAAAAGGCTTTGAATAAGGCAGCACAAATCTACAAGATACAAGCTGACAAACATCGTTCACAGTTTAAAATGGGGGATAAAGTTTATTTGTCAACTAAATATTTGAAGTTACACTTACCTTCTAGAAAATTGAGTCCCACATTTATTGGGCCTTTTCAGATAATTAACGTAATAAACCCAGCAACAGTGAAGCTTAATCTCCCTAGGTTATTGGGAAAAGTACACCTGTTTTTTCATAGTAGTTTGTTAAAGCCATTTGTTGCTTCTTCATTGAGGCTAGCAGGACGCGCAGCTCTGAAGCCTTTGCTCATTGCGGGGCATGAACATTATGAGATTAAGAAAACGTTGGACTTTCAGGGGGAAGTTACAATATCTGATTTATTGGAAAGGCTATCTTATTTCACAAGCAACTTAGGTAAATAGCTGGAAAGTTAATGCTGATAGACTGGTGGAAAAATCTCATGAAAAATATCCCCACAAGCCCAAGGCGAATCCTGGGGGTGGCACACGTGGTTAAATTGCATATTTTATTATAGTGTTTAACCTAATTTCAATCTCTGTATTCTGTTGTTTCAGGAGTTTCTTTTCAAATGGGGGGGGGGGCAGCCTGTCAAGCCGGAAAATTGACATATGTGTAGCCATTTTATTTAGCCTTATTATATATTCCTTTTCCTTTCTTTCTTTTTGCTGGTCATGGGGGGAAGTTTCAGGCTTGCCACATTCCTAAGGTGGGAAGAGTGGAGATAGAGTTGTTTAGGCTAGGTGATTCTCCTTCCCATAGGAACACAAGCTGACCCTGCTGAGACTGGAGATTGATGGCACCAGGCAACTGAAGATTGATGGCACCAGTTGATTTACTTCTATTGGGCAATGTAACTCTTGTGGGGCGTTTCTAATTTCCAATATTATGTGGTGTAATTCCGGATTGTGTCAGATCCGGAATTAAAACAGACTTTGCCAATTTGATTCTTTCTTAAATAAAAGAAATTGTTTTGGAAGATGAACTTTGCTCTTTTCTTTTTAAATGGATTTCATCACTTGGAAACCTGACAGGTAGTCAGATTAATTTAACAACCAGGTTAGTAACTTAACAACTGCAGTGATTTGGCAAGAAAGGTCGTAAAATGGGGCAAGACTCACTTAACAAATGTCTCAATAACAAAAATGTTGGGCTCAATCATGGTCGTAAATCAAGGACTACCCGGAATTGATACTACACAATATTAAACTCTGAATAACCCCATTAAGAATAAACTGTTGCAAATCTAGGTATCCATGAACCAATTTCAGCACCACAAAGTGACAATTGGGTAGCTTAAGTATATGGAGGTCAATAGGGTCCCCCATCTCAATTTAGACCAGGTTCCCTAAGGTGAGACTTCCATTTTGTACACATCTAGACAGCAAATCCAAGGAAACCATAGATTCAGAGACATACTTACTTGATAATCATTCCTCTTGATATTTGGAACATCCATATTGTGAGTGGAAGGGCATATATCTTCATACTTTTTGCCAGTGAACACATCAATACCAACTAAATGAACCTGTTTAAAAAATATTCATAATTATGTAATTAGGTTACTAAGAATATTGTATTTCATATTTTCTCATATTTATTCAGATCGTCCCACATAACATCTCTATGAACATGTGTTTCAATATATTCTGCAGTATTCTGAATATGTAACATTTTTGAAGACCTGTTTGATTTCTAATGTTATCATTGATTAAAATGTCATAAACTGGATGTTTTGTACTATGTATATTTTAGATGTTTTCCCAAAGGCTCAAAACTATTAGGTGTTTGCATTATACATAATAGCTGTTTTAAAGTATTGTATATGAGATAATGCCTAAGGTTCATCAAGAATTTAAACGCAAATCTATTACAGGGCTTTAGGCAACACAATAGGTGGGCAAGTGGGGTAATTTATAGGGAAGCAAGTTTCCAATATTAATTTGAGTGTCAACTTTCCAGCTCATAGCTACAAACTATTCTGCTAAGGTGCAATCTATCAGAAGACTATCACAAGCAGATTTACGTATAAGGTAACACTCTAACTTTTAGCAGGTAACGCATTCTGCAAATTTCAAAGGTAAAATTCAGTTAAACTACTTCTATATTCTTTATGAAACTGATTCTATGGTTTAGAATCAGACTGATTTGTAGAAAGAAAACATGCTACACCCTGGCATCTGGATTTCCCCCACCCTTTTCACTTCTTGCGCAAATAGATTTTCCTCATCATTTATTGGCATATAAGTTCAGTTGTGACAAGGAACAGAAAAGGCCACGTTGGCTTGCAATTCTGCAGGTTCTAGTCCCAAAACATTTAGAAAGTAGCAAACCATGGGGAACTGGCTGAAAAAAATGATATGCAGAATTAGAGCACAATGCTTGAATTAATCCAATGTGCCATTTTGGAATTAGTTCAGTTTAAATATGTTCTATTTGGAGAAACAAGATAGTATGCAATTTTATTTGATGATTGAATCAATTTGTAAGGACAACCAAAACCAAATGCAGTTTAAGCAAAAATGAAATAGTGGCAAATTCTTAATTTTCATAAGACACTATTTCTGTATTAAAGCAGTAAAACAGGTGAATTATACTTGAGATTACCTTGGCATGACCGTGTTTGCCAGTCTTGGAAGTTGACATTTCCACAATCTTGCAGGGACGTCCCTTCAGCACCACAAAGCCATTCTTACGGAGAGCAGAACATTGCATTGGGTAAGTGGCAGAAGCACCAGCATCTCCAGTGGTGAAGTCAACTTCATCCGCCATAGTACAAAATGAATTCTAGAAAATGCTATAATTTCCAAGAGATAAGTTTTTAGCCTTTTCACAGATATCATCAAAATTGCTACTAATGCTTTAACCTAATGGTGTTCTGCAACGAAGGATAAGTAGGATTTATTCCTCTCTCCTTATAGATATTAGTTAGTCTCAACTACTGTTTCAAAAAAATTTGGCTCAGTAGTTTACTATTCTCTAGATATAGCCAATTCCTCACCATTTAGATAAAAGAGCTTAAATTTGAATTTTATATCTTCTAAATATGCATTATCTAGATGAGGGAGAAGAAAAGGGGAAGCTACAGAAAAAAGTTATGAATATTTCAAATTAGTTTGGAATTCCAATGGGGTACCGAAGAAGAGCTGTGGTCACTGTTATATAATAGTTAGGATAATATAATGCTTTCCAACCCTCAGGTAGAGCTTGAGTGATTTATAAGAGTGTCTGGCAACAATACAATTTGAGGTATCTTTCAGAATTGTTTTTTCAGATTATATCCTCCAGGAGCCATCTATACAAATAAGAAACAAGTAAAACTATTACATTTATATCAGTTATTCATTCGAACTGCTTGAGAAAAGTGGAAGGGAAGCAAGCAGTCGGGAAACTAATACACCATGCTTATTTAAATTAATAAGGGTGGCTAAACCAGACCATGTTACAATTACTGCAATGATTTTTATTGAACTCTGGCCATAACATTAGTGTTGAATGCACTGTGATTCAGTTTTGGCAGCTTAAACAGATCTGTCATTACCACTATCAAAAAGAAACATGATTCACCACCATTATAGAAGCTACAAAGGGTGTGTGAATTAAGGAAGGTGGAGGCAGCTGCAGCCAGAGGTAAGAAAGACTGCATTTTGGCAGCAATCATTCTTGCCTGCTCCTCCTCCACATATGGCAAACGCCTCCCTCCTTTTTTTGTGTGTCTTCATATCCAGACCTACCTACTCAGTTCCTAAGAGAAAAACTCTTGTTGGAAGAGAATATTTTTAAAAAATGCCTGAAGAACTTAAAAGAGATAAGCAAAACCTTTGCATTGGGGAGGATTTATTACCACCAAACCTGAAATTCTGGGAAGGCCAACAAGGTGTGACCCACTTCCCCTCAGGACAACTTGCAAATTTCTAACAGGGATTTGGGCACACACCCTCTTTATACGCCGGCCAAACTCCTGAATTGCAGCTCTTCTGCAAGGGGAATGAACTTCTAAATCCAAATTCTCTCTTTAAAGGTCAAAAGGAGGCGGCCCTGGCTCCGCATTTATGTACCAGTGTTTTAATAGATTACCGTGATGAATGGGACGGGAGGGGGAGGAAGGGCAGAGACGGGAGTGACGACTCAGCAGTTATACATCAGACCGCCCCTTCTATCGATTCCCAAGGCCGCAGGCGACCGGAGTCAACTTAAAAGAGGGTTGGGATTTTTTTGGAAAGCACGGGGAAGGCTTAGTCGAGGCTGCAGCCGTCCCTGGAAAGGAAGGAGCGAACTAGGTTGAAGGGCAGAGAAGGCCCCGACCCTGTCGAGATCCACGAGGGCTTTTCCCAGCGGGCGGAGTCATTCATCCTCGCCAGCGACGCGAGCTTACCTACCTGGGTGGAGCCGCGCGGGTAGCTCGGGAAGGGAGGGGGCAGGGACTCCGTTCCTTTCCCGGGCGAGAGAAAAAAAGAAAGCCTCGGGAGGAGGAGAATATCTGGGCATTCGGTGAAGGCGCCTCTCAGGTGAGGGAAATCCGCCCGCCAACGCCTTCCTCACGCGAAAGAAAGCCGGAGGGCCTCCTCCGGGCTTCGTTTTCTGGCCCCTCGGTCCCCACCATGGCTGGGCTCAGAGCCGCTAGGAAGCGGGAAGGGGCAGCCAACGAACGCCCGAGAAGGGCCTCCGAGCCTCCCGCGCTTCCCGCCAAAGGTCGGGCGGAAGACGGGAGATGCCACACACGCGCCCGCCGGCCCGCGTCAGGCCAAGCACTTACCTCACGCGGCGCAGGAAAAGACTGACGGAGCGTCGCAGCAACGCACATGCGCACAGCCGCCGCCGGAAAGGGAAGCGGGAAGGTGCGTGGGAGGGGAGAGCAGGGAGGCAAGCTGCGGAGAAAAAGGGGACGCAAGGGCGTGTGCGGCACGTTTCTTAACGCTGTCCGGGAGCCCTCAGCCCCGCCCACAAGCATCCTTCTCCGCCATTGGCTGCGTTTAATTATGGTCCTACCCACCTCAGTGGGCCGGGACCTCTTCCAGTTCCTATCGCTTGTCTTATGATTAACGTCATCAGTCCGCGCCCATTAAGTTTGAAACTGGCGTGTACTTGTCGAAGCACGTGCTCCTTGTAAGGAAAGTGTCGCATGTGAAACGGTTTCAGCCGTTGGGTGGGAAGAGTAATTAATGGTGCGATCTTCCAGACCAATGACCCGCAGTGGAGCGGGTGGAGTTTATGTTTTTTTTGGGGGGGGGGAACTAATTCGAATAAGATACCAGAGACCTCCCAGATCACTTGTCTATGGAGATGCTCAGTCTGCAAGGAGTATAAATCCTTCCATTCTCTGCCATCCAGTCAGAGCTGAAGAAGCTTCTTGGATGAGAAGCGGAAAGTTTTTTTAAAAAGTCCAGATCCCTCTTTAAAAAAGCATCTTTGGGATCCGAGATCACTTTTTTTTTGCACGAGTTTCATTTTTCCCAAATTGCATAAATTGTCATGGAAACTCTTCCTTGTGATTTTTTGTGCTGCTGCTGTCAGCTTTACCAGCGGGGCTGGAGTGCTAAAAATGCATGGAGCGCCAGCTGGATTAAATGACCTGTGGAGTCCCTTCCTCCTCCAGATTCTCTAAAGGTTTCCTGTAATCAACCCTATTAGTAAATCCCCCCCAAACAAGCAATATAATCATCAGTGGTACTATGGTGTGCTGTGAAATGTATCTCCCAGGTGCACTATATAGAACTAGCTGGATACTCATGCTTTGCGATGACACTATATGGGCTATGCAGGGGAAATCCGGCTCACAATCCATTGGCTCAGTGGTGGTCAATGATTGAAACATGTAAGGGAATATCACTCCTGCTGCCTTGAGTCCGGAAGCAGTTCCATAGGTGGAAGGCAGAGACATTTTGATGAGGTACTGACGTTAAGTACTGAGGAGTCCCAGACTGCTCTTGAGCTTCCAATACCTTCTGATGTACTATCTTGGAGAAGATGGCTATTACATCAGTATACCTCAGTGCGACGCAAAGACCAAGGGTCCTCTCAAAAGGACTGTGTCTGCTGCTGACTTTTACAGCTACAGGATAATAGAGCGTGATGGCGAAGAATGCTGCCTACTGCTGTTTTGCAACCTGGTGAAGCAACTTGCAGTTGGAACGAGTTCTTTTCCAGTGGGGAGGGGGGGGGGTGGAGTAGAACTCCTTAGCATCAGAGCATGTTAATTACTGTATTAAGAAATAGTAATATTCTTTCCTCTTATTTTCCACATAACAATCCCGTGAGGTGAATTGCTGTGTGAGAGAGTAATTGGCCCAAAGTTACCCAGCCTGTTTTCATGCCTAAGGCAGGATTAGATACTAATTTTATATATTATAGTTTGTTGCACAGTCAGCCAGATATTCAGACTGGATCTGGCATTTTTGTCCACCTGTCAAGTTCTTTCAAAGGATGTGGGGTAGGCAGATGTGGATGTTTGATAGTGTTAAAGATATTGTCACAGGATGTAAGTTGTTTTAAATAAAGCTGCCTTTTGCAATTGATTGATGGTGATTTTGTCAATGCTGATGGAGTTCAAGTGGAGCTCCAAACGTTTTGGAATTACATCCAAGGCACCTATTACTGTTGGTGGTACTTTTGCTTTCTTTTGACACATTCTATTTCTATTTGCATTACTTTGTTCTGCTGTCTCCAAGCTCTGCTAGGTCCACTGTAGACTTTTTTTTTAATCTTTCTTAACAATTGTTATGTTTGGGGTGTTATGTGGCAGGTGCAGGCAACATTCTATTTGAATGCTAAAGTCCAACATATAACATATTGTATTAGTATTACAAGGAATCCCAAAAGTCCAGAACGTTTTCCAGAAGGGAAATGGAATTTCAATGTTTATTCTAATGGAGTGCCACCCTGCTCTCTTCCAACTTGTTGGAAGCTCTTAAGAAAGCTAGCAACCTACAGGTGAAACTCGAAAAATTAGAATATCATGCAAAAGTTCATTTATTTCAGTAATGCAACTTAAAAGGTGAAACTAATATATGAGATAGACTCATTACATGCAAAGCAAGATAGTTCAAGCCATGATTTGCCATAATTGTGATGATTATGGCTTACAGCTCATGAAAACCCCAAATCCACAATCTCAGAAAATTAGAATATTGTGAAAAGGTGCAATATTCTAGGCTCAAAGTGTCCCACTCTAATCAGCTAATTAAGCCATAACACCTGCAAAGGGTTCCTGAGCCTTTAAATGGTCTCTCAGTCTGGTTCAGTAGGAATCACAATCATGGGAAAGACTGCTGACCTGACAGTTGTGCAGAAAACTATCCACACCCTCCATAAGGAGGGAAAGCCTCAAAAGGTAATTGCAAAAGAAGTTGGATGTTCCCAAAGTGCTGTATCAAAGCACATTAATAGAAAGTTATGTGGAAGGGAAAAGTGTGGAAGAAAAAGGTACAGAAGCAGCAAGGATGACCGCAGCCTGGAGAGGATTGTCAGGAAAAGGCCATTCAAAAGTGTTGGGGACTTTCCCAAGGAGTGGACTGAGGCTGGAGTCAGTGCATCAAGAGCCACCACACACAGATGGATCCTGGACATGGGCTTCAAATGTCGTATTCCTCTTGTCAAGCTGCTCCTGAACAACAATGTCAGAAGCACTGTCTTATCTGGGGCAAAGAAAAACAGACCTGGTCTGTTGCTCAGTGGTCCAAAGTTCTCTTTTCTGATGAGAGCAACTTTTGCATCTCATTTGGAAACCAAGGACCCAGAGTCTGGAGGAAGAATGGAGAGGCACACACTGCAAGATGCTTGAAGTCCAGTGTGAAGTTTCCACAGTCTCTGTTGATTTGGGGAGCCATGTCATCTGCTGGTGTTGGTCCACTGTGCTTCATTAAGGCCAGGGTCAACGCAGCCATTTACCAGGAGATTTTGGAGCACTTCATGCTTCCTTCTGCAGACGAGCTTTAAGGGGGTGCTGACTTCATTGTCCAGCAGGATTTGGCACCTGCCCACACTGCCAAAAGCACCAAAACCTGGTTCAATGACCGTGGGATTACTGTGCTTGATTGGCCAGCAAAGTCGCCTGACCTGAACCCCATAGAGAATCTATGGGGCATTGCCAAGAGAAAGATGAGAGACATGAGACTGAACAACGCAGAAGAGCTGAAGGCCACTATTGAAGCATCCTGGTGTTCCATAACACCTCAGCAGTGCCACAGGCTGATAGCTTCCATGCCACGCTGCATCAAGGCAGTAATTGCTGCAAAAGGGGCCCAAACCAAGTACTGAGTACATATGCATGCTTATACTTTTCAGAGGTCCGATATTGTTCTATGTATAATCCTTGTTTTATTGATTGCATGTAATATTCTAATTTTCTGAGATTGTGGATTTGGGGTTTTCATGAGCTGTAAGCCATAATCATCACAATTATGGCAAATCACGGCTTGAACTATCTTGCTTTGCATGTAATGAGTCTATCGCATATATTAGTTTCACCTTTTAAGTTGCATTACTGAAATAAATGAACTTCTGCACGATATTCTAATTTTTTGAGTTTCACCTGTACTTAACAGTCTTTCTAATAAATTAGAACAGAGTTGGAGGAAATTAATGAATCTGGTTCACTGCTTAATGGAAGGATACAAATTAAAGCATTTCAAACATGATTTTCTGGTCTCATTCTGGTCTCATTTTAAATATAGGTTTATGACTTCCCAGGTCACAAAGGCAGTTGGGACTGAGATTGCTGCCACTAAGTGATATAGTTGTGAAACATAATGTCATGTGGCCAAATTACTTAGTGATGACAATCCTGGCAGTCCCAGTTGCTATCATAACCCCAAGACATGTGGGATATTAGCAAACAGTGGGTAAGGAGCACAGAATAGGAGGATGGGGGTTAGGTCTGATGTAGACTGTCCTCAGAAACAGGAAGGCCATAAGAAGGTGAGTGCCACACCACATGAATGCAGGGAGAACAGGGGATACTTACAGGAATAACTTGCAACATTTCCTGCTGGCAAGAGAACTTGCAATTGTGCTCATGGGGTGCTGTAACCCTTGTGAGAGTTGATTGTCAAGAATCCATATCCCATCTTGTGATCACAGGGATAGTGCCAACTGCCAGAACTTCAAGGACCTGTCATAAGGGTCACTTATTCAGTGGTGTTGAAACTTTGGTCAGTAAATAAGTGGTCAGTTATCAAGCATGACCCTGTACATTCAATTATGGGCAGAACTGGCAGCAGTGGCTTTACCTTGTTGAGAACAGATAACAGTAATTTGTTAAATGCATGCAACTCTGGGAATACGTAAATAAAATGCATTTGTGCCCTCCAAATGTGTTAGATTGCAGTGTCCATTTTTTTCAGCCATTATGGTCAGCAATCTCTATATTCTTAAATTGTGACTGCCAAGTTTTTTTCTCTCCATTATTGCTGTAACCCTATGAGAGATAATTATTAGAATCATTTTATGGACAATGATATGAGACTGACAATGCAGTCCTTTTTTTACTTGGAACTGTCACCAAGAGTTATTCTTCAATACCTATCTTTAAGAATCCAACCTGATACACATTCAAGAAGTTGTGATCAAGCTTAATCAGTGCCTCTCAGAAATCCCTTTCTTTGGAGCAATCTACAGGTAGTCCTCAACGTATGACCACAAGTGAGCCCAACATTTATGTTGCTAAGTGAGAAATTTGTTACATGAGTTTTGCCCATTTTATGACTTTTCTTATCACATTGGTTAAGTGAATCACTGCACTTAATATCACGGTTGTTAAGTGAATCTGTTTTTGACATGGCTTGTCAGAAGGTTGCAAAAAGTCATCACACTGAAACTGTCCTAAATGTGGTTTTTATCACATGACCATGGGGGGTGTTGCAACGGTGTGCAAAATGGTTATAAGTCACTTTTTTCAATGCTGTTGTAACTTTGAACCATCACTAAATGAATTGTAAGTTGAAGAATCCCTGCATTTAAAAAATTACAGTAGCTTAACATAGAATTTCCTCTGAAGGCATTTTTCATTACATTTCAGGAGTCTTTTTCAAAACAGCTTCTCTTCAAGTGAGAAATGGGCATCTAATAATTACAAAAAGCGTTTTCTGGTTTTGTTTCTCCTCAGAACCAACCCGTAACTAAACCGAATAAACCTCCAGCTGGGAATCACCAGAGAGATAGTCATGTGGAATATATCCATCATCATCATCATCATCATCATCATCATCATCATCATCACCATCATCATCATCATCATTTTAGCCATTGTTTATCCACTGCAGGATGAAGCTTCTTCCACATGTTTCCAACTTATATGGTCCTCAGCTTTCTTTTGGCAATTGGACATTTTTAATCAAGTGGAATACATTCTATGACTGCATTGATCCACCTGCCATTATCAGTTCAGTAAAACCATGAAATACGTATCAGGGATACGTATTGCATGGTTTTATCCAGCAGGTGGGGCTGGTGGCCTTGAAATAACACAGAAAGACTGTTTAGAGTTTGAAGTATGCATGGTTATTGTGCAATATGTGCAAACGGCTTAGGAGGATGTTTAATTTAGGCAAGCCTTAAAGTTACAGGAAGACATCAAATGAACAGAGGTCTCTCATTTGGATCTTATTGCTGTTTCAGGAGAGAGTTAGTTGAATAAAATACAGAAATTAGGTGGTAGCTATAGAGAAGTGAGAAGAGCTGCAACTACCGTGTTTCCTCGAAAATAAGACCTACCCCGAAAGTAAGACCTAGCACTATTTTCTAAACCTGCCCTAATATAAGACCTACCCCGAAAATAAGACCTAGTGTAAATCTCCAGTTCCAGGAAGACTTTTCAGGGAGCAACCGTGCACCCGCGAAACACCCCCCCTACACACTCACATCCACTATTTGGCACCATAAATATATAAGACCTACCCCAAAAATAAGACCTAGTGTGTTTTTGGGAGCCAAAAAAAATATAAGACAGTGTCTTATTTTCGGGGAAACACGGTATCTTCCTATCTGTTTCACACAAGCCAAACGAAGTTTTTTTTTAAAGCCCAAAACCTACAAGTTTCCTTTCTCCTGAACTGTGGTGAGCTCAAAATGAAAAGAATTTTCACAGAATTTCCAGAGTATAAACAGTTTGCTCTGGATTTTTAGGCTTTGATGCTCCTTTGCGCAACAGGATTCTTTATTTTCTTATTGATGGGCTCCACTATGTGCGAGTTGAGACTAATATTCCTAACACCATTTTCCTGAGCACAGGTTCTCATCAGGGCTGTGTCCTAACTCCGCTGTTGTTCACCCTGTTGACCCGTGACTGTTGTGCAAGGTTTGTCACCAACCACATTTTGAAGTGCGCAGTTGATACAACAGTAGTAGGCCTTATTCAAGATGACAATGAGGGTGCTTGCCACAAGGAGGTAGAGGGTTTGGTGAACTGGCGTAATAAAAACAGTCTTGTTTTAAATGTTGGATAAACTAAAGAGATCATTGTCAGCTTCAGAAAAGGCAGGCATAGGCACACATCTCTCTACTAATGATTCACCTGTGAAGGTGGTTAGCAGCATCAAGTTTCTGGTATTATGCAGCTAATGAGTAGGCTAGCTTGGTTGCTTAACAGTGAGACACCAGTGAAGCAGGCACAGCAGCACCTGCATTTTCTGCATCGCATGAGAAAATTACATCTTCCTTCCCCTGTCTTTTCTGTATAAAGGGATGATTGAGAGCATCCTGTCCTATTGCATTACAAAGTGGTTTGGAAGCATTACTGCTTTGCACAGGAAGGCGGTACAGAGAGTGGGGAGGATGGCAGAGAAGATTATTAGCAGTTCACTTCCATCTATCCAGGCCATAGGATGTAAGTGATGGTTGACCAGGGTCCGCAGTATTGTCTGGGACACAACACATCCCCTTCACGATCTGTTTTCCATGTTACCTTCTGGGAAGAGCTTCGTGGTATCCAAACCAGAACATCCAGATTCAGCCAGTTTTGTTCCATATAATATCAACCTTGTGAATACTCAAGTTTCCTCTTTCCTATGTATCCAAGATGGACAGTGATTTGTGTGTGTGTGTATGTATGGGTATAGGTGTATATGTATATAACGTGTGTGTGTTGTCTATGTGTATATTTTTGAGAGCAGGCAACAGAATTTTAATGTGTTCCAGTATGCCCACAGTAAAACTGACAGTAAAGGTTATCTCTTTGAAATTCTATTGTGCAGACTTTTAAGGAAAATATCAGTGATCAAACAATAAACAGTGACTCCTTGCTCTACTGAACTGGAGTTGAATGTTAAGAAAACAGGCAAGAATCCTTTTATAGGCTCTGTTTTGCTGAAGGTATTGAAGCAGAAGTTAAATCACCATATAGATGTTTTAATTTTGATTCCTATACTAATCAAGGGCTTGGAGTAGATGTCTTTCAACTCTAATTCAGTTTTGACTAAGTAACTCCAATTTTTCAGACAAGCTTTTTCATCTCCCACGAGTCTAGAAATGCTAAACTGAACTCATTGCTTTAGGTAACTGTTGGTACAATAAAAATATACTATTATTTCAGGGTCCACCCCCCATGGCACTAGTGTGGCTGCCTGCAGTTTCCATTCTTTTATCCCCATAGTGGTGTTGAAAGAAATATCCTTCTGGGTTTAGTTCCAAGTGGGGAAAAAGACACTGGAAACATGGAGGCTGCTTGGAAAGTTTAATGGTGAACAGGACCACATGGTCTGGAGCTCCAGAGAAAGATGATCACATGCTTGAAGGAGATCAAGAAAAAAAAGGGCTGAGGTGCTGAGAGTATCTGGGTTTTATAACCTTTGTTGGGATTTGAATTGAAGCTTGTTTCTAATTGGTTGTCAGACTCCCATGAGGGGCAACTCTGTAGGCTGTCCTGAGTTCCAAGCTTGGTTGACCCTTGCTGGATGATCTATGCCCTTAAAAGGGCTTTTGGCAATTGCTATAGCTTTACCTGGAGACCTTTCTTATGTAAAGTATTCTGGCTCAGGCCTTAATGGCCCACCCATTAACAAAGGTGGGGGTGAGATTCTGCTTCTGGGGTTCTACTCTTTTTAGAAGAAATATTCTGCCTTTTAAATATCTACCAGAATACTTCATTTTTCTAGGAGAGTTGGGTGCCAACTTCCTACAATCCCTCATTTTTTTTTTCAAAACACGTGAGAGTTTTGACAAAAGATTAAAAGGTGATCAGATCAGGGAGACTTGATGGGTGCTTTTAATTTTTTCTGATGCAAAGGAAAGGCATTGGAAAAAAAAGCAACAGAAAAGGATTCCTTCAGTGGCTCCCAAAAGCTTTCAAAGTCTGGGAAAACTCCTGGTTTTTTTTTTTTTTCAAAACAGTATCCAATTTTTTCATGCCAATTAATTTTCAGGTGTTTTGATGTACTTTTTGTGAGCTTACAGTCAGGTTATAAGCACAAGCCTCTACATTCTTCACAGCCTTTAAATTACAGGCTGCCCATTTCAAGGTTATGGTTACTACCTGCCTAGCTCTTAGTTTCCAGGGTTTGTGAGGCCAAATTGAGATTAGCCAGTGTGCAATCCAGGCTATTTAGTATTTTTAAAGTTACACACAATGAGCCCTGGGACTTGTACTCATGAGGCCCCAGTGCAACATATCTTGCTTTACTGGACAACTGGGCAGCATCATTTGTGAGTCACAGTCAGGACTTGGGGTTTGGAGATCTCTTTTCTGCTATCTCTTCAGAAATTGCCTGAGGGAGGGGTGCCCCTCCCCATGGAATTAGAAAGGAGTTTTGCTTGGGCCTTAGTGCCTCAGAGCAGCAAAATAAAAACAAAACAAAACAAAAAACATTTTCTTTTTAAAAGAAGCAAGGGACAGCTTTGTGTGGAAGCAGGTGAAAAAGATAACCTATCTAATTCTAAATGGGTGTCTCTGTGTATGTGCCTGTGTATGCAGCTAGGTTTACAATACAGATAATACAAACATGCTGGACAATTTCCCTCCCACCAGACAGAAGTATAAGGTGTTCAGAACTTGCTGGGCCAGCTACTCTCAAATACAATCATGGGTACATCAAATTGGTTACAATATAAATGATACAAGAAAGAAAACATTACAATGGGTTTCACATTACAATGAATTTTCAGTTACAATGAATTTCCACCCTCCCCCCATAGTCTTTCTAACTGTCTTCTGGGGATTGAAAAGAGTCTTTTAGTCTTTTACTGGTCCATCTCAGGATCCTTTCCTTCATGTCTCTGGATGGCATAGGCTTGGCCTGGTGGTATGGGTGGTCAGTCAGGCTTGGGAAGGTCTGCCCCACTCTGGTTTGTTGTAATGACCTTCAGTGGAGGCTGGATCCAAACCCAGTTACTGGTTCCAATGGATAGAATGTCTCTAGGGAGTAGCATCTGCTTCCACATGTGGCAGGGCTGAAAGACAAAGAACAAGGGGTCCCTTCCCCTTTTGCTGGTAATTCTACCAGGAAAGGCATTATAAAAGGATTAGAGAGGGGTTTGGAGATGGCTTGCAGGTATGGTTTCAGGAGAAAGAAAAATAACACATCAGTATTGCAGTTACTAAACAGATAAATCAGTTTCAACAAAGTGGAGACACAGCAGATGAGAAAGGAAAAACTGGATTCAAATGCTTCAGGAAAAGGATGAACAGGTAAAATCATTTAAACACATAGTAAATGCAAGGATGAAACTTTTCTTGTAATGAACTTAGAACATTCGTTAATAACCTAGGGTTTTTCTTAAAAGCACAGAGAGGAGAGAAAATTTAACTCTGTTCCTCATCCAGTCTAATTGGCCAGATCAGACTGGGAGAAGACAATCTCTCGGTGTTTTTAATTCTTAACAATTTAAAATTAATATCCGAATGGATCAGAGACACTTAACAGTTGCAACAGTTACCTCTAGGACACACAAAGTCTTAGACACACACACGTCACACATACCCACACACAAAGACACAGAGGAAAACAAAACTCTGAGGTTTACACACACACACTGATCATTCCCACAATAAATCTCTCAGTTAAATTGGGGAAGGCATAAATCTTAAGGAACAAACCACGTGGTAGCATAGAAGATAGAGAAAGAGACACAGAAAGAAAGAATTAAAAAAAATCCCATGTGATCCTGTTTTTATATTTTGCCCTTTTAAGTACCTTTATTTAGCACATTGGTCTTCCTGTATCCCTCAGCAAAGCCCATTCCCTATCTATACATTTTGGTTTTTCTTGCTCATGCCAGCTAGGGTCGGCATCTGCCGCTCATCCCAAGCCTCCAATAGCTCTCCCAGGGGTTCCATTCCATTCAGGACCCTCGAACTACCGCTTCCCATGTTTCCCGTCCGATGTGGGGTTTCACACTTTGGCTTAGTCGGGTCAGCGACCAGTTTCAGACACAAGAACTTCAAGAGCAAGAAAAAGAAAAAAGGTGTCTGAGGGAGACTTTGGTCGTTGCACCTTATGCAACGAAATGAGACACTTAAAAAAACTCTCTCTATTCTACAGAATATTTCACAAAGTATCGCTCCCCTTTTTAAAAACCACGAGACTCTCTCTCTCTCTCTCTCTTTTCGCCAAGGTTTTCGGACTGGGGTATGCTGCCTGTGCAGACTTCTTTCCTCTCCCAAAAAAACAGCCCGTGAGACTCTCTGCCCCCCAGATAAGTACTGGTACTCCGTGCCTCTTTCCTTCAGGCCCACGTTTAGCGGATTTGGAAGAGCTCAAATCCGGGAAAACTTGCTTTTCTGTAAGCAAGTACTGGTACTCGATTTAGCATCCAAATTACACAACTACTTAAACCCCTGGGGTTTGCTTTTGGGATACACTGGACAAAAAAACCAAATTTTTCTTCCCTCCCTTCAATCATAACCAGCTCGGCTTTTCCTCTTATATACAGAAGGTCTCACATTCTGATGACCTCTCCTTGCTTTTCCTGTCCTGATGGTCATGGCTCTGTAGAGCTAGCAACAGACAAGAGGGCTGCTAGAGGCCAAACAAAGGAATGAGATCCAGCTGCTGTCCAAGGGTGTAGCCGCTCACACACACACACTCTTCCTCCTTCTCTAACAAAGGTCCT
The DNA here is from genome assembly GCA_009733165.1 of Naja naja. Classification (NCBI taxonomy): domain Eukaryota; kingdom Metazoa; phylum Chordata; class Lepidosauria; order Squamata; family Elapidae; genus Naja; species Naja naja. The sequence goes on from CM019151.1 coordinate 169,912,714, forward strand.
GTGCTCTGAAACTGTTAAACATAACTTTTCTTTTCAGACAGGAACTTTTTTTTAATTGAGAATAATAAAACCCTCAAAACGACTCTATAGAGCACTCCACACTAGAACAAGTAGACACAAGGACAGTTTTTCCCTGACGCCATCAATCTGCTAAACAAATAATTTCCTCAACACCGTCCAACCATTTACAAAGTCTGCACTACTATTACTATTAATCTTCTCATCACTCCCCATCACCCATCCCCTCCCACTTGTGACTGTATGTTGTAACTTTGTCGCTTGTATCCTTACGATTTACATTCACTGCTTCCTAGTATAATTTGATTGCTTATTGTACCCTATGACTATCATTAAGTGTTGTACGTTATGATTCTTGATTCTTAATGAATGTATCTTTCCTTTTATGTAGACTGAGAGCATATGCACCAAAGACAACTTCCTTGTAAGTCAAATCACGCTTGGCCAATAAAGAGTTATATCTAAGGGGAGATTGTGCTAAGACAAATATATCATTTTACATATAATAACTGCGCCCAGAATTGTGTATGCACAGTACTGGAAACAGGATAATATACCATCTGAGGGGACAGTGATAAGAAAGATTTTGAACTGCGTGGAGATGGACAGGCTGACATTAGAGTTAAAAGATAGAGGTGAAACCAGTATTGTTGGGAAATATTTAATAAAAGTATTTTTTAAAAAAAATGGCCAAGGATTAGAATGCAAATAAGCCAGAAGATGAGAAAGGAACTTTATACTACCAAAATGAGAATAAAAATGATAATTCAAGATTGTTATGAAAAGCTATGAGCAAGAAAAGTTTCAGAAGAGAAAATTAAACAATATTTGGAAAAAGCGGAATTACCTAAAGTACCAGAAAAGGTAAAACTATGTTAAATGAATGAATATCAATGATGGAATTATCAGAAGTGATCAAGAGACAAAAGAATAATAAAACACCAGGACCAGTTGGGCTGCAGGCAGAATTTTACAAATGGTTACAAGATACTTTAGGCCCATCAATGTTAGAAGTCCATAATGAAGTATTGATTGATGCAAAGGTACCAAATTCGTGGATGAAAGCAAATATTACTTTGATTCCAAAAGATTCAGATTTAATGCAGATAAAAACTATAGGCTCATATCTTGACTGAACACTGACTATAAAACATATGCTTCAATAATGGCAGAGAGAGTAAAAATTTCTAAATGAATTTATATATTCAGATCAAAATGGCTTTTTTTTGCCTAAGAAATAGATTAAAACACCATGACAATAATTTTAACTTTAAAGGCAATTTGCCATAAACAAATGGCAAAGGTGATAGAAAATGGAAGTAGGACAGAGAATTTTAATATAAAAAGGCACAAGAAAAGGATGTCCACTATCTCCTGTACTATTCATATTGATATTAGAATTGCTAAATATAGATATTAGACAAGAGATAGAAATTAAAGCTATGGAAATAAAAAGGGAACAATATAAATTATAGGCATTTGTAGAAGATTTGCTCTTTATCTTGGAAGACCCACAATAAAATGGACTCAAACTACTTAGGAAAATAGAAGAGTATGGTGAAGTTGCAGGACTGAAAGGTAAAAAAAATCAAAATAATTGTTTACAGATATATAGAAAAGGAACTAACAAGGAAAATAGGTATACAGATAGTCAAGAAAGTTATAAATTGGCCAACAAATGAAACAAATTTGGTTAAGTGGAAAAATCTACAACTATCATTGATGGAAAGAGTAGCTACCATAAAATTGAATATCCTGCCAAGATTACTATATTTATTCCAAGCAATACCAATAAAACTAGAAAAAATTTTTTCTTGGGACTCATCAATGGCTAGCAGACAAACAGGGAAAAAAGGAAATATATGAAAGGATTTGTGATATAAGTAATACATAAGTTGGTTAAACAAACAGCATGAATATTATTGTTATAAACAGTAATATAATTGATACTAGCTCTCTTGGTAGAACACACAGAGGAAGAAAGATCTCTTTCTCACACACACACAAAGGCATACACACATTTCCCACATTTTTCTGTGCTTTAAATTTAGAATTTGGAGGTACTCACCTTCTTTCCAAGCAGCCTTTGAGCTCAACACTCAAAACCCCTTTAAAACCTTTGTTCCAACTGGCCCAGGTCCAGGAAAACCCACCCACAGACTCAATGGGTCTGTTTGCCGGCAAGGGAATCTTACCTGGGCCTAGTCCATTGGTTAGGTTAGCTTGGAGTCCCATCTGCTTGGGTGCCAATTGTTGAAAGAAATATCCTTCTGGGTTCAGTTCCAAGTGGGGAAAAAGACACTGGAAACATGGAGGCTGCTTGGAAAGTTTAATGGTGAACAGGACCACATGGTCTGGAGCTCCAGAGAAAGATGATCACATGCTTGAAGGAGATCAAGAAAAAAAGGGCTGAGGTGCTGAGAGTATCTGGGTTTTATAACCTTTGTTGGGATTTGAATTGAAGCTTGTTTCTAATTGGTTGTCAGACTCCCATGAGGGGCAACTCTGTAGGCTGTCCTGAGTTCCAAGCTTGGTTGACCCTTGCTGGATGATCTATGCCCTTAAAAGGGCTTTTGGCAATTGCTATAGCTTTACCTGGAGACCTTTCTTATGTAAAGTATTCTGGCTCAGGCCTTAATGGCCCACCCATTAACAAAGGTGGGGGTGAGATTCTGCTTCTGGGGTTCTACTCTTTTTAGAAGAAATATTCTGCCTTTTAAATATCTACCAGAATACTTCATTTTTCTAGGAGAGTTGGGTGCCAACTTCCTACAGTGGCATGTGGATAAAACATTATGGGACCCCTAACAATCTGCCGTCATAGGGATCCCTTCTAATTCATTATTGAAATCCCTCTATCAACAGCTACAGTGCTTACAGGCATGCAGCAAAAATCCATTTAACAGGTCTTGTGATAAAGATGCCTTAATCACCACTGGGTAACAGGGCTCAAGTGCAAGCCATGGAAATGGCTATGAACAATAGCATGGTAATGGTGAATATTATTGTGGCAAATTCATCTAAATAGCATCTGAGGGGAAAACCATTTCATAGCCTTCACAGCTGTGGGTGGTTTTGTGAGACTAAATTCCCATTGTGAGTCAGGAGGTTCTTTGTTCCCTGCTGTAGTTGCTCTATTGAGCCTGATAAAGAAATCAATTTTACTTTAACATTTAAATGGCCCATTGCTGCTGCCTAAACCAGGTTTTCTTCTAATGAACATCTATCTGTCTTCTTAGGATTCGGGCATAATGTGATTTAGATTCTCATTTATGCTTCAACTGCAAAACTCATTTCAGCTACTTTGCAGTTTAGACCAACCCTGGCCTGGTGAAAGCTACTAATGTTGTGGCCACTAATGTAGCCACTAATGTAGTGTTTTTCCAAACTTAGCAACTGTAAGACAGTGTGGACTTTAGTTCCAAGAATTCCTCAGGCAGCATGTTGGCAGGAGAATTCTGGGAGTTGAAGTTCACCTATTTAAAGTTGCTGCATTTTTTTTTAAACACTGCTTTGTAGCTTTCTCTTCAGGGATGTCTTAATTGGAGTAGAAGGGAGAAGGAAATCAACATGGAACTCACATGGCTGAGGTTTCAAGAAGTCCATGATGCTGCCATTGGAAATGGCCTTAATTGAGCAGCTGACAAAACAAGCAGGCTGGAGGAAACTGAAATAAATATCTGTAGGTATTGCTGCAGTAAAAGAGCTTTTGTTAATCCAAATTGATCTCAGATGGGAAAAAAACAATGACTTTGTGCATACATAGCGTATTATTTACTAGTTTTCCATTTAACCTTTCCCAAGCTGGACCTAGTTAGGAATACTGTACTGAAGTACCACCATCCCTAGATAACTTAGCTGGGGGAGATGACAGATGCAGACCAAACCATCTGGGAAGCACTGATTGGAGATTTTGCTAATCAGAGTTTCAATCTTTTTCACCCTGGCTCAGTTACAAGGGGGAGGGAAGAAACCAGCATCTTTCCATTGCAAGAAATTAAAACAACCCAACTGCAGTTACACCTTTACAGCCATTAAAGGAAGTAGCTCTCAAGATGCTGTTGCTTTTATTTAAAGTCTGGCAAATTTAACGTTATCCCTAGTTGTAGGAAATATTGATGGCCATTTGCAATGTGCTACTTTTTAATGAACAGCATGGATATTTTTTTTGCGGGAAGATCAATATTAGTCTGTTCTTTATATACATTGTGGATTTCTGTTCAGCTGAACATTACTTACACAGAGGTTGTTTAGAGGGGGAAAAACATTCTAAAATCTATTTTCTATTAGTGTAAAAAGAAATATCCCATTTTTTACTCCTAGCGAGAAAGATTCAAGTCTTCAAACAGAATTGCAAATCAAGAATGGATCTTTTAGTTTAATGTGGTTTATATTTGTGTGGTTGTGGAAAGAATTAAATTGTATCTATAATTTGTTGCTCTGTCATACAGTTCAATACTATTGAGGAGCTGTTCCATGTGGAAACTTTTCTGATCTTATTTGATATGTAACATGCAGAGTTAGAGCAGAAATTAATCTGATTCAGATACATTTTTGTAAAGGCGATTTTGTCCCATGCTTGCATTTTTTAAAAAAAATCACATATTTTGGGAAGCTACAGTGCCTCTTTGATAATGCATCTCCCAGCCATTTCCTTTGTTTTCAAATATATTTACATTCATTTATTTATTTGCCTTTTCTAAACACCACCCAAATCAATTGATGCTGCATGGGTAATAGTGAAAATGTAAAATAAGCAATATATAAATTGAAAGTCCATCACCCCAAATGTGTATAATATAAGGGAAAAAATAGTATTCAGCTACCATCAGTTCAAACCAAAGGTGACTAAAAGGATAATACTTATAGAGATTTTTTGGAAAACTAAGACTGAAGAAGTTAGATTTATTTCTCCTAGGGTATTCCATTGTGTTGGAGCAATCATAGAAAAGAATTCCTTTTGGGTGCAGGTTCCTTTCATTTCTTGCAAGGATAAGACCTTGAGCTATTCCTTGATGCTCTCATAGGGTGAAACACAATTATTATGGTTTAGGCAGTTCCTAATATAACCATTCAGGGCTTTGAAAGCAATAAGCAGCATTTTGACTTGGGCTCAGAAGGTTAGTTGCAGCTAGTGAAGACAGCTTTCTGGCTGTTGCAAGCTGCATTCTAATCTAAGTCGTCTTCACAGCAGACTTGTCCTTGCAGTAGTCAAGATGGATGATGATGATGATGATGATGATGATGATGATGATGATGATGATATGAGTTATTGCCAAGGTGTCCACATCCAACATAAGCCAAACAAAAGTTTATTTGGCCATGCCTTCTCCCTGCTATTGAAGCAGGAGAGGCGAGTCCAGGAGAACAGGCAATTCAAGAATGGGTGTTTTGTAAGAGAGCAAAGTCTATCTAAAGCCAACACAGATACAAAGTTTTTGGAATGCCTGAATGTTTACAGATAAATAGTATGTCCAACTCATTAAGGTTTAATCTGAGATTTTTTTTTCTCTACAGTTAACATCCCTGTATGAATAAAAACAAAGATGGCAGGGGAATATTTTGGCTTATTTCCCAAAACAAAATGAGTGTAATTGCCTATTAATCGAACTATTTCTAGGATAGCCACTCATCCTTCTTCACAGTCATATTTTTGAAAGGTTGTCTAATTACAGAACATCTCAGTACTGGTGCTTCTCCTTCCAGTGGAGCAAACACATGCTCTGGGTAGTCCCATTTATATTCTTGGTTATCAGTGCAAATTCATGTAGTTTTTGTACCAAGGAGTGCCTTTTCTGAATTCTGTCTTAACCATTATACCCATACTTGGGCTGAAATAGACTAATAATGATGATCTATGCACCGGTAACATTGTCAACTGTAAGGTTGTCTATGTAGAATTCATTTGGAGATAGATATGATGTTTATAATGCTGAACCTATGATGAACACATATTTTAAAGGGTCTGCCTTCAACGTGAGTTTTCATACAGGTGTCCCTGGCTTTAAAAGTCAATTCCTTAAAGCAACCACCTTTTTTTTTTTGGAAGCATGTCCAAAGGCCTTAAAAGAAAAATTAAAGTTTAAATTAAAATAGCAGAGAAGTGGTACACACACACATACACACACCAGATCAGAAGCACTACTTCCAAATAATTTTTGAAGGGTGCACACTTTCTTCATTCCGCACTAAATGTTTTCTAATCCAAAAAGCTTTCAATATTTTCCTTTGTAGGAAACGCTCTGTTAAGTTTGATTGCCTTTTTTTTGCACCTGTTCTAGCTGAACAATATCATTTCACATCTTTAGATTTTGATGTGTTCGAAGATACAAAGGAAGGGTGGAGGGGAAAATCTATCCAGGTGAGTTTTGAGAAAGAACTGAATCAGAAGAGCATCTTATTTCTGAAGCAGAGAATTCAGAACGCCCAACCTTTTCAACCTATAGTAATTTATAAGGGAAATGAGCATACTCAGCCCCAAATCGTCACAGCCTCTCTGGATCATTTATTCATTTCTTTTCCCCCAGCTATTCAGTTCTGCCACAAGAATGGTTTCAGGCTGAAAGCAAAAATTTAAAAAAAAAACCCAGAGTGAAGTGAGGCAGAAAAACTCATAATAGCACAGAAAATCATAATGGGGTCACATGGCCCATGTTTGTTGCATTAGGACACCAGGCTCATTTTCAAGAGTAGGAAGTGCACGTTGTCAAGCATTCATCTGAACACAAGAGCAACCTCCTAAGAGCAGTAATGTTGGCACTTAGGAAAACACCATCAACGCCATGCTGACAAGAGGCTTTTCCTAAAGTCTATTAATTATAATGCTTTATTAGCTGACCACAATCTGGGAACATTGTCTGAACCTCCAGAAGTAAAGTAATGCCACCATTTAGCTAATACTCATGGTTTGATCACTGAGGCTGCTTTAATGATTAGCAAGTTGGTAAAACTGTAACACTGAACTGCCCTGCCTGCCAGGAATACAGGTGGGATTCCACGGAGTAGACAGCAACAATGTGCCATGGTTTTAGTTGCTGCATTTTGCACTATGCCATAAGCATAGATAGAACATAGAATAATACAAGCCGGAAGGGACCTTGGAGGTCTTCTATTCCAACCCACTGCTTGAGCAGGAGACTCTATCATTTGAGACAAATGGTGGTCCAGTTTCTTCTTGAAAGCCTCCAGTGATGGAGTACCCACAACTTCTGAAGGCAAGCTGTTCCATTAGTTGATTGCACCCACTGTTAGGAAATCTCTCCTTAGCTCTAGGTTGCTTCTCTTGGTTAGTTTCCAACCATTGTTTCTTGTCTTGCCTTTTGGTGCTTTGGAAAATAATTTGCTCCCCTCATCTTGGTAGGAGCTCCTCAAATATTGGAAGTGCTATTATGTCAACCCAAGTCCTTCTTTTCTTTGGACTAGATACATGCCCAATTCCTATAACCATTCTTTGTAAATTTTAACCTCCATTCTCCCTCATAATTTTCCCCTCTCTTTTCTGCATTCTTTTTCCAGAGTCTCAACATCTTCTTTTATATTGTGATGACCAGAACTGGATGCACTATTCCAAGTGTGGTCTTACTAAGGTTTTATAAAGCAGTACTACAACTTGAGTGAGCTTGATTCCATCTCTTTATTAATGCAGCCTAGGATTGCATTGGCTTTTTTGTCTGTTGTCACACATTGCTGGCTCATATTTAAGTGGTTGTCCAGTAGGATGCCAAGATCCGTCTCGTGGTTACTAGTATTAACCCAGGTTTCACCTAGTCTATACCTGTACAATTGGTTTTTCTTACCTTAGTGTAGAACCTTGACTGTATGTGTGGTCATACCATGGAGTTTTAGTTTGTTAAAGCACTGGCATTTGTAAACATTGTACACAGTTTCTTGGCCTAGCAATGTCAGATATCTTTTGTAAAGTCTTTCGTTATGTGGGTGTGTACCTTTGAACTTGTTCACTTCCCTTCCATGTCTATCTAGCTTTATTTATTATGCTTTTCATTTATGCAGCCCGAGTGGTTTTCCTATTGTATCCTCACCTCAACGCTGTCATATAAAACAAGGCTGACAATTAACAACTAGCTGAAGTTCTTCCCTGGAAAAGTTGTGAAAGTTAAAGGTTCTTCATAGTTAGCTCACTTCTATAACTGCAATTTTTCTTACAACAGTGTGGTGTAAAACATTTGCCTGAATTATTTAAAAGTGTTTTAAGGTTGCAGTGCTTAGCTGGCTAACCAGTTTATCAATTAAAAGCTGTGGATAAACTGAAAACCTATCAGTTTTAAAAAAAAATTAAAAAAATTCTGAAATGTTTATCATATGATCCTTTTAGGATCCAAGAGTTTGACCTTTTAAATTAGCAAGTAAGCACCTTAAATTTTTGCCAGGATAGTTTTTAGATTTTTTGGGGTCTTTTAATGACCCAGTAATCCCTTGCATTGGGGTAGAGTTGGAGCAACTGAATGGAGTTGAGTGTTTACTGGCTGGATGCCCTTCCTGTTGCCAATGCAGAGTTCGCAGCTGATATTTACTCATAGTGCCCAGAGAAAGAAATATATGTCGCTACCTAAGATTGAACTCACAGCCTCCTAGTTTTCAGATTGATTGGGATAATTACTATTAAGACCTGACAAAAGGACAACTGCAGGATCCAAAATTCTGGTAGAAAGAAGTTCCCTGAGGATGGAGTGCAGCAGGAAAGTTTGAAAGCTCTGAAGAGTAAACTTCTGATCCTGGAGACCGACCCAAATTGGATCCTGCAGTTGTTCTTTTCTCAGGTCTTAATAGTTTTATCCCAACCAATCTGAAAACTATCCAGAGATTTATTCTTCTGAGCTTTTGGACTCGTGCTGGAGCCCATTGTCAGGGAACTTCTCTTACCATGAGAAAGAGAAGCTTCATGAGGATGGGCTCCAGCATGAGTCCAAAAGCTCAGAAGAGTAAAACCCTGGTCCCAGTGTCTGACCCACATTGGATCCTGCAACATTATCCTGGAACACATATATTTGCCTTCATTCATAAAAGAACAACTCAGTGATTGCAGTGACTGTATTTCAGTGGCTCAACGAAAGCAATTGATGAATAGAGGTTAGTCTTTTGTCTTCTCTGTAAAAACTCTGTAAAGGTTAGAGGGAAAATGTAGTCTTGTATGCAAAGGTATGTATGAAAATACATATAACCATGTATTTTCATGGTAACAAGATGGGAGCCAGTTCTTTCTTCTGAATCACTTTTTGACTCATCAATCTATCTAGACTGTAGTCTAGGATTCCCTGATGGTCTGTCTCTCACCTAAGTACTATCAGGCTTGATCCTGCTTACTTTCTAAGACCAGACAAGAAATACTAAATTTTCCAACTTATATATTCATCTAAGATCCTTAACCTGGCCACTAAATTAAAGGATTTTGAGGATTTGCACAATAACCTAAATGAGAAACTAAATAGTGGCTCGGATTCCATCATTTCAGCCACAACAAACTCATCTAGCATTAATATTAACCAAACTTAATATGCTGCATGAGTGCATCTGCTGTAGCTTTCTCTGATATGATTAAATATATTCTGTGAATACGTTTTCTGAGTGTATATATTTATGAATTTGTACAGGTAGAAGTAGAAAAGCAAGTTCTATAAGCCCTGGAAAGCATAACTAAACCATTCGATTTTTATTTGGAGTAATGAAGTATTAACAGGGTTTGATAAAGATACAAGATTCTTGTTCATATTTTCCACAACCATAAAAATCACCCTGGTGGCCAGACCCACTCAAAATCCCTCAGCCTAATCTGGGAAGATTAAATTGGTTAATAGGAAAAGAGGATTATATCCTCTACCTGATATGATATCAGTGTAGTAATAAAAACAATAACACTGCATGATATCACAGGGGAAACACTGTTTATTTCCAACCTATCAAAACTGTAGATAATGCATGATTACACAGACAGCTATGGATATTGCCTCGGGCAGAATGACTGGTAGGCATAGAATAACAGAATAAAAAAATAACAGAATAAAAGGTTGAAATGGACCTTGGAGGTCTTCTAGTCCACCCCCTGCTCAGGCAGGAAATTCTGTACCATTTCAAAACAATGACTGTCCAATCTCTTCTTAAAAACCTCCAGTTTCGGAGCACCTACAACTTTTGGAGACAAATCATTCCACTGATTAACAGTTCTAACTGTCAGGAAATTTCTCCTTCGTTCTAGATTGCTTCTCTCCTTGGTTAGTTTCCATCCATTGTTTCTTGTCCTGCTGTCAGGTGCTTTGGATTTCTACTCTTTGGTTATGCTCTATTTTAAAACATTTATTTTTTTTTTTAAATAATAAACTGTCAGGATAAAACAGTTTACTCTACAGCAATATTTGCTAGGCTGGTGCTAATTGGTGGCATGCACTGTATTTTCCACAGGGAGATATTATGAGATAAATGAAGCTTCTTTTTCTTTCTTTCTTTCTTTTTCTTTTTTTTAAAAGTGACAATATTCGCTTAAAGATAACACTCAGCAACTTTTGTTTAATCTGTTCAGTTTTAAAATCAATGCATGCCCTGAATTAGAGCCCAGAGACAGGAACTGGACATACCCAGGTCCTCTTTCTTTTCCAAATATTTTGCTGGCCTGGGGGTGGGGCAGTGCAAAAATAAAATAGAAACCTCTTTGCCTTTCCAGTAGAGAAAAGAACTCTAGTCCTTCTGAAATCTTGATTGTAAGATTGGAATTCATGGCAATGGCAATGCAAGAAAGTTTAAATCTTCGGTGCAGGCTGTCAAACATGCATAACACTGTCGGTGGAGATTTTCAGTCATCCAGGTCATAATTGTCTCAAAGATGCTTTTTTCAAATCTGGTCTTAGCACTTTCCCTGAGAGCTCTTGAGGCCATTTGGGAGTTTAGCTATGCCCTCAGGATCAGAGTGCCAATGTGTGGAGGGACTCTTCTTGGAACTGCTAAAAGGACTGCAGGATGACTGCAAATAAATAGTATTCTTCCAACCCTCCCCCATCCTGTCAGAACTTATCCTTCCATAGCCCTCACCATTCTGCCAATGACCTTCAGCAAAACAACTTCTTCTTCCTCTTCTTCTTCTTCTTCTTCTTCTTCTTCTTCTTCTTCTTCTTCTTCTTCTTCTTCTTCTTCTTCCTCTTCCTCTTCCTCTTCCTTTTCCTCTTCCCCCCCTCCTCCTCCTTTAAAAATACCCGGTCCAGTTGCCTTTTGAAAAAGCACCTTTGAGATCCATAACCTGTTGTCCATAACCTTGTTTCTACCCTTGATGTTGCTGTCTAAGTGTGGCATTAATCCTGCCTGGAATATAATTTTGCTTTGCTCCATGATACGATTCACTTTCACAGAAAAGTAAGGAAAAGAGTGAAGAGATACACAATACCGTGTTTCCCTGAAAATAAGACACTGTCTTATATTTTTTTTGGCTCCCAAAAACACACTAGGTCTTATTTTCGGGGTAGGTCTTATATATTTATGGTGCCAAATAGTGGGTGTGAGTGTGTAGGGGGTGTTTGCGTGCACGGTTGCTCCCTGAAAAGTCTTCCTGGAACTGGAGATTTACACTAGGTCTTATTTTTGGGATAGGTCTTATATTAGGGCAGGTTTAGAAAATAGTGCTAGGTCTTACTTTCGGGGTAGGTCTTATTTTCGGGGAAACACGGTAGAAGCATGTTCCCATCATTTTCATAATAAAATGATAGGAAAGACAGTGCCGTGAGATTTCTAAAGCATCATCTATATACCCTGCCTCTCTGAAGCATCTCCTCCAATACAAGCAGACACTGATATCCATTGTATTGGTAGGATACGTTTTTTTAAAATTGTTTTTTAACCAAGGCCAGACTTCATTTGCCACACTTATTCAGCCCCTTTAATATTGATTTTTTTTATTTCTCAATGCTCAAAAGCACAGCTGTTCTTATCTCTGTGCAACCTTTCCTTTATTTTCAACACATCTTCTATGTACATTCCTGAGCAAGATTTAAAAATGTGTTTATTAAATGTATATGCCACCCATATCACTAATAAAGAAACTCTAGGTGGCATATAAGTGCTTCTTAAATAGTCCTTGACTTGCAACACTTCATTTAGTGACCTTTCAAAGTTACAAATTGCACTGAAGAAACTGATTTATGACTGTTTTTCACACTTACGACCCTTGCAAGCATGGTCCCTATGGTCACGTGATCAAAATTCAAACACTTGGCAACTGACTCATACTTATGACAGTCGCAGTGTCCTACCTTTTGTGACCCACTGACAAACAAAGTCGGCTGGGAAGCCGGCTTTGCTTAACAGCCGTGTTATGAGCAACTGCGGTGATTCACTTAGCAACTATGGTGAGAAAAGTCACAAAATGGGGCAAAACTCACTGAACAAACGTCTCCCTCAGCAACGTAAATGTTGGGCTCAGTTGTGGTCGTATGTTGAGGACTATCTGTATTTTCTGAAAGCCACATTGGACCCCGAGTATGCCAATGAGGAAAGTTAAGGCGGAAGAAGGACTCGTGTCAACAGAAACAGGCAGAAGGAGAAAAAACAACAACACACTGCATGAAATGAAATGGGCAAAGCGATGTTGGTGCGTAGCAGACCCGTCGTGCCCTGACTTTTTCATAGAATTTTGCAAAAGATCCAGGCCGCGTAGCCTTTCCAAAAAGAAGACATATTGCAGCAGCGGCAATAAAATTGTCTTTTCCATCCACTTCCATCCGTTTTCTTTCCTTAAGGGCAAAATGTTTAAGAAAGAAAGCATGGAATGGCCACAAAATGCTTTTTAATAAAGAGCCTTCCCACTGGAGGTACCCAAGACTACCAATAGAGGAAGTGAAGACAGACAAGCAATCCGCTGATCTCCAAAGTAGATTTCATTTGATTTTTGTTTTGTTTTTGTTTAAAAAACAAAAAAAAGGAGGAATACAGCTGCTGTGAATGTATTGTATGATTTCACAAGCTTCCCTTTTGGACCTAGTTGTTTTCTTTCTTCTTGTATTCGCCTCCCAAACGACTATCACTCTGGCAGCAACTGGACCTCAAGATGTGGCAGAGGCAGAATATGATGACCTGATGGCATTTCACTTTTCAAAGACCAGAGCGACTTAACATCGACCGAAAGGAAATAAATGTTTGCTTAACCTTCCTTAAGCTACAAAGAACAATATTAACACAGTGGATATCCCTGACTGGCAAAACACCTTATTCTTGGAAATTTATATGTGTGCATACATACACGCACATAGAAATACCTTTTTTGAGCAGGAATAGCTTCTGTTTTGTGCTTTTTTCTTCTTCTTTGCCCAAACACCACTTTTGTATCCCAGAGGTAGTTCTTGACTTACAATAATTCATTTAGTGGCTGTTCAAAGTTACAACAGCACTTATAAAAAGACTTATGACTGTTTTCCAAGCTTCTGACCACTGCAGCATCCCCATCGTCACATGATCAAAATTCAGACGCTTGGCAACTGGTTCGTCTTTATGAGGGTTGCAGTGTCCTGGGAAGGGATCAGGTGATCCTCTTTTGTGACCGTCTGCCAAGCAAAGTCAACGGGGAAGCCAGATTTGCTTTACAACCGTGTTACTAACTTAACGATGGCAGCGATTCAACTGAACGAACCACTGTGGCAAGAAAGGTCATAAAATGGGCTCTAGGCTAAGACTTGGCAAGGCTAAGTCTTGCTTAGCAGTGGAAATTTGGGGCTCAATTCTGGTTGTAAGTTGAGGAATACTTGTATAATGGATCGCCGGGAATATAGTCCCCATTAAAACAATAGCCCTCCCCTGAAGTTTCTTCCTTGGCCTCTTTTGCATAAGGCTCGTGAGACTCCATAACGCAACATGTTCCTGTGGGAACCGAGAAATTAAAGAGACTGTTCTGCAAAATCATCCACTAGTAGTCAGAGAACAGATTTAACCTTCCACACATTTATAGTTTTTTTAAACCTGTTTCTCCAGAGTTTCTACTGGGTTGACTCCAAGCCTTCCTCCTGCAACAATGCTTCTAAGCCTCTTGGTTGGCTCCCAAATGCTCCATTTCAGTAGGTCCCCCGAGACCTTTCTTGCTTCGGCGGCGGAATTCTTCTGCAATCTCTTCGAAGGACTTGCCTTTGGTTTCTGGCACTTTCAGGTAAATAAACAAGACGAAAAGGACGAGGAGGCCCGCAAAGACCAGAAAGACGTAGGCGCCCAATAGTTTCTGTGATGGGTGAGAAACAATGAGAGAAGGCATTTATACCATCCCTGATTTCAGGAAGCAATAGCAATAGCACTTATATGCCACTTCACAGTGCTTTTACAGCCGTCTCTAAGAGGTTTACAGAGCCAGCATATTTCCCCTTTAACAATCTGGGTCCTCATTTTACTGACCTTGGAAGGATGGAAGACTGAGTCAAACTGAAGCCAGTGAGAATTGAACTGCTGGCAGTCAGCAGAATTAGCCTGCAATATTGCGCGCTAACCACTGCGCCACCACAGCCTTTTTTTTTTTCAAGTACTGTAGTAACTTTAAAAAAGTAAGCACAATTTACGTACGGTATAACATGTTGGGTGCAAACTGGTGGCTGAAATATCATTTTGCCCAACCATAGTAACTGAATACAGATAGCCCTTGGTTTACAACAGTTCATTTAGCCACTGTTCAAAGTTACAACGGCACTGAAAAAAATGACTTATGACTGTTTGGCCATTGCAGGATCGCCAAGGTCACGCGATCAAAATTCAGATGCTTCGCAACTGACTCATGGTTATGACTGTAGCCATGTACCGTGTTGCCTGCCTTCTAAGGCTGGCAATTTCAGAATAGATCCACCCTTCAAGAGTACAGATAGTCCTCAACTTACAATCTTCTACAGTTATTTATACAGTGCAGAATTTGCTATTAAGCAGAGGTGGTATTCAGCAGGTTAAGACCCATTCTGGAGAACCGGTAGCAGAAATTTTGAGTAGTTGGAGAACCGGCAAATACCACCTCTGACTGGCCCTGCCCCCATCTATTCTCTGCCTCCCGAGTTCCAGGCTGATTGGCTGGGTCTTCTCTTATAGCCCTGCACAGGAGAATGGAGCTGGAAAGCAGGTTAGTGGGATGGGGAGGGGATGGGAATTTTGCAGTAACCTTCCCTCAGGAGTGGGGAGGGAATGGAGATTTTACAGTATCCTTCCCCTGAAGTGGAGTGCGAATGGAGATTTTATTTATTTGTTTGTTTGTTTATTTATTTATTTAATTTTGTCAAGTGATTATAAGTTACAGGTATAAGTATAAACATAGTCATGAATACATGAAATAGATACATATAAGAAAAATAAAAAGAAACAATAGGACAGGGACGGTAGGCACTTTGGTGCACTTATGCACGCCCCCTACAGACCTCTTAGGAAAGGGGTGAGGTCAATGGTAGACAGTCTAAGGTTAAATTTTTTGCTGTTTGGGGAAGAAACCACAGAGTCAGGTAGAGTATTCCAGACATTGACCACTCTGTTGCTAAAGTCGTATTTCCTGCAATCAAGTTTGGTGCGGTTTACCTTGAGTTTGTATCTGTTGTGTGCTCTTGTATGGTTGAAACTGAAGTATTCATTGACAGGTAGGACATTGCAATATATAATTTTATATACTATAGTATATACTACAGTATATACTAAAATACTATATTTTGCAGTATCCTTCCCCTGGAGTGGGGTGGGAATGGAGATTTTACAGTATTCTTCTGCCATGCCCACAAAGCCACTCTCACAAAGCCAGACCCACAAAACCGGTAGTAAATTTTTTTTGAATCCCACCACTGCTATTAACTAACACAAAACAATTCACTATGGCAAAGTTTCCTTACAGCCAGGTATGGGAAGAACATTCCAATGCAGAAATTGGTGACCCAGTTGGAAAATCCAGCGATCGCAACTGCTGCTGGGCGAGGACCTTGGCTGAATAACTCTGCAACAATGAACCAGGGAATCGGTCCTGGTCCAATTTCAAAAAAAGACACAAAGAGGAAGACGGAAACCAGGCTGACGTAGCTCATCCATTCAATATTGGGCTGAAAACAAAAGCAGATGGAACCGTGTTAACAACAACTTACAGGCACAGTTAATGGAAAAACTTGGATGGCCCTCGTGTTTCTTGTGGCTATGTGCAAACCTTATTTACAGGGTCAAATGTCATGGTTTCGTTAATTAATTGTTATTTTGGCTGGTGTTTATTGGGTTTTATGTTCCGCACATTAGATTTATATTCCCTGTAGATAGTCCAAGAATGGAAAAAGTTGGACTAGGACCATGATTCCATGCCAAAGGCTAGATGGGATGACATAACAGTCATTTTTGATTTTATT
Source organism: Naja naja (assembly GCA_009733165.1). NCBI lineage: Eukaryota > Metazoa > Chordata > Lepidosauria > Squamata > Elapidae > Naja > Naja naja. The sequence continues at coordinate 169,929,057 of CM019151.1, forward strand.
CAATGAAAGATAGCAGGTATGTTAAGGTTACTTGAAAGGGTGAAGACCCTCAAGCTTTCCAGATGTTGCTGAAAGCTCCAGCCATCTCAGGTGCATTGGACAAGGATGAAGGATGCTGGGTCTATGGTTCAACCACTTTCATTAAAGATCTGAAAGGATAGTAGCATTTAGCTGACCTTATCTGGACTCAGAAGATGCTAAATGTCAGCATGGTTGGTGTTCGGATTGGCAGCCACCTGGGAATCCCAGGGTTACAGGTTATATTTAGAGAGCAAATTATGTTCTGGAATAAAGCAGTTGCAAACAGTTCCATTTACTTTCCAAAAAAGCTTCATGTTTGCATTCAAGTTTTGTCACAATGGTATATACCAGAGTTTCTCAACCTCGGCAAGTTTAGGATGTGTGGAGTTCAACTTCCAGCATACTGGGAATGCTGGGAGTTGAAGTCCACCCTTCTTAAAGTTGCAAGATTGAGAAACACTGCTATACACCGTCCGTCTTCTCTTAAGCCAGGGGTGTCAAACTGGATTTCTTCGAGGGCCAGATCAGCATTGTAGTTCTCCTCCATGGGTCAGACGGAGTAGTGGCAGGGGCTGGATGGAGATGGAACGGACCCTGCTGGCCAAAATGGGGCACAGGGAGGCCATGTGCCCCCCCCACACTCTGTTTTGGCTGGCAGAGTGTTGCAGAAGGCTATCCAGGCCAAAAACGGGGCATGGGCGGGGGTCATGCATGCTCCCCTGAATCCTGTTTTGGCAGGTGGCAGCAATGCAGGCCGGTCCTTTGCTATTTCCAGGCCAGCCCCGTGGGCCAGATTTAAACACCCCATGGGCCAGATCCAGCCAGTGGGCCTTGAGTTTGACATCCCTGTCTTAAGCTCTCAGAAGAGAGAGGTATAGATATGACTTTCCCCCCAGATATGATGGTGAGGGTGGCACATTTGTCCAGTCCAAACTCCATTGCAATATCTTAGCTGTATATATGCACAATATTGAACAGCAATTCTACTTCGGATGGTGTTTTTCTAGAGAGCTTTTCCATATATACATATTTCAGTTTCCAACTGAAGAAACACACTCTGATCCTCAGCTCCCTTTGCATCAACACATGCAGCTAGACTCTGACATTTGTGCTCTTCCTTCTCTACTGTCTTCTTTCTCGCTTCCTCTTTGTCTGGAGAAGGCATGCCCCACTTAAATTACTCCAGTGCATCACCAGTCACAGTGGTACCTGTATTGGTGGCTGAGAAACCCTGAGACAGAAGATCCTAATGGTGCAGAACAGAAGTGGGAAACATCTGATGTTTCCATCTCTACTGTTAGATACGTAAAACATTTTACTGCTAGAACAACAAAAGCCCTCTTCGGGTTGTCCATGCGAATAACCTGCACTAATTTTTCCAGTGGCTCTGCAAAGTTTGATCCCTTTTGATATAGGTAAGTGTCACCACATTACAAAAAGGATGTTGAGACTTTGGGAAAAAGTCCAAAGAAGAGCAACTAAGATGATTGGAGGCCTGGAGTCAAAAACATGTGAAGAACGGTTGCTGGATTTGGATTTGGCTAGTCTAGAAAAAAGAGGGACTAGGGGTGGCATGATGGCACTATTCCAGTATTTGGAAGGCTGCCACGGGAAGGAGGGAGTCTATTTTCCGAGGCACCAGAAGGCAGGACAGGAGGCAATGGATGGAAATGGACCAAAGAGAGAAGCAACCTGGAATTAAATAGAAATTTCCAAAGAGATAAGCAACCTGCAGTTAAAGATAAATTTCCTGACAGTGAGAACAATTAACCAGTAGAACAGTTTGCTTTCAGACACTGGGGGTGCTTCATCACTGGAAGTTTTTAAGAAGAGACTGTGATGACCCAGAGTATCTCAGAAATATAACAAAATCCAAAGCATAACTAAAAGTCCTTTAATGCCTTCAACTTGGCTTCACTGTTTAATTGTTCACAGTGGAGGAGTCAAAATAACATTTCAAAGGCAAGAAATACCAAGTTCACATTCAAAGAGCCAATAACGAAGCAAAAGCCAAAGACAAACCGCATTGAATACAGTTCCTCACAGACCAGGATAGATAATCGCCAGCTTCATGAAGATAACCAGGGACAATCCGTTGGAAGAACGCCAACCAAGATAAACCTTCTTTAGAACTAAAACACTAACTTTGACTCCAGCAATTCTAACTACGCATTTACAAACTTATATACATAGCTCCCAGCTGTAAGCCCTGAGGAGGATCATGGCCCTCTCCTCCCGAGTAGACCACACTTTTCCCTGATCCTCTCCTCCCTGCGTGCCCTGGGATGGATAGGAGATGGGCCTGGATCCTCCTCTGATTGCTCAGCCGGCCTCTGCCCTTCCCCAGCCTCCTCCACCACCTCAGGAACCACAGTCCCACTCCCTGTTGGCTGTTCCTCCTCTTCCTTGGAGTCAGCCTCCACCAGGGGCATGGCAGACTGTCTGAAATGGTATAGGGTCTCCTGCTTGAGCAGATGGGCTGGACTAGAAGACCTCCAAGGTCCTTTCCAGCTCTATTATGATTGATTTTTTTTAAAGATACTGTGAACTCTTTTTCTAGCATTCCCTGCTTTTGTCTATCTGCTATTTTACTAGTTAACTGTTTTCTTGTTTACGGATGTTTAATAAATATCAAGGTTTTTGGTTGTTGTTTTTGGTAATTGAACTGAGTAGTATATGTACTTATTCTGATGCAGATAAAGGGATTGAGTGGGAGCGTGGGGTTTGCAAATTAAGGTGCCAATGACCCACAACATGATTTACACTTTATAACCGAAAGCTCACTACCAAAGTAGCAGTGACATCCTGCTAGTGAGATTAGATGTTCAAACATAGTGGATGTTGACAGAACTAATAACTGAACACTTGACACAGGTATCTTACCTGAAGTACAAGCCCAAGAGTCATTGTTATGGTACACACCATCATGCCTAACAGACCAGCCATGAAGAGAATCCGTCTCCCTGCTTTCTCCACCAGGAAAAGCTGAAAGTAAAAACAACACAAGGGTACGTCATAGATACAAACTCAAGGTAAACCGCACCAAATTCGATTGCAGGAAATACGACTTCAGCAACAGAGTGGTCAATGCCTGCAATGCTCTACCTGACTCTGTGGTTTCTTTCCCAAACCCCAAAAACTTTAACCTCAGACTGTCTACTGTTGACCTCACCCCTTTCCTAAGAGGTCTGTAAGGGGCGTGCATAAGCGCACCAACGTGCCTACCGTCCCTGTCCTAATGCTCCCTTTTATTCTTATCCATTTCATGTATTCATAATCATGTTTATACTTATATCTGTTATCTAATACATGCTCGACAAATAAATAAACAAATAAACAAACAAAGAAGGGAAGGAAGAAGAGGTAAGTTTTGTTGACTGAACAGTCAGCTTCAACTCAGCAATACGACTAAGCTACATTGTGAGTATCAAAGCTTTTTGCAAATGGAATCCACTGGGTCCATCAGAAAAACTGGCTTTCCACACAGATCAACAGAGCTGAAAATCCTCTCCCTTATCAAATCGTAGAGCTTCGGGGTAGCATTTTTAGAAGCTGTGTAAACAGACTGCAGTCTAGATTGTGGGCCAAGTGTCACTTTCTACATGAGTCAAGATAGTTGTTTTCTGTTTTGTCACATACATAGAGGTAGAGGATGGAAACAGACTTTGGAAAACAAGGCAATCCTAAAAAAAAAGGGGTGGTGTGGAAACTCACTTAAGTTTTCCTCCTTTCATCCATTTTCTATGGAGGGGACCTTTTCTGTTATAGTATAGCTCCTATCTCTGGAATTCTCTAGCTCAGAGAATACCGGATTTCTATTCCTTTAAGCCATTAAACATTAATGAGGGACTAACATTGGCGTTTTATTTTATTTATTGTTACTGCTCTTCTTTTCTTGCTTTGAAGTTGGTTGGCATCTCTGATGAAACAGTGCTTATGACTGCTTTAAAATTAAGCAAAATCACTTTTAGCAAATACAGGGAATTTTCTTTCCTATCTGAATGATAACAAATAGCCTTTGAATGGATCCTTGTGTTTTAAGATCACAGTACAGGCTCAGTATGTCCAAGATAGCAATCAGTCATCGAGTTTTTAAATAATTGACAGTCCTCTCCTTCGTGAAGGTGTGTCCAGTCCCCTTTAAAAACCATCTGGTGGCTATAAATTCCATACTTTTAATCCTAATCTCTGGTAGGTTTTCTCTTGCGGAGAGATAAACAAAAAACAAAAATCTGCTGATGTAAATCAAGGATTACAACAATATCTTTCATCCATTTGATGTTCATATTCTAAGAAAATAAAACACAAAAGTCTTGTCCTTAAAATGTCTCAACCCTTGGAGACTTTGTAATCCTATATCATCATCTCTTGGCTGATATCCCGCCTGCCAAATTGCTGACCTCAGCACTTTTTATTCTGAGTAGCAGCTCTTTTCTGCTACCTCAGCACTCAAAGTTCAAATAAATGGTTATGTCTACCTGTTGGTCTGGACTACCAGTCATCGGTTTTCTGATAAAGCTCAGATATTTAAAAGCTTGTAGAGAAAAATAAACAGTGGTTGGAACTAGCATGGCATATTTACTACAGTTGTCAAAAGACAAAATTTTAAAACTGCTATTTAAAACCAAGATTAATAGAACACTAGGATTCTAACCAAACAGAAGGGGGAAAAGTACAGTTTCTTATTCAAACTTTGCGACAATGTTCAAAGCCATCCTGATGAATTCTTTAAAAAAAAAACCCTCATATTTCTTCTTTGTTTCTATGGAATCCTAAATAGATTTCTTCAGATAATACTAAATTCCTTAGGAAGAAGTCTTCTATGCTTGGTAGTCTCACATTGTAACATTTCCAAGAAAGGTTGTTAAATCACAATCAAAAAACCCCAAGAGCAACTGCAGAATTGTAGTCAAGATAAGACACATTATGTATTCTCCAGAGGAGTTTGACTAAAATTTCTTGTGTTCCTGTTTATGCAGCCTGGGTTTTATAAGAATTGAATCTCAAAGCATCTGCAAAGCACAAACTAAGCTAGAAGGCTCCATGTCTGAAATCTGTTATCTGCCTGCCTATTATGCTTCTAACTTGAATTGCACCATAAATAGCATCTCTCTATAATAAACAAGCACTTCCATGCTCAACATTATTCCCATGGATGAATATGTCATCAGCCTAGTTGAAAATTTCCTCTAACAGTCTGGTCTTTTAAAAGGAGAAGAAAAAGTGGAAAAGTGATAGCTTTTTTTTCCTTATGTAAAATCAATTCACAAATTGTTAGCCGCACTGAAGAAGCTTCTTGGATGAGAAGTGAAATGTCTTCAAAGGAAAAACAGAAAGTCCAGTTGCCTCTTGAAAAAGCACCTTTGGGACATCCAGATTTGTGAACTTTCCACATGTACACAGATAGCCACTGCGTGATGCAGAATGCTGGACTAAAAGGATTTAGGGCAGTGTTTCTCAACCTTGACAACTTGAAGAGGTGTAGACCTCCACTCCCAGAAGTCCTCACCAGCAGGAGTTGAGGTCACATATCTTCAAGCTGCCAAGGTTGAGAAACACTGATGCAGGACCTTAGCGGATGGGACTCATACTAGGACAAAAGGCTTCGTTGAGCTTTATAGCTCCACCCAGTGGCAGAACATGGCATTATCCATTCTATAACAATAAGACAAAAAATAAGTAGTTCTCCACTTATGGCCACAATTGAGCCCAACATTTCTATTGCTAAGTGAGTTTTACAAGCTTTCTTGCCACAGTGGTTCAGTTCCATCACTGCCATTTTTAAGTTAGTAACATGGTTGTTAAAGTGAAACTGGCTTCCCCATTGACTTTGCTCAATGGAAGGTCACAAAAGCTGATCACGTGATCCCAGGACACGCAACTGTCATAAATATGAGTCACTTGCCAAGCATCTGCATTTTGAACATGCGACCTTGGGGATGCTGCAATGGTCATAAGTGTGAAAAACAGCCATAAGTCACTTTTCTCAGTACTGTATTCAGTTACTATGGTTGGACAAAATAACATCTCAGCCACCAGTTTGGACCCACATCAAGTATGTTACACATAAATTGTGCTTACTTTTTAAAGTTACTGAAGGAACTGAAAAATGTGATGTGGTGGTGCAATGGTTAGAATGCAGTATTGCAGGCTGATCCTGCCGACTGTCGGTTCAATCCTGACTGGCTCAAGGTTGATTCAGCCTTCCATCCTTCTGAGGTCAGTGAAATGAGGACCCAGATTATTGGGGGCAGTATGCTGACTCCGTAAACCATTTAGGGCTGTAAAGCACTATGGTGCAGTATATAAGCCTAAGTGCTATTGCTAGCATTACTTACAGCAACAACAGTGAACACTGTATTCACAAAGCCGACTCCTATGGTTGCATAAATAGGCTTCCTGACATGAGCTTTGTTAAAAATATCAGTAGAGTAGTAGAAAATCTAACAAGGGAGACAAAAGTAACCTGTTAGAAGCAGCAAGAAATTCTTTCACCACACTATGTATGCAAGTTTTGCCTCTGACTTAAATGAAATTTCAGGACGCTGATAGCACATATTAATCAGCAGCTGTATTTATAAAAATGGAAATGTTTCCCAGAATATATTAACAATCCTGACTTCAACCAATTTCCCCAGTGCTTATGGTTTAATCATCACTTGTGACATCTATTATTGGATTGAACACTGATGACGTTATGGAGTCAGGTAATGAAATGTCTGCAAGCAAACAACTAAGCTCAGAGAGCATTAAGTGTTTCACCGTTCAACCCCGAGCTACAGATACTCATTTCAATTATTGCATTGAATAGAACTTCCACCCAGATGAATAACACTGCCAGATCGGTGGGTATAAATGATACAGATAATCAGAGTTGGAAGGTAACTTATAGGTCACCTAGTCCAACCCCCCACCCAAGTGGGAGACCCTACACCATTTCTGACAAATGGCAGTCCAATCTCTTCTTGACAGTCTCAAGTGATGACTCTCCCACAACTTCTGAGGGCAAGGTGTTCCATTGGTTGATTGTTCTCACTGTCAGAAAGTTTCTCCTTATTTTCAGGTTAAATCTCTCCTTGTTCAGTTTCCATCCATTATTCCTTGTCTGGCCTACACGTGCTTTAGAAAATAGCTTGATCCCTTCCTCTCTGTGGCAGCCCTTCAAATATTGGAAGACTGCTATCATGTCTCCCCTGGTCCTTCTCTTCACTAGACTAGCCATGCCCAGTTCCTGTAACCATTCTTCATATGTTTTAGTCTCCAGTCCCCTAATCATCCTGGTTGCTCTTCTCTGTACTTTTTCTAGAGTCTCAACATCTTTTTTATAGTGTGGTGACCAAAACTGGATGCAGTACTCTAGGTGTGGTCTTACTAAGGCTTTATAGAGTGGCATTACTACCTCACTTGATCTCAGTTGTATCCCTCTGTTAATGCAACTTAGGGTTGCATTAGTTTTTTTGTCTGCTGCTGCACACTGCTGGCTCATATTTAGCTGTTGTCCACTAAGACTCCAAGATCCCTCTCACAGTTACTGCTATTGAGCCTGGTTTCACCCAGTCTATATGTGTAGATAATGACATAATGACATAAGTAAACATATTTAGTATTAATACCCATCAGCAGAAAAACCCGCAAAAAACTCACAGCTCCAGAAAACAGCAATATGAACTTTTTAGTAAATCTAGGAAGAAAACGTTAAAAGTCTTTCTTTGTGGAAAAGAGCTCCAGACAGCCCTCATTTAATGACATTGGATGATTAGCAACTTGATCTTGAAGCAAAGCAATTGCTAGGTGAAAAATTGCCAGGTGAGCCCAAACTCTGGGGAAACCACTCACAAGGAAGCCAGGTAAAAGGGTAAACCTTATAGCCTCTCATCCTGCAGTTGTGATGTTTCTGTTTACATTTATAGGAGAAGAAGGGATTATAAGAGAGCACTGATCTTAGGAGGTAAACAAGAGCTTTTATTTATTTATTATTTATTAATGGGACTTATATGCCGCCCCATCTCCGAAGACTCGGGGCGGCTTACAAATAAAACACAGCAACAATAAATAATTTAAAAGCAAATTAAACTAAAATAAGCCCCATTACAATTACAGTACACCATAAAATCCCTTAAAACTATCCCATAAAACCATCCCGTCCCAAAAAATCACAACCCGGATTGGTTAAACAACCAGGTCTTCAAGTCATGGCGGAAGGTGCGGAGGTCAGGGGCCAGACGGAGCTCCAGGGAAGTTGGTTCCAGAGGTCTGGGGCCGCTATAGAATAGGCTCGTCGTCGGGGGACCGCCAGCCGGCATTGGCCAGCCGATGGGACCCCAAGGAGTCCTTGCCTATGTGCTCGCACAGGGCGGTTGGCATTTGATGTCGGCAGGAGCCGCTCCCTTAAATATTGGGGACCCATGTCATGAAGGACTTTGAATGTTAACACTAAAACCTTGAATCTCACCCGAGCGCAACCGGTAGCCAATGAAGGCAGCGCAGGAGGGGGTAACATGGGAGAACGGAAACTCCCATCACCACCGCGCCGCCGCATTCTGCACCAGCTGCAATCTCCGGATGGTATGCAAGGGCAGTCCTAAATAGAGAGCGTTGCAGTAGTCGAGTCTGGAGGTAACAAGGGCATGAGTAACCGTGCGCAGGGCATCCCGGTCCAGAAAAGGGCGCAGCTGGCGAACCAGACGAAGCTGGGCAAAGGCCCCCTGGCGACGGCCCCCACCTGCTCCTCCAACCGAGCCGAGCATCCAGGAGGACCCCCAGATTCGCGCCCTATCCACAGGGGTAGTACCACTCCCCTATGGCCAAAGATGGACACTCCAAACTGGACCGAGATGCCGTACGCACAGCCACTCAGTCTTGGCCGGGTTGAGACGAAGCATGTTTCCGTTCATCCAAATCCGTACCGCATCCAGACACTGGGTCATCAGGGAGAGGGCATCACCAATCTGGTTCGGGTGGAAATGTACAGCTGAGTATCATCAGCGTACTGATGGAAACTCACCCCAAAACCACGGATGATCTCACCCAGCGGTTTCATGTAGATGTTAAATAGCAGGGGGAGAGGACCGACCCCTGAGGGACCCCACAAGAGAGCACCCTCGAGGTAGACCTCTGCCCCCGCCAACACCGACTGCGATCGCCCGAGAGGTAGGAGGTGAACCACCAAGCACAGTGCCCCTATACCCAACCCCCGAGGCGCGCAGGAGGATACCATGGTCGATGGTATCGAAAGCCGCTGAGAGGTCTAATAGGACCAGGACAGAGGAAAAACCCCTGTCCCGAGCCCTCCAGAGATCATCCATCAGTGCGACCAATGCCGTCTCCGTGCTGAAACCAGGCGGAAGCCCGATTGATACGGATCCAGGTAGTCAGCTTCATCCAGGAAAAGCGGAAACTGCTGAGCCACCACACTCTCGACAACCTTCGCTAAAAAACGAAGGTTGGAGACTGGACGAAAGTTGTCTAACACGGTAGGGTCCAGGGCAGGCTTCTTCAGAAGGGGTCTCACCACCGCCTCCTTCAAGGCAGTGGGAAAGACACCCTCCCTTAATGAAGCGTTAACAACTGCCCGGAGCCAGCCGCAGGTGACCTCCCTGGCGGCATAAGCCAGCCAGGAAGGGCACGGGTCCAACAAACATGTGGTGGAACTCAGACGTCGCATAATCCCGTCCACTTCATCCTCGGAAACAGAATCGAACTCATCCCAGATCGTACTGGCCAGACTGGGCTGGATCCAGTCCACAGGGTGCTTAAATCTGGCCTGTGGGGTCACCATGGAAACAGCGAAGATCTGGCCTGTGGTACCTCTGGCAACAAAAACAGAGCTCAGGAGGGCTGCTGCAGCCCCCTCAAAATCCATTTTTGCTAGCAGAGGGTTGCAGGAGGCTGTAACAGCCAAAAACGGAGCTCGGGAGCCCTTTTTTGCTAGCAGAGTGCTCTGGCCACAAGTGCCCCCCAACACAAGTGACATCAAGCTGGTCATACCTATCCTGGCTACACCTACCCCAGTCCCCCAAGGTCAAACACAACCTGATGCAGCCCTCAATGAAATCGAGTTTGACAACCCTGCTTTAGAGTGAAACTAATTAGAATCAAAGATATTCCTATCCTCATCCAAATTAAGTTCCTCTTCTCCTAGGAGGCCATGGCCCGCATTTTTCAACATGATTTTCAAGCAATTGGAAGAAGTCTTCTTACTTTTTTGGGCTCCTTCAACATCACCACATTTTATGTACATGTATCTAGGACTTTCTGGACAAATTAGGAGCAGAAAAATCTGTAAGACAGCAGCACCACCTGACAGGGACAGAAGTAATGGCCACGTTTTTGATGTGCCGAACAAGATATCCAGTCCAAGAACCTGGAGAAAATATAGAATGATATAAATCAATTTAAATAAAAACCTTGCCAAGTCAAGACTCTTGGCATTAATAAGGAAGAGTATGTGAAGTGCTGACATCAATAACACTCTTTCCTAATTCTTATGGTTCATTTTAGTATGAATGGAATCCAGATGCAATCATTTTCTTCTGATGATGACACCAGCAATACAAGAGCTAGTGTGCTACAGTAGTTGAGGTATTTGACTGGGGTTGGGGTTCAAATCCGCAATAGTCATGGAAACTGGATGATTTTGTGTTGGATACTATCTCTCAGTCTCACATACCTCACATTGTTGTTATGGAGAAAACTGAACAAAAGATTATGTCTTCTTGAGCTTCAGGATATAAATCTAGATCAGGGATCTTCAAATTTGACAGCTTTAAGACTTGTGGATTTCAATTCCCAGAATTCCTCCTCCAGTCATGTTAGCTCAGGAATTCTGGGAGTTGAAGTCCACAAGTCTTAAACTTGGCAAGTTTAAAGTCCCTTGATGTAAATGATGGTCTCAATTATTAAATATGTCTTTATGATGCCTCTTTTGTTTTAAAGGCAAACACATATGCTGCCCAGAGTTACTGGAATTTGGGCAGCATACAAGTTTATTTTAAAAAAACAAATGAGTACATTCTTCACTCCAGGATGCTATAATTATATTTTCCTGTGCTTGTTTGTTGTTTGTTTATAAATTGCCTCAATCCCACTGGACTCCAGGTAGTTTACAACATATATTTGAGCTTTGTTGCTTCAATGTCTAGAGCAGCATTTCTCAACCTTGGACATTTTAACATGGGTGGACTTTAACTTACATGCTGGCTGGGGAATTGTAGGGGTTGACATCCACCCATCTTAAAATGACCAAGATTGAGAAATACTGCTCTGCAGCAAGAGTAGACAACCTTCTTCTTATGCAAGAAAGAAGTATCTCATAAGTATGTTTCAGGCATTGCATTCAGGAGTCTAAAGCAGAGGTTTCCAAACTTGGCAACTTTAAGACTTGTGGACTTCAACTTCTGGGAGTTGAAGTCCACAAGTCTTAAAGTTGCCAAGTTTGGGGACCCTTGGTCTAAAGAATGTGAGGGATGGGACCACCACAAAACAAAATGGTTGATGGGATCCTTTTGACACAGTTTTGGTTCCTCTCTAACATCCACTTTCTGTTTGTTGTGCTGTTACATTTTGAGATGTTTTGCTGTTCTTTGTCTACACCAAGAAGCAAAGGAACAGTGTTTTGTAATGAGGCCAAAGGTTGCAAGTTGTCCATGTTCATAGTAGTTGTCCTCATGGGCTAGCTTACACCAATCCTAGTGAACTTAATATGCTCTGCTGGTTTATCTTTAGGGAATTGAACTAGAGACTGACTTCCTTGAGTTGAACGCAAGTCCTTATAACTTCATGGTCATGGCATGTTTTTGGACTATTCTATTTTCTATTCTACCCTTTTACCCTGGGTTTTCTGATGAGCTCCTATTTAAATACTAATAAGACCTGAGTCTTTGAAGTCCAGCCATATTCACTTAGTCATCTCCTGCTTCAGACAGTATAGATACATATGTACATGTAGATATGGTACATATTAGATATCCCAAAGCTGCTTTTTCAGGAGGCATCTGAACTTTCTCATTTTTTTCTTTGAAGATGTTTTGCTTGTCATCCAAGAACCTTCTTCAGTTCTGACTGGATGGTGGGGAATGGAAGGATTTATATTCCTTGCAGACAGCTGGTCAAGCAATATAAATCCTTCCATTCCCCACTATCCTGCCAGAGCTGAAGAAGCTTCTTGGATGATAAGCGAAATGTCTTCAAAGAAAAAAACAAGAAAGTCCAGTTGCCTCCTGCCTTTGGGACAACCATGACCAGGATGACTGAGAATCTCAATAAACATTTACATATTGGGTATTTACAGGAGAGAGGCACACAGATAGGGTGACACATAGACCCTTTCAATCATTGTGCAATTGCACTGACATATCTGATTCACACAGACCAGCTTTGGGCCATACTGCTCCAAATTGAGGGGCAGTTTAAAGATTCAGAGAGCACCAAGGACCCTACAATGTTCAGGAAGTCCCTCTATTTTCCTAGGATGAATATAGACTGAGAAATATTATCTATTGTTCATCACCTGCAACTGGTACCTGATGACTTGCTGATTGCTAGGAGTATTTAAATAGTTATGATAATTAAAACAATAGAAACTATTAGTATTGTCGGTAGGCACAGATGCAAGTGTTTGCTGTTTGCTTTCGGATATTTTAAAAATGCATTTTTCCCCCGGGAATCTTGATGTATAAATATGCTTCATAAATAAATGCATGCAATAACCAGATCAAGAAACTAGCAATTCATTTTTAACTAAAGTACAGATTCATGACAGCACAACTTAGTTACATGGTCACCAAGTCCTCCCTCAGTCTTACCTACCTGGCTGATGAGAATACCTATAACAACAGCCAGCTGATTCAGGGTGCCCAGAGCTCCACGAAGAGCGGTTGGAGCTATTTCTCCAACATACAATGGAGCAAGTCCAGATGAGAGACCTGGGCAAATACAAACAAACAAGGGCACTGACTGTAGCATCTTAACTCATCAAAACAATCATTTTCCCAGCTATCTTAAGAACTCCTTTAAAACGTGGTGGAAAATCATATCTCAAGAAATATAAATCATATGAACTTAAAAAAAACCTGAGGACTTCCATCTGTTTCAAGAATGTGAATGTTTCAGTAAAGAAAACCAAATACTCCTTTAAGTCAACTACATGTGGTTTCTTGATAGCAGCACATTGCTTCTCACAACATGGCACTGATATGGGAAAGAAAGTGTTTTCAGATACTGGCCAAATCTGGAACACTTTCCATTTTTTAATTATTTATTTACTATTTCTTGATTGCATATGCCTACATTGCTCCTTACTATTGTCACCTTGGTTCTAGCTTTCCTGAAGTCCTTGTCTCTTCCAACACAATCTCTAGATGAATTTGAGCTGCTCTACTCATCTAGAACCATGCTAGAAGGCAATACATTGCCTATCCCTCTTCTAGTTCTTTGGTAGAATTGTCTGGTTTTTATCTGCCCAGATAAGCATATTGTAGTGGTTCTCAACCTTTTCTTCACCACAAACACCCTTTAAATATCTTTTGTGGCCACGGACCATGGCCACAGATCACCAAGACTTAACTCAAGATTTAAGTCATAACATTTCTTCAAGCCATCATGGACCACCTGTAATGACATTGTGACCACCTAGGGGTCCAGACCACAGGTTGAGAACCATTGCTGTTATTGAATGCAGGCATTAGTTATAAGGTCCCCTCAGCAGATGGTTATTGCATTTCCACCAGATGCTGCTGTCAGTTTCTGTTGTGATCCTCTCAACCACTGACAGCTCTGGCAATCGTTTGAGATTGCCAGATCTGGACCCTGCTTCCCTGTCATCTCCTTACACTCAGATTTTTCTTTCTTGTTAGGTTCAGGCATGCTACATGCTAATTTCAGAAGCCGAGTGGTGGAGTGCCTGTTTCCTCAAGAGAAGATCCCTGGTTCAATCCCCAGAATAACCAGAGAAAACCTCAATCCTAGAGAATCACTGCTCCCAGTGAGTGTTGATAATGCAGCCTGTTCTTTTTTCACTTGCAAACAACTACGGAAGTATCAGAAAAAATCTGAGAAGAAAAGCTCTATTTTAACTTACCACCATGCAAACCTGTTAAGACTCTTCCAATAATTACCAGGATGTGAGAAGGGCCACTTTTTGCCACTACAAAAAATATATTCCCAGAGACTGCAAAAATATTCACCAGTAGCATGGCTCTTACTCTAGAGTAGCAGGAAAAGGTATATCAAACAATTAATATAATAAAGGCATATTAAAAACATTAATAAAGGCATATTAAAACATTAATATCCTAAATGACTTGATCTTTAGTTTAGTATTCAAGATGACTTGATCTACTGGTATCTAAATAGTGAAATCTCCTCCATAATAGATAAAAAGCTGAACTTTGGTGGGTAGGCAGCCTATTTTTGTCAAACCTTCTCAAAATTCAGGGCTTTTTTCCTATAATCACAGCTAACCTGAGTCTCCACTGAAGAGATTAACTAACCTTGGTTAAAACTGTACTACTTCTGTGTAACTAAATCTAAAGATGCTGCTGCTGTAATTTACAGGCAGGATTTACTCCTTGCCTCTCATGAGGGGTTGTTAATGGAATTGGTTAGGCTCATATATTGCACAACACCAAAATCTATACAGAATAGTCCCTGACTTACAACCATACTGGAGCCTGCCCATCCCCACTGTAAGTTGTGACCATCATAAAGTGGCTTGGTTATATTTTGGATTTTATAATATATTTTGTGTCAGTATATTCTCTAACTGGCAGAGACACGGTTAACAAAGTCAGCAAGTGAGTAAACATTGCAACAGACCAGCCAATGGGAGCTGACAGCCTGGGTGTGGTTTGGCTCTGTGTGCTTCGTTGAGAATTGAAACTGTGTGCTGTCCAGCCAGTTATAGTTAATTGGGAATTGGGATAGTTAGTTAGAAATTGAGAGCTGTCCCCTTAAGGGAATGCATCATGGTAAATGTAGTTAAGGTATCCTGGGAAATGTAGTCCATGTAGCCACATCTGTAATCCTGATTGGTCACTGAATTGACCCTTGGTTGGGTTGTGGGAGGTTCCTTCACTCTTGCCTGAACCCAGCATCGTGCTGGCATCTGACCTCCTTGCTCCTCCGGCATGGGATGAAAGATTACTATCCTTTTACCCCAGAAAGTCAGCTATGCAGAGAATTGGACATTGAGATGAATCTTGACATAACTGTGAGTTATATTGAGGATGCCTGATGAACCAATAAAGATACTTTGTATGGATGTCTTTGTGGAGTAAATCTGTCTGCCTTAAATTCAGCTAGTAATTATAAAGAGCAGAACAGTAAAAGGATGGTACTGAAACTAACTAACTTGCTTGCTTGCTGAAACTGATACCTGCTCTGAGTTGCTGCTGCTTGTGTTTTTGCTTATGTTACATTGAAAAAAAAATCTACAAATGGTATTGTAAACTTTACTCATATTAATATGTTTATAAAGAAATTAATGTTCCTGCTGAATCAGTCTGTGTGTTTTCTGGACGTGAAAACTCTTAACATTTTGTAGTGGCTGTTAAGTGAATGGCATGGTCTTTAAATGAACCATGGGTCAAGTTTTGCTAAAACCCAGAAGTAAATGCTAGTTTTTGGCAAAACCATTGCAAAACATAGTCATGTGACCACAGGATGCTGCAAAGGGCTATTAGTGGTTCTGTGTTGCTAAACACCTAAAGTTTGGTTGTGTGACCATGGCAGTGCTGTGGAGTGATCATCACAACATTTTTTAATGTTTGTTATTTTTATTAGTTTATAGTATAAAATATAAAAATACAAAAGCAAGAAGTGGGAAAGAAAGGGGAGGGGAAGGGGAAGAGAGAAGTGTGGAAGAGAGGGGGTGGAAGGTATTGACTTCTGACTCCCTTTGATGCAGTAGAATAAGGCATTAATATTGAACCACAACTTTGTACTTTTCCGTAATAGTAGAAACTAGCCATTTCTATAACAACAAATCAATCAGTAAAATCCAAAATCAAAGTTTCATTTTTTCCACCTCAGGCACAAAGTCCAGAAGTGGTTTCCAAGTAGAAACAAAAGGACTTATATTCTTTTTTTTTTTTATCAAAATGGTCAATTTAGCCATCTCTGGCAATTCCATCAACTTTTGTAGCCATCCATCCATAGTGTAAATCAAAATATCCTTCCATTTTTCTGCGTAAAGTAATCTTGCTGCCATTAACATATATATAAGATCAGAGTTCTGATTTTTGTTTTAATCCTTAGAACCATGAATCTGGGTCATAAATAGTCCCAGAATTCCTTGTAACTTTGAACAGTCACCAAGCTGAGGACTAGCTCACTACGCTTACAAAACACAGAAGGGTTCCCCCCTCCCCCCACTCTGTTTGTTATCAGTGGTGAATTCACATCACACAGCTGCCAGAAAATAAAACATGGATGGACAGTGTGCTATTGTGCCTCTCAAAAGCAGTGTCATCAGGTGTCTTTGTAGCTCAGCTGTGCTGTACTTCATAGCAGCCATCCTGTGTAAATATACCCCTATCCCCGTGATGGCGAACCTATGGCACACGTGCCACAGGTGGCATGCAGAGCCATTTGTGCGGGCACACAAGCCCCAGCCAAACTTACCTGCATTGCACATGTGCATGCCTCCCAGCTGATTTTCGGCCTGTTTGAGGCCTTTTTCAGCCTCCCAGAGGCTTGAGGAAAGCCTCTGCAGCCTTTGGAGGCTGAAAAACAGGCCCATTTCATCACTTCCTGTATTTCTGGAAATACTGGAAGTGATGAAATGGGCCCATTTTTTGGCCTCCAAAGGCTGTAGAGGCTTCCCTTGAACCTCTGGGAGGCTGAAAAAGGCCTCAAATGGGCTGAAAATCAGCTGGGAGGCATGCAGTGCAGGTAAGGGGGTGATGGGGGGATCGCACATGCATGCACAGGGGCCGTGGGCGGAGGGGGGACGTGTACATTATAATTTTCAGCACAGGAGCCCAAAAAGGTTAGCCACCACTGCCTTATCCTCTTCAGTCCCTTAATCACAATCCAGTCCTATTACATTTGCACAGCCCAGATAAAGGGTAGCCTGTATCAGTGCTCTGATTATTCTAATAAAGGTGAAGTGCAGGCACCCTTCAACTTCCCCATCCTTCAAACTTCACTCCTTGGCCTAATAAATTCCCAGAGGTAGCAGCGTAGGCTTTTTGCTCTGTCCTCCTCTTTTCTCATTATAGCTGCTGTTTTTTTCATCTTATCCAGTGTGGCACTTACATTGTTTTATTGTTTTATTTCTAATCTCTGTGTGCTGTCTGCATCTGCAATTCTGGGAGGCTTACAATACACAAGACTTTAAAAAAATCTCTTTGAAAAATCAGACGTGGAAACCTGTTCCTGTCCTAATTGAAACTCTTCCTTTCCTGAAGTCCCACAGAAAGTCTTTTATCACTTTCCTGAAAAATGTTAGGGTGACTGCAGGAGATAATGCTGTTGTGAAAAGAGGGGGCTATTACTGAGAAAACATATTCTTGGGGTCCCTGTGCGCATGTCTTGCAGTATGGGCAAGCATCCTCTCCAGAGCAATGTTTAAGCAATGTTTCTCAACCTTGACTATGGGAAGCTATGTGGACTTCAACTCCCAGAATTCCCCAGTCAGCTATGCTATGTGGTCAAGCAGACATTTGAGAAACTGACAAACAGAACATGAAGACTTCTCTGTTCTTTGTTCTCAGGATAATTATTGAGATATAATATATAATATATATGTATCATTAAGCTGCTTCATCATTATCAACCAAGCTAGTAGTCGTTAACCTATTTTGTGGAAATGATATATGGAGAGAGATATTCTTTGAATCTAAATACTACATGTCCATCCTTTGCATCTCCAGGATGTCTGGAGAAGATTCTCAGCCTGAAATCTTGGAACAAGCCTATCCTGCTTGATCTTATTGGACCAAAGTCACTGGGAATAGATAAAGAAATATCTATGTATTCCATAAATATCCACACTCTGAACAATATAGTGTTTTAAAGATGACAACCTGAATTGCACCCAGAAGCTGACCGGTAACCAGTGCAGCCCTTGAAAAAGAGATATTACATTATATTGCAGTGCCTGTCTTATGAAACTGAAGTCTGGATGTTCTTGACCCTGCAAAGCCTGGAAGAATTAGTTCGTCTTTCCAATCTGTGGGCCAGGATGCTGGATGACCCCATTTTTGGAGATGTGATTGTGTCTCCCAGAATAGGATATGTTGTGTTTGATTGCTTATTATTTTTAAAGAATGAAAGGATTCTGGCCATTGGCCAGAATCACATGGCCAGTGGTGGGCCATATAAATGGTTGATTGGTTGGTTGGTTGGTTGGTTGGTTGGTTGGTTGGTTGGTTGGATGGATGGATGGATGGATAAGTGGATAGATGTATAGATTGATGGATGGGTGGATAAAAGAGACAGACAGACAGGACAGAGGTTTCAAAGTATTTCTAGAATGACTACCAGATTCTGTAACAACTTTGTTCCCTGTGCTGGTAAACTTGCAAGATTCATTTTTCTTGTCATGTACATGTATACATCCGAACCAATACATCCAAACTAGACTGTGTTGTTTCTCTATGTCATATAATAAATGTGGTTATATGCATAATTTTGCATTTATTTGTTTTTAATGTTTATGTAGTGTATATTGGAGATGGTGACTTTTTGAGAGCTTTTTGCAATGAAATGTCATTTTAATGTATGCCGATTAGTGAACATTCAAAGTGACAATAAAGTTTCTATCCTACCCTACCCTACCCTACCCTACCCTACCCTACCCTACCCTATTCTATTCTATTCTATTCTAGATGGATAGACTAACAGACCGACAGATAGACAGGCAGGCGGGCATTTACATGCCTTACTTCCTTAAATTTCCTCAAGCTATTGTCTCATTACAATTTCTGCAATGTGTCAATAGGGACCAGAAGCCAATAAGAATGATATTCATCATCTCCTTATTCACACAGAATGCCCATTTTATTTTTCTAGCAAGATATGAAATCCAACAAGGAAAAATGTTTCTCACCGGGACATCTTTTCCCCAATCCAGCCAACAGTGAAGGAGGAAATCATCCCGCCAACAGCAAACATAGAGACAGACAAGGACCAAAGCATCATGATCGTTGGATCTTTCACTACTTCTTCAATTAAAAAACTGCCAGTGGTATTTTTTGCAGTTTCAATGTTCAGGACCTTTGCATAGTGCATCATTATGATCTGTGTTGACAAAAGGGCATTAGTCATTTATCATTACTCCTAAAAACTACATTTATTTGGACCGTGTGTGTTTCACAACCTGAATTTGCCCATCACCTTCCTCAGGATGAGGAAGAAAAACAAAGGAAGTCCAGTTGCCTTTTGAAAAAGCACCTTTTGGTTCTGGATTTTTTAACAACTAAAAAAGAATACCTGTTACAATATATGTTCCAAATCTGCACTTGGTCTCTTTCAAACGTAATTGTTTAGAGTGAGAGTTTAAACTGTGAATTTTAACTGTGAATGTTAAGGTCTCCTGGCATGAGGAAGGGGGGTTAGACTAGAAGACCTCCAAGGTCCCTTCCAGCCCTACTATTCTATTCTGTACTATACTGCCCAGAGTCATCGTGTGAGAGTTGAGCAGCTGTATAAATTTGTGTAATAACTAAATGAATAAATTTTAATAAGAATACATAACTGAAATTGGTGTTTAGGAGTTGGCAATGAGGATCAAAATTAGTACAAGAAATATATCTGAGTGTTATCTATCGCAATAGCTTTCCCCCCGCCACCAGATATCTCAACCAGAGGTGGTATTCAGCAGGTTCTGACCAGTTCTGGAGAACCAGTAGTGGAAATTTTGAGTAGTTCAGAGAACTGGCAAACACCACCTCTGACTGGCCCCATCCCCTTCTATTCTCTGCCTCCCGAGTCCCAGCTGATCGGCTGGGTCTTCTTTTGTAGCCCTGCACAGGAGAACGGAGCTGGAAAGCAAGTTAGTGGGGTGGGGAGGGAATGGGGATTTTGCAGTATCCTTCCCCTGCCACGCCCACCAAGCCATGCCCATCAAGCATGCCACACCTACCAAGCCACGCCCACGGAACCAGTAGTAAAAAAATTTGAACCCCACCACTGGCTATGATATGAATGCACATGTAAATAATCAAATAGACTTGCCTGTTGAGGAGCGTTGATGACTCCAATACAGTAGCCATATTGGAAAAAACCAAGAACGGCAGTAAAGACTGAGAGAAACAAAGTAAATGTGACATCCTAGGAGAAGAGCAAAAATGAGAGGCAAAGGTCACACCGTGTATTCCCGTTATAGCAGATTGAAGACAAAATGAGGTATACATTTCAACCCTTTGCTTGGAATCCTTTGAAAAGCTCCCAGAGTTGATTGGAATGATGCCTCCAAAGATTGGCAGGATTCAAAACACCTTTAACATTTCCCTTGATTTTCAAGGGCAAAAAAACCCAAGAAGGTCCTTCAAGACATAGATTTGAAACATCAAAAGAAAGAAAGAAGGAAAGAAAGAAAGAAAGAAAGAAGGAAGGAAGGAAGGAAGGAAGGAAGAAAGAAAGAAAGAAAGAAAGAAAGAAAGAAAGAAAGAAAGAAAGAAAGAAAGAAAGAAAGAAAGAAAGAGAGAGAGGCAGGGCAATTATTTCAATCAGGAATCCTGCTATGATTATAGTTAAATATGCAGAATCTATGGAGGCTATCAAATCCAAACCACCACTTGCTCCAAGTTGGTGGTGGATTTCTTGAAGGGGACAATCCACCAGGTTCTCACAATGCAGGTTCATTTAAACCAAGATTTTGCTGTTGGATGCATGGTGAAATAATTGCGTGACTGGCTACATATCCAACCTGGCAGCCTTACTTTCTTTTACGTCGTCCCAAAGGTGCTTTTTCAAGAGGTAACTGGACTGTCTGGTTTTTCTTTGAAGACGTTTCGCTCAGAGGTGGTATTCAGCAGGTTCCGACCAGTTCTGGAGAACCAGTAGTGGACATTTTGAGTAGTTTGGAGAACCGGCAAATACCACCTCTGACTGGGGATTTTACAGTATCTTTCCCCTGCCGTGCCCACAGAACCAGTAGTAAAAAAAATTTGAATCCCACCACTGGTTTCGCTTCTCATCCAAGAAGCTTCTTTAGCACATTTTGGGCTCCATTGTGGTTGAAAGTCATGGAGCAGAAGAAGCTTCTTGGATGAGAAGCGAAACATCTTCCAAGAAAAAAATCAGAAAGCCCAGTTGCCTCTTGGAAAAAGCACCTTTGGGACAACCATGACCTGGATGACTGAGAATCGCCATAGACATTTCTTTTACGTACTAATGTAGCTCTTTTTTAACATTTGGTGAACATTCTGGAAAGAAAACCAGGGTAGCATTTGGCTGGCATGAGTTTCATTGTGCCTTACAGATTTCAGAAAAATCTCACAGTTGCATATCAGTGAGGCTTTTTACAAGCAGACTGGGGGTTGCTGGG
This sequence comes from Naja naja, assembly GCA_009733165.1. Classification (NCBI taxonomy): domain Eukaryota; kingdom Metazoa; phylum Chordata; class Lepidosauria; order Squamata; family Elapidae; genus Naja; species Naja naja. The sequence continues at coordinate 169,950,571 of CM019151.1, forward strand.
GGTTCGCAGGGGTTCAGGAGAGCCCCTAGCTAAGATTCTGTGTAGTTCGGAGACCCCCCCAAATCCCACTCCTGGCTGGCCCCACCCACTTGGCCCCTCCCAGGAGTCCCCACGCAGCCTGTTTTGGATGCAGGTAAATGCAGGGCATGTGCGGAAGGCAAAAAGCGGGCCTCCCAGAAATTTGGGAAGGCCAGAAATGGGCCCGTTTCTGGCTTCCAGAGAGCCTTCGGAGCCCAGGGAGGCTGTTTTCGCCCTCCTGATGGCTGAAGGAAAGCCTCCAGAGCCCGAGGAGGGCAAAAACGCTTCCCCTGCCGTGGTGCAGAAGGCCTAGGCCACACCCACCATGGCCACGCCCACCAAACAACCAGAGAACCCTTCGCTAAATTTTTTGAAGCAGACCCAACCCCTGCCTTCCAAGCATGTGTGCACTGATTAATACATCAAACTGGACACTGCAGTTGTGACTTGTGATTCACAAAAGAGCCATATAGTCTCTCTTTAATTGCCTAGAAGGAATGTAATAGCAAAGTCATCAAGACCTGCCAAACTACAACAAACAGTTATTGGTGAACACGTTTGGTGCAGTGAGTTACCTTTTGTTATATGGGTGGTCCTCGACTTACAACAGTTCAGTTAGCGACCATTCAAAGTTACAACGGCACCCGAAGAAATGTGACTTATGGCCATTTTTCACAGTTATGACCTCTGCAGCATCCCCATGGTCATGTGATCAAAATTCAGGCACTTGGCAACATCTTTATGATGGTTGCTCTGTCCCAAGGTCATGTGATCACTTTTTGAAACCTTCTGACCAGCAAAGTCAAAGAGGAAAGCCAGATTCACTTAACAACTGGGTTGCTAACTTATCAACTGCAGCGATTCACTTAACAATGGAGCAAGAAAGGTTGTAAAACGGGGGAAAACTCACTTAAGCAAATGGTCTCGCTTAACAGAAATGTTGGGCTCAATTGTGGTTCTAAGTCAAGGACTACCTGTATAAAGAAGAGATTCTCAGTTGATGATTTAGACTAATTATAATTCTTATCACACCAATTATTATATCTTGGTCTACATTCAGAGAAGAGAGTTGCTACCAAACAGCAGATTTTCTGCAAGTGTGTGAGTGTGTATGTGGTGCACGTGAGAGGAAAAAACAGGTATGTGAAGTCTCAAATGGGTGGAAGTTATCTATTTTCTTTCACTATATGCACTGTGATTCACTTAACAACTGTAGCAAGAAAGGTCATAAAATGGGGAAAACTCTCTTAACAACTGTTTCACTTAGCAACATAAATTTTGGCCTCAGTTGTGGTTATAAGTCAAGGACTACCTGCACAATCATGAAATAGTAATCAATGGTAATTTATTATCAATTATAAATATCCATGATACAAATACAGATAGTCCTCAACTTACAGCCAATTGCTTAGCAATGATTCGAAGTTATGACAGACCCAAAGTTACGTATAACTCAGATTCAAAGTTATGATGGCTAGCCCCTCCCTACAGTCATGTGACCACGTTTTGGACACTCGTGAACCAGCCAACCATTTGCAGCATCCTGCACGCCTGTAACTACGATTTACAACGTTTGTAGCTGAAAACCCGGCATCTGCTTATGAATGCGCCATAGTGAACAATGGGTTTACTTAATGATGTCAGCATTCTCTTTATGACCATGGCATTCGCTTAATGACCACCACAAAAAAAGGTCATAAAACTGTCACACGATGTCCTACTTAATGACTCTCACATTCTAACAACTAGAATTGTACTTGTGGATTACCTGTAGCAATACCAATAGCTCTTAGATTTATATACCGCATCACAGTGCTTTACAGCCCTCTCTAAGTCGTTTACAGCCTATGGCTCCCAACAATCTGGGTCCTCATTTTACTGACCTCAGAAAGATGGAAGGCTGAGTCAACCTTGAGCCTGGTGAGAATCGAACTGCCAAATTGCAGTCAGCTGGCAGTCAGCAGAAGTAGCCTGTATTACTGCACTCTAACCACTGCGCCACCATGGCTCTTGTAAGTTGGTAACACTAATAAGCATTTACAACATTTACAACCTCTGGAGGCAAGTTGTTCCACTGGATAATTGTTCTGTCAGGAAATTTATCCTTAGTTCTAGGTTGCTTCTCACCTTCCACCCATTGCTTCTTGTCCTGCCCTCAGGTGCTTTGGAGAATAGCTTGACTCCCTCTTCTTTGTGGAAGCACTTGAGATATTGGAACATTGCCACCATGTCACCCTCTAGTCCTTCTTTCCATCAAACTAGAAATACCCAGTTCTAGCAACCGTTCTTTATGTTTTAGCCTCCAGTCCCCTAATCATCTCAGTTGCTCTTCCCTGCACTACAGACCATAACTACGATCAGATGTTAAATTCCCCAACATATCATTGCCCACCGTCGGGGGTTTGACCACCATCGTTCCCAGTTGCAAGATGGTTGGAAATGATAAGATCCCACACCTCTGAGGAACACCAGGTTGGGTAATATTCCGCATCATGATTTCATGCATGGTTCATAAGAGCTCGGTGAATTTCCCCATTATTTTAGTAAACCCTGGCTTATTCTTTATTTGAAGAATGCTGTCTTTGCACTCTACAATCAAGGTCCTGAGAAATTGTAACAGCGCGCCCCACACATGAGATAATAACTCACGGTTATTAAAAGGGACATGAGACCCTCAGGTCTTCTTGGCACTACATTTCCTGAGTTGCATCATTGCTACAATAAGCTATTCTGCGCTCATTGTGGAAAGTGGCAGCTGATCCAGACATACGCTGCCATGCCAGCTGCCAAGATTGCCTACCCTTTAATGAAAGTAAATTAACATCTGATCGCCAGTCCACCAATCTAATAAATTAACTGTTCGGTTAAGTTATTATAGACATTTAGCTACTGCCTTTTCTAATGTTTTGTATTTGGAGAGCCCATAATAACCAGAAAATTAGTTTTAACTCTATAATTGCTATGACAATGGCAGACAATAGCAAGTGTGATCCCAGCAATGACTTGTTTTACATTATTTCATTCAAATTCACACTAGTTACTATATTACTGCTAGGCAGGGAAACCAAATTAGACCATTCTTCCTTGCCAAAGGATACGATCCATCTGCAATAGTCTCCCTTTTGCTGCATTTATTTTTATAAGAATGTTTAAATACAATAAAAGTATAAAGAATCAAAGGAAGGTAAGAAAAAAATAATAGAATTGTGATTTCCACCCTTCTTTCTCTTGAGTAGTTACTGTCTAACTATTTCTCATCCTTTTTTTTTACTTTGTAATTACCTTCCTCTTAACTGATTGATGTAAACCATCAATTCTGTCTTTTCTTCTTTTAACAAAAACTCCATATAAAAGGTCCAGTCTTTCAAAAAAGGTTGCATTATTGTCCTGGTAAGGAGGAAATTCTGCCGTGTGCCAGATGTCAGTGCTCCTGAGCTTATGTAGTCACTGTTTCCTATAGTTTTCATTTATTTATGAATCTATTATTTATGTATTCATTAACAATAGGTTGATTCCATCTCATTAAAAGCTCTAACTGCTGAACAAAATATCTCAAACAATTTCTCCAAGAAAAGTCAACATGTAACTAATAATATTAGTTGCAGCAAAAACAATAGCACTTAGACTTATATGCCACTTTACAGTGCTTTCTAAGCAGTTTATAGAGTCAGCATACTGCCCCTAACAATCTGGGTCCTCATTTTACCGATCTCGGAAGGATGGAAAGCTGAGTCAACCCTGAGCTGGTGAGAAGTGAACTCCTGGAAGTGGGCAGAGTTATCCTGCAATACTGCATTCTAACCAATGCACCACTACGGCTCTAATAAAAAGAAACCCAATGTAAATTCAAATGTTGTGGCTCACCAGTGGCCAGCAGAGCTGGTGACAGAATCAAAGAGTGAGGAGGTTGGGGAGGAACATGGGCCAGTCCTGGAGTCTGGGGAAGGCTCTGACAAGGGCTCTGCGTCAGAGGCAGAGATGGGGCCAGGGCTGTCTGACAGTTATCAGCTGCCTTTGGAGTCAGAGATCAGTGTGGCAGAAGAACAGCTGGAGCCTGTTCCCAATGTGTACATGTGCAGAGCTGCCAGGAGGAGGGAACAGTTAAGGAACAAGGGTCAACTTGGGAGTAAAGGCACAGGTGCACGGTGAATGGCCTCTCTGATAGGGAATAAAGAGGAGTGAAAGGGGAGTGATGTTTGCAGGAGACAATTAGTTCATTTGATTAAGGTGAAGATTTGTTCCTGACTCTTTGCCAAGTATTTTCTGCTACAGCATTGCACTTGGAAACTATCGGCCTGGCAACTGTCCAAGCCTGATAAGGTCTGTGATCGTAAATCACTCTTGAAAGACTGTTTGCCGGGACTTTGCTGGATGTGAATGAGATGAATTCACATTAGCCTAAATAAGAGCGGTTTTGTCAGGACGAGGAGTCTGCTTCGTGATTTGGTGAAGCCTATGTCAGAACATCAGATGGATTCCACTACCTTCACTAACCATGAGAAAGCCCACCTAAACAGAAAGGATTTCAGAAGCTGTTTGAAGGCCAGAGTATACCTTGGGGTCAGCATATTCCACATAGAGAGGTATGAACCTCCAACCTATTCAGCTCACATGGGTTGGGACCATTTATTTATTTATTTATTTATTTATTTATTTATTTATTTATTTTTAATTCATATTTATATCCCGCCTTTCTCCGGAGACTCAGGGCGGCTTACAATTTTTGGGATACAACCCAATGCGCTCAGCAATAGCCTTCCTTCCATTGTATATGCCTGCTTATTACTAAGCGGCATTTTTACAAAGTCAGCTTATTGCCCCCAACAATCTTGTGTCCTCAGTTTACCTACCCTGAGAGGATGGAAGGCTGAGTCAACCTTGAGCCTGGTGGGATTCGAGCCTGCAATAATTACAGGCAGCTGGAACTAAGTGCTAGGCTATTAACAGCCTGCACCACCAAGGCCCTTGCTTGGAACCTTAAGCAAGCCCGCTCCCATCTAGCAGGACAGTCCAAATCATTATAGACAAAAGAATTTTTGTGATCCCTCAAGAGCTAAGAGATCAGGCTTAACATAAGCTTCTGTGGATGAGAGTCCTCTTTATCAGAAATGGCATTGATTAGTTAGCTGAGAAAGGGCCGGAAGACACTTCCATTGTTAGCTACTTTGCAGAATAAATGATACTGTAGTAACATACTAGCAACTAATCCAACTCACAGAGCAGAGGTATAATATGTGTTATTCTAGGGACACATCCATACAACAACTGCTTGTATTGTGCACTAACTTCTGGATAATCTTCAAGGGTAGCTGTCAGCTTTCCCAGATAGACCAGACAGGAAACGCTTACCAGATGAGCTTATTCTACTTTATCATAAGGCTACATTAACAGAATCTTGCAAGTCTGAAAATACAAATCTTCCACTGTTTGTTTCTACAGTCTGATAAATGACAGAGGATCCTTTCAGAATTTCTTTCTCTGTTCTTTATGCAATTCTGGGTTCCCCCTATATCTGATTGTTCCCTAGGCACCATCTCCCCCCTCCCAATCTCCCAAGATCATTACTGCAGGCATTCAAGAGGTGACCAGAGCATGACATGCAATCCTATGCTATCTAGAATAATAGCTCAGAGTTGCCTCGATCTGCAAGATGGGCAGAAAATAAATTTAATAACAACTAAATAAAAATAAAAAATAGCTTAAAGGGGGTTGGAAATGGAGACTAGGATGTCTCAACTGCTAGAGAAGAAGGTCTCCTGATGAGAATTGCATACGCTGTTGGAAGTCCTTAGAAGAGCCAAAAACTTGGTCATCAGCCTTCCATCCTTCCAAAGCCAAAAAAACGAGGACCCAGATTATTGGGGGCAGTTGGCTGATTCTGTAAGCCACTCAGAGAGGGCTGGTAGAGAGGGATGGTATTCAGCAGGTTCTGACCAGTTCTGGAGAAACAGTAGCGGAAATTTTGAGTAGTTTGGAGAACCGGCAAATATCACCTCTGGTCCCACCCCCATCTATTCTCTGACTCCAAGTTCCAGCTGATCATCTGGGTCTTCTTTTGTTGCCCTGCACAAGAGAACAGAGCTGAAAAGCAGGTTAGTGGGGTGGGGAGGGAATGGGATTTTGCAGTATCCTTCCCCTGTCACACCCACCAAGCCAAGCCAAGCCATGCCCACCAAGCCACACCTACAGAACTGGTAGTAAAAAAAATTTTAATCTCACCACTGGCTGTAAAGCACTATGAAGAGGTGTATAAAGTGCTATTGCTACTGGGGTTTTTCTACAATCAATGAACAGATATGAGCCACTAGATCAGGGATGTCAAACTCAATTTCATTGAGGACCGCATCAGGGTTGTGTTTGACCTCAGGGGGCTGGGGTGGGCATGGCCAGGGTGGGCATGGCCAGGTCGACATCACTCATGTTGGGGGTGCCTTTGGTGGCCCAAGGTCTCTGCCAGCGAAAATAGGCTCCCGACCTTTGTTTCTGGCTGCAACAGCCTCATGCAACCTTCTGTCAGGGAAAACGGAGCCTGGGATGTGGCCCTCCCAAGCTCCTTTTTCGCCGGCAGAGGTACCTCAGTCTGCTTCGCTGTTTCCAGGGTGGCTTTGCGGGCCAGATCTAAGCACCCCGAAGGGTGCATCTGGCCCCCAGGCCTTGAGTTTGACAACCCTGCACTAGATGCAAAGTTTCTTTCATTCTTCTGGTCCATCCTGAAAATGTGATTGCTACCAGCTCTCTGATTATGGAAGAGAAAAGGCCATCTCCTTATTTATTTATTTATTTATTTATTTATTTATTTATTTATTTATTTATTTGACTTGTATGCGCCCTCTCTCCGAACAGACTCGGGGCGGCTCACAATTAAAACCAACACAATAAATAATTACCTAAAACAGAATTACACCCAACAAGCCAAATTACTAAAACAAATTATAAAACAACCCCCGCCCCAAGAGGAGTCACCACAGAGCAGCCTGCTCAAAAAGCCAAGTTTTCAGGTCGTGGCGGAAGGTGCGAAGGTCAGGGGCCAGGCAGAGTCCCAGAGGTAGCTGATTCCATAGGGTAGGAGCCACCATAGAGTAGGCCCTCCCCCGCATCACCGCCAAGTGACATTGAGTCGCAGACGGCACACCGAGGAGTCCCTGCCTGTGCGCTCGTACAGGGCAGTTGGTATTCGATGCCGGCAGTAGACGTTCCCATAGATAGCCCGGCCCCATGTCTTGTAGGACTTTGAATGTCAATATCAAAACCTTGAATCTCATTCGGAGGGCAACCGGCAACCAATGCAAACCATGCAGGAGGGGCGTAACATGGGAGAACCGGGAAGCTCCCATCACAACCCACGCGGCAGCATTTTGCACCAGCTGAAGCCTCCGGATGGTATGCAAGGGCAGTCCTAGATAGAGAGTGTTGCAGTAGTCGAGCCGCGAGGTGACAAGTGCCTGAGTGACCGTGCGCAGGGCATCTCGGTCCAGATATGGGCGTAACTGGCGAACCAGCCGGAGCTGGGCAAAGGCCCCCCTGGCCACAGCTCCCACCTACTCCTCCAGCCTGAGCCGTGAGTCCAGGAGGATCCCCAGGTTCCGTGCCCTATCCATGGGGGGCAACACCTCTCCCCCCATGACCAAAGATGGAATCTCCTGACTGGGTCAAGATGTCTGTATGCACAGCCACTCTGTCTTAGCCGGATTGAGCCGAAGCATGTTACTGTCCATCCAGATCCGTACCGCATCCAAACAACAGGACATCACAGAGAGGGCATCACTGATGTGGCCTGGGGTGGAGATGTATAACTGCGTATCATCAGCATACTGATGATACTTCACCCCAAAGCCGCAGATGATCTCACCCAGCGGTTTCATATAAATGTTGAACAGAAGGGGCGAGAGGACAGACCCCTGAGGGACCCCACAAGTGAGAGCCCTTGGAGTCAACCTCTGCCCCCCTGCCAACACTGATTGCGAGTGTCCCTAGAGGAAGGAGGCGAACCACTGCAACACAGTGCCTCCCACTCCCAACCCCCCGAGACGCCGCAATAAGATACCATGGTCGATGGTATCGAAAGCCGCTGAGAGATCTAACAGGACCAGGACAGAGGAAAAACCCCTGTCCCGAGCCCTCAGGAGATCATCCATCAGTGCGACCAATGCCGTCTCCGTGCTATACCTGGGTCGAAACCCCGATTGGTACGGATCCAGGTAGTCCGTTTCATCCAGGAAAAGTGGAAATTGCTGAGCCACCACACTCTCAACAACCTTCGCTAGAAAGTGAAGGTTGGAGACCAGACGAAAGTTGTTCAATTCGGCTGGGTCCAGGGCAGGCTTCTTCAGTAGAGGCCTCACCACCGCCTCCTTCAAGGCAGCGGGAAAGGTACCCTCCCCCAGAGAAGCATTGAGTACATCATCTCCATTTGTCAAACTGCTTCTGGTACAAAGTAGAGAGCACTTTCTGTCTCTTTTCTGCCACTGCTATGTACATAAAAGGGTTAAAGACAGAATAAACAAAAGCCACCCATGGTATTGTTTTCAGTAGCTTTGAAAAACTTCTTTTGATCCATAGATATAAAAAAATGGAGATTGTTATTTCAAATCCTCTGCCCTTTTATCTTTTGCCTGTTTTTCCATGTCTCTCTTTCTTTCTATGTTCACCTGCTTTCAGTCCCATCTTGCCAGCTAGCTGTTTTTGATGTTTTTTTGAGCTTTAATAAATGATTTTGTTTTTGGCTGAACTGAATGATCTGTGTGCTTGCTCCAATCTGGAAATAAGGATTGAATTGACTCCAATGTGCTGCGGGCAAACTGAACTGGAAGTTACCCCCAATAATTTTTCCTTCCCCCTCCTTCCTTTGTCAGAGGTGGTGGCTCAGTGGCTTAAAAGACGCCAGGGAAGGTCTATGCTCCAGCAGTTCAAGTCCTAGCATTGTGTGATGGTGTGAGCTCCTGTCATTTGCCTCAGCTCCTGCCAACCTAGCAGTTCAAAAGCAAGCTAATGCAAGTAGATAACTAGATACCTATTTGGCAGGAAGATAACTGTGTTTTACACTATGTTTTGCCCTGCAATGCAGTGTCATGGTGGCCATGTGACCCTGGAAATATCTTCGGACAATGCTGGCTCAATGGCTTAAAGAAATGGAGATGAGCATCACCCCCTAAAATCAGGTATGACTAGCAGAGTAAAACCCGCAGGGACTCCTTTACCTTTAATTTCCTCCTTATTGAGAAATTCGGACCGGCCAGTTATCTGAGACAGACGTAGCATGTACATTTTAACACATACAGTTTCTCATGTACATATAGGCTTTAAAAGAAGTATCGATTTTGTACCTCTGTAACTGCCATTTTCTGCCGTTGGGATCTCTCTCACAGAATTCTAGGTCCATCCACTTGTCAGATGCTAAAAATTCTCTTAGCCCAGCCTATCACAGAACAGCCATTGTGAGGAAGAATGAAAATTCTAATATACATCCCAGCTGTCACTATGTAAAAATAAAAATCCTTGCTGTTTCTACTCTCTGAGTCTTTTGGACTAGCATTCTGGGTCTTAAAAAGATGTTTAATAATGCTTTCACAAACTAAAGATAATACACTACCGGTACTAATTTAATAAATGTTTTGTTTTGCAAAACCCTATGAAACACCTGGTTAATATTTTTCTGAAATCTGTCTCGGAACTTCTCAAGAGTTTTCTTGCCCTATGAAAGAGGAATTTGACTGTATATTCTCAGAGTAATCGAGAAAAATATGCAAAAAAGGGTGCTTTAGTTTTAAATGTTGATTGGATTAAATTTGCAAGCTGATAAAATCCTGTATGGTAATGTTGAATTGAACGGATTCAACTCAGACTAGAATCTGGGGTGGGGTGGGGGGAGAGATGCCTGTAGGCAGGAGTCATAAGAGTGGATCAAATTTATTCATCCTGGGATCACTGCAGCCATATAAATCAATATATCAGTACCATGTAAAAAACCTAATTCTTTTTGGACATGGTTGGGCAACTATGACTCCTTTACAACCTGTGGACTTCAGCTCTCCAAAACCCTGAGCCAGCATGGTTGTAAAGGGGCCATATAGTAGGATATTCTGCTGAGATGTTTTCTTACTGAATCTCCAAACGGATTATTTGTCTACAGCCCTGTTTCTTACAAATTTCTCAAAGTTTTGGAGCTTATTTCATTTGGACATGCTATTGATGTTGGGTTGATCCCTTTGAGGCCTCCTTGTTGGGTTGGTCACTCTGAGGCCTGAAAGTCCTACATTTGGAATGAGGAAAACTAATGGGAGGATCACACCCTGAGCTCCCACAAGCTTTCCATTGGCTTTTTAAAAAGTGCAGAAAAAGCAGGGATGCTCCAGATCACAGGAAAAATCACGAGTGACAAAATCTTTCACTGAACTGAGGAATATGGCAAGAAGACAACTCCAGGTTGGCATCGCTGCCAGTGACAAGTAGTCCTCAACTTACAATTGAGCCCAATACTTCCATTACTAAGCAAGACAGTTGTTAAGTGAGTTTTGACCCATTTTAGTGACCTTTCTTGCCAAAGGTGTCAAAAGTGAATCACTGTAGGTATTATGTTACAGATATGATTGTTAAGTGACTTCCCCATGGAAGGTCTTTGCTTGTCAGAAAGTCACAAAAGATGATACTATAACCCTGGGACATTGCAACCATCATCAATATGAACCAGTTGCCAAGTACCCAAAATTTGATCATATGACCATGTGGATTCTGCAACGGTCATAAATCAGAAAAGTGCCATAAGTCATTTTTTCAATGTTGTTCTAACTTTGAATGGTCGCTAAACAAAAGCTTGTAAATTGAGGACCACCAGTTCTAACTACAGGTAGTCCTTGACTTACGACCACAATGGAGCCCAACATTTATGTTGCGAAGTGAGAAATTTGTTAAGTGAGTTTTGCCCCATTTTATAACTTTTCTTGCCACATTTATTAAGTGGATCACTGCGGTTGTTAAATTAGGAACACAGTTGTTAAGTGAATCTGGTTTCCCCACTGACTTTGCCTGTCAGAAGGCTGCAAAAGATGATCACATGACCCCAAGACACTGGAAACATCATAAATGTGAGACAATTGTCAAGCATCCGAATGTAAATCACATGACCATGGGGATGCTGCAATGGTCATAAGGGTGAAAAATAAATCACTTTTTTCAGTGTGGTTGTAACTTCAACCAGTCACTAAATGAACTGTTGTAAGTTGAAGACTATCTGTATTCTTCAAGGAACCAAGTAAGAGCGAAGTATTGCACTTATAATTTATGCAATTTTTTGAAAAAATACTAGGTAGATTATTTTAAAATAATAACTTGCCACACACTCTCTCCAAATTTCAACTCCCTTTTGAATCTCTTCAAGTCAGGAATGCAGAAAATTATTTATTGTCTGACCCAACTTTTAGATGGGAAACCCACTCCAGAAGGAAGCCTAACCAAAGAAGCACATGTAAACACAACAAAGCTAAATTTGGTTTAATTCAAATATAAATCCCCTTAAATTAAAAGATATCCCTTAAATAAGTGTCATAAAGACTGGCCATGGGTTTAATTATTTTCTGTTTTTATTATATTAAAACATTCAGTTTGATGTTGACATTTGAAGCGGCTCTGAAGGCTGTGCCCCAGATTACCAGGTAGGCTCTGTTATGAAATAAAGTTCATGCTTCATTTATTTATTAATATTTATTGTGTCACATGGTGATACCATTACTCTGTGACACTTTGCATCCTATGTATATTTATTCCAAATTAAGTCCCGCTATATTGAGTGTGATTTACAGCCTAAGAAGTCTGCATAGGGTTGCACTCTTAGAATGTGAGCATCGTAATTAGTTTCATGTCAAAGAAACAGCTTTTGATAGAGTTGAAAGTAAACACATAGGCAAATCTAGAGTCTTAGCATATGCAATACAGTTCATATTGTCAAGCAACCTCTGCAAAGAAATAATCTTAGAAACTCTGGAAATAAAGTCCAAAATCAACTAATTTCTTTAACTAGATAGGTGCCATGTTTTGAAGTCAGTTTCATGAGACAATCAACAACCACTGGAAATGGCTCTTTTACATCTTTGTTTAAATGCATTTGTCCCAGACCAAACCACACCAAAAACTGCTGATAAAATGTAAATTGCAATGGCATTTAGAGGGCTAATGCAAGAAAGGAGAACAATGTGGCAAAAAGAAAAGTAAGAAGGATAGACCACCACCAAATCACAAATATCTGAGATGTAGAAGTCCTAGTGTGTACTGTTTCATATGTGTCTAACCTGGAGAGAAATTGCAAGATTGTATACCATGCATAATAATCGGTATGGGCTTGAAACTGAAAATGTAGATTTGACTCTCAGTTAAGTCTAATTATATTCAATAGCATAGATTTCTGAGTAAGTATGCTTACAGCTTTAGTGCAATCCTACAAAGTTATACAACTGGTGTTCCCAGCTTACTAATATCCAGTTATGTTGGAACTGAATTCTTGCAGTTCCCAGTCAACATGATCTAACTCACATCATAATCTCCAGACCACAATGGTAGAAATTTTTAGTAAAACTAGTTCCATTCATTGATATTATATTTCTATATCAATAATTTTCTTCTTTTCCCGTTTTGCTTGCTCATTTGATTTTTCTTTCTTCTTTTAAAAATAAAAACTCCCTGCTTTTAGGACCCCTCTTGTTTCAATAAAAAAAGAAATTTTAACCCCAAAATCTAAAGATTACTGACCCCCATGTTTCCCCCCCAGTTAGATATGCATAGGATCTACTGTTAGCAAATTTGAATAAATCCTTTAATATTTTTTTAAAGCAAAGGATAATTGTCTCCAAAGTTGCAGAAAACTACTGTCACATTTCAGTTTTATTAAATCAAGGAAGTCACATTTCATGTTTTATGGGGGAAGTAATGAAGAGTATGCCAGATGGGGCTGCATGAAAACGTTCACAAGAATATTCACCTGAGTGAAAATTGTTGTGAAAAGAGTATGTTTGATAATGACATTCATAAATCCTCTAGAGGCAACATTCTCAGTGTGAAAGCCATCGACAGCATGTTTTATTCAAAACATATTTATAAGAAGTCAATGTATTCTATCGATGCAAGAAAAGAGCTGATTTTTCCAATTCTGCAGCTTCTAGATTGTAATTATGAATATGTTCTTTCTTTTCCTTTTTTGTTTTTTTCCACCTCAATTATAATGACTTATCTCAGTAATGAATGAGACTGCAACTTTGCCCCTCTTTACCCTGAAGTAAGCCTCAATAGATACATTGGCCTTTCTTTCTGAACGCCCATGTATAAACTAAACCATGCTTAGGGATGCAATGCAGGATTCTGCACCTAATTAAGATGCTGGGCATAAATCTTGATTTGGAAGTCTAATAAGATATCTTGTGATAAGTATTACCTTTGTTAACCGCTGTTTAGGTTTCACTGCCATCAGCGTGTTTCTTGCCAGTGGATCCATGATTGCTGGTAGTCACTTGCTCAAAAGAATTGTGCAAAAGATCAGTTTCCGACGTTTATTAGATTTGTTGCTTAAAGAGCTGGAGAGGCATAGTTGATCATACGAGAACCCCAATGGGAGAAGGAGAGACAGTTGGTGGCAGACAACATGAGAGAATTAGAGGAAGCTTATTTGTAGCCACTGGTAAGGATATAATTAATCAACTCAAATGTTAATGAAAAACCAAGCATTCTGCAGCGTGTACCTTCTCTCCACACAAATTGTTTAAATAGAGAAAGTGCAAAGGCCAAAGGAGTTTGCACAATGATAAACCCACCAAAATGAGCTGAAATGTTCACTAGGAGTTGCATTCTAGACATCAAAATAGAGAAAGTCTTCCCCTAACTCGTTGGACTCCATCTCCAAAATATTCAGATAATTTCATAAGAGTTACCCTTTTCCAAACTGGTACTTAGAAAAATGCTGGGTATGCAATTCTCAGATTCCCATCCTAGCTGGTTATCATTCCTAGGGCTGCAATCCCAGCTCGATAATGCCAGATTGTTGAAAGTTTCTCTAGGACAATACTTGTGATTTTTTTGCTCCTCTAATAGAAAATTGCAAGGTGTTTGGAGACATCCAAATTTGGCAACTTTAAGGCTTGTGGACTTCAGCTCCCAGAATTCTCAGGCAACCATGCTGGCTGGGGAATTCTGGGAGCTGAAGTCTACAAGTATGGAACTAGGCAAGTTTGGAAAATCCTGTTCTACATATATTCTATTCATAACTTTTATAGGTAGTCCTCAATTTACGATTACAGTTGGGACCAGAACTCCATTACTAAGGTCAGGTTAAACTGAGGTAAGATATTTGCCAAAATAAATAAATAAATAATAATAATTCATGGAACCTCCAGGATTTTGATTCAAATTACAGCTGTCAGAAATATGAAATAACAAATCTCAATGAAATGAAGTCCCTATCATCTCTCACATTTGGCTATGCTGGATATAATTGAGCATCTAACAACAAGTGGATAGCCAATCCAGCTAATTATTAAGAGACTATTTAAATTCCATTAAAATAATTTACCCTACGTACTTGGAGAATAGTTAGCCCAGCTGAAGTTAGTGTATCCTAGTACCATAAGTGGATACAAGATGGAAGAGTTCACCTCCAGCCTTCCTGAACTTGAAACACAGGTGATGTTACGTAGTTTGAGCAATGAAATAACCAAACTTAGAGCGTACCAAGGGCCCCTCATTTCAACCCTGAGCTACAAATATTCTCTTTTATAGAATTTGGTTCCTCCAAAGAAATATTAGATATTCCTGTCTAATACTCATTTGATGGTAAGCTCCACTGAATTCCTTGGAGCTTAACTCTAAACAGAGATGTCTAGAAAATTACATTTTAAAATGCTTACAGGGTCCTAAATTAATAGTTCCAACAATTATATCACCGATATATAGCATGGGACTGAACTGGTTTGTCTCTTTTGGTACGCAAAACATTTGTTTTCCTACTGATTACCTTTCTGTCATCAGCTGTGTTCTCTTCACTTTCTTTCTTAAAGATCAGTAAAGATTCCTACTTGCTCTAATAGTAAGATGACCTGTGCCCTATCTTTTATACACAAACTTGTTAATTTGAGTATATTGTCCAATCATAGTAGTTGCTGTATGAGAATACTATTGTATTTGGATTATGAATTTAGGGTTTATTGAACAAAATCAAATGTTTGGATGGCCTTGAGGTAGATTTGGTAATATTTGCCCAAATATTAACTTGGTATGAAAAAAAAAATCAATCTGTGGTTTCAATTGGAATTTGGTCACCTTAAATGAACTCATTCAGCTAGTGAGTTAATAGTCTCTAGAAATACTCTCTCTAGCCATCTTTGGGCATAAACTAACCTTGTAGCTGTGGTGACATGGATTATTAAGTATATTACATCCTTATTGTATTTTCCCACATTAATTCCCAATAAAAAAATGTTGGGTCTGAATTCAATTTTAATTTTGCACATCTCTTCTATCCATTTCTGAAATTTCTGCCAATATGTTTGGGCTTTCTTACAATTCCACCATAAGTGATAATATGTTCCAATTTCTTTATTGCACTTCCAACATTTGGGGGATAGTTTTGGGTACATTTTTGCCAATTTTGATGGTGGGATGTGCCATTGATAAAACATTTTATATAAGTTTTCTTTATACGGTGCCACCAAGGTTATTTTTTTATTTCTATCCCATAAGGTTTGCCAATCATCCAAATGGATGCTATGTCCAAAATCTTTCATCCAGGCCGGCATTGTTTCTTTTACCTTTTCTTCTTCTAATTTACATTCCAGTAACACTTTATAGATTTTTTAATCAATTTTTTATCTGTTCCCAATAGTATTTTGTCTAATTCTGTTTTCCACCTACTAATACCCCATTCTTTCATATCCTTACCATATCTTGACTGTAATTGTAAGTAAGCCCACCATTCTATCTCTAATCCTAGATCTTTCAGTTCTTGCCTCATTTTAGCTCTCCTTTCTCATCTAATTCTAGTTCTTTAATTCTCATGTAGTTCACTCTACTTCACAGGTGTCAAACTTGCCGCGTCACGCTGCTGTCATGTGCCATTTTGTGACTTTTTCCCCTTTGTGGAGTTGGGGTAGGTGTGGCCTGTGCGTGATGCATCTGGCCCACAGGCCTCCAGTTTGACACCCCTGCCTTGGTCAGGCAGATAGTACGATTCTTATAAAGCTGAAGAACGAAGTGAAATCTTAGGAAAGTGTGATATTTTGCTTCACAGCTCTTTATGAAATGGGCTGCAGAAAACCTACATAGACTAAAAATGAAATAAATTTTACTTGGTTTGCATTATCGGAAACTCTTGGCATTGAGGAGATAGGAATATTTGCTTTCAGAATGGGCACTCAAGTGGTCCTTAAAACACAATTAATAGCCTTATTGTATACCCCAACAGAAGTGTTTGAATGCATGTGGTTTTGATCCACATTCATTTCTCAATGGTAACTGCTCAGCTGTATATGAATGGGGTTTGATCCTGATGGGGCTCAAGGTTGACTCAGCCTTCAATCCTTCCGAGGTTGATAAAATGAGGATGCAGATATGCAAAAAATGCTTCTATATTGTAAAACGCCCAGAGGGTGCTGTAAATTGCTCTTGGGTGGTATATAAGTCTAAATGCTATTTCTGTTTTGGAACAAAACATTTTCCTGGCACAGTAACACATTTAATCATGAGTCCAAAACGTTGCATAATCCAGTTGCATAACCCATAAACCAACTGAAGACAAGTTAGTAGAATTTAGTTGTGGGTTAAGCAGGTAATAAAAATAAGAGGTCTAAAGACCATTTAAGGGCCAGCACAAGCTGCCTAAAATATGAAACTAATTGCATAAAATTCCAAAAATATGAGGTCATAAATAATGGTAGAATAATTGTGTTTTCTAATGCCTGTCTGTTTGAACAGCTGATCTTCAAACTGAGTCCCTGAACCTGAACATTTGACCACAGATACATTTGGATGGTACAGCCCATCTTTCAAATAGACCCAAACTATTAGTGTTTTAAAGGTCAAATATAGTACCGTATTTCAAATCAACTCTGGATATGTGCCATCAGATAGTTCAACCCAATATTGAAGGAATCTATTGCAGGATTCCTATCTTTGGGATTATCTGAATTCCTGGATTTAAATTCCTGGAGTTCTAACTAGCCACTTGCTTTCAAGTTTGCATTACTAAAGATGTTTTGATGATATTTAATCTGGTCTCGCTTCTTTCTGAGAATTGTCACATTCTCATTTTACATCTTTTCTTTTTCAATGAAATCATTAGAGGTTTTCCATTAAAACAAACACAGATTTCTACTTGTTTGCATGCGGGCATCTTTTAAATTCCAAGCTTCCCTTATAGTCTCTCTTGCATTTCCACAAGAGGTCTCTATGCCCACTCAAAAGCAGGACTTCTGTTTTCCCATGATATTGGCTAAGTTTGAAAGTTCAGGTGATTTATTTCTGGCTCATATGCACATTAAAACTAAACCACATTAAAACTAACATTCCTCAAAATGTTGTGGCTATGTGGAATGTAAGTCCATTTGCAAGTGCTCCTGGACTTCAGCCATCTTTGCAGGTCTTTCAAGGGGAAAGGTTGCTTGGCAGCTTCTCAGCTTCACTGTGTAGGAACTGTTTCTTCTGTTTGCTTACATACAGTCAGACAATGCATGCAACAGGCAATAAGGAGATTGTTGGGGAAAGGCACAACATACAGGATAGGAATAAGGGGATTTTTGTTAATCTAGGATCACATCAAGTCCTGACAGGGCAGTGATTAAATTCATTCTTTGTGACAAAATTTTCAGAATTTTGAAGAACGCTCTTAATGGAGTACCGGTAGTTCTCGACCTGCAACAGTTCATTTAGTGACCGTTCAAAGTTTCAACAGCACTGAAAAAGGTGAGTTATGACCATTTCCCCACACTTATGACCATTGCAGGATCCCCATGGTCACATGATCAAAATTCAGAGGCTTGGCAACTGACTCATATTTATGACCATTGCAGTGTCCCAGGGTTATGTGATCCGCATTTGTGACCTTCTGACAAGCAAAGTCAATGGGGAAGCCAGATTCCCTTAACAACGTGTTAGTAACTGAACAACTGTGGTGACTCCCTTAACAACTGTGTCAAGAAAGGTTGTAAAATGGAGGGTAAATTCACTTAACTAATATCTCACTTACCAACAGAAATTTGGGATTCAGTTATGGTTGTAAGCCAAGGGCTACCTGTACATAGTGGCAGAAATATAATACCTCCCTGTAACTTCTCAAAACAGAACTCCACAAGACCGGGAAAAGGCATGGACGCTTTCAGGATTTTAGTGAGATGCTACATTCAGGGGTGGGATGCTACCGGTTCTGCCCAGTTCTAAAGAACCGGTAGCTCTGAAGAGCAGCAGACACCAAACTGGTTCTGTGTTTGCTGCTGTTTGGCCTGCCCACCCGCCCGGGCTCTTACCTGTCCTTTATTTCCTGCTTTTTCAACCTCAGCTGCTTTGCACGGCACAGCTGAGGTTGAAAAAGCAAGGAAAAAGAGGCTTTTCAAATGCGCACCCATGCACAGCACTTTTCAGCTGTCCGGGCGGCACAACTTAAGATTTTTTACACTCACGCGCAGCGAAGCACGCATGCGCATGCAAAACAGTCACCGGACTGGTAGTAACACCGGTTGAATCCCACCCGTGGCTACATTCAAGCCATTACCTGCTCCCAAGTAGTTTTTCACTTTCAGATCTGAAGTGCTCAACAGTTCTCATTGGGCTCCAGCTACCAGGCTTGGACAACATCTTTGCATCTCTCTATTTGAGGAAGTCGCACAACGTTCTCAGGGACTCTTCCCATCCTGCTTACAATCTTTGTGAACTGTTGCCTTCTGGCAGAAGATACAGAACCATTAAAACTTGGACCACACATTTTTATGCCAGAGTTATAATTGCACTTAGCACTTAAGGACCACCATCAGTGAACTGTTGGCCAGTATTACTTGGTCTGTTGTGTGGATGCTTGTGTGTTTTTAGGGGGTGGGGAATTTTGGCAGGTGGGGGTGTGTTTGGGGATTGTCGTGTGTGTGTGTGTGCATGTTGGGTCGGGTGTCTGGATATTGTGTGAATTTGGTTGTATGTGTATACTGTGTATATACGTACAGTGGCAATAAAGTATTATTATCATTCTAGGATTCAAAACATGAGAAACATGCTAAGACTGAATACTTTAATTCAGACCAGTATTGTCTATGTGAAAGACATAGCAGCTCACCTGAATCATGGATGCAGGTTCTTTTACATTATCCACTACTGCAGCTTTCTACTTTGAAGGCATTTATGTGGCCTAGGAAGAAGCTGTTACCAACTTAACAAATGGAATGATTGAGTTAACAAATGTGGAAAGAAAAGTAACAAAATGGGCAACATTCACTTAACCAACGTCTCACTTAGCCACAGACTCATGGCCTTAATTGATGAATTTAAAGAAACTACCCTCATCCAAAGGTGGTCTTCAGCAGGTTCGACCAGTTCTGAAGAACCGGTAGTAGAAATTTGAGTAATTCGGAGAACCGGCAAATGACTGGCCCCGCCCCCATCTATTCTCTGCCTCCCAAGTCCCAGCCGATTGGCTGGGTCTTCTTTGGTTGCCCTGCACAGGAGAACGGAGCTGGAAAGCAGGTTAATGGGGTGGGGAGGGAATGGGGATTTTACAGTATCCTTCCCCTGCCATGCCCACCAAGCTACGGTCACAGAACTGGTAGTAAAATTTTTTGAATCCCACCACTCAAAATTTTCACTACTGGTTCTTCAGAACTGATCAGAACCTGCTGAATACCACCTCTGCATAGCAAATATGTTTGTCTGATCTTAAACCCACATTGCTTGGTCAGTTTGTATTATTAATTCCCACTCCTCCAAAATGAGACACAATTCCAGAATGAGACAGAGTGGAGTCTCACAAAAGGGATCTGGGCATCGGCATGCAGTTTCCTTCCTCTCTTGCCTTAATCAATCAATTTCCATTAGATTGTTTCCACTCTGTGCACAAGTTTGTTTATTTCTTCCTTCACCCTTTTTTCCTTGAGGAATTAACTTGTCAATGCAAGAAGATGATTTTGCTGAAAGATTTTGAACTCTGGATCCTTTTAAATGACACCAAAGAATCCTAGGAGATGCATCTCAGATAAGGCTTTGGAAATATTATTTGCTTTGTGCAAGACATTACTGGAAAGGTTTTTAGCCCAATGTCCCCTCCTCTGATTTGAATACAGCTGACCTGTTACCATTGTGAAATGGATATGAATCAAACCACATGCAACCAGCTATTTCTACACTGTTTGGAGATATATGGGGCCATTAATGGTATTTTAAAAGAGCATTGGGTGCCATTCTGAAAGCAGATATTTCTATCTTCCCCGACTCCAAGAGTTTAAGATAATGCAAAGCAAATGAAATTTATTGTGATTTTTGGTCCTTGTAGGTTTCCTGCAGCCCATTTCATTCTCACAATTCTGAGAAGTGGGAGAGTGGAGGGTGGGAAGAGACAGGCAGAGAAGAGGGACCCAGAATTACTTAAGAAAGGTTAAGAATGGAATTCAAACCAGTTCTGTCTGCACCTTTAGTGCAGTGGTGAGATTCAACCTGTGTTACTACCGATTCGGTGACTATGTTTTGCGCTTGCTATGCTGTGCGCATGTGTAGAAAAACCGTAAGCTGTGCCACCTGGACAGCTGACAAGCACTGCATGTGAGTGCGCAGTGTTGAAAAGCCTCTTTCTTCCTGCTTTTTCAACCTCAGCTGTGCCGTGCAAAGCAGCTGAGGTTGACAAAGCAGGAAATAAAGGACAGATAAGAGCCGGGGCAGGCGGTTGGGCCAAACAGCAGCAAACACAGAACCAGTTCGGTGTCTGCTGCTCTTCAGAGCTACCGGTTCTATAGAGCCGGGCAGAACCGGTAGCATCCCACCCCTGCTTTAGTGTTTCTAAAGCTTAGCCATTTTAAGATGTGTGGACTTCAGCTCCCCAAATTCTGTGAATTGAAGTCCACACATCCTAAAATGGCTAAGTTTAAGAAATACTTTAAAATTTCTGGGAATTGAAGTCCACACATCCTAAAATGGGTAAGGTGATGAAATACTATTTTAAAGACTTTAAAAAATCCCAAGCCTCATGGAAAGATTTAAAAACATTTTTATATTTGGATGTACTGATTCTGTTCTAAGCAAACTTCAGTAAGATGGTTATTGAGGGAGTCAATGAAAGATTAAATGATTTCCCCCAATATAGATGCTATTTAAAAAATTGGGCGAGGAACCAAGTTTTTTTTATTATTATTACTGGACTGCATGATACAGTAATACACTGCCTTCTGTTCTGATAAAAAGTAAGCTTAAATTAGGTGTGCTTTCATGTAGCATTTATACATTCCCCACTTGTTAAAGGAAACTGCTGTGGTGAGTTTTTTTGCAAGCAAAAATGTACAATTTCCATCAGACACTGCATGGCAAATGTTAGACTCCTAACCAATTGTGGTCAAGGTAAGCTTTAAAAGTGGAATAAATGCAAGGTTTGAAGCAGAGGTGGTATTCAGCAGGTTCTGACCAGTTCTGGAGAACCAGTAGTGGAAATTTTGAGTAGTTCAGAGAACTGGCAAATACCACCTCTGACTGGCCCCGCCTCCATCTATTCTCGGCCTCCTGAGTCCCAGCTGATTGGCTGGGTCTTCTTTTGTTGCCCTGCACAGGAGAACAGAGCTGGAATGCAGGTTAGTGGGGTGGGGAGGGAATGGAAATTTTATAGTATCCTTCCCCTGCCATGCCCACCAAGCCACGATCACAGAACTGGTAGTAAATTTTTTTGAATCCCACCACTGAAGGATCTATTCTACCTTTTATACCTGTTCCCCAAACTTCCCGAAATGCAGAAAAGGGATCAAAATAATGGCCACCTCTGGTCTGTGAGGGCGATTGTAGCTACCAAAATAGGCACCTTTTGAATCACAATTTTGGCATCCTTGTTTTCCAAAGTAAACAAAGTGCCAGGACAGGGTTCTTTCCTTTGGTGGAATAAGGTGCCAGGACAGGTTTCCTTCCTTGATGACATTGACATTCTGTAACATAGCACCCATGTCGATTTAACCACGAATCGATCCCATTCAAACATTTATAATTTGGTCTCTATTGATGGGATACAATTAGTAAAATAAGGAGGCTGTTATGTATGCAGGTTTGAATGTCATTGGTTTAGTCTGAACTGTTCTTGTAAAATGTCGGAAATGATTGGTTTAAAAAGTGTGGGAAAATCCTGCACTCTGATTGGCTGGCAACTGCGGCTGCTGGCTATAAGTAGCAGCCGCAGCCCAGCCAAATCGGGTCTGTTATGAGCTGTAGTCACTAATAAACTCTTCACTGAAGCACTCCACGTCTGACTCTTCATGCAAACTTAACAGAGGCCATTCAGAAAACATTGCTTGCAATTCCATAAAAAGATCAGGCTTTACCGCTTGTACCAAAATACCCCTAGGTTTTCATTTGGCAGATCTTCAGAGAGAGAGAGAGAGGAATTCTAAATTTCAAGGGTCCCAACTGAGAAGGTGATATCCCCCAATGGGGAGAAATGCAGGAAATCACAAAACTTCACACGGGTAGACTACTGAATAATTAGAATAGGATAGGATAGGATAGGATAGGATAGGATAGGATAGGATAGGATAGGATAGAATAGAATAGAATAGAATAGAATAGAATAAACAGAGTTGGGAGGGACCTTGAAGGTCTTCTAGTCCAACCCCCTGCTTAGGCAGGAGACCCTGTACCATTTCATCCGAGATCATCTGAGGTTTTGGGGTGAGGTATCATCAATATGCTGATGATACCCAGCTCTATATCTCCACCCCAGACCAGATCAGTGGTGCTCTCTTTGTGATGTCCCGGTGCCTGGAGGCGGTACGGGTCTGGATGGGGAGTAATAGGCTCCAGCTCAACCCGACCAAGACTGAGTGGCTGTTCTTACCAGCATCTCAGTCTTCATTGGATGTACCATCTTTGGTCATGGGGGGAGAGGTGTTGCCCCCCGTGGATAGGGCGAGGAATCTGAGCGTCCTCCTGGATTCACAGCTCAGCTTGGAGGAGCATGTGGGAGCTGTAGCCAGGGGGCTTTTGCCCAGGTTCGGCTGGTTCACCAGCTCTGCCCTTACCTGAGCTGAGATGCCCTTCGAACAGTCACTCATGCGCTCATCACCTCCAGAATCGACTACTGCAACGCTCTTTACATGGGGCTGTCCTTGCGGACCACCCGGAGGTTGCAGCTGGTGCAGAATGCGTCGGGCTGTGATGGGAGTGTCCCCTACTCCCATGTTACACCCTCCTTGACTTGCATTGGTTGCCAGTTGTCTCCCGGGTTACCTTCAAGGTGTTAGTAACAACTTACAAAGCCCTAAATGGCTTGGGTCCAGGGTACTTGCGGGAACGCCTCCTGCCAGCATCACTTTCTGATTGCCCTGTTCGCTCCCATAGGAGGGGCCTCCTTGGGATACCGTTGGTCAGGCATTGTCGGCTGGCGGTTCCCAGGGCTAGGGCCTTCTCCGTGGGAGCACCTGCCCTCTGGAATCAGCTCCCCGTGGATCTCCGTTTGGCCCCTGACCTCCGCTCCTTCCACCGAGACCTGAAGACCTGGTTGTTTCAACAGGCCGGCCTGGAATGACCCAGGGGGGGGTAGGGTTTTTAATCTTTTCTTAATGTTTTAATGTATTTGACTTGTTTTATCTAATTGTTTTTTATTGTAAATTTGCTCTGTTTTTAATGTTCGCCGTCCTGAGTCCTTAGGGAGTAGGGCGGCATACAAGTCGAATAAATAATAATAATAATAATAATAATAATAATAATTTCAGACAAATGGTTGTCCAATCTCTTCTTAAAAGCTTCCAGTGTTGGAGCATTCACAACTTCTGGAGGCAAGTTGTTCCACTGATTAATTGTTCTAACTGTCGGGAAATTTCTCCTTAGTTCTAGGTTGCTTCTTTCCTTGATTAGTTTCCACCCATGGCTTCTTGTCCTGCCCTCAGGTGCTTTGGAGAATGGCTTGACTCCCTCTTCTTTGTGGCAGCCCCTGAGATATTGGAACACTGCTATTACGTCTCCCCCAGTCCTTCTTTTCATTAGACTAGACATACCCAGTTCCTGCAACCGTTCTTCATATGTTTTAGCCTTTAGATGTTCATAGGAGAAGATGTTCCTTCAAATCAGGATCTGCCAAACCAATCGGGGCTTGAAAAGGGATCACAAATACAAGTAGTCCTCGACTTACAACCATTCACTTAGTGATGAAAGTTACAACGGCACTGAAAAAAGTGAGTTATGACCATTTTTCACACTTAGGACCGTTGCCACATCCCCATGGTCACATGATTTACATTTGGATGCTTCACAACTGACTCACATTTATGACAGTTGCAGTGTTCATGGGGTCATGTCGATCCCCCTTTTTCAACTTTCTGACAAGCAAAATCAACGGGGGAACTAGATTCACTTAACAACCGTGGTACTCATTTAACAACTGCAGGGAATCATTTAGTAGAAGTGGCATGTCAAAAATGGGGCACAACTCACTTCACACATTTCTCCCTTAGCAACATAAATTTTGGGCTCAATTATGGTCATAAGTTGAGGACAACCTGTAGCCTGAAGTCAGCCAATGATTTTCAACTAGTTTCAGGCACCAACAGCAGCACCTCAGTGTCCGTTTCAGGAAAATGTCAGTCCAGATATTCAATTGTAGCTAAAGAGGAGTGCCAATAACTTTGGATTGTTAGCCCAAATTGTTTGGCAGGAGGCATAATAAAATACATAACAACCCTATAAACTTTATTTCCTGCCACACTGGATTGCTTTCAACAGACGTCCTGAGTATTGTACTGATATAGCCTGGGGTGAGCAATCTATTGGCCACAGTGGGCCCTGGACTTCATTTGGAGTCCTTCAGAGGCTCTCCAGAGTTGCTCTGATAAAACAGAAACCAATAGCTGGAAATCAAATCTGCCATTTCCCCCATTTCCATCAGGAAGTTAAAATGTGCATTTGAAGCTAGCAAAATCAGAAATACACTCCTTTTAGATTTAGGGGGGAGAGGAGTAATATCCACCCACTTGCATGAAATGTCTTCACTTCCTGAAAATGCTGCTAAGCTGCAGTCCCTAGTCAACTCTATTAATGACTTTAGTCAACACGTTTATAAGATTAGCAGTATGTGCCTCCCATTATTCCTTCGTTTTTATTGATTTCAGCAGGGTTTTTTTTTTCAAAGAAAGGTATATTTGTGATATCCCTGCCCCAAGATATTTACAGAAAATGGCATCAGCTTTGGAAACACAATGATCTTTCCTTCCCAAAACTAAGATTTTCCAAATGAAGTACTTATGCAAATCCTAAAAAAACAATGTCCAAAGTTTCATTTGGTCCAGGGAAGTTTGTTTTTGCAAGGTCTATATTGTCGGTTATCTGCTCTTTATTTACAATTGCTCATGGGTTTTGTTGTTGTAGGAACAGACAATACTCAGTCAAAAGTCACTTGGTTTATTGTCAAGTATTGTAGTACATTTAAATTACTGCTGTTCCAAGTGCCAACCAGCCACGTTCTCCCTCAAGCTATTCCACTTCCCAAAGTTTCTGCTTTTCTTTTCCAACTAATGCTCAATATACTATGGCAGCAGTGGTGTCAAACTCAAGGCCCACTGGTTGCTCCATTTTTGTTGGCAGAGGGTTGCAGGAGGCCGTCCCAGCCAAAAACGTGACTTGGGAGCCTGTTTTCACTGGCAGAGTGCTCAGACCACCACAGGTGCCCGACACGAGTGATGTCATCCTGGCCACGCCCACCCTGGCCACACCCACCCCTGCCCCCCAGGGTCAAACACGATGCTGATGCAGCCCTCAATAAAATTGAGTTTGACACTCCTGTACTATGGCTACTAAACATGATTTCATTAGAGCATGTCACTTTGTGTTTATGCGTTCTATGTATGATTGTAATTTGCTTCAGGATCCTGATACATTATTTTCTTTCACTCCCATCTCTTCTGCAATTTCCATCTGAATTCACTGGTAAAAGTGCAATTTAGGTATTGTGATGACCCAGGGTGGGATACAAAATAAACACAGTTACAAAAAAACAGTACAGCCCTTTTATTCCTTCATTTTGCTTCCAAGTTCCAAATACCCTTGATTGAAGACAAAAGACTCCCACACGAGCAGTTACAAGAAGGAGGAAATGCCGTTTAAATTATAAAGAGTAAAAAACAACACAAACCAGGCAAGATAAGGGCTTGAAGATGTCCACAGATATCAGAACACACACTGGGAAGGACACCAAACTCAGAGAGGAACAATAAACTAGAGATATTTCCACACTTTGTTTCCAGCACTCACCCATAAGCATGTCCGTCCTCTTATCCAGTTGTCACAGCTGCAGCCCATGAAGAGGATCAAGGCCCTCTCCTCCCCAGTAGACCACGTCTCTCCCTTATCCTCTCCTCCTTGCATGCTCTAGGATGGAGAGGAGATGGGCCTGGGTCCTCCTCTGACTGCCCAGCCGGCCTCTGCCCTTCCCCAGCCTCCCCCACAACCTCCGGAGCCACAATTCCACTCCCTGTTGGCTGTTCCTTCTCTCCCTCAGAGTCATTCTCCACCAGGGGCATGACAGGTATAATGGCAAGTAATCCAAGGATAATAATAATAATAATTTATTAGACTTGTATGCCGCCCTCTCTCCCTAAGGACTCAGTAGTACAGCACATCAATACAGGTGGTCCTTGACTTACCCCCACAACAGAGTCTGAATCGTCCATTGCTAAGTAAGACAGTTGATGAGTTTTGCCCCATTTTACCATCTTTCTAGCCATAGTTGTTAAGTGAATCACTGCAGTTGTTAGTAGCAGAGTTGTTAAATGAATCTGGCTTCCCCATTGACTGTTTGTCAGGTTGCAAAGGTGATTACATGATCCTGGGAGACTGCAATTGTCATAAATACATGCCAGTTGCCAAGTGACCAAATTCTGTTCATGTGACCATGGGGATGCTGCAATGGTTGTATGAAAAACCATCATAAGCCAGTTTTTTTTCCTTCAGTGCCATTGTAACTTCAGTGACTAAACAAATGGTTGTTAATTCCTGGTCTACCTATATACCAAGGGTGTGTTCACTTTAGTACTAAAAATTGCTAAGAGTACTATTAATTTCTTTTCCCCAAATTTTTTTAATTGTTCAGTACACGTCTGGATGGGGAGTAATAGGCTCCGGCTCAACCCGGCCAAGACTGAGTGGCTGTTCTTACCGGCATCTTGGCTTTCATTGGATGCACCATCTTTGGTCTTGGGGGGAGAGGTGTTGCCCCCCGTGGATAGGGCGAGGAATCTGGGCATCCTCCTGGATTCACAGCTCAGTTTGGAGGAGCAGGTGGGAGCTGTGGCCAGGGGGGCCTTTGCCCAGGTTCGGCTGGTTTGCCAGCTCCGCCCTTACCTGAGCTGAGATGCCCTTCGAACAGTCACTCATGCACTCAACACCTCCAGAATCGACTACTGCAACGCTCTCTACATGGGGCTGTCCTTGCGGACCACCCGGAGGTTGCAGCTGGTGCAGAATGCAGCTGCGTGGGCTGTGATGGGGGTGTCCCGATACTGCCATGTTACACCCCTCCTGCGTGACTTGCATTGGTTGCCGGTTGCCTTCCGGGTTGCTAGTGATAACTTATAAAGCCTTAAATGGCTTGGCTCCAGGGTACTTGCAGGAACGCCTCCTGCCAGCATCACATTCCGATTGCCCTGTTCGCTCCCATAGGAGGGGCCTCCTTGGGATACCGTCGGTCAGGCATTGTCGGCTGGCGGTTCCCAGGGCTAAGGCCTTCTCCGTGGGAGCGCCCGCCCTTTGGAATCAGCTCCCTGTGGATCTCCATTTGGCCCCTGATCTCCGCTCCTTCCGCTGGGACCTGAAGACCTGGCTGTTTCAACAGGCCAGCCTGGAATGACTTGGGAGGGGGGATTTTAACTGTTAATTTTAACTGATAGTCCGACTTGTTATGTTTAATCTGTTTTTTATTGTAAATTTGTGGTATTTTAATGTTTGCCGCCCTGAGTCCCTAGGGAGAAGGGCGGCATACAAGTCGAATAAATTACTATTATTGTTATTGTTATTATTATTTCCTTTTATCTTTATTTCTAATATTCAACCAATTGTACCAATTATCCCAAATTTCATAATACTCCAACTCTTCTTTCTCTTTTAGTTTTAAGGTCCATTTATCAATTTCAGCACAATCTAGAATTTTTTGAATTATTAATTCCTCCGAAGGTATGTTATTTTGTTTCCAACATTGTGCATATATTATCCCTGTTGCTGTCAAAATATGTAGTAGAATATATTTAATCTTCTTCCTATACTTCTCTTTATTCCCAACAGAAACCACTCCAGTTTAAATTCTATTTGCTCTTCTACTATCTCTTGTATCTAACTCCATATTTTGATCCAGTATTTTGGGGTTTCCGGGCATGACCACCACATATGATAGAAGGTACCTTGGTTCCGTTTGCATTTCCAGCACGTAAGATTCATGTTAGAGTACATTTTGGCCAATCTCATTGGTGGCAAATGCCAATGATAGAACATCTTGTACATATTTTCTTTATATGCCACTGATCTTGTTAATGTATAATTTTTGTTCCACATTCTTTCCCAATCTTCTAAATCTATATTATTGGAATACTATTAATTTCATAGGGAAAAATGTTTTCTAACTTTTGATATTTTGCCACATCACCCTGCTTATTTTAACTCAAGATTATAAAGGAAATTCTAGGAAATACACTTAGCTTACTTCAGCTACTCTCCTAGCCTTTAAGCACGTCATCCCACCATCCATGAGAACCATGTATGGAAGATCAACTTTGGTTACAGACTTAAAATTTCCCCCTCCCAGCTTGCAAGATTGTTATGCAGATCAGCCAGAGATCATTCAGTTAAGAACTCCTGGCCAGTGGTGGGATGCTGCCAGTTTAACATCTGGTTCGGTGAGCGCACACTTTGCGTGCATGCACACCTGATGCGCATTCTGCACATCTGGGAAACTTTTAAAATTACTTACCTTCTATGTTACTTCTGGGGAATAACACAGCTGAGATGCGGCAATCCGCTTTGCCACACCAATCAGCTGAGAGGATATAGGTAAGTACAGCGCAGGGTCGGGTGGGTGGGCTGACTTAATCGTTGGAGAGAACCGGTTCACTCAACAGCTGATTGTCGGAGGTAGATATTCACCCGAACTGGTCTGAACCAGGAGAATCCCACCCCTGCTCTAGGCCTATCTCTACTTCAGAACTCATTGCAATGTGCTCCTGGATAGCACATTACTCGGAAACACCAATAGCCATTAACACACTATTTGGGAGCTTTTGACTGCCTTTTCATTTCCAGATAAATTTAAGGCCATCTATAAACTGTCTCCCTCCATTCAGCTCTCCTAATCTCCAGAAAGCAAAAAAAATATGTTGGTAAATATTGAAGTCTAATACATGTGGAGGAATAAGATTGAATATTCACTAGCACAAGCTTGGAAAATGTCTACCACACTGTCAGATGGGGTAATAATTTGTAAAAATTTTAAATGCGCAGAAATGAACTCACCATGGAACTGAATAACAAAGAGGACTTGGAATGCTATACAATTTGGAATAATTGGTACTACTGGATAGACAGAAAAACATAAAGATATAGGTTAAAAAGAGAAAAAAAAAATATTATGTATACTTGTGTGATCAATGAGAATCTGTTAAAATAGACGGACATTTAGAATGTATAAATACAGCCAAGATTTTGTACTGTCAAGAAAACGATGGTGAAATGTATCAACGTACTTTTCTTTTATGGAGCATTTGCACCAAGAAAAATTCCTTGTGTGTCCAATCACACTTGGTCAATAAAGAATTCTAATTCTAATTTGTATATATTTTAATATGTTAATTTTCAATAAAGGTTTTTTAATTTTTTTAAAAAAAGCTTGAATATTCAATGGAACTGAAGGTGATGAGAGTTCTGGTACAGCAATCTGAAGTCTACTAAATTGCAGAAGGCTGAATTAGGAGCTGAAAATGTATTTTAGCTCTTGTTTTATCCTAAGCCTTCTTCCGGTGCTTTTTAATGATTGCCAATTCCAAACTTCTCATTCTCTTCTTTAAAAACTGATTATGGATAGGAAGTCAAGTGTCAGTTTTTAGTAACCAAAGAAGACAGATATTCTCCAGCAGCATCTGTTCACAACTTGGTTCTTTGGGCCTTCTAACAGTGCATCCATTGCTGTTGTAATTGAGTGCATCCATCTTGCACTTACGAGTCATGGTGGCACAGTGGTTAGAGTGCAGTACTACAGGCTACTTCTGCTGACTGCCGGCTGTCTGCAATTCGGCAGTTCAAATCTCACCAGGCTCAATGTTGACTCAGCCTTCCTTCCGAGGTGGGTAAAATGAGGACCCAAGTTGTTGGGGGCAATATGCTGACTCTGTAAACTGATTAGAGAGGGCTGTAAAGCATAAGTCTAAGTGCTATTGCTATTGCTCCTGAGTTTGCTCTCTCCTTTTCTTTCCTTCCACCTTTCCCAGCATTAAAGCCTTCTCCAGAGACCTGGGTTTTTATATAATGTATCCAAGGTATGATAATCCAAATGGGTCACTGAACACTCAGTTATAGGAAGACATATAAATGACCCCACAAAAAAGGTGCCAGGCTTTGAACTATCACATCAGCAATGGACAATCCTGAATAGGATTCGCACCTCACATGGTATCTGCCAGGACTCTCTGTATAAATGAGGCATAGTATCTTCCCCTCGGTGTGACTGCAGGGTCCCATATCAAACTGTAAATCACATGATGACTGGCTGTAAGCTGAGGGCTTACAGTCCAGTATCTGGTTTTTTAAAAAAATAAACAGCACTGTGCTTCAATGGCTAGATGGCCCAGACATTGATATTTGAACATAGATCTTTTTAACATTTATATTTTATTGGATTCTACTGATTTAGTAGAAATGTTAATTTCTATTGCTAGTCCATGCATGATGTGTCACACTTGTGGAAAGAAATATTCATCTGGTTCAGTTCCAAGCTGGGTGAAAGACACTGGAATCATGGAGGCTGATTGGAAAGATGGTTTAATGATGAATAGAACCACACGGGTTCAGGTGCAGCTGTCCACATGGAGTTGAGTGTGGGGATTTTTTTATACCTTCTCTTGGGCTTTGCACTTGAGCTTCCTTTTCCTGTGCAAGAACATGTATTCTATTGACTGTTGCAAGGGTTATGAAGGGGTTATAGCTGGCTCTATAGGCAAAGTACAAATTCTAGGTGTTTGAGCTAGGTTTGATTGAAGTTTCTGAGAGCAATGCAATGAAGGGATGTTGGGCAATTCCTATTGTGGCTGAGGGATAATCCTACCTTTGTTCAGACCTTGCTGCAGGGAATTTCAAAATATCCTGTCTTGAATGGATTTGTGCCTGCAGTATTGGTTTTGCCTATGAATAGAGCTACCTTGATAGTTGGCTTCTTTCAATAAGCTCTCTTAAGTGCTGACATCTGCTGAGGGGATATTAAAAATATATTATTCTGCCTTTTTAAATATTTCCTAAACTATTTCATTCTTCTAGGAGAGGTGTGGATGCTAACTTTCTACATACCCTAAATAAATAAATGGTACAATAATGTAGGTCTCCTCCTTTGGGCTTTGATTATTTAAACCCAACACTTGAAGCTTTTTTGTTTTCTGAATGAAAAAAACACACAACACAAACAACTCACTCATGTTTTCAACGTAATTTAATAAGAAGCTTCTGGTTTAAAAGGTAACCACAGCAAAGACATAAAAGAGCTGGTGGCAGTTGTTATGAAACTTGCTCTTACTCAAACCAGTCCCCAGAAGTTACACTTGTAGACTTAACTGAATTGGAAATGTTATTGCTCAATTTGATGTATGGAATATAGAGTTGTTTTCTTTGGAGGACCTTCTAATTTTAGCAGCAAGGAAGAAACACAAGGAGCACTGGGGGATGGGGTGTGTGAATAGGGGACTCCAATTGAGAATCTTGTCATTTGAAAATGATCCAGCCAAGTGATTTTGGTCTATGTTTGGCATAATTTGGAAGAATGATGGTATAACAACATGGGGGGAGGGAAGAGATGGGTATGCCTTTAAGAGTATTCCAATAAGGTTATATGGATGGGTGGGTAAGTGTTGCAAAAATGGACCTTAGGCCTCAAGCTGTCTAGCTTGGATTGCTCAATTTGGCAATGAACACTACGTAGCTCAGATCACTTTCTGAAACATTCTATTTCAGCTATTAAGAATGACAAATGGTAAACACGGATTAAGTCTTCCTCAATCAGGTACCCTCCAAATGGGTTGGTCCCAGAATTCTCATACATCATTGAATTGAAACCAGCAATTTTTGGAATGACAATTGGAGGACACCAGGTCTGTGCAGGAGTGATTTATTGTACTTGCCTAGTCAGATGCAAAATGCTGCTGAAGTTTTCAATAACTTCTTTTGCTTAAGTGACAACGTTCCTAAATGTTGGTGACTCTTTGTTCTAACAATTAATCATTATTACAGTACTAATAGCATTGCTGCTTGCCTGTTGTTTCTGCTCTCTAGTCCCATTCCCCCCCCCATCAAAAGAGTTTTGAAGCTCACTCATACTCATGTTCATTTCATTAACCTTAAAACACAGAGAATGGTATTCCTGCTGAACACATGGGGGCTAGGAAAGGAAGAAGGTGGGACATAAAATTAATCCAGGGTTATCCCCAATACTGGAACACCAATGAAAAGAAGAGTTTTTGATGCAATGTGGAGATATTGCAGCTGAACCAGCAAAACATCAACTTGGTTCTTAAGATACCTGAGGTCATGAAATTGAATAGGTCCAGAGATGGTTCTGGAGTATTACAAATACCTTGTGTGGAATGCCATACATTAATTGGCACGATGCTGAGCAAACATATGGAAACCTCTATCTTAGGTTTTCAGTAGAGTTCCATTGGGTGCCAACACAAAAAGCACTGAAGTTTAAAAAAGTGCTGGTGGTTGGTATGTGGTGAGCCCTCCCTTTTTCAGCACCAATTTTGAGCTCTATATTAAAAAATTAGGTCAATGACAATGGAAGGTAAAGGGTGGGCAAATCTTTATATTAACAGAGATGCCTTGCTTGTATCTTCCATTGGAAGAAAATGGTCCATAGATTCAGACATGCTGAATGTCATTCAGCAGCCACATATTTGCTTGATTGTATTTGTTTTCTATCTTTGAGACAAGTTCTGATAGGTCTCTCTCCTGCATCTAATTCTATTATTTTCCGTATTCTCCTTCAAGTGGAGACCTTCATTTTTTTTTTGAAGTATGTATGATTCCATTAAATCATTTTGTGAGGCAAAAGCAAAGAGGCCGAGTACTCGAGAGCATTTGAGGCTGGGTAGCGATACGTAGAGATAAACATCTATTGTTAAAATTACCTGCATATTTCATTGGCTGACCTTGGCTGACCACAAAAATCAGTACAGATTTTGTATGTAGATGGAAGCCAGGAAAGTCCAAGACTATAGAAGACATTAGCAAGTAATGTCAAGAAATCTAATTTTGAGCCAGTCTCCTGGTGACTGCCTCAGCAAGTCCCTGTAGTTTTCTTTGCAAGATTTTACAAGTGGTTTGCCATTGCCTCCTTACAAGGGCTGCAAGGTGACCCAGCAGGACTAGAACTCATGGTCTCCTGGTTTCTAGCCCAAGCTGTCTCTCTTTTATAGATTAGGTTATGGCATTTTCTGGTTGTAATAATGGACTATAAATTAATCATTTGATCTGTAGAAGTTGGATTAATGTCAGGCTTGCAAAACCCTAACTAAATAACATATGAAAGAATCCTAATTAAACCCTTTTGTGAGCTCAGCCAAAAATGGACCGAGTGCAACTTTGAAGCTCAGAATACATGCAAAGTGGGTTTGAATGTTCATCTCGGAGATCACGTGTCAAATGTTGGGAGTCTGACTCTGTATATTAGCCCCTTTTTAAAAGGGGGAAGAAACAAGATCCCCTGACATAGATCTTCTGACATAGAAGATCACCAACTCCTCCCGCCATGTTTTATTACAGAAAAGCCACCAAACAGTATGAAGTGTTAAAGGTGCCCAGCAAGACTTTTTCAGAAAGTTTGGAAGCACCAATTATGTTGAATACTAATGACAGAGCATGCTTAACCTGAAAGGTTCTTCTGGTTGTACGTATAGCCAGCACTGCTATCACCATCATCTCTCTAGGCCAGGTAGTGAGATAGGGTTGAATGGGGATGACAAACATGAGTTTATTTCTGATGGAATGTATCATTAAGAAGGATATCAATTATTTCTCCCATCCAGCTACATATGTCAGAAAGCCTATTTCCAAGAAGTCAGTGAATTCTGATGACTTTCAAGAGTAACATAGACTAACTGAGCTTGTAACTCATAACTTCATGTATGCACAATGATAGCAATATGTTCTGAGCTCCTGGCTTCCAGTAATTTTGGGTAGCCTCTCTTGACAGGTGACTTTGCCAACTGCTCTCATGGACCAATGCATTGTGACTACAGTAGCATCGACTGGCATATACGATCAAAATTCTGAAGTTAAGGTATGGTTGAAAGGGGCGGGAGGGAAATGGAAACGGAGAGTTTGATGTTAGCTTTCCACTTCTCAAAAACCTGGCCTCTGCAGAATACTAGCCAGTTAAAACTCTCCGAGTATCTATGGGAGCTAATAAGGAAAAACAAACGGAAATAAAAAATAAAATGAGGTAGGTTAAAAATAGCAAAACAGATCCAATTATGTTATATCCAGAGATCAGGGGGAGAATCCAGGCTTGGAGACAGTGGAAATAACGAATTTAAAAATACAAATAATTTGAACAAAGCATATAAAGACAGAGATAAATTCAAACTAAAAACATACATACTTCTGCACATTTGTTGGTCATTATACAGATGGGTACATGGGGGAAGGGCAGAAAGATGAAATCTAAATGTCAGGTAACTGACCAATGAAACCTTCCTTTAATCTACTCTCCTTCTCCTGCACTTCTTTGTACCGAGAGATGAATATTTTATTAAGATTTTCCATACTGAGAATAGGACACCATTAGATTAAAAAATACTGATCTGTATTTGGGACTTCCAACTTGGAAATATTGGAATGATGTCGTCTCTTTGTAATTTTTAGTGGAAGAAATAAAACATACCAGTATCTACAAGGATCATGCCCCCTATCCCCCGAAGTAAAGTACAACTGTACAGAATAGGTATGATTTGGATTCAAACACATCCGAGTTAAGATGCCTTATGTATCAAGATACTAGGAGCATTCTTTAGCCAATCTTTGGAATCTTACAATATTTCAATTAGCTTCCCATTTAGAGATACCATTGTGTTACAGCTTGGAGAAAGGCAACCAGTGGGAATGACTAACAAGAATGGCACTGCTGTTTTTTTTTTAAATCAATGAGCACCATTATGCAAAGATCTATAAAGAAGAGCATTGATCAGCCAGATGTATTCGGCTTATGACCTTGCTGGCTGAGAATCTGGGGAAGTGGCATCTCATCCCATCTGGAGATGGCCAGGCTGGGGAAGTAGTAGTATGAACTGAAAGACTGACAAAAAGTTAACTCTATCATGATCATATTATATTCTCCAAAGCTAGGAGCCTAGCCACTTAGATTTCCCAAAGGAACGGGACAAAATCTCATTTATAATCTTATCTGAAATATCTTGACCTGTTTGCAAAAAAACAAAACAAAACAAAATAAAAACAACCACAACAAAATAATCCCCACACAAATGTCCATAAAAGAAAAAAGAGTTTACAAAATGTGGCCACTCTATGGTTAGGGCCTCTCACACGAAGATTAAAAATGGTACATTTATTGTGCTCTCTTGCATCAGTTTTAAGTGATAACTTTATAACAGCAGTTCTCAGCCTAACTTCCACAGATGTGTTTGATTACAACTCCCATCATTCCAAACCAACATACCCATTTGGCTCACTAGCCATGATCATGGGAGCTCTAGTCCACCACACCTAAAAGATACCAGGTCAGGGGAATCTGCCTTACATCATACTATATAATCGGTGCTAACAGGCAGACATTATTAAAACAGATATTCTGTTTTAACTTTAAGACCAGTCTCTATTCATACAAACTCAGGATCAAGGAAAAAAAAATAATTATTTTTAAAAACCCTAGAGCCGATTCTATTATCACAGCTTAGTTTGAACACCTCGGAGAGATTTATTCAGCTAAACCTCTTCAGCGTTGGTCCTTCCCTGCTCAAACCGTGTTGCATTCTTGGGATTTTGAAGAAACCTGCATTCTGAAATCACTATGGGAAAAGTGTGTTCATGTTCTCAGAATGTGGCTGCATGAGCAGACGGTGATCCCGAAGAAAGCTACAGGATACACAATATCTTCTTCTTTGCTTGCTTTGACAGTGTAACTCTGCAAATTCAGATGTCCTTCAAAATTTAATACATCTTAGCATCAAAATAAGCACCATGTGCCCTTTCGTTACCAGTTCATCATGGAATTTCTGTTCAGGGTCATGAAAAATACTTGGCTACTTCCCCCTGATCTTACCGATGCAAAAAATACCTGTTTGGAAAGAAAGCATTCTGATCAAATATAAATGGGAAAAAAACCCACCATTTCTTCCTCCCTCCATATACTGTATTTAATCAGAAGGACTCAGAGACTTAATTAAATGTGTGTGTTAAGTTTCTCCATTTGATTATTTGCTTAAACAACCCTGTCTGGTCTTTTTATCTTAAAAAACTCAGAATAAGTTTTTAAAACTATTCTCCACGTCTTTGGACCACACTCCCAGAATTCCCATACAATATGTGATAGAGGGTACCAAGCTGATTATATCGGTGTTAATTACCAGATGACTGCAAAGAACATAAATCCTTCTATTCCCCACCAGTCAGTCTTGGATGAGAAGCAAAATGTTTTCAAGGAAAAAAAACCCAAGAGAGTCTAGTTGCTTTTTGGAAAAGCACCTTTGGGTCAATCATGGCCTGGATGATTGAAAGTTTCCATAGATATCAGGGAAATCAATGCAAAATCTATAGTTATATTGATTACTTTATTGAACAGTGATATTTTGTAAATTGGGTTTGGGATAGAAGAAGATGATTGCAAGGATTTTCACCTTCCTTAGAAGGGCTGGGTTTTGGGGTGTTTATTTTTCAAAAAGAAACTTCCTCGCCTCTTGTTAATACTTTTTTGAAGAGAGAATCTGATAAAATAATGGAAGTCCTTTGGATTCTTTCAATGACTGAAATTACACAAGTTTATTTTGGGTGTGAGAGCTATCAGTAGGATTTAAATACCTTTATGCTGTGGACTAAACTCTTGATGTTTTACTTTTCAAATTTGGAAATTATTTGTAAGTCCACATTGCATGAAAAATGTGACCTCTTATGAAATGAGAACATGTTTTCAGAGCATTTTGCGATACCTGGAAGAAATATTTCTTTGTGTGGAGTGGTACTCGAATGTTTCATATATTTCTTTTTATTAAAAAGAAAAAAAAAGCTTTGCTGCTATTTTTTTAAGCAAAACAAGCTTTTCATGTGTGTCTGTTTAGCAACCATGCAACACTGAAACACAGATTACAGAATTTTAGACTCTGAATTGACTCACATCTGGAAGCAGGTGATGCTTGTTTATTTTTACAGAGTATCTCTCAAATAACAAAGCAGATAAATCAGCCTATTTTAAAGAACGTTAAAGGGATGTAAGATCTTCAGAACACAGAATTCCCCAGCAAGCATGGCTTTTTGTTGAGAATTCTAAATGTAAAATCTGCACATCTGGAGATTGTGAAGTTCAGAACAAACAAGTGTTCAGTATTGGGGAGAAGGATGTGGACTAACATTCTGGCTCCTGCAGTTGTTAGTACAGAACATATGTTTCTAAAGTAAAATTCCCATAATCAGGTAGAACTAATGAGTTAGAACGCTTGGGGGCTGGAACCTATCCACTCTGATTCGAGAACAATCACTCCAAGCAGTTAAGAGTCTTGAAAATAGACTTACCTTATCATTTCTTTCACATAGAAACTTTAACCGCTGGGCACGCTTGTGCATAAATACTCCATCCAAATGGCCTGTCTCCACTGATCGAATCTCAATAGCTTTCTCACCCCAGCCCATTATTTGATTGGAGTGAATATAGGCTTGTCATAAAAGAAACAAATAGACAACCCATAAACATTCTGTAATATATTCTGATTAAAAAACAAAATGGCTTCCCCAGCAGGTATTATTATTCACAATGGAAATGTCATAGGGTCGAAGTTCAAGACATCAACCTGGTTCCATCATTAAAATACAGGAAAATAGCTAATTCTAACTTTGCTGTGGTTCAGTTGCTAAAGTATGTCCGACTCTTCACTACCCCATAGACCAGGGGTGGGCAAACTTTTTGACTCGAGGGCCACAATGGGTTCTTAAACTGGACCGGAGGGCCGGAACAAAAGCATGGATGGAGTGTTTGTGTGAACTAATATAAATTCAAAGTTAGATTACTTCATGTAGCCTTCTGGGAGAGCAAGAGAACCCTCCGCTCTTTCGGCTCCGCGGGCCGGATAGAACAGCCGAACGGGCTGGATCCGGCCCCCGGGCCGTAGTTTGCCCACGGCTGCCATAGACCCTAGTACCTCAGGCCGCCTGTCCTCCATTGCCCAAACTCATTCTAGCTACATTGAAGACCCTATTTTACCATCTCATCCTCTGCCACGTCTTTCTCCTTTTGCCTTCAATCTTTCCCAACATCAGGGTCTTTTCCTACGAGTCCTCTTTTCTCATTTGGTGGCCAAAGCATTTGAGCTTCAGCTTCAGTATCTGTCCTTCCAAAGGACAGTCAGGATTGATTGACTGATCTGACCTCCTTGCAGTCCAAGGGACTCTTCAGAGTCTTCTCCAACACCACAATTTGACAGCGTATTCTTGCTTACCTCACTCTAAATATATCAATCTATGCCACTGCTTTCTTTGCCTTTAAAGAGAAAAAGGAGGAGGAGGAGGAGGAGGAGGAGGAGGAGGAGGAGGAGGAGGAAGAACTGACATACCCACTGAAGTGGGCATTTCTCCCCACTGGAGCACCACATCTTTTGTTATGCGTCCATAGGTATTAACGTATACCCCTTCGTCCTCATAGCACACAAGCATTTCCATTCCATCCGTCTTGGGTAAGATGACAATGGCATGAGGGGTAATATTGCCCTGAATCTGTGTATAGAACAGAACATCCCGCAAATCAGCATTAAGTCACATTTTCAGGATAAGAAGAGCCAACTTGCTTTGGTATAGGTCACTTTCCTTTGGAAAATAAGCTGGTCAATCATCAGCCCAGTGATATTTTTTTTTAATTCATATTTATATGCCGCCCTTCTTCAGAGACTCAGGGTGGCTTACAATTTTTGGAGCACAACCCAAAGCGCTCAGCAATAGCCTTCATTCCATTGTATATGCCTGCTTATTACTAGGGCTTTTTGGCCCCCCCAAGCGGCATTTTTACAAAGTCAGCTTATTGCCCCCAACAATCTTGGGTCCTCAATCTACCTACCCCGGGAGGATGGAAGGCTGAGTCAACCTTGAGCCGGGTGGGATTCGAGCCTGCACTAATTGCAGGCAGCTGGAAGTAAGTGCTAGGTGTTTAACAGCCTGCACCACCAAGGCATATATTATATATGTGCTTCCAGGATTACTGATTACACATTGGCTATGTCTTCTGACAAGCTTGCCAGAGTTATGCTATAGTCTACCCATAAGACAGAAGGTTTATCAAAACTTGGCTGACAAAGTATAAGAGCTGTGGGAATAATGGGAAGCTTCTTACAGTTCAGGCTCAAATTAAGTCTGTTTAATATCTGAGACACATATTTGGATATATTCATGTTTAAATCCATTAATATTAGTAGGCAAATTCTGGCTTAAGTGGTTCCACTTAATTGCATTTTATATTTGATATGCTATTCTGCTAGTTTGCAAAAACATGTTCATAGCTGTTTGTGGACAAAAAAATATTCTTTAACTAATAAAACAAAATTAAATATCCAATTCAGTTAAAAATGGAAGCAGCACTGAACAGCAGCATTCAATGTTAGAAATTATGTAGCTATAATTGGAAACAGTACAAAGAGTTTTCTGCAGCAGGGCATTCCAAAGCTATAGCTATCATAAAGACCCTCCAGAGGTTTCTACAGCTGAATTATTTCTTTTGATGACAGAATCCGAAACAAAGACTTCCCAGAAAATACAGATCCAATCAGTAATAATTATGGCTAAATGGCATTAGACTATTATGGTTTCCTGCCCATCCCATTCACAAAAGTAACCATAGAGCAGCCTCAGACTTACATGACATGGTATATAGATGTCGTAAGAATTGCCTGAATCTACATCAATAACGTGAAAACCAGTATGTGACCCAAAGATGACTTTCAACCTTTGTCCTTCTTCTACTGTGAGGTCAACAAGCAATGGTTTGTGCTGAAGATCTGCAAAAGACTTTTAAAATCCTCTCAGTGAATTTTTTGGGGTGAGCAGCAAAATAAGTAAATAAATATCCTAATAATTAGAATTCAGTGGCAACAAAGCAACAGTCTTGACATTCTCCTTTTAAAAATGTGCTCTTCTGTGTCTACTAGTTTACAGTCTCTGCAGATTTAGACAAAATTAACATTTTAATATATTGATTTTTTGGTGAGAAGCAAAAAAAGTAAATACATATCCTAATAATTAGAATTCAGTGGCAACAAAGCAACAGTCTTGACATTCTCATTTTAGAAATGTGCTCTTCTATGTCTACTAGTTTATAGTATTTGCAGATTTAGACAAAATTAAGCTTTTTAAAATATATTGATCTATTGCAAGGAGGTCTAAAATTCCATAG
Source organism: Naja naja (assembly GCA_009733165.1). Classification (NCBI taxonomy): domain Eukaryota; kingdom Metazoa; phylum Chordata; class Lepidosauria; order Squamata; family Elapidae; genus Naja; species Naja naja. Next base: position 169,991,615 of record CM019151.1, read on the forward strand.
GAAAGTTCCATGGGAATTTTGCTTCTTTATTTTGAAGGATTTTTTGGAGAGTGAGCCCATTCCACACAATGCATGAACAAGAATTTCTTAATCCCCTTAAGAAAACTGTAGTTTCCAAGGGCTACCAGGGTGATTTATTTATTACATTCTGATACATACTCTGGAGAAGAAACTTGAATTCTGCCCCCATCCCTGCTGCAACAATTCTATAGCTTTTGTTACACTTAAAAACTGAACAGAAAGAGGATTTTAGGATCAAAGGGGCATCTACAGCTAAATAGGAATCCCTTTTGGGTTCTGATTTAATATTCTTCTCTGAAACGAGCATTTCATTTTTTTAAAAAAAGTTTTTTTTTAATTTTTAAATTTATTTTAATACAAACAAGACATACAAAACATAAAAAACATCTTCCATATATTTCAAACCCCGCACATTCAGATCTTGGACTAACGAGGCTGTGCACTTTCACTATTTATTTATCTGTCCTACACATTGGTAAAAAAAATCAGTACACCAAATACAAGCTAGGCGGATATGACCTCACTGATTACTCTCACTCTGTCAAGGACCTTGGAGTACTCATATCAAAAGACCTAAGTGCCAGAGCTCACTGAAACAGCATTGCCAAAAAGGAATTAAGAGTTGTGAACCTAATCTTATGAAGCTTCTCCTCCAAAAATATAGAATTGCTAACTAGGGCATACAAAACCTTTGCTAGACCAATACTCAAATACAGCTCATCTGTCTGGAATCTGCACTGTATATCAGACATTAATACAATTGAGCAAGTCCAGAAGTATTTCCCGAGAAGAATACTACACCCCTCTGCTCGCAACAGAATACCCTACACCACCAGGCTTGAAATTTTGGGCTTAGACAACCTAGAACTACGCCGCCTATAGTTGGACTTAAGCATAGTACACATAATTATCTGCTACAATGTCCTACCAGTCAATGACTACTTCAGCTTCAACTGTAACAATACAAGAGCATACAACAGGTACAATCTCAACGTAAACCGCTCCAAACTTGATTGCAGAAAGTACGACTTCAGCAACAGAGTGGTCAATGCCTGGAATGCACTACCTGACTCTGTTGTTACATCCTCAAACCCCATCCTTTAACCTTAAACTATCCACTATTGACCTCACCCCATTCCTAAGAGGTCTGTAAGGGGCATGCATAAGTGCACCATCGTGCCTGCCATCCCTGTCCTATTGTCCCCATTTATCTGTACCTATTTCCTGTATTCATACTCATGTTTACTCTTATACCTATCACCTTGTAAGCGATTGACAAATCAAATAAATAATAAATACATAAATATTCGCTTTTAAATTCCTTAGTAAAGAAGAACAAAATTGTTACAAAAAGTCAAAAAGAGGAAATAACCTAAGAAAAAAAAAATGGTTCAATTTTATCAAATTGTTCCAAATACTCATTAGGCCTCTTTGGGATGTACACAGATTGTAGTAGAGTAGCTTGGGCCACTGTTCTACCTCTTGTCCTAAGATGGAAGGAGCTATCACTTAAATCTTAAATCCATTGACTAACTACATGGACTGCGATCTTTGCAAAATCCAGGACATTACTGCAGTGCTGAATCTTACAGACATTCAGATACACATGCAGCCCCATCAAGCATGGCATCCAGTCAGAGCACAGCTAGCAATTTAATAGTGGCATAGTCAGATTTGCTTGCTAAGAACTTCAGTGAGTAAGAAAAGCAGCTCTAATGATGCTGTATTAAATTTTTTTTGCCAAGGGCATGATTTGAAGTCATTATTTGTTATAGGTAGCTAAATACCAGTAATGAATAACAGACATTTTTATTTGGGGGTAAAAAAAACCATTAATAAACATATGAGTATTTGTGGGGTAACACAAAACACAAAACATACCTTAAATGCCATAAACTTGTGATAAGGTTTAGGGGCCCAAGCATATATCTCTACAGCATTCTTTAAGGCAATCACCAAGAACTTGATTCTCTCATATTTCACTAAAATTGAAATAAAAATAAAATTTAAAAACATCCTATTTACATAAACTGAAGTACAAAAATAAATCATTTTCTTTCTCAAAAAAAAGAGCATAGAGAATCAGAATCACGCTTCTTCATAAGCCTGGATATCCTTTACACATGAAGGCAACCATTTTAATTTACTTGTAACCATTTTAATTTACTTTGTCACTCATATGGTTGCCCTATCTTAAGCAAATTAAAGGTGGCAACATGTTTTGAGCCTTTATAGTAATTAGAGAACTCCAATTAATACAAATGCAGGCGTTTGAAGAAAGGCATGCAGTATCTGGAAGAAAATTGGATTTAAGTTGAGAAAAGTAATTTCACACATGACACTTTAATACAGACTTCTTATAAACTTTTGAGTTACTTTCACCAATACCAACAAACCTGTTGACAACCCCAATCTAGAAGGTCTCAGAAAGTAGGAAAATATAGGAAGGGGTTAATTTATGGTGTGCTGCATACATATCTCACACATTGGGAGGCTGAATGTATGCCATTTTGAATGCTACCCCATTCGGTCATCCATTGCCATCAGGTATTAAGGCCTACCTCACAATTATCTAAGATATAAACTGTACTGTGCATGTTTTTATATTTAGTTGGACTTACAAACAAAATGGACCTACAATCAGCTTCTTGGAACATAACCTGTTTGTAAGTAGAGGACTGCCTACATTCCTTCAGTAAGAAGGAATAAGATTTAAAGTTAGAACATGGTGAGCAGAAAATACTGTTTATGATAATGAAAGTAATTGATTTAAAATAGTAACTTCAGTAGATTTCACCAAAGCAAAGTAAGTCTATTGAAATCAACCAGTTCCCGCCCTCCCAAAAAAACCCTTGATGTGGATCTAGTCACTGCAATGCTTTCAACTACTTGACAAGAACGAAGAGATCCATTTATTGATTAATGTTTTAGAGAAATTGGGGAATTAAGACCATGCTTGCCTATTCCACTCATGGTCCAATTTTACATATATGAATTGAGAACAACACTGAAAAACCAACCAATCCATAACAAGTCCAATATGTGTACATTCAACCCCCATAATAATAGGTCCTGTGAATCAGGTAGAGGATAATTTGTGATGTATTCTACATCACCATCCAACTTGTTTCAGACAACTATTTCTGCAATTGCAGGATTAGCCACATCAAGGCTTCTACGGAAGATTTAGGGATTGTTATCAATGCCCCAAGAACATAGTTTGCTAAATAGTTTGCTACACATGACTTTTGTGGTAGGAATACTGATTTTATGAATTCACGTGCTGTGCACCCAAAAGAGCTTCCATCAGTACTTGTGTAATTGATTTATACTTACCAACTTTATAATGGATGCAACCTTCCAAATCACCTACAGTGATCCAGCCTTGTTTCTTTTCTACCTCTGGATCATTGTGCAATATTCTATTTCTTAACCATGAAAGGTAGTAAACGCGAAGTTTATTCTTCTTTCCTGTTGAGACACGTAGCTCATTTTTTTAACCATAGATAGATAGATGATTTCACCAACTATAGACAATATGTTTCATTCATTTGCTTTTCCTGTTTCATTATTCTGTTCAAGCAAGTTAATTTGGGGGATATAAGCCGTATTTTTTAAAATCCACAATACACATATGCAGCAATAGGGGTGCTTTCTATTTCATTCTGTATTTATTTACAATTATTTACAATTACAATTCTGTAGTTATTGAGTCTGTCATCTGCACCTCTATAACTGTCCTGGTTGGCTCTGCAACCAAACAAGACAGACACAGACTTCAACTGATAATTAGAACTGCAGAGAAAACAATTGCTACCAACCTGCCTGTATCTTACAATTTATATTGTTTTATTTAGTTTCCTAGTATGATTTTGATTGCTTATTTAGTATCCTATGACTATCACTAAGTGTTATATCTTATGATTTATGATGAATGTATTTATGATGACTATGACTTAAATCTTTTATGTACACTGACAGCTTATGCACCTGAGACAAATATCTTGTATGTCCAATCACACTTGGCCAATTAAGAATTCTCTTTTCTACTCTCTATCTCATCCAAGTGGACAAATCCTTTTGGAACATTACAATATGCTTGTGCTGGTCTTCCTGAATACTAAAATATTTTATCACTGTGTATTAAAAATGGCCACTGCTGGCTTTTCTACTACAGACACAGTCAAACTGATGCCCTCCAGTTATTAAACACATCAACATGCTTCTGATCCAGGGATTTCTGGGGAAGGTATGGTGAGGTCCTCCAGGAGAGATATGGCAAACTGAAGAAGTCTGTGAAAGTGGAGCTGATGAACATGGCAAAGACCAAGGAACTGATGGGCTCACATGTCCCTTAGAATCTCTCCAGTTAAACAGAGGATGGGGGATTACTCACATATATTCCAGATGGCTACTTTACACACAATCAGAGGAGGACAATTGTTTTCCATGAGTGTGAGCACTGACGGCTAAAAGGATTATAGTCCTCTTGCTTGCAAGCCTTTTAAAGGACACTAACTTTTTCTTTACTTTTGGAAATTGCCAATTAACCATCTTAAATCTATTAGTGTTCTTTGGAATGACACGTTTGAAAAACCTTCATTGGCCAGTTTATCTTCAACTCTGAACAAACAGAAAATTAATTATAAGCTTAAGAACTTAAAGAATTTGAACTAAACAGAAAAAGCTAAACGTAATATTGATCTAAGAAAGTTATAAAATGAAGATAAATTTGAAATACTGATTGTAATTGTAGGATTTTGGAATTAATTATAAAAAATAAATAACTTCTCCTAGGAAATGGATTAATTTTGGTTATCCCGACTATTGTATGTCATAACAAAGATAAGTTACTTTATAATTTTGGAAACTAGACACAAGAGGGACTAAAGAATCTAAACAGAAGGAAAAAATAGAAGCCTGTTCTTGATTTCAGTTAAAACTGGACATACAGAATTCCAAAAATAAAAAAATGCATCAGAAATATTAAAGATCTTGGAAGAATAGAGCCAGAAATTAGTGAAGACTATATCAACATTAGTGAAAACTTTATTTCCTCTTCTCTTTATGTTTAGTTTATATTATTTTTTATATTGTAATCAGAATTCTTAATATAAATTATATTTCAAAAAACCCTCACTCTTCTGATCTAGCTTGCATGGTCAATGGCCATGGATCCTGATAGTACCATTTACCTATTGCTGCTTTAGTGAACAGAAATTACAGATAATTATCTATTGCTTTGTGATTATGAATATATAATCAATTTTATGACTACTTAAAGTTAGCAAGAAGGGGAACAAGGAGAATTTTCAGTGAAAAGCGCAAAGCCTAAGATCCTTTACTCTATCATCCCATCTTGGCAGCCCAGAAGGGTGAAAACCTGATAAAAGTACTAAAGAAACAAGCCGTATTGGGAGCAGAATCTTTCACAAAGAGAAGAGACCATCTGATCTGGGTGAGTGCTGAGGCCAAGCTATGCACTAGAGCAGGGGTATCAAACTCACGCTGTTGCGGTGGCATCACGTAATGTATCAGGACTTCCCACCCACCTTTGCTAAACTGGGCATGGGGATGGCCAGCAGGTGATGCATCCAGCCTGCAAGCCAGGAGTTTGGCAGCCCTGCACTACAGTGATGCCTTAAGAGTTAAGGGCTCCATTAGAAGGTGATTTGACCAAACGGAATCTTTTAAATCAGCAAATCAATTTAAGCAGGTCCCTCTGAACTGATTCAAGGATTTCACAGATCTGTGTGTCAGCGTATGCTATTTTTGAACATAAGTGAGTTGGTTCATGCATTCATGTGAGCCAGTTTCAGTGATTTAACACATTGTGCCTGTTTTCTTCTTAATGAAATAAAAAAAATCTACTATTTGTTTGTTTCTGTAGCTTATGGGACACTGTAAATCTACTGTTCCATTTGACAATGCTTTAATTTTCCAATTTATCTGGAATGGTATGGATCAGACTGGCATGGAACAGACTGAAGGATACACAGTTGTGGTTGTGGTAAAACTGGTCTCCTGTTCTTGTTTGAATGAAAGGGCAATTAGAGTCTAAACATATGCTAGTCATTGCTAATGCAGAATGATCCAGTCCCAATCTTACTAGCTTCTTTAATCGCAACCTGCAAAATACACCTTGGCTTTCACTACAGATGGAATTACAAGTTTGGAAGACACCAGGAGTATAATGGAAGCATGATGTGGTCTTGCGATTATACCTGAGATAGTTACTAGGACGTTGAGGCCTTCTAACACGTCCATTTGTTGGAACCGTCTCCTATTGATCAGATTGTACACTTTTCCTTGTCCGCTCCGATCCAACAGCATAAGCCCATTCTCGGTTCCCACCAGCAAGTTTACACCTACATAAGGCAATGGAGATGAAACAAAAATTGGGATCAACGATGACAAAATATGGGTATCAAAGTACAGCCACAACACTGCAGTTAACTAGCAAATCAATTTTTTTTAAGGATGAAAGTAATATTTAGGAAACTTTTTTATTGTTTTTATAAAATGCATGAACATATTTGGAACAGCTCATCGTCCCATGAGGCAAAATGGGGGAAGAGTGTCTCTTCAAGACTGTTTTTGCAATCCGGATTTTTATATGAATGGTATTAAAAAAATAGTATAATCAGAAATATCTGTTTCCATTTTAAGCTAGGGCATCTTATTCATTTGAACCGAGGGTCTCACTATTGGCTATACACTTCATTTGCTTAGGGCGGGGGTCTTCAAACTTGACAGCTTTAAGACTTGTGGACTTCAACTCCCAGAATTCCTCCTCCAGTCATGTTAGCTCACGAATTCTGGGAGTTGAAGTCCACAAGTCTTAAACTTGCCAAGTTTGAAGACCCTTGGCTTAGGGAGAGAAATTAGGAAAGCTTTGGTCCTCCAGTCCTCCTTGACTTCAGTCAATCTGGCCTATGATCAAGAATGAAAGAAAGTTATATAGGAATATCTGAAGGACAAGACATGCAGCTTCCTTCCCTGAGTTAGGAATCCTTTTTAAGAGATTCATTGATTGTATGTGCGCCTTTAACTCAGTTTTGATACCATTGACACCATTGTTCAATGGCTAAATAATCAAGATATAGGGCCACAGGCTTAGCCACTCTAGTAATTACTTTAATATTATTCACCATTCGTGGATTTTTCTACACTTGAAATCTAATATTTTCATCTTCTAGATACACTTCTTGAATGGACCCGAGTTTTATTTGAAAAGCACAAAGGATTTGAGTTCTAATGATGTTACTGAAAGAAGTGATTTCTGACTTTCCCATAAAAATCATGGAGGATGAAATGTATAGGATGTTACCCATTATGCAGTTGAGAAGGAAGCAAAATTATAAGCAAAAGAAGTCAAACAAAAGCTCTGTCATATGACCTGTGTAGTAAAAGTATATATGTGTGGCAGGGCATGTGTAGGATGGAGGTTCTTAGGTTCTCCTATTACATACAAACTACATCAGGAAAAAAAATGCACACATACAGAGATCTTCCCTTTGAGGATAAAAAGAGCTGACTGAACTAAGTTGCTACAGCATGTGCACATTTGTTACCCTAGATGGGGATCTTCAGTGACTGGGAGCCAGGCTAACTTGATAGCAGGCTAAGCAAGAAACCACCTTCATGTAATCTGCTAACCAAAGACAACTCAGCTACTTCAGGAACAGAATGTCTGGATTCCTCTTACATCTAATTGTATTCTCTCATATACTGATTTTACTACTTCAAGCTGCCATCCTCTCTTCTGATAGAGAGTATTTATAGCTAAGGATCGGAATGATGGGTCCATGGTGTTCTCTGAGCTGGATTTTTTTTCCCTTGCAGACATTTGATTACCCAAACTAGATAACATCATCAGTGCAGTTTGAGTAATGAAACGTCTGCAAGAAAGCCACTAAGCTCAGGGGGCACCAACATCCCCTCATCCTCTTTTCTTTCTAATATTTTCTTCTTAACCCAATGACTATTATTTCCACATTAAAATCTCTATGGGGGCATGTATTTATAAAATCGTTGAAGTAGAAAGAGACTAGGATTTTGAACAGACGGCTGTATTAAACTATTTTCATTTCCTACTCAAAGCTCAAGAAATTATAATTATTGCAGCTCTTGCCAATTTTAGGAAATTCTACTTTAATGTAAATTATATTAAATATATGATCTGCAAATATTCCAACTGCAACACCAGTAAAACCATAAAAACAGCCTCTGTTTAGATTTGATGAACACAGATGGTCATGGCCTACTTAAGGACTTGACATTTGCATGTTTATTTCCATATATCCAGTCAGAACTGCAATAAAAACACTGGGCTAAATTCTATTATCTTCTGAACAGAAGTATTTTTTCTTCTCCCTCTCTTTTAATCATGCAGACTTCATTTCTACTATTTACATGAATAATGAAATGTATACCCCATAAAGCAGCACACAGGATTTCTGAATTGAAGCGTTTCTTGTACTTTCGGATCTCTGGGGTGTCACTATGAGGACGGATGTTGGTGGGATTCACATTTACTACAGAAATTTTTCTTGCTTCATTAAGCTTGGCCTGTTCTTGCCTCAGCAGCTCACTGGTAAATAATGCTAAAAAGGGGGAAAAACACAGCAGCAGCTTTGTTAAATATGTAACTGAGGGATTTCGTCAGATTTTAATTGCACGATTCTGTAATGGCACAAGTCTAGGCAGCAGTGGGATCTTACTTGTTCCACTACCGGTTTGGTGATTGCACAGTGCACACGCACAGCTTTCCACATACCAGCTGAGGCCTGCTGCGCCAATCAGCTGAGAGGATAAAGAAGAGAAATGCGCAGGGGCAGGTGGGAGGCCCAATCCTGTGCTTTTCTCTTCTTTATCCTCTCAGCTGATCTTTAGAGGCTTTTTTTTACTACTGGTTTGGTTGAACCGATCTGAACCAGTAGCATACTACCACTGAGTCTAGGGTTGCGTAGCATTCAATATGGTACCTGGGCATCTTGTTGTCCTAATCATCTACATTTTAATAAATTCTCTTTAACTAAAAATAGTGGAAAGCTGGTATGCTACAAGCCAAAGACCAACCCTAACCCAAATGTGACCCCATAAACTTTCTTGAACATTAAGAATAATGGGTAGGTACAGGTCAAATGTTTGTTTCAACATTGGCCCAGACTGAAATAGGTGAAAGACAAAGGGCATCTCAGTCTATTTGCTAAGGCAATTATTTTCTGAAGCTCTGTAGATTTCCTTTCTTTCCCTCCCTCCCTGACAATTGATACGATGCTTCAATCAGGAAGTGACTCTAGGCAGCTTACACAAGAAGATTAAGTCATCAAATAAAAATAATAATGAAAAATAACAAAAAAACAGAATCAGCCGAAGAATATATTACAGACATCATGGAGCATAAGGAGAACACAAGCATATTTCCTATCAACTACCACTGGGGATCTGATCATTGCACTCTTCTCCAAGGTCTATTGAAAGAACCAGTTGTTATGGCTTTATAGAAGCCCAACAGGATTGGAGCTATATGGATACCAAGGGGCATATTATTCCACAGAGAAGTTGCAGCTACCAAAAAGATGCCTCATCTGGATCCCATATGATGATTTTTTTGGCTGAGATTCCAAGTGAGATAAAAACAGGCAGAATGACAATCCTGTTGGTCAGTGGTCCCAAAATTTTTTAGTTTGGTGGCCTGGCCCAAGGCAGAGAGGGGTGAGTGACAGGTGCATGCGCACAGCTCCATTTGTGCAAGTGGCATCCACACACACCCTCCACTCACATGAATGGAGCTTGTGCACAATTCACACAAACAGAGCTTTGCACACGAATGCAAGTGCTCCATCACTGGAGGCTTTTAAAAAGGGACTGAACAGCCATTTATTAGAAATAAGTACAGATCTCCTGTGAGAGCAGGGGTTTGGACTAGATGACCTCCAAGGCCCCTTCTGACTCTGTTACTGTTTCAGTATGTGTTCCTTCCTTATATCCTTCCATCTGCTATCCATATATTTCATGCCATCACCATCTTTTTAATGACCCCATAATCCCTTGCAGGGTGGAGTCTGGGCAACTGAATGGAGTTGAGTGTTTACTGGCCAGATGCCCTTCCTGTTCCCAATGCGGAGTTATATTCAGGAGATATAATCTCAACATGTCCAGAGAGAGAAATATCTGCCTCTACCTAGGATTGAACTCACAGCCTCCTGATTGTGAGGCAAGAGCTCTACTTCTAGGACACCGCACCACTCCTCCATGTATTTCATGCCATATGCAAAATAAATTTACCTGTAGCAGAGGATTCTTCATCATCATCTTCATCTTCGTCAGTCGGAGAGGTCTGATACACTCTGGTGTCCACAAATGGGGTGAAAGAAGCTTTTGTACTGCTCCCCATGCCGTACTATAAAGGGAAGAACACAGAAATGATTCATAATCACCTAATCACCCATGGTATCCTTGTGTTACAATGACTTCTATGCCCAGCTGAGCAGATCTAGGTTTGCTTGTTGGTATTTTCATTTAAGGACTACTTTAATGGTACAGATAATTCACTCCTGCAGCATCTAGTGGTGATTACATGCGTAAATGACCCTTTGTGGCTCATATAGCAGAGAGAGCCAGCATTTCTTTTCCACGCCAATGCTTCATTATCAAATAAGCATCACTGTGACTGTCTCTTTGGAGAGGCAAAATAATTAACCATCCTTTCCAGCAGAACCATCTGATATATTCAGTTGCATTTCATTGGGGGATGAAAAAGCCAAGGTGGCTACACTCGTGCATGTGAACCTGGAAGAGCTTCATTCAAAATCCAGGGCAAGTACAATTTTGCACAACCAGATGAGGAACTGGTCTAGCATTGTGGGTCTATCTTTGAGTCAGTGTTGATGCTTGACAACTGCCTGGACAAGACCTTGCAGTTTGTTTTGTCAAGGTTTTATCAGAAGTGGTTTGCTATTGCCTTCTTCCTAGGGCTGAGAAAGAGTAACTGGTCAAAGGTCAAACCCAGTTGCTTTCATGTCTACGGCAGGACTAGAACTCACGGTCTCCTGGTTTCTAGCTTAGTGCTTTAATTATTACACCAAGATGGCATTATGTTAAGCTAGCATAGTTTATATAACTCATATATCTCCAGCTAGCATTGACAATTCAGTTGATCCCTACGTTTTTACAGAAAAGCAGTTATCAACACCAGAGGGTTGAAAAGTTCTGAAACATACTTTCAAATTCTATAGAGATTGTTAGTCATCCAGGGCATGGTTGCCCCAAAGGTGGTTTTTCAGGAGGAAACTGGACTTTCTTGTTTTTTCTTCTGAAGACGTTTCGCTTCTCATCCAAGAAGCTTCTTCAGCTCTGACTGGATGGTGGGGAATAGAAAGATTTATAGTACTTGCAGACATTTGCATCCTTTTAGAGCAGAGGTGGGCAACTATGGCCCCTTTAAGATCTGCAGACTTCAACTCCCAGAATTCCTGAACCAGCATGTCTGGCTTAGGAATTCTGGAAGTTGAAGTCTACAGATCATAAAGGGGGCATAGTTGCCCACCGCTGTTTTAGAGGGTCGTTGAAGCACTTGGAGGTTTTTTTGTGTCTCAGGGTCAGCTGAGTAATGCTAATGATTCCTGTGATCTGCACTTTTTTTTCCTGGAAATCCGTTCATACTCCCACACCATTCAAAGGGTGTTCATCCCAAATTGTATGGCTAAACGTCTGTAGAGCTTCCATTCCCCACCATCCAGGCAGAGCTGAAGAAGCTTCTTGGATGAGAAGCGAAACATCTTCAAAAGAAAAAAAAACAAAGAAAATCCAGTTGTCTCCTGAAAAAGCACCTTTGGGAACAACCATGACCTGGATGACTGAGAATCTCTACAGACTTTTAGCTATACAATTTGGGATGAACACCCTTTGAATGATGTGGGAGTAGGAATGGATTTCCAGAGGAAAAAATGCTGACCACAGGAACCAGCAGCATTACTCAGGTGACCCTGAGGACATAGATAAACTTCCAAGTGCTTCAATGACCCTCAGATTACCAGTTGCCTTCAAGGAATACAAATCCTCCCATTCCCCACTATCACATCAGAGCTGAAGAAACTTCTTGGATGAGAAGCGAAACGTCTTCCGAAGAAAAAACAAGAAAGTCCAGTTGCCTCCTGAAGAAGCCCCTTTGGGACATACCTTCAAACTGCACCATAGTGATAAAAGTGCAATGTTTAGTTATACACATTGGCAGCTGCAAATTTTCCCGAAAACGAGTGGGACAGCATTCTGCCCCCTTTCTGTATCAGTGCCCATTAACATTTTTTTCCTTTTTCCTAATTAATACATCACCTAATTCTCTTCCTTCCCCAAGACCCAGAAAACAAGTGCACCCTCCTTAGTGACTCCCATGAAGACTGGGATTCTTCCATGTTTAATTTGTTTTCCAACGTTGTGGCCTAAAACAAATGTATGAACCGGAGGCTACTTAAAAAGAAGGGGGATAGAAGTTGTCCTTGATATACTATTGCTGAGTGCATTGGGTTGTATCCCAAAAATTGTAAGGCGCCCTGAGTCTCCGGAGAAGGGCGGGATATAAATATGAATAAAATAAACACAACCATTCATTTAATGATGGTTTGAAGCTACAATGTCGCTGGAAAAAAAAGACTTATGATCAAGCCACATCAATAGGGAAGCCAACACAGAAGGTCGCAATGTAATATTTAATGACTGTGGCCAAAAAGGCAGTAAAATTGAGTGCGGTCATATGATGCCTCACTTAATAACCATGCCGCTTAATGACAAAATTTCCAGTCCCAGTCATGGTGGTAAGCTGAGGAATACCTGTATTTGTGGGGGGGAGGTATTGGGGGAGGGATTTGTGTGTGTGTCTATAAACAGGAAATCAAAGAAAATGAATTCATTGTGTCTGGATGGGGTTTTTTTTGGAAATAGCAATAGCACTTAGACTTCTATACTGCTTCACAGTGTTTTACAGCCCTCTCTAAGTGGTTTACAGAGTAAGCATATTGCCCCCAGTGATCAGGGTCCTCATTTTACCCACCTGGGAAGGATGGAAGACAGAGTTCAACCTTGCCTGCTTGCCTCCAAAATCAAAGATAAGATTTCCTCGTGAAGGAAAATATCAAGTCCCGGAAGCTGGGTAAGATCAAGGAAGCAAGAACTGCACAGAATTCGATAAAGTACCTTTAATGATAGTCTTGGGAAATCTGCCAAAGGAATTTTCAACCCGCATCGACCTAAGTGAAGTCACTAAGGTGGAGTCTCTTTGAATGATCTGAAATTCCTTCTTCCCAAGTTTCTTTTTTGGCATCTGAGCTAAACTGCCATTTATGAGATTAGCTATAAATGGACTCCCTGGCTGTCTCTTGGCTGTTTGCTTATTCTCCCTTCTATTCCTTTTGCAGCCTCCCTACAATCTCACTGATATATTCCTTTCAGTAGCTGCAAAGCCTGTGCAAGGACTAAGCTCTTGATTTCCCCCATCCCCCATATCCTGTTTATCCAGGGCCTGCTATATTTATGACCTCTATTAGGATTCATAATAATAGGAAGCAGCAAGGGGTGGGAGGGAGGGGAATATTTTCACTAGGGCTATTGGATTCCTTTTCCTAGAATTTATTTCAAAAACCACTGCCATCTGGCACCATGTCTACAATCCAGGATAAAAGCCGTACAGGTAGTCCTTGACTTACAACTATTAATTTAGCAACAGTTTTAATTTACAACAGCACTGGAAAAAATTATTTATGATCTGTGGTGAGTGGATTGAACCATGGTGGCGCAGTGGCTAGAATGCAGTACTGCAGGCTACTTCTGATGACTGCTGGCTACCTTCAAACTGACAGTTCGAATCTCACCAGGCTCAAGGTTGACTCAGCCTTCCATCCTTCTGAGGTCGGTAAAACACTTTAGAAAGGGCTGTACTCTGTAAAACACTTTAGAAAGGGCTGTAAAGCACTCTGAAGTGGTATATAAATCTAAGTGCTATTGCTATGATTGTCACAGCAAACCCAGAGACGTGTGATCAAAATTTGGGTACTTGGCAAGTATTTATGACGGTTGCAATGTTCCAGAGTCACATGATTTGTGGCTTCCGACAAGCAGTCAATGGGAAAAGTCAAACTTGCTTAATGACCACATGATTCGCTTAACAACCGTGGCAAAAAAGATCGTAAAATTGGGTGCAATTTACATCACAACTGCCTTGTTTAGCAAGGGAGACTCTATTCCAAATGGGATTGAAGGTCGAGGTCTACCTGTTGTCAGACAGATGTTACACTGGATAATTCAACTACCCAGCGTACTACCTCTGAGGTATAACCCAAATCATGGCAAAGTCTGTTAAAATACATAAAGGATTTGAATCTTTGATGAATTTGGAGGCTGTCATCTAAATTTCCAGAAAAAAAAGCAGAGTAAGAAATGGATTAAGCAAAAAGGTTTCAGAAGGAGCAGTTCATGAAATATTTCATCACAACCCCTAGATATTATTAATGGTTAACTGTAGGTGGTTTCAAAATTTGGTCCCATCACACCTTAATGGCAGTGCCACAATTGTATAAACTACACAAAAGTATGGAATTTCTCTGCATTTGGTTACCTATTCTGCATTGGTTGGGAAACTCATTCCCCGGTCACATCCTAGTTTGGTTACTGCAACATACTTTACACGGGCTGCCCTTGGTGACCATCTAGAAATTGCTGCTTGTTCAGAAGACACCGGCACATGTAATTTTGAGCACCCCATGGTCTGCCTGTGTTCTACCACTGCTTTGTAAACTACACTAGCTTCCCATTCACTTTAAACCCTAGATGGCAAAGGGCTAGGTTACTTGTGGGCCACTTCTCCCTGGGGGCATCTTCCCATTTCACTAGGTCTTGTACAATGGGCATACTCCAAGTCCCTTCCCTCAAATGTTATCTGTGGGTGATACCTAGACAGTGTGCCTTCTTAGCAAGTGTCCTACAATTTGGAACACACTTCCCCATGAGATCTGTCAGGCTACTTTCCTCCAAAAGGTTTTTTCCCACAAGTTTGAGGTGGTGAGTTTGGAGCCCATGGAAGCTCTACAGTTCATTTGGGACTATGTTGTGCTGGAATGTTCTGTGACAGAGTTCCCCAACCTTTCTGAATTTGTGGACTGGGGTGTGTGTGTGTGTGTGAGGGGATGGTTCCGTGCAAATGGAGTGCACACACATATGCTTGCCTGCCGCTTGTGCAAGCTGGGACGCGCACCCATGCGTACACACGCCTGCCACTTCCACGTCTTGGTTGGGAACAGCTCAGGGCCAGGTAGTGGGCTGTGTTCTGGGAGGCTTTTGTTGGCTTTTATGCTTCATATCATTTTACCTTTTTTTGTAAACCACCCAGGATTATGTTACATAAGATGGGCAGCTATACAAATCTTATTTATAAACAAATCAATTAAAAATAAAATGTGTGGTTCTGTGAACAGAGTGAGGCTGGTCAATGAAGCTCTAGTCCCTTTTCTGAAAACTCTTGCTTCACAATGATAATGGCTCTAAATATTGCAAGAACTGCAGTTATTTCTTGTGTACCTATATGGCACTGTACACCAGTATTTCTAACAAGATCGTTGAGGATCTTGGAAGATTTGGAATATTTCCAAAATGCTGTTTAGTGCCACAACAGCACCATCAGTAATGAGAAGGTTTGAACAAAAGTAGTAATGATTTCCTTTTCTGTAATATACTTCCTGTTCCATTTGGTGGTTTTATAGCTACCAACATGTGGGAATGTTTGTATCTTGGGAGCATTCTAGCTTCTTTCTCATTCCTTTGTAACAGGAGAGGAAGTACTGCAGAGATTCTGCTTGTCATCTTAATACAGAATGCAATTAAGAAAAGAACAGGAAAGCTGCCCCGCTCAAGATTGCCTCTATAAATCAGAATGCTACAAAGCGAAACAAAGGGAAAGAGACAAGTGTCTAAAATCCAAAGGGCCTCTGCTACCTACTTCAGCCACTGGCTCCATCTCTTGCCCATGGGTGGAGACTCGCCCCAAGCCCTCAGTCGGCGTGCCCGCAGGTGAGTGGCTTTGTTGCACTAGATCGGGAAGGTTGACATGGCCAGCAAAGCCATTGCTGGCTGGGTGGCCTGAGCGCTTGTGGTCACCAGAAGTCTGCAGAGACACAAGTTATATGGAAAAGAAGAGGAGGAGGAATTGCAGAAGGAAACAAACAAACAAACAAACAAAAAAACACAACCCAAGCTTGTCATATCAACCCACATTCTTAAGCAAGCACGGAAACAAGACCCCTGGCTTCTTGACGTACCACATGCAGCAAGAGGCAACTATCGACAGAGGTGACATTAGGAGGGCATGCAACACAAAAATGAATTCACAGGCCAGCGAGTTGGTAGGACAGCATGCTTCTACAGCAGAAGAAAGGTGGTTATGATCTTTTATTTAAAAAAGACCGTGAATCTAGAAATGCTAGAAATTTATACCAATGGGAAAAACTATCAGGTAGGTGACAGGATGCAGAAGAAATACTATAAGGACAGTGGAGTCAACATGGTTTTCATGTTTAAAGCAGGTGTTTGGAAGCTGTCAATCTGGAAATGCCTACAGATTGCATGGTAGCTGACAACCAGAGTAGAGGTGCTGACTGTAAGATATAGAACTTTCCAAGAAATGACCGGCACAAACAGAACAGCCTGATTAAGTGTCCTATCAGGATCTCAGGATTCTTGCACCACTAGAGCTGTGCCCCCATAGCACGGTTATTGCAAGTGTAGCCTAGGGTGATACTTGCCCTCACTGCAAATTCACTGGGCTTCTTTACTGGGCCAGAGATAAGTTTAGAAATAAACTGGTGGGAAAAATGGGAAAAAAGTGGATCTGAATGTAGTTTCGTCATAATGTGCTTGCCATCTTCTATATAGCATCTTACATTAACAGAATTCTGCAATAGAATGTGTTGACTTTATAAGAAGGCATATTAAAATGTGCTTGACACAATAATTTTGTTACACTCTTCATCTTTGTGTGGCGAGGTTTAATTTTGACAATGCTTAACAGCACAGAGCAACTATCCCGTGGGAAATATAGTAATACCCAATATCTGCTGCATTCTCAGACTTGTAATATTAACATTTCCCTTACAGAAACTTTTTCCAGCTAGCTGTCCCCCAGAGGAATTAGTCTTCAACTCTATAATAACTCAGCCTACCTGGCCTATGATGACCAGATTAGGACAGGTAATCCTTGATTTACAACAGTTCATTTAGGGACCGTTCAAAATTACAATAGCACTGAAAGAAGTGATTTATGACCATTTTTCACATTTACGATCATTGCAACATCCCCATGGTCACTTGATCAAAATTCAGACACTTGGCAATTGACTCATATTTATGATGATCACAGTGTCCTGGGATCATGTGATCACCTTCTTGAGACTTTCCTGACAAGCAAAATCAATGGGAAAACCAGATTTCCTTAACAACCATGTTACTAATTTAATGACTGCAGTGATTCACAACTGTGGCAAGAAAGGTGGTAAAATGGGGCAAAACTCACTTAACAAATGTCTCACTTAACAACAGAAATTTGGGACTCAATTGTAGCCATACATTGAGAACTACCTGTACGAAAATTTAAGGCAAACTTAGAAGGGGACCCAACTGGACAAGCTACTTCAAAGGGACTTTAGAAGTAAATGAACTTCTCTATTCTCACCAAATAACTACATTTCTCCCCTTTTGCATGTCAACTTGGGGATCATCTATCAAGGATTCAATCTCCACCAGGGACGGGTAACGGGGAGGAATGGGGGGGGCTGGTCTCAAAATCTCCACATTTCCTCCCTAAAAATGGGCCAAAATGTAGAGTCTGGTGATGATACTAATCCAGTCTTTGGAGCCCCCAAAATAGTGATCCCACACAGAAGTTACCGCTCCTGGCTTGGTGTGTGGCATAAGTCCAGTCATGAAAAAATATTAAGTCAAGAAAAGGACTAAGCTAACCTCTGCTGTCTGATAACTTATCTTTGGTTCCTTCTAGTTGTTCAGAAGCCAATGGGGGGCTCTAAGTTTGTTTGTTTGTTTGTGTTTGTTTGTTTATTTATTATTTTATTTTATTTTATTATTTTATTTTATTTATTAGACTTGTATGCCGCCCTCTCTCCCTAGGGACTCAGGGCGGCTCACAATATAAAATCCCAATACAATAAATTAATTAAAAATAATTAAATCACAAGTCCAATAAATCTAAAACCCGTAAAAATTCAATTAAAATCACTTAAAAACCCACCCCAACTCATTTCAGTCCAGGCCGGCCTGCTGAAACAGCCAAGTCTTCACGTCGCGGCGGAAGGAGCGGAGGTCCAGGGCCAAACAAAGCCCCAAGGGGAGCTGATTCCACAGGGTGGGTGCTCCCACAGAGAAGGCCCTACCCCTGGGTGCCGCCAGCCGACATTGTCTAGCCGACAGCACCCCAAGGAGACCCTGTCTGTGGGAGCGCACAGGGCGATCGGAGTGTGATGTTAGTATGATACTCGTCCAGATCTGGTCTGGGAAGTTGCCTGGAATTTTATATCCCTTTTGCTGTACAATTTTTAACCATGCCAGCAGGATCCCTTGAGTAAATGAGTGATAATATCCTTTCTTACATGTTCTCAGTGAATTGGTTTGGAAATAAATATTCCAGCTTAATACGCTTCAGAAGGAGAGTTTGCATGAATCCCACTCACTGCCTATTAAATGAACTGTATAGAACTGGCCTTGATTCCTCTCTCCTCTCCTGTGATCTAGAGATCTTTGCTTGTAGAACCTGTTAGACTATGTCTTAACTGAGAAACCAGGGATCAGCCTTGGGTCTCTGATGCACTATATGAAACCAGGCTTTTAAGTTTATTAATAAAACCATCATTTGCTGTTTGGGTGTAACAGAGAAATGGTATGAATTAATTTTGGTGCAGCTACCAAGATTGGCATGGAAAGAGAAAAAATATTGTGTGGGACAAGGGTAGCTGATAGGTTGTTTGAGAAAATATGCTCTATTCTGGCAGGATCACTGCATCCAAAGCAGAAATCTGGATTTAGATCCTGGCATGGGGCAGTTATCTGGTATTTTGCCTACTAGCTTTGAAATGGCATGGTAATTATAAAATAATTTTAAAAAATGGCAAAGTGGCATTTTATTTTAACCACATGGTTTTGGTTTGTAATAGTCTTGGCCTCCTTTTATCCAGTCAGTCAGGGCCATGTTTAAAAAAAAAAAGGTGGGCCTGGACAAAAAAGGAAATTTATTTTCACTGCGTTTCAACCTCATCAAATCTGTTCCTAATTAAATGCACACCTGACCTACTTTAGTTGGGATTGCTTCCCATGGATTTAATAACTTCTCCTTTCAGCCCTCTTCATTCCAGTTGGCAGCACTTTTGGAAAGCCTTGCTGTCTGTTTGTGTGTAATCAAGAAGTTGTGTCCAGCTCTGGAATGTCACATTGTGTATCTCTGCACTAATACTTGCTCGAAAATCAAACAAAACAAGTCACCGATTTTTCGCAGGGCCACCAACAACATAAGGTGTTGGTAACTCAAGCCTTCTGGGCTATGTAATCTGGAATTTATCAAAACCACTGGCCATTTTTCCAAGCTAATTCTTTTTCACAGTGGCTAAAATAGAATAACAGAGTTGGAAGGTACTTCAGACAAATGGTTATCCAATCTCTTCTTAAAAACTTCCAGTGTTGGAGCATTCATGACTTCTGGAGAAAATTTGTTCCACTGATTAATTGTTCGGTCAGGAAATTTCTCTTAGTTCTAGGTTGCTTCTCTCCTTGATTAATTTCCACCTATTGCTTCTTGTCCTGCCCTCAGATGCTTTGGAGAATAGCTTGACTCCCTCTTCTTTATGGAACCCCTGAGTAGGCAGGCTACTCTAAGTCAAGGTGCACAAGCAGTTTTGTGTTTCCCCTGCACAAATTAGTAAGTTTCTTTTGGTCCCAGAGAGCACACAACCTTAGTTGCATATTAGTTTCAATGAAGTTTAGGTGCTTCCATTGCAGCATCCCTTCCCTTCCTCCACTTCCATCTGCAGTTCAAGAAATGCAATCTAATCTAGCAAAAGAAAAAAGTCTGTTCTTTCTGCTAGCTTCTGCTGGCAATGAAAAAGGGGAAAAAATGAAAAAGAAAGCTAGTTGATGCTATTTTAGCTGAATTACAAGTCTGGCAGAAATTGTCAGCAGTGTGTTACAGCTGCAGCAACCTGCTGTTTGTGCCTAATGTGTCACTTATTAAAGGAAGGCTCTAGAGCAGGGTAATGTACCTGAAAGAGATTACCCCAGGCTGCATAAACGGCATCTGCCACAATTCTTAAAACTCTCAATTTAATCAGAGGGCAACGATTTATTTAGGGGAGGACAAAGAAAGAGGGTGGGGGAGAGAAATAGAAATCTGAGGCACTCATCACAGCATGGTTCTCAAATCCCATCAAGTTTAAGGTCACTTTCAGACACTTTTGCAAAAAAGAGGAATACACAGAGAAAACACAAATGCAATTTTGCACATAATTTTTGCCAAATGCAAAGAAAGATAGAAAGAAAGAAAGAAAGAAAGAAAGAAAGAAAAAGAAAAAATGAAGGAAAGAAAGAAAAATAAGTAAATAAAGACAGAATGAATAAAAGAAAAAGAAAGAAGGAAGGAAGGAAGGAAGGAAGGAAGGAAGGAAGGAAGGAGGAAGAAAGAAAAGAAGCCAGCTCACTACATTACCCTTCCTATTGTACTATTTTGGTAAGCTCATGTTTTATGTCAACAGGTTGGGAGACCTTGGCTACCATCTGGATTATGTCAGTATCTTATGTCTAATTTGCACAAGAATCATATTTTAAGGAGCGAAAAGGATGTGTAAAGTAGAAGACTTTCATAGGGTGTTTTACAGCAGGTCTTTTATCAGCAGATCTTAAAACACAAGATGCTGCCAACGAAATCCAGAGGAAGAAAATACCAGAACTTACATATAGTTCTATTACAGTCAAATTCTATTACTAAACTGCATCAGGGAAGGACTGTTTAAGACTTAGAAGATAATTACTGCAAAGTCACAAAATCTAGATTGAAAATCTATCTAAGATGCCTAAATTACTATTTAGGTGACAATTTTGCCAGCTATATTTTCTCCCTCCCATGATAGATACTCTGTTCCATGTCTACCTGTGCATTTTCAGGTCACAAGGTGAAAACAGATGTTCAAAAATAACCTATGAGCCCTGGAGGATGTGCCTGCGATTACCACTTTGAGGGATTTTAGAAGTAGAGAAAGTGCCAGCGATTAGCTTGATAATTACATGGACATGTACTCTGTACCCTTGGATCAGAAGAAGAGATTAGATAACTATTTGTCTGAAGTGGTATAGTTTCCTGCCTAAACAGGGGGTTGGACTAGAAGACCTCCAAGGTCCCTTCCAACTCTGTCTATTCTATTCTATTCTATTCTATTCTATTCTATTCTATTCTATTCTATTCTATTCTATTCTATTCTATTCTATTCCATTCCATTCCATTCCATTCCATTCCATTCCACCATTCTAGCTCCTGCCAGCACAATGAAAAGACAGGTTTAACAGATTAACAGAGTTGGAAGGGACCTTGAACATCATCTAGTCCAACCCCTTGCCTAAGCAGGAGACCCTACACCATTTCTGACAAATGGCTGTCCAATCTCTTCTTGAAAGCCTCTAGTGATTAAGCTCCCACAACTTCCGAGGGCAAGCTGTTCCATTGGTTGATTGTTCTCACAGTCTCCTTACTTCTAGGTTGAATCTCTCCTTGACCAGTTTCCATCCATTATTCCTTGTCTGGCCTTCGGGTGCCTTGGAAAATAGATTGACCCTTTCCTCTCTCTGGCAGGCCCTCAAATATTGGAAGACTGCTATCATGTCTCC
The DNA here is from genome assembly GCA_009733165.1 of Naja naja. Lineage (NCBI taxonomy): Eukaryota > Metazoa > Chordata > Lepidosauria > Squamata > Elapidae > Naja > Naja naja. Next base: position 170,013,560 of record CM019151.1, read on the forward strand.
CCTGGACTTTCTCTTCACTAGACTAGCCATGCTTAGTTCCTGTAACAGTTCTTCATATGGTTCTTCTAAGACAATAGAATATGGCTAGAACAATGCTCTCACTGTACCAGAATTAAAATTAGCTGTGAACAGCTCCTCCACCCCATCCTTGCTTCTAAAACCTATAGCTGGCTGCAACAATAAACAACAGTACTGTTTCCTCACAAAGGGAAGTGGGTCATTTAATACCACAGATGATTACTGGACAGTGCTGGAGATCTTCATGTAAGATGTCAGGTATACTTGTGAATGATACACTGATCTCCCCCTTATTGTTTGGGTGCTGTCCTTTTTTCTTAAGATAGGAGTCATGGCCATGAATCATCTATTTCCACTTGTTCAGGCTTAAGAAGAAAAAAAGATAGATGACCTTTCTTTTTCCCAAGATTGTTTTCATGATGTATAGATAATGTTTTGAAGGAAGAGAAAAGAGGGGGGGAATGGCACTAACTCATGAATGAAAGACAGAAGGGGGATTAAAGAGAGTGGATCTGAATCAATGGGTGTCCCTGTGGGACAAAACAAGACAGAATATGGGCTGGCTCATGTCCTAAGCTAAATTATCCTGCCTTCACTTGCCTCCTACAATCTGACCTTTTGTCTTGACAATATCATCAAGCAAGCCTACTCTTTTCACACAAAGAGGGGAAAGGAGTATTATTTCTCTGGGAGGAGAAGGAAGCGGCCTAAGAAAATGACATTTGGTGCAAATGTCTATGGAGGTTCTCAATCAACCCAGCTCATGGTTGTCCCAAAGGTGCTTGAAAATGTTTCCTTTCTCCTCCAAGAAGCTGCTTCAGTTCTAGAACTGAAGAAGAACTGAAGCAGCTTCTTTGATGGAAACAAAAAAAAATTCAAAAAAACAACAACAAGAAAACCCAGTTGCCTTTTGGAAACACACCTTTGGGACGATGTTTAGTGCAGTTCCTTATCATCATGATCTGACAGATATTAGGAAAAGTTTATCTATCAATGGCAGGATATTAATTATGGTACCCCACAAAGAGGTGTAGCTTTGCCTCAATAACTTTTTACTAAAGTCTTCCTTTTGTTATATTTGTGCAATTGCCTTGTCCCTATTATGTTTCCAAAAAACAACACAAGTGTATTTTTCACCACTGACTTTTACAGAGGGCCTTCCTTTTCTTCTCACCAAGATATAATATTTGATGTGCTAAGAATTATAATTAATCTAAATCAGCAACTGAGAATCTCTTCCCTATACAGGCAATCCGCGACTTACAACTACAACTAAGCCTAACATTTCTATTGTTAAGTGAGACATTTGTTAAGTGAGTTTCGCCCCATTTTACGACCTTTCTTGCTATGGTTGTTAAATGAATCACTGCAGTTAAGTTAATAACTCAGCTGTTAAGTGAATCTGGCTTCCCCATTGATTTTGCTTCTCAAAAGGTCGCAAAAGGTGACCACATGACCTTGAAGGACACAGCAACGGTCGTAAGTATGGACCGGGTGCCAAGCATCTGAATTTTGATCACGTGACCATGGGGATGCTACAAAAGTTGCAACTGTGAAAAATGGTCATAAGTTTTTTTTTTTTCAGTGCTGTTGCAACTTTGAATGGACATTAAATGAACCTGTTGTAAGTCGAGGACTACCTGTAGTACGTGAACCAAGTTTCTGTTTCACTTTTACACTCTCAATTGTGTGCAAATTGCCTGATTTAAAGTCGGTTTGAAAGAAGATGAAGATCTGAAAACAACCTTGCTATGTCCTACAGTGTTTGGTGCTGTTTATAGTTAAGACACATCTTTTGTTTAGATGTTATAATTATATTAATCAGCTGCAAACCAGCACAGTTTAATCAATCACTCTGTGCTCAGAATACACAGTGTAATTATTATTCATAGCCTACGAAGACATTATCTCTCAAAGGCACTGCCGAGAAGAAATGGTTGCCACCCACTTACCTCCCTTATCATTAAAGTCCCTTCTCTTGAAATACTGCTAAATTTGTCAGGGTGGGGAGGCTCCAGACCACCATGGCTCGATACCATTCCCAGACTGTAGGACTCATTGTTGGCTGGCATTCCCGTTGGTCTGAAAAAGAAGAGTTTTCAAAATGAAAAGAAAAGAGAAAGAAGCAGTTGGTTTCTCGTGATAAATACATGACGACTATAGGAAAAAAAATAACCTTAAAAGATTTGTAATTGCCAAGATATAGAAAAATCAGGATCAGAAGCTAAAGGATTCTTCCTCATGTTCCCAAAATGCTGGTCTCTCTCATTCTTGGTATCCATTGCATGATAAAGCAATTCCACAGTTCTGATCCCAAACTTGTGTTGGTTTGGGTTTTTTTGAAAGGGAAACACAAAGCTTGACATTACATTCTCAGTTTGTCCTGTGCTGTTTCCTGTCATATTCTGATAATATGCAGCTCTGGCTGCTCCATGAAATGTATTTCCTGAACTAACTTCAAGGAGAAAGACAGGAGAACTGGATGGTGTCTCTTTAAATGGGGAATGTGTACCCAATGTTATCGTGTTCCCACCAAGCTGATGCTGAAAAGTCCTTCAGGCATACACTGGGTACCAGTGGTGGCTTTCAAAGAGGTTTACCACCGGTTTGGTGGGCGTGGCTTGGTGGGCATGCTTTGTACGCACGCAGACACTTTGCACATGCGCGCACCAAACATGCACTTTGTGCACGCACAGAGGCTTACCTACTCACCTCTTGCAATCCCTGTAGCTTCAACAGCTGATGCGCGGCAATCTGCTGTGCCGTGCAAAACAGCTGTGCTTCAAAAGCAGGGAATGAAGGTCAGTATGGGAGCCCGGGTGGGTGGGCAGGCAGGCCCAACATCAGCTCATCAAAGAGAACCGGTTCAGTCTCAGCTGATCTTTGGCGCTACCAGTACGCCAGAACCGGGCTGAACCAGTAGAATAGCATCACTGCTGGGTACCCAGGAACAGGGAAGCAGGGAGTTGATCTGGTGGTTGGCCACTGCATCATAATGAAAGGTGTACCTTCCATTCATGCATAGCTATCATGCTCATACATAAAGGAGCTTTGATTAGAGTACCAGAATAACAGAGTTGGAATGGACCTTGGAGGTCTTTCTTTTTTCTTTTTTTTCTGTTTATTTATACATTTTTCTTTTACATGCACAAGTGCTTTGTGAACAGTGTATTGTCTGGGTCAATTTGCTTCCACACAATAATATTTATCTATTTTCTAATCTCTACCTCTATTGTCAAGCCATGGATAAAACAAGTTCCATGTTAGAAAATATTCTGTATCTTCTTTATCCTTTATCTTTAATGTCAACCTATCCATTTCTGCACAAGTTTGATTTTTTTTTAAATTACACTCTCTTCTGTAGGTATTTCCTCATTTTTTTCCAGTGCTACGCAAATATAACTCTTACTGCTGTCAAGATACGCAATATTAAGTATATATTCCCTTTATCATACTTTTCTGGTACTATGCCTAACAAAAACATTTCTGGCTTATAATCGATATGTTGCTTTAACATTTTTTCTAACCACGTGTGCATTTTCGTCCATTTTTTTTTGCCTTTGTACATATCCACCACATGTGATAATATGTGCCTGGTGTCTGATTGCATTTCCAACATTTGGCAAACATGTTTTGGAACATTTTTGCTAACCTCGCAGTTGGCAGATGGGGCTTTGGAGGTCTTGTAGTCCAACCCCTCTGCTCAAGGAGGAAATCCTACACCATTTCAGACAAATGGTTGCCCAATTTCTTCTTAAAAACCTCCAGTGATGGAGCACCCATATCCATCATCACAGACCCCAATATAATATGAATTATAATGGTATGATGAATACCATTATACCATTATAATTCATATTATGATATTCTTCTTGCCTTCAGCAGAAGCTAGACGAATGGGATTAGCAAGAAGGAATTTAATGTTATATGACTAAATTTCAGACAGGCAGTTCTTGCCACACATAGGCTATTTTCAAAGTTATTCCCTCAGCTAGTATTGTCAAGTGCATACGTCCCAACCAGGCCGTTTTTATTTTTGACAGCTCTCCAACATAAAATTGCAATACAGAATATTTTTCACCACATTAAGCAAAATACAAATAAACTGATTGCCTAAACTTCAGCCATATGTTTTTGGTTGACTAATGAAAATAACCAACAGCTGCATGTTTCTGCCTGAAGGCAGATATTGACCTAGATAACGTTTATAGAAAGATAAATTAAAAGATGCTCTGACCATGAACCGGATGGACTGTTGAATTTGGTCAGCCTTCAGAATTTCAAGAAATCGCTGAAGTGTGTGTTGATACAAATGGCAATGACATGTTCAACTATTAAAGGTGGTGCTTGCTAAATAAAGTAACAATCTCTATCTTTGAAATTGTCATGCCCTTGTTGGAATGTGACTCCGAGGGGGAGGTCGAGCAGCTGACAGGGAGTGGGAGTGTGGCTCTGGTGGCTGTGGAAGAAACTGGGGAAGGGCACAGTCTGGCTGGGCATTCAGAGGAAGACCCAGGGCCACTCCCCCTTCATCTTAGGGCATGCAGGGAGGAATGGAGAAGGGAGCAATGTGAGTTATGTGGGTTACAGGGGAGAAAAGGGCCCTGATTCCCTTCATTAGCTGCAGCTGGGAAAACAGGATTTAAAAAGGGTGTTTGCGCACAGCACCTTGCTGGAAACAAAGAGTGAATTATCTTTGTTTGTCAAGTCTTATCTGGGTTCTGGTGTCCTCCCAACTGTGTGTGTTTCGTTATCTTTTGAAGCCTGCAATTCCTTATCCTGCCCTGACTCATTAATTGCTACAGCGTAATTCGTGTTGGTTTTTATTTATAATTTATATATACTTTGGGTTCAGACTGAATTTCTTCCCTTTAAAAACTGTTCTTGGGAGAGTTTTTTCTCCAGCCAAAGGTAACTGGACATTGGGGGCAAAGTTGGAGGTATTAAAGGGACTTTACCTACTTGTGTGACTTCATTGCTTTTGTGCCATGCCCCGGGTCATCACAGAAATACAGAAGAACTCAGAGAAGGTTCTTTTTTTAAAAAAAAATCTGGGATTTTTCAAAAGACCCCTTCCTAAATTCTTCAGTATGCGATGAGAAAGAATGTATTAGAGCAGGGGTGTCAAACTCAAGGCCCGCGGGCCAGATGCATCCCACAGGGTGCTTAAATCTAGCCCATGGGGCCAGCCTGGAAATATCAAAGGACCAACCCACGGTGCCTCTGCTAGTGAAAATGGAGCACAAAGGGGCTGCATGCTGCCCCCCTGCACCCTGTTTTGGCCAGCAGTGTTCTGTAGGAGGTATTTGTCCCATTTCTCCCGCCCCCAGCTGGCCCGCAGAGGAACCAATGCTAATCTGGCCCTTGAAGAACTCCAGTTTAACACCGCTGTATTACAGAAATACATTCCACTGACAGACAGGATTGACTGTTGCTACATAAAGAATATACTTTATGGAGCCCAAATTTGCTATTTCATAAATTTTGCATTAGGAACTCCACTTCAAGATGGAGATGTAGGGCTTGGACAGCTAGGTTTTCTTCATTCAGTTAACTTGCTCAATGAACCTCATATCATTGGAGGTGTGGGCAATTCACTTTCCCAAGTGGCCATGTGAGAAACTGGGACTGTTAAGGTCCACTACCATTGCCTCTACCACCACTACAGTCCTGCCACCACCACCCCGCCACTGCAGGCCAGACAGGGACAGCCAAAGGACCAGATATAGCCCGTGAGGCATCAAATGACTAGGTCTGCATTAGAAGGAGGAATAACTTTGGTGGCTGATGCTACATTTTGGAAGCAGGAGGGCTGAAATAGGGGGTGGAGCAGAGGTGATATTCAGCAGGTTCTGACCTGTTCTAGAGAACTGGTAGTGGAAATTTTGAGTAGTTCGGAGAACTGGCAAATACCACCTCTGACTGGCCCTGCCCCCATCTATTCTCTGCCTCCCAAGTCCCAGTTGATTGGCTGGGTCTTCTTTTGTTGCCCTGCACAGGAGAACAGAGCTGGAATGCAGGTTAGTGGGGTGGGGAAGGAATGGAATTTTGCAGTAACCTTCCCCCAGGAGTGTGGAGGGAATGGGAATTTTACAATATCCTTCCCCTAGAGTGGGGTGGGAATGGAAATTTTATGGTATCCTTCCCCTGCTATGCCCAGCTAGACATGCCCACCAAGCCACACCCACAGAACCGGTAGTAAATTTTTTTGAATTCCATCACTGGGGTGGAGGAATGATATAAAGCAAACAAGAGATGGGATATATCGATGGGCATTCCCATTATTTTTTAAAGGAGAGGAATTTGGGATATTGATTGATTCAGAGAAGACTCTGAATACAGAAGTATTTTCTTACATCACTTACTTCAAAATAACTGAAAACCAGCCCCTCTATTTTTTTTAAAAATTACATTTATATGCCGCCCTTCTCCGAAGACTCAGGCTGCTCACAATTTTGGGATACAACCCAGTGTGCTCAGCAATAGCCTTCATTCCATTGTATATGCCTGCTTATTACTAAGCGGCATTTTTACAAAGTCAGCTTATTGCCCCCAACAATCTTGGGTCCTCAATTTACCTACCCCGAGAGGATGGAAGGCTGAGTCAACCTTGAGCCTGGTGGGATTCGAGCCTGCACTAATTGCAGGCAGCTGGAACTTAAGTGCTAGGCATTTAACAGCCTGAGCCACCAAGGCCCCTTTTATTTTAAGTAATTGACTTCAGAAGTGGTTCCAGAAACCACAAAAAAGGAGTCTTGGGGTTAGATGTGGCTCTATAGGGCCTCATTTTGCTCACCTATGTCTTACTGCCATCATCTGATTCCTTACCAAACAATGTAATGAAAGTGCATGTATTTAGTTGCTGGGTCCCTTCACCACTGCTGTTGTGCATTTGTTCGCTTCTCTTTGGGGAGAAAGAAAGAACAGGAGACTAAGCTCCTGGCCCAATCTGGTGGGAAATCTTTTGTATACATTATGGAGATGGGTTTTTTTTCAGCCATTGTCTACAGCAGAGGCCCACAACCCTGGTCTGTGGACTGGCATCAGGCTGTGGCATGCCAGAAACTGGGCCATGCAAACAAGCAAAGCCCCATCCGTGGGAAGCAGGCAGCATGCAAAACCACACCTCCTTTAGTCCGTGGAAAAACCTCTCTCCACGGAACCGGTTCCTGGTGCCCAAAAAGGTTGTGGGCCGCTAGTCTACAGAACATGATTCCAACCAGCAATTCCAAATGAGGTGCATTTGTGAATTTATCTTCACCAAGAGAGAATGTCTTACATAAGCCGTGGGATGTCGCTGACAGGCACAGTGCCGTCTTGGGTTTCACTTTCTCCGTCCTCTTCCTCCTCTTCGCTGCTTTCGGACTCCTCACTGGAAGAGGAATAATCGGTAACTTTCTTTAAAGGCCGGTTGGTTTCCTCAATCCGCAGCTCCCGCAGTTCTTTTGCTAAAGCAGTCAGATCCTGTTCGAGAAGGGGAAAATGCAGAAAAATGACATGAATTTTCACCTGAACTACAGAAGGGGTGGAATGAGGATTAGGAAACGCAATAGCCAGCTGATATAGAAGGCAACATTATGGAATGTATAGATTTTGTTGTACAAAACCCTGGCTTTATACTCACTGAAAACCAAACCGCAAACTGCTAACATATGGGTTACACATAAACATGTGTTTATAGCCTTCTATGAACATGTACAAGACTAGGGGAGGGGGAAATGACATCTTGAACATTATGTCATGCAACTGACACAAATGAATTTGTATCATCTTCATGACAATGTCGTGACACACACAAGCTCATTATGATAGATTTAGCATACCTAAATCTATTGATAGCTATAGCAGTTACAAGAATGCAGTTGCCATCACAGTAAACTGGGAACAATGCCATCTCAGAAGGGTATTGATTCCAAACATACATTTTGGATGATCCAAAATCTGCATGTCTTCCACTTAAACACATTTAAGTGGAATGGAAGTGTATGAGGTCAACCATGACCAAGTACCACAGACTTTAGATTATGCTAACTGAACTAACTTTGGCTATTACATTTCCCATGTAGGCATGTGGAAATTCTCTAGAAATTCAGTGCAATGTATCAAGTGGATTCCTTATCTATGATCGTTACTAACAATGTGCAGTATATGTAAAGCTCACATAATTGCTTGAATCATGCATAATGACGTATAGGCAGGGTGCATTTTACAATATGTGCATGTGAGTGCATGTAATATGCATGTATACATATGCAAAACTGGCCATTAATCATAATGCTAGAACCTAAATTACCAGACACAAAGAATTTTTCAGTTAACACAACATTGAAGGTTCCCCATTTATATTTTAATAGTGTTGTTCGAGACAAAAATTGTAAGAACTGTACAGATACATTTATTGTAATCTTACATGCTTTCATGGCCACACAAAGGAAAGAAGTAGGGTAAAAATAAAAAGCACAATAGGTTTAATTAAATGAGTTAGAAGAGAATGCATTAAGCACGCACAAGATAATCAAAACAATTGCAATCAACTCTCTTACAATATTAAGACTAAGGAATCTATTAGCATATTTGCTCATATGTAAAAGATTAGGGAAAAAAATTGAAAAATTTCAAGTTTCTATACTGTTGGTTTGTTTGTTCCTCTGGCTGTATTTGCTTTTTCCTGCATCATATAATTATTTTTTGTGTAAAATGTATTGGAATGTCTCTTAAAAACAAAAATAAACAGCCCTTTACAACCTGATAGGAGAAACTGAGAATTAAAAAAAAACCCTAACAATCCAGGCTCAGTGAAGTTCTCTTTGATACTTCTGCACTCAGCTTGCTTGATTATGTCAAGTCTATAGCGATTGTGTAAGGAAATCAAAGAGTAAAGTGCCATCTTCCTTCTACCCATCAAGTCTAATACTATTCAGGTTAAATTGTGATCCTTTCTAGCCATTTTGTAAAACGTTATGAACAAAATCTATCTTGGGCATATTGAACTCTATGGGCAGACTGATATAAAAATAGAACCTAATGGGAGAAGTTTCAATCAACCAAATACCTGGTTTTCATTTTCTTAATCTACAGTGTCTACTGTTTTGAAATACTGCAGAAATTATAAATGTAAAGTTACCCAAATTCCCCATTCCGTATTAGAGGAAACCATCTTTGCAAATTTTAAGACATTACAAAATCAGAAGTCTCAAAATATAAATAATAGCCAACTGAAGTTTTACTTCATGAAGCTAATAAGTCAAACTTTGCAATGCTATCAAATTCAACACATAACAATGCCAGGAAACAGAAAACCATACTAATATCATTTCAAGCGGATTCCACCTGGATTAACTCTAACAGCTTATTAAAACAAAAATTATCCTAAAGTTACAACATATTAGCATAGCATTGCTATGCGAGATTATTTGTTCTGCTTTAAAAGCATGGCTCTTTAATTCATTAGTGTGAGGATGAGACTATTGGTGATTACTGATTTATTATCCTAGTGCAAAAATATTGTGAATCCTACCCACAAGGAATTCTCAATGTTTTTAGTTAGTCTGATGTTTTATGAGGGGAGATTGAAGTATAAAAGATGGTTGTTCAAGAAAAGGTTGGCAGTGGGGCATTTTATAGAATTTTTCTGAAGATCTGACATTAATGATAAATTTTGAGCCAGCAATTGCTCTATTTCATTTTCAAAAAATTGAGAATTTTATTACTGTTTTTAAAAATGGAGAGCTTCTGTATCTTGAAACTCATACCCCAAGTATCACATTTTCAAAAGTGCATTTTAATTATATTTGTTGGTTCACCATCCAACAAAGTGACCTAACCAAGTCATGATTATGTAACTAATGTTAACGATCAGTTTGTCCAATTTTTGGTAACTTGAAGTAGCAAGAAACCTACTGCTGTGTATTAGAGAAAATTATTTTTGATGAAAAGAAGGACTAGAGGTGACATGATAGCAGTGTCCCAATATTTCAGGGGCTGCCACAAAGAAGAGGGAGTCAAGCTATTCTCCAAAGCACCTGAGGGCAGGACAAGAAGCAATGGGTGGAAGGAGAGAAGCAACCTAGAACTAAGGATAAATTTCCTGACAGAACAATTATCCAGTGGAACAACTTGCCTCCAGAAGTTGTAAATGCTCCAACACTCGAAGTTTTTAAGAAGAGATTGGATAACCATTTGTCTGAAATACTGTAGGGTTTCCTGCCTAAGCATGGGGTTGGACTAGAAGACCTCCAAGGTCCCTTCCAACTCTGTTATTTCTATATTCTATATGTTTTTTTCTTAATTATGACAAACAAGTAAGATAAAATTTGCGATTACAACACAATTAGGAGTTGTGAATACCTACTCCCACAAAATTCTCAAATCTAAAAGCTGGAGGAGCAAATCTTATGGATAGTGCCTTGAAATATGTAGGAAAGGCATGCTCAATCTAATAATGGATATCAGGAGTAAACACCATCACCATCAATATTAACTGTTTAAGGACTAAAATCATAGATGAATGTATGACACTCTTCTTTCTACTCTCTAGAACAGGGTCTCTAACCTTGGCAACTTTAAGCCTGGAGGACTTCAACTCCCAGAAAGCTTTGCTGGCTGGGGAATTCTGGGAGTTGAAGTCCTCCAGGCTTAAAGTTGCCAAGGTTGGAGACCCTTGCTCTAGAAGATGAATACAGTTCTTATACCCCATTGTATTCTTTTTTATATAATTAAAGAAAATAACAACTATGGCTTCTACCACCAACAAACATAATTAATTTCTGGCCTAATCTAAGCAAATATTTTCATTACTAACAAATTCCTTGGTTTTAAATGCTTAGGTCAACCCGCCCACCATCCCCATATGAAAACAAGTCCAATTAAGATTTGGGCAGCATGAATATTTTTCTAATATACCTTTCAAAGTCCAGTAATGAATGACTCATTCATTCTGACTGGATTGTTTCTAATTACCTGCAGCAACACATCATATTACTTTTAAATTAGTCTGTTCACCATCATCCAACTAGAGAATTAAATAGTAAAAAAAAATTGGCTTATACATTCTCAACTGCAACCCCTATTATAATTTGGACATCAAAGTAGACCTTCATAATTACTGCTCACAAATCATTCAAGCAAAAGCAAGGGACCCCCAACTGGGCCTAAATGTTTCGTTTCTTAGATTTCCAGGCTTCCAATCACACATGAAAACAACCGTTTTAATCCACAGGGTATTACAGATACACTGGTGTTCAATGTAGCATGTCTCAGAGCAGCTTTACACGGTTGGAAGAGTTGCGAATGGCCTTTCTATAATTTCAGAATGTAGGAAGATGATACTTCTGGGAATGTACATCTTAACCTGTGTAAAAAAAAACCCCTATAATAAAGGTACCAATCATCTTTGATGTAATAGCTGTTTGGTAAAGGTCCTGACATATTTTCCTAAATCGGCTTCAATCTGGGATTTATAAACATACTTCCTGGCCTTTGACCAGTTGTCTTCTCTTTCTTCAGTTTAGCTATCCTAATTTGGAGGGACATATATTTTGGAATGTTATATTTATATTTTACAGACAAAGAAACAAAATGTATGACTAGCTGATGAGAGCTAAATAGCTTGAAATAGATCTATACTAGCCTCCCTTTATTTCTTTGTCGGTAAATATAAATTTAGCACAAAAAAAAGTTTGTCGCAAAAGTGACTGCTTGCGAAGGCTCTTGGATTGGGGATGAAAGGCGAAAGCGGAAGCAGTATGCCCCATCCCCTATTTGGGTAGAGCAGGTTGCCCTGATAAAAAACACTTATAGTTTGGAATGTGTGAAAAAAGGAATTAGATCCAGGCAAAGCCAAAAGCAAATTCCCCACACTATGGAAGTGGAACAACTGGTGTAATGATGCAGTCTAGATAGAGTACATGAGTAGCATAGATCTTTGTTTCCTGAATTTTTAGGGAAGTCAATTTCGGAGACTTTCTATGGTTTTTTTTTTATATGATGGTAAGCCTGCAGGCTTTCTAACTCCAAATGATGGAGTGTTGTGGTTCACCGGCAGCCTGTGCAGACGGCAGCGAAATTGGACAGTGGGGAAGAACGGGGACCAGTTCGGGAAGAGTCTGGAGAGGACTTGGACGAGGGTCCTGTGTCCTCTGCAGAGATAGGGCCAGGACCATCTGGAAGTTGTGTGCTGACTATGGAGTCTCCAGAGACTGGCAGCAGCGAGGCAGAGGAACAAGGGGAGCCTGTTCCCAGTGCGTGTGTGCACAGAGCTGCTAGAAGGCAAGAGCAGCTAAGACAAAAGGGGCGACTCAGGAGTAAGGCTTGGAGGTGATTGTTCCTCCCCTAAGGTATAAAGGAGGTGCAAAGGCAGGAAGCAAAGTCTTTTACTCTGTTCAGATTAAACCTTGAAGCTCTGTGTGGACTTTGTACTTCGGTTGGTTTTTTACAGTTAATTTGGTACTTTGGCAGCAATTCAAAGGAGATAAAGGGGGGTGCTTATCTTGAGGGACTCATTACGGGCTGGGAATGAACATAATTCCCAGCATTGAAATAAAACAAGAGTTATTTGGACTAAGCGTGTGCTTAATAACAGTCTCAGGAAGCCTTGGTCAGAACATAGAGAATAGCATTTACTGGGTTTTTTTTTAAGTTGGAGGCCCTTTAATACCCAAAACACATAAGCAGATACATGTCATTTCTGTCTGGGTTGGGAAATTCTCCGTTCAGCAATCATGACATAAAATAATGGACAGGTTTGTTTGTTCTCACTCATGGTTCCTTACATAATGAATATATAAGTTTTAGTTTGTGTAACCAGCAAAAGCACATATTCAAGCAGGGAGGATACCTGGATACCTGCATGGCACTCTGATTCAGCTCATGAGCTTTAAATAGACTCCATAATGCAAAGAATATCCCTGCTGACACCTCCCTTTATTCTCATGTGGATTTTTTTTTTTAAATTACATTTATATGCCGCCCTTCTCCGAAGACTCAGGGCTTACAATTTTTGGAGCACAATCCAATGCGCTCAGAAATAGCCTTCATTCCATTGAATATACCTGCTTATTACTAAGCAGCATTTTTACAAGGTCAGCTAATTGCCCCCAACAATCTTGGGTCCTCAATTTACCTACCCCGAGAGGATGGAAGGCTGAGTCAACCTTGAGCCTGGTGGGATTCGAGCCTACAGTAATTGTAGACAGCTGGATCTTAAGAGCAGGCATTTAACAGCCTGAGCCACCAAAGCCACCGAAGCCTTTACCACAAGATCTTAAAATGGTGAGTTTGAAACCTAAAAATCTAGATCTACATGTAACTTTTACCTGTTACACAAATGCCCAAAAGGAACAGGAGAAAGTACAATTTCCATATTTCAGTAAATATCTGAGATAATAAACCACATTTTAATCAGAATTGACTTTTCTATTTTTGGGGAGGAAAATCTAGAAATATAGGGTTTATTTAGGTTCCTACTATCATTATAACTCTAATATGCCCCAATCTTATCTGAGTGGGTTAAAAACATCGAGATGGAAAACAAGTTAAATAAAAGTTTTACATGTCACACTTACACCTACTTTTCCTTTTAGAGAGAGGGTCTCTCTCTCTCTCTCTCTCTCTCTCTATATATATATATATATATATATATATATATATATATATATATATATATGCCTTCTCCAGAGACTCAGGGCGGCTTACAATTTTGAGCAACCCAATGCGCTCAGCAATAGCCTTCATTCCATTGTATATGCCTGCTTATTACTAAGCGGCATTTTTACAAGGTCAGCTAATTGCCCCCAACAATCTTGGGTCCTCAATTTACCTACCCCGAGAGGATGGAAGGCTGAGTCAACCTTGAGCCTGGTGGGATTCAAGCCTGCAATAATTGCAGGCAGCTGGAATTTAGCGCTAGGCATTTAACAGCCTACACCACCAAGGCCGTTAAGGTCTTTCCTCAGGAACTACAATTAGCAAGAGCCCATTTTGTGAGATGTTAGCAAACAAGAAAGTAGAGTTTACTTTAAGCATAACTTTATGCAAGGGCATGACAAACCAAGAATAGACACTGCTAACCTCCTCTATTGCTTTATTATAGGCTTGAGAGTAGTGGTGAATTAATTAGCACCAGAAGGAAAAAAGATCAGGATAGGAAAAGACATCTTTAAATTTAATAAATAAATAATAACATGTCAGAAAAACCAGGTCAGTTAGAAATAAAACAAAAATTGTTAAGTGAGTGTAGGCAGAAAAATAAAATGTCAGAAAAATCAGGAAGTAGGTTAGAAACTAAAAATTATTGAGGGTAAAAAGAGAAAAACACAATAACAAAGTAATGTCTTCTATACCCTATTCCAATTTAGAAATACAAAATGGCAAAAAGCAAAATCAAACTGGTATGAAATGGCACAGTCAGCTTGTTATAGGCCTTTGTGAAATCTCATAGCAAAAATAATGGTAGTTTAGATTAGCTGCAGGGTAGTGGATATTTAGTTAAATTCCTTCTCATCTACTTCTTTCGGTCAGGTATCAAGGCACTGAGCTGGGTCTCTGTGCTTCATCTGGTGTTGAACCAAGCCAGAATTTCTTGAAAGATTCCCCAAAATAAAAACAAGTGCAGATATAACAAACGATTAGAAACTACACTGACAACTGTCCGTACAGGTAGTCCTCAACTTACAACAGGTCATTTAGTGACCATTCAAAGTAACAATGACACTGAAATAAGTGACTTATGACTGTTTTTCACACTGATGCAGCATCCCTGTGGTCATGTGATCAAAATTCAGACGCTTGGCAACTGACTCATATTTATGACCGTTGCAGTGTTCCAGGATCATGTGATCCCCTTTTGTGACCTTCTGACAAGCAAAGTCAAAGGGGAAACCAGATTCACTTAACAACCGTGTTACCAGCTTAACAGCTGCAGTGATTCACTTAACCAAAGGGGCAAGAAAAGTCGTAAAATGGGGCAAAAGTCACTTAACTAATTTCTCACTTAGCAACATAATTTTGGGGCTCAATTGAGGTAATAAGTTGAGGACCACCTGTACTATAGTACCTTACAAATACTTGAAGTATACTTTAAGTGTGTTAGATACTTATTTCTTCTTCCCTCACCCCCAAATTGTACAAAATTTGTGGAGAGATGATTCATCAAATAAAAAAAAGCAGCAATATAAGACCCATGGTGGCACAGTGGTTAGAGTGCAGTACTGCAAGCTACTTCTGCTGACTATAAGCTGCCTGCAATTTGGCAGATCGAATCTCACCAGGCTCAAGGTTGACTCAGCCTTCCATCCTTCCGAGGTGGGTAAAATGAAGACCCAGATTGTTGGGGGCAAGATGCTGACTCTGTAAACTGCTTAGAAAGGGCTGGAAAGCACTATAAAGTATATATCAGTCTAAGTGCTATTGCTACTGCTACATACTACTCATATATGACAGATGCTAGCACAAAAGATAAATGGGACTCACAGCAGGTCGACTTGGCCGGGTCATCTCCTTGCTTTCTTCCTGCTTTACCTTGGCTGGTTCATGTGGGAGTATGGGTGATCCTTCAAGCTTGGCATTTCCTGGACAAAGAAGAAACCCAGTACAAAAACGATTCAAGATCAAATCAGGGAGGGAGGGTCTGCTTCATAAAATTCCATTCTCTTGGGCGTTGACTGTAATCTTTTCTGAGCCTAGATCTCAACAGGTACATGCTGCTCTGAGAGAAACCCTCATTTCTTTCTGTTCTCACACCATTGGCATTTTGGTACTGGTTACATCTGCTTAAGACAAGTTTCTCCAAAACTTGGAGAAACCTTTCCAGGAAGCTTGGCTTAGTTAAACCTGTATCTTCAAATGAAAAGTTGGTATTAACTTCATACCAACTATGAGTTGAAAAGTAGTGCAATTTTGGAATCACCCCATCAGGAAATAAAGTTTGATGCTATGCTATGGCCTCAGACCAGTCTGGGTACCTCCAGATGTATGGTCTTCACTTGTTCCCAACTTTGACCACTTTCTTAATTCACTCATTTGGAAGACACCCAGGTGGGGTGGTGGTTTGGGGATTTATTTGGTTGAGGATTCTTTCATCTGCCAAGGACTTCTTCAATTCTCTGATGTAGAAACAGGAGATAGCAAACGGTCTTAGTGTCATCCATTTTCTTCAACATTCAAAACATATATCGTCCTTTACTCAGGAACTGACAACTTTTTGTGCCCCAAGCTAAATGTAATGAGATTCTAGAGATCTCATCACATCTTGTGAGTTTTCCCACAAACTTGAGATCCTGTGGAATGCTAACTAAATTTTGAGAGGCCAGGATGGTTTAGAGTTGGAAAGAAGACTGGCACCTGTGGGCATTCTGTGCTGATCATAGGTGCTAAACTTTAAGGTTGTTTACTTCTTTGTGTCTTAGCATGATGTGTGAACCCAATAGCTTAATACTCTTAGCAAACCAAGGAGATGCTGCTTGTCCAAAAATCATGGCTAAAATATCCTGGCTTAGTGTTTCATAGGAAGGCAGACATTCAAAATACAAACAGAGTTAAGGACACAGGGAGAAATGAAAATTCTTTCTAGCATTATAGGTGGTCACAGATGATAACCCAATAGTTAAGAGCATTTCAAGCAGCAAAAATGAAAGTAGAAGAGGACAAACTGTAGGCTGAAATCTCACCTCTGGCTCGGTTCCGCTCACTGGAACCAGCTTGGGATCCAGGCTGGGAGCCGGCCTGTGAACTGGGCTGTGAACTGGGGGTGCTGGAGCTGGAAGAACTGCCACTGCTTGTCCTCTGTATCAGATTTTCTATTATGGGCTCTGTTCTCCGCAGGTCTGGGTTACTAGAAAGAGGAAAGAAAAGAGGATGTTGTACCTACTTATTTGTATTCCACTTTTATTATTTGTTTATAAATAACTTAAGGTAGTAAACATACTTAGTACGGTTCCCATTTTCCCAACAACAACATCAATCCTGTGAGGTGAGTTGGGCTGAGAGACAGTGACTTGTCCAGTCACCCAGGCAGTTTTCATGCCTAAGACAGAGCTAGAACTCACAATCTTCTGATTTCTACGTTGGTGCCTTAACAACTAGACCAAACTGACTCTCATTTATCTATTCATCTATTTCATGAATACTTTAGAAAGATTCTTGTGAATTAGTAAGGTGGGAGAGAACCCTTTGATGCTTCTCTTGGTCAATGCTGCAAATTTTCATTGAAGACTTTTGGTATAGAAGATGGCATGTATCCCAAGATCTAACAGAATAACAACCAGGTTGCTCTGGTTCCTAATGCCATGAACAGATCAACCACAGCGGCCTCTTTCTTCAGAAGGGAGCAAACTGAGGCTGAAGACCATGAACATCATTTTGGGGGGCCCTTAGATCCCTTTCCAAATATAATGCTTTAAAACAGCATCAGAAAATCCACAAAATTGGAAGGTTAGTCATTAAGTAGAGGCAAGAGGCAATGGATAAAACTTCACTGTAAACTGCAGTGAAAAAACCAACCAATGCCATTCATGTTTATGTTCATTCATGTTCATGTTTATGGCTACTCCACTGGGATGGATTAAATTTCTTCTCCTCCAAGGAGAAAACAGTTATTTCTGTTCTTTCAACCATTTCCTGTTGATCCATAAGATCTTCACTAAGTAGAATAAGGCAAAACACCACTACCAAACTATAAAGCCGAGACACAACATCCTCACAGAGTAAGAAGCTATCATTCTCATTATGTCAGAGAACCAGGCTTACAAATCATTAGTGGCTTCAGTTCTCTAATCAAACCTCTGGAAAAGTTGATAAGAGATCTTGGATGATACTAGATGAACTGTATCATCGAATATCTGCATGTGTAATCACAACTTCATAGTAAACAAGGGACAACCTAAGTACATAGAAGTACATAGATCTTCGAGAAATCAATAGCCATCAAATAAATATTGGGCCTTGTCTATGATCATCCATTTATTTAAATTCTTTGCAGCATAACATTTTGAAATTTCCTTAATTTCTGCTAAAACAGTATTTTTAAAAACTGATTTATACAAGGTATGTTAGGAGATGCAGTAGGATGACCAAAATAAAGTCATTAAGAGTAATAGGATGGCAGCCATCAAATTAAGGAAACCAGTAAGTGATAAATTAAACAAATCATTCTGAAACCAGCTGCAAATATTCTATGATGTATGTAGCTCTGTATTTCAGCTACCATAAATTATACACCAGCTAATATTGACTAATCTATTTGCCTTGTTCTAATTCCCTCCAAAAAGTGAGTTGATCTTGAGATAACTGAAAAGACTCAAGGCAGTCTCAGATATAACTGTTCATCTACTGTAGAACACACAGCCCAGGTGTGTTATTTCACGTTGTTCCGCTCCAGGCTGGCTGTGAGGTATTAGGAGAATTGAAGTACCACATGCCTAGAGCGGTCTTCTTAGCTGAAGGATGCCACCTTTATCCTGTCCTATCTTTTCTTTGATCTCATTTTCATCTTTACAGTTAGTGAAAATTGCCTACATATAGTAACAACATTCTATCATTGGACATTGAATTTGAAAACCAAGTGCCTAGCTCCAAGCAACAATTCCATTGTAAATTAATGAAGAGATATTCCTAAGAACAAGTACAGGTGTGAAAATCCAGCCTAAAGCAAATGCAGAATAGAAAGTTAGACTTGAACAAGAGGAATCTGCATTTAAATCCTGCTTGTTGGAGGTGCTTATTATATAGACATTCCACCCTTTCTTCTAGAGGTAAGATAAACATTGAAACTCAGTTTTCTTGGTTCATATCCAAACATCTCTAGCTGCCCTTAAAACTGTTCTTTTATTGAAAATGAGATTTGCAAAACCCATCCTGCTCTTTCTCTCAAGAGTTCAGATCCCAGCATGGAAGAAATAAGACAAAAGGGCAACTGTGCCCAAAATAAAGCAGGGTAGCTTTTATGCATGCCACCTTGAGTGGAAAACTATTTTGGTAAATAACACATAGATTATCTATTTTTAACTGGGTCATTCTAAGAATAATTCACTAGTTTTATTCTGGGTTTTCTAACCCTAAAACTGTATATTCCAAATTCCATCCAGTTGGGAAAGGCAGTTATAGAAGATGAAACATTTTCTTGCCTGAATACAATGCAAATATTTTCAGACTGGTTTTTGTAGATTTTGAATTTTAGATGCAGTATGAGTGAGATTTCCTAGGGAAAATCCTAGATTTTCTGCCTTTCTGAGCAAATCTTTCAATCTTCTACTTAGACGGTGTTTGTTGTACATTGTGATGCACAAAAGAGTCTTTGGGTTATGGCTGCTTTGTACTATATACTGCAACAGGATCTGCAGTGTGATGCAAAACACAAAACTAACTGAAGAAAGAAATCATAGATCCAAGTCTTACATCCTTTTAGGCAAAGGTTGCTGCTGCTGTATGCCAGAAATGATATTTGAAATATTGTGGAGATGAATGCTTGCCAAAACCTTAAATAAATCTTAGCCATTTCCTATTTGACAGCAGTCCCCTAGCTCTTAATGCATTAGTTTAGTTAAATCAGATTAAATCCTGATTTATCAAGAGCTGAAATAAGTAAGATCTCTTGCCCAGCATAATATGAAATATAAAAATAACATCTATCAATCATCTATCGATAATCAATCAACCTACCTACCTACCTACCTACCTACCTATCTTTCTATCTGAAATATAAATAAATAATCTACTCTGAAGGCCAGTGGCTCCCCAGAACTGCAGGCAATATCTGAAAAGGTGCCGGGCAACATATGAACAATACCAGAGGAGATGCAAAAAAGGGAAAATTAAAAAACTGCAGCAGCTGGGGTTTTTGAACTCAAGGTGAACCGAAGGGAAGAGGGGCTAATTGATGCTACTACGGAGGCAAATAGGTTTCCCTCCCATTTCACAGTGTAGTTATCTGCTAAAATTACATGTAGGAAGATTCAGGATTGGGGGGAAAATTCTTAAGAGACACATTGTGAAATTTGCTTCCATCAGATACTGCGATGGACCATCAGCTTAGGCGGATTTTAGTGGAAACCAGACAAAATCATGGAGAGGACAATCAGTAGTTACTTGTCTTGATAACCCATTATTAGGTACTTTCTTGAACACAGGTAGCGAATAAGTAACTGTTATCTTAAATATCATATGCTAGGAAACAACAGTGGGAAAAGGGCTATCACAATTTTATGAAGATTTATGAGCTTCCCAAATACATCTGGTTACCTGTTTATGACACAACACTGAGCTTGATGGGATCTTGCTCTAACCAGCAAGGGTCTTTTCATGCATGTGTCCATTATGTTCAAGCTCCTTTGAGCTTTTTTAAACTAGAAGGATGGTCTACAAGGACACATAGAATATTTGATGCAAAATATGTACTCTCCCACTGAACAGCACTATGTGAACCCAAACTACTGAATGCCAGAAGTAGGCTCCCAGACATGGAATGAGACAACTTGCTGTGGCCAACTTACCACTGCCAACTCACTGTGGGACAATTGCCACTGGACAATTTAACAATTCAATTTAATTATTTAAAAGAAATAAAAAAATATTTTAATTTTTGTCATGCACATGCACGAGTTGTCCCATCGCAAGTTGGCCACGGCAAGCTGTCCTGAGGAGAGTTGGCTGTGGCAAGTTGGCCGTGGCAAATTGTCATAGACCCTCCCAGACTGTAACCAATATATTATAGGTAATGACTACCAGGTTAGGCAAATTTGCCAGTGAAATGTGCTTTAATTTCTTCTGGAAAGATAGAACTATTTTTTTTCAATGAAGCAATTATGAACTGCACTTGGTTTTCACAGCACCTTGTTAGGAGAGAAAATATCATATCTGAAATGCATTCATTTTAATTCCATGGGGTAACTTACTTGTTTCAGTCAAGGCTTGATGATCTTTAAGTTGCCACATCAATATGTGATTTGCAGAAAGTCATATATGGGAACTAAAAATTCCAAGATTTTTGAAGGACTGTCCTAATGTGTCCCACGGAAACAGAGAGAACATTGATTTTTCATCAGAAGCAAGGCACTTTCTTTGAGAGCTTGAAGTGGCTTACATAGGGGGTCTTTCTTTTCTTTTACCCCTACAGCAAGAACTCAATGAAATGAGTTGGGTTGAGAGGCCACAAGTGGCCTATAGTTATCATCCAGTGAGTTTCCATGATTGAATGGGAACTAGAATCGGGATCTTCTGACTCCAAGTCCAAGACTTATTATATTACAATGACACTAATGAGGATAGTATTTTGTTATTATAATGAGGCATTGACTGCAGAGTAGAAGTGCAGCAACACTATTGATTTTAATGTCAGCCTGGGGATTAAGAGCCACTGGAAGATTCTAATAGTCGCTAACTCAAAACCAAGACGCACAAAAATTCAATGGCACATTAGCATGATAGGCCATGCAAATATAGTAATAATAAGCAAGGCGGAGATGTGAATATCAAGACATTACTATGTATGTAATTGCACTTGCATTATTTTAAGCCAGATAATTGGTTCATCTAGATCAGTATTGTCTATCCCCAGTGTGGGGTAGTTCGCCTTCCAAATACTATTGGCTAGGGTGGGCTGCTGGGGGTTCACAGGGGTTTGGGAAAGCCCCTAGCTAAGATTCTGTGCAGTTTGGAGAACCCCCAACTCCTGGCTCTGCCCAGCCCGCCCCTATCAGGAGTCCCAACGTGGCCCATTTTGGAGGCAGGTCAGTGCAGGGTGCATGTGGAAGCTCGGGGTGGGTGAAAAACGGGCCTCCCGGAAGTTTGGGAAGGCCAGAAATGGGCCCGTTTCCAGCTTCCAGAGAGCCTCCAGACCCAGGGAGGCCATTTTCGCCATTCCGGAAGCTTGAGGAAGCCTCCAGAGCCCGGGGAGGGCAAAAATGCCGCCCCGGTGCTGTATGCCGACTAGGGCACACACACCATGGGCACACCCATCTAGCAACCAGGCAGAGAACCCATTGCTAAAATTTTTGAAGTCCATCCCTAATTATTGGATCTTGGGTCTCAACAATACAGCCAGCACAGTCATGGGTAATGGGAACTGTAGTTCACTATCAGTTGGATGAAAGTTTTTTTTTTCCTGCCACTCAGTTTTAGTTAAAATTTTCTTCTATATCTACTAGAGATGCCAAGGACTGAGCTTGGGATCTTCCTTCATAAGAAGTACGTCTGAAATACAGCCCTTTTCCAAAGCAAGCCATAAAATAGCTTCTTTAGCAATGGCCTTGTTCAAAGAGAAAAAGACATCATGAATATACAAATACTTGATGATTATTTACACAAATATTTATGGGAGGTAGATTTGACTATAATATACACAGATTTTTAATTATGCACAGATGTTCCTGTGATGGTTTGTGATCTCAAACAACAAATTATTTCCGAACTGGTCTGAATAGGAATGAAGGTAACTCCATTCCAGAGTTATGGCTACTTAAAATGTGATAAAATGGAACAGAGTTCTATGTAGTGAATGTTGTATAACAGACACGTACCCTAACTGTAACTTCTGTGGATTTTGCTGCTGAGCTGATGAACAATGTGTTGTTATTATTAGTGGTGGCAGTAATAATAGAATGATAATATTTTTATAATCCTTCTAATTACAGAAAACCTTGAGGCCATTTTCCATAACCATATCATTATGGTAGAAAAAAAAGTAAAATGAAAATGAAGTAAGAACACAGGAAAAATATGATTTAAATGGAATGTTGGACAGAGTTAGTGATAAGGATGCCGATGTACAAAGGTGTGTGTGGGTTTTTTTTTTTAAGAGACATGAGAAACATGTCATTGTTGGGGCTGGTGTAACACAAAAAGAGAGGGTATGCCATGGCATCGGTGCCACAAAAGGCAAAATCCTCTGTGTCACCATCAGATAGGCTATAAGGCATTTTCTTGTGTTTCCAGCATGTGGACATTTTTTTAGTGCTTCCAATAAGGGGTGTTTTCTAATGCTTCCAACATGTTGCACGCAATCACTTTGCAGATAAAATGGAGCATTTCATGAATAACGTCATACACCGAAGATTTCAAAATGAAATCTGTTGCACACTCTTCACAGACAAAGGCTTTATAAATAACCTGGTCCTGAAGGTGCTTTTTTCAAAAGGTAACTGGACTTTATTTTTCCTTGAAGACGTTTCACTTTCCTTGAAGACTGAAGAAGCTTCTTGGATGAGAAGCGAAACATCTTCAAGGAAAAATAAAATTCAGTTGCCTTTTGAAAAAGCACGTTTGGGATAACTATGACCTAGATGACTGAGAATCTCTATGGACAATCTGCTTCTAACTGCATGTAATTTTATTCGAAAAGAAAAGAGTCCTTTATAACTATTTGCCTCTCTACTTCAAGTGAATAATTTATTTTCAGCGTTAATCTCAGGGGATTAAACTTTTGTTGGTGTCACAGCTCAAGCAATTTAGCACATTACCCACAGGTTATGGTTCTAACATGCAGCTAACTGAGAATTCCATCTCTAAGCCGGTTGGAGGTCTCTCTGTGGTCATCTTATTGGTCAATTACCTAATTGCAAAGACAATCCCGAATTCAAGATGATTTCCTCCTTTTAAGATTGGACCCAAAAACATTGCTTGTTTTCTTCACCATTGTTCCTGGGGAATCTAAGGTGACCTTCTTATTTTGAAACGAATTATCTGAGGGGCAAATCCCTAATCTTTCTCGGTAAATACTATATAAATTATTCATGACACCGATGCAATTTTTTTCTCAGGGGAATATATATATGTATGTATGTATGTATAAGTATATGTATATGTATATGTATATGTATATGTATATATGTATGTATGTATGTATGTATGTATATGTTTTCGTAGATTTTCACGGGTACAGGTATGCAGGTCTTGGCGTGTTCGGGTCTTTTCCCATGTAAGATTGAGAGTATCTTGGCAACGTTTCGACGAGGCCCCACTCGCCATCTTCAGGCTGGTACACCACACACACATACTAGTATTTATAGAGAGACGGCAGCTCCGATCATGCTTTGCTCGTACAAACACGAAGCCGAAAGTACCAGCCTGAAGATGGCGAGTGGGACCTCATCAAAACGTTGCCAAGATACTCTCAATCTTACACAGGAAAAGACCTGAACACTCCCAAGACCTGCATACACACACACACACACACATGTATACATACATACATACATACATACATACACACATACATACATGGGACTTCTCTGCATTTAATCAATCAGCTATTTGTTTTTTCTTTCTGTTGATATTTGTGCAATCCAAGATTCAGCATGAAAAAGACACTGTTTTTATAAGAGCCTTAACGAAAACAAAGCAGTATCTGCATTAGTTTGGAACAGAGCCTTAGATTGCAACCCAGTAGTCACTTCCTTAGGAGAAAGTCCCATGTATTTCAGTGGGACTTAATTCTAAGTCGGTGCCTATGGAACCACATTAATTAAAGAGCTACCACTGCCATCAAATTGTGAAAGCATTAAGATTCTGGAGCGTTTGTACAATATTCTAACTAATATTGATTGTATCTGGAGGCATGATGTCAGCCTGGAAAGCTTACAGGTTTGATCCAGTATGGCAAGTTTTATGCTTAGTGCAGATTTCTTTTCTAAATGAAAAAGCCGGGAGTAAGAAAGGAGGGAAGGGAAGCCAAAAGACAGACATGCTGCATCTTCTGCAACATTATTGTAACAGCCTTTTATATTATATGTCAGCTAGCACAATGTATTGATCTCATGCATATATTTTTATTAACGGCTTGATGCTGTAACCTGGAGCTCTGTAGCCAAAATAACGCTGGGGAATGCTCTAAGGATTTGTGCTCAAACCAAGATCTTATTCCTGCCTCAGATTCCTTGCAGCAATAATTGGTTTCAATGTCTGCTTCTTGCCTTGCCTGGTGTATTCCATTCGCAGGGGTCTCCAAACTTGTGGGCTTCAACTCCTAGAATTCTCCAGCCTGGAAAATTCTAGGAGTTGAAGTCCACAAGTCTTAAAGTTGCCAAGTTTGGAGGCCTCTGCGTTAGAGAATCCAACCCCCCTCAAATTTAACTCATCTCTAGGATCATTTGATTAAAGACAGAACAGGAAATCTAGCCACCTATATTTTCTATATAGGTGAGAAAATAACTCGTACAGGTATTTCTTGGCTTACGATAGTTCATTTAGTGACTGTTTGAAGTTACAACGGCACTGGAAGAAGGGACTTATGACAATTTTTCACACTTACGCCCCTTTGCAGCATCCCCACGATCAAAATCCAAATGTTTGGCAACTGGTTCATATATTTGATGATTTCAATGCCCCTACAACCTTTCAACCTTCCTGACCAGCAAAGCCAATGGGAAAACCAGATTCACTTCACAACGGTGTTACTGACTTAACAACTGCAGTGATTCACTTAACAACCGTCGAAAAGACAAGTCATAAAATGGGGCATAATTTGCTTCATGCATGTCTCACTTAGAGACAGAAATTTTGGGCCTAGTTGTGTTGAGAGTCAAAGACTTTCCGTACATTTGAGGATGGGCTGTCTCCCTACAGCTTGTAAACCTGCCTAGCTTTGATTATTTGTATAAAAGGTTACATGCCCTTAGTTCTTACGGGAAAGAGGGCCTGTCCATAATAATTTTGGGTTCAGATTAGGAAAGTTATGGGGAGATAAACTTTTGTATTAGCTTCCTTGTTTATTTTCAGAAAAGACATGGCCACCATTAGAGGAGGTTATTGCTTCTGCCATTATAGTTTAAAAACTGGATTAATGCACATCTCTAACAGGTAGTCAATAGCTACCAATGGATTTCTTTAACTATGCAGTGGACTCGTGCCAAGAAGCTATGGAAAATCAAGGAAATTTCATTGGGTTTTATCCAGTTCATCATCATTTGCCTTATAACTTGAGGTCATAAGGTTGCACCTCACGCTAAAATATCCACAGTCTACTCCGCTGCAATTAGACTAAAGGAGATAATTATTAAATGCAATCTAAAGGAGGGATATTATATATTGATTCTAATTATAATTACACTGAAACGGAAAACCCATTATATTTTCATATGGCCCCACTAACTACTTTTTGGGAAAGTGGCTCTGATACGGTATTAAAAAACCGAGGGTGCTTCTCAGCTGCAGAAAATGGGCATTGTATTTGCTTGATGAATTCGCTCTTTGGTAGAAACTCTGAGTTGCCTCTTCCGTGTATGAAACTGGATTTTCTGTGCTTTTGTTTTCATAGTATTTGTTTTACTGCAAACAATTAAGAGTCTTTGGATTTTGTCAGTATATAAATGGAATGAAAGAATGAATGAATGAATGAATGAATGAATGAATGAATGAATGAATGAATGAAGTGAACTGTTGGAGACTACATTTACCAAATCTGGATTGAAAAAAAGCAAAAGCAAAACCAGGCAACCACTTCAGAGTAGCAATTATATAGTTTATGTATGGTATCTCCTTGCTGCCATCTAGCAGGCATCCGGATGTTGGCAACTCAAACTCTGTGATAGAACACAAAAGGGATCCAGGTTCAGCCTCTATAACTCTAATAGAGGCTGAACCTGGAACCCTTTTCTGGTCTATCACAGAGCTACAGTTACTGCCCTCAAAGGAATTTGAAGCATGTCCTCAAGTATTAATGTATTTGGCCCTTTCAAATGCAGGAGTCACTGGGGCCATACTGGGAAAGAGTCCCCAGTGCCACCTGAAAGGTTTGCCGTGCCGCCACAGACGTCTAAGCTGTTTCCTATTCCGAATTTTGCAACTTAGCATGATTCCTTTTTTTAATTTTTTTTTTTACCTTTGGTGGAATGTCTTCTTCCTGTCGTAACCAAGAACTTCGATCAAACTTTTCAACACGAGGGGGGAGAAGAGGCTTTTCGGAAGTGGGGTCCGAGTTCTGCCTTGGCATCTCAGTGCGGTGAGAGGTCACCGTTAGAGCTTCCTGAAACCCAGCCATTCCCTTTGTGGGTTGTTCATGCAGTGACTGAGAGGCAGGCAAGGAAGGTCCCTGGGATTTCACACTGACCAGATGTGGAATCTACGCACCAAGTTAAAACAAAGTCATAAGTATAAATTGGGAAAAAAAAGTTATTAAAAAGAGTATAATGAAGCATGTTTTTTTTAAAAAAAATATTTGTTTCCCCAATTTTTATTTTAACTTTTTTTTAGTTTTTTTTTAATGAATTTGATTAAAAAATAAAATAAAATTCAGATCGTTCAATAATAAGTGGATGAAGGTCAGGAAATGCCAAAGATGAGATTCCTTATTTGGCCTGAATTCTGTTCCATTAAAGCATATTTTTTTTAGTTATATGATAATGTGTTATTTATGAAATGATGTAAGAAAGTTACGTATGAAATGTTTGTTTCGTTTGGCATGGTCTATGATATCCAGAAGCAAAGGAAACTTGATTTTCCATATATTATTGTTGTTATTTCCACCAGTTGGTTTGGTGTGTCAGATCCATGGTGTTCAGCATTTTTTATTTTAAAAGAACATTTCAAAAAGTGGAGTGGCTGTTTTCAGGTGTTTCAGGTGAGTTGTCAAAAAGTGTAACGCTTTCTGCATTTACACTACTATAACATTATAACGATTAGGAATCGTGTACAGAAAGGCATCTGCAAGGCTGGTGGCTCCTCATTTTGGTTGCACTGAGTTGCCAAAATAGAAACAGGAAAAAGAAACTTTGCAATTGGTTTGACAGCTACAAGAGAAAATAAAGCTGTGAGTCTAAATATCATTTGGGCAGACACAGGTCATGTTGACACTAAGTCTTATTTTGCCTGATCCATGGTATGCTCACCATACCTGCTGGGTCTATATAATACATTAAGCCATAAATCCTTACCAACAATAATTAACAGTTCGCACAGGAAGGAAAACCAGAACCCCAATGCACCTCATAATTTAGTCTGCTGTATGCAGTTGCTTATTTATACCTCCTCTAAGATATTAAATTCTATGTATTATTTTAGGGGCAAAGTGTGGTGGAATCTCCAGCTAGACTAGAGGGAGGCGTTAAGTGGGGGCTTAGCTTAGAATCCTTGCACTGCAGAAAGTGGCACAGACCTGACTTCCCTGAGAATCTCTGCAGCCTTATCTGACCATTCACCAGGGAATTTATTCAGTCGGGAAGATTCTTGTAACAATGGGACTAACAATAAAGCTTTTGCTTGAGACTATTCATGAGTGGTTCTGGTTGCTTGCACCTGACACAAAAGAGGCTTGGACACTATGTATTTTCCTTAGTTTTAACACAAACACTCAACTTCCATGCTGTAAATGACATATGCCATCTAAAAAGGATGCAAAAAAAAAGCAATCACATAAACAAACAAAAACCTTGGCCAATATTTTGTTTTACAGTACTTTAATTGGAAGAGTGGGTCACAATTGAGCTGGAAGAATTGCCATCCTGGACCAAAGCAGCATTTTATATTTTATCTTCTAATTTCTCTTTCATGGAAACCACTGGTTTATCGCCACGTAAGCAAGCTGACTAATGTAGAAGCATGTGGGTTTCTTTTTTTTTTTGGCAAAATGAAGGAGAAAAGGGGGGTGATCTGGAGTGGAACTGATGATGAGGTTATGAATGGAACCATGGAAATGCAAAGACAAATACGGTACTATTAATTTCACTCATATTACCAAGGAGTTGCCTCTAAGGAGGCAACAAATCCAAATTTGCTCCAGAGCAGATTTTCTGGATAGCCAACAAATATGCCGATATCTTACAGTATATACTTCCATTATGTCACATTCACAATTTATTTAAATATGTATTACGCAAATATATAATTTGCATATATAACATATATAATTCTATAATTCTGTGTGACAAACACATGTGCAGTTTGGGCATTCCAGAATAGCTTCACAGGGACCAGGCTTTTTAAATAATAATGAAATCTGTGTTATTTGAATGAGATATTCTGATTATGCATGCCACTGCTTATCCCAAAAGATAAAATGGTTAAGACACAATTCCACATTACTGGAACACTTATATTGCCAATTGTAATGTTATATATGTTATATTTTTAGATTGTCATTTCTGTAACTGTAAGGTTTTCTTTTAACCATGTGATCTTTGAAAAGGCCTTTGGGCTATTCAATAAACAATGCCACCACATTACTGGAAACACTGTTTAAACATTCCTCTTTATCAGAGTTCCTGGAGCATGTTTCCTTATGACTTGACTTTTGACCTCTCTCCCAAAGAGAAAGGTTAAGAGCAGATGGATACATTTTTCATTCCCCCAACCCTATGGTTACCTCAATGTGTGTTTGACTGTCTAAATCACAAGTGCAGAAGGACTGATTTTTGGTCAAGATTTGACCCACATTGCCTCCCTATCTTGCCTACAAGTTCTCCTTCTAACCCATTGTGACTTTCCCACTGTTATTTCTGGTCACTCAGCCATCCAAAAATTTTCACTGCCACTGCTTTTTCTCCTGAAGACCAATGGAGACAAGTCCAGATGAAATCTACTGTCTCAAAAGCAGCTTCATGGATTACATTTTCTACCAGAAAAGTAAGGGATGGATGCTACTTCATTGGGACTTGTGCTTCTTATTCATCAGCCTCCCCAAACAGCCTTTTCATGAACACCTCTTAGGTCTGAATGACCTCAAACAATGGAGAGATAGCTACTGTTCTACAAACTTTAATATCAGAACGAGTAAAAATCCCTAATTTTATTTTCATTATAATTCTCTATCCAGAGGACAATATGGTGGCTGTGACAGCTAGACTGCATTTTTTTATTTTCCTCTCAGATAAGGGGACAAGGAGAAAACAGACCCTGGGCAGTGGAACTGAATTAGTCAAACTACATGCAGAATTTGACTGTGTTGTTCTGAAATGTTAATGCTTGTTAAACAGGGTAATTGTTTAGAGATGACATTACCTTTGATGAGAATCATCTGTCACATTCTTGCCTGAGCTGTATCTGAGAAGCAAAGAACAGCAGGCTTTACTAAGACACAATACCTGTGGATCCACTGATCGTAACATGGGTGGTGTCCGAGCAGGCTGCACTCCGCTAATACTAAAGGATTCTGATCGAGGCGGAAGGTTTGGGTCAGAAATTCTGTTCGCCACCTTGTGAGGCATGGCTGGGGAACTTTGCCGGTTAAGTCTGGAACGTTCTTCAACCTGAAGCAAGAGGAGAAAAAGGAGCCGTGAATTCAAGTTGTCTGAAGGCCTTGTCCGTAATACGGCTAAAAACCTGTAGAGCCATTTTCTCAACTCTGTATTTCCAATCAGCCATTCCAAAGACAAAAATAATCCCAGCTAACTAGGAATTGTGGCTACTCCAAAGGACTTTCATATTAATAAATAGTATAATAAAATTAGTTACGGTTGCTCAGTTTATGAATTTTGTTCAAGTCTAGTTCCACCTCCTGTCATATAAATAAATATTCAATCAGCTGAATTTAAATGGTTTCCTAGTAATCAGCAAGAAGGCTAAAGTGTAGACGGAACAGATTGTAAACTCAGTAAACATCAGTCAACCAAAAGTGACAAAAAGTAGTAAATGAATGCATATAGAAACAGGTTGCAGGACAAATTTCCAACACCTTTTTAACCTATTTTCCCCCTGCCTTGGCAGATATTAATCCAAATATATATGTATCCTCATATGAAAGTCCTTTTTAAAAAAGGTAACATAATCAACTATTTTATTTTTATGCATTTGGCTCCAAATCTGTACTTTTAGGGTATATTTAAGCAGGCTATATTTTAGATGTTGACTTTTTAAAATGGCTATACAGGTTTTGTATATTTTCTTACACGCCTTGATATAGCAGCCCTCCAGAACCTGCCCAAGCAGACAGACGGTATTTACTACTCTCCAGAAGATTATAAATCAAAAGCAAGAAATTTCATTTTTTATGCCAGATTATGCCAGCTGTGATCATAGATGCCTGCCATTCATAAATTTTATCTTTGGGAAATTTCCTGTCTGAATCCAGCAGCAGAAAGAAGAAAAGAAAAACCCCATGGAGGAGCAAACAAGTAAGGAGAGATGCAAAATGCAGAGTAGACTTGTCAGTCTCCCCTCCTTGGTGACTTTCGTGATCCCAAGGACTTTACAGGGATGGGACTGTATATGTAGCATAATGAAACCAAGAAGCAGCTTACTGGATACACACAAAGCAAACAGCTTTTGGTTTCAAAAAAGCAAGTACAGCAGTAAGAAGGCAAGGCCAGAAGATAACATTCACCCCAAGAAAGTAGATTCCCAAACTTTACATCAAGGCAGTTTAAAACATGGCCCATGTACCAAGATAAAAGAACAGTAAAGACTGCTGGAAGTTCAAAGCATTTGTCCTCAAAAGAGGCTACTTTGCAGAATCTCTGTGCGACGTGTTGTTCCAGTCATGCCTCCTACCAATGAGACTGTAGTGATCATCCATTGTTCTGGTATAATACATGGACCACAAGAAGTTGCTGAAACCTGAATTACAGCACTGGTCCATCTACTTTCGAATTATCTAAACGGACAGGTTTTGCTAGGAATCTTTCTTAACCCTAGCTAGAAAATCTTGGAACTTTGTATGCCCTTAAATCTATGAAGAGATGTATGCAAATGGCTGAACAAAAAGGTGGCATATCCTGAATAGAGAATTACACAGAGATGCCAAAGGGAGCCTTTACACGTTTTAAAGTAGTGTAAAGTTTAAGTACAAAGCTTCAGTAGTAAAGCTTTGAGAAATCCTACTTTATAAGCTCTCAAATCCTTAGATTACCACTTGAGTTCCAAAGTGTTTGGATTTCTTTTGAGGCCATAAGCATCAAAACGAATGTTAAAATGCTTTCAGTAAGAAATGGCAATGATACACTCTTATTAACGTATGTAATAATTAACAGAGCTAGAATCCAGTGGGATATCTTGATTAAAAGAATTACGCCAACAATAAAACTCTTTCAGACAAAATACCAGATTTGAATCAACTGCAAATGATAATCGTCACATTTTTAATTTGTTGGATACTTGCATTAAAAAATTTGTTCTAACACACCCTCACCATCACCAATGGATTGCTTACCAACCTTCCGTGGTGCTCTTAGTCTGACAATGCTATAAAAAAGGTTTACAAGGTAAAACAAGGTCTAGATAGATAGGATGATGTTGTCTGGTTATCCTGAGGATGCCAAATGCAAGACAGTGTGATTGTGAGCTGCTTTGCTTCTTGCAACTGTCTAGTTTGTTTATTGATTGATTGATTGATTGTTGGGATTTCTATGCTGCCCTATCTCCCGAAGGACTCAGGGTGGCTTACAATGATAAAAACAGAGAATACAAACTTTAAGAAAATATTAAATCTAAAACCCCAACACTAGATCTAAAATCGAATTGAAAACCCACAAACAACATAAGACAAATTAAAACTATTAAAATCCCCTTCAGTCCAGGTTGGCTAAACAAAAAAGCCAAGTCTTCAGGTCACAACGGAAGGAACGGAGGTCAGGTGCCACCCGGAGCTCCATGGGCAGTTGATTCCAAAGGGCGGGCGCTCCCACAGAGAAGGCTCGCCCCCTGGGGGCCGCCAGCTGACATTGTCTGGCTGACGGCACATTGAGGAGGCCCCACCTATGTGAGTGCACCAGGCAATCGGACATCGTTGCTGGCAGCAGATGCTCCCACAAATACATTGGCTTCCGGTCGCCCTCCGGGTGAGATTCAAGGTACTAACATTCAAAGTCCAGCATGGCATGGGTCCAGGTTATTTACGAGAACAGCTCCTCCCAACATCAAACACCAACCGCCCTGTACGGGTGCACAGGCGGGGTCTCCTCGGGGTGCCGTCTGCGACTCAATGTCGCTTGGCGGCGACCCGGGGGAGGGCCTACTCAGTGGCGGCTCCCACTCTGTGGAATCTCCTTCCGCTGGAGCTCCGCCTGACCCCCGATCTTCGCACCTTCCGCCACGATTTGAAGACTTGGCTCTTTTTACAATCTGGGCTGTGCTGATTCCCTGGGGTTGGTTCTATCTTAACCATGGGTTTTAATCTTTAATTCGGCTTTAACTTGTTTAATATATTTTTAACTAATTTATTTATTGTTGTATTTTTAGCTGTGAGCCCCAGTCCTTTTGGAGAGGGGTGGCATATAAGTCGAATAAATAAATAAATAAATAAATAAATAAATAAATAAATAAATACCCCGGACCTAAGCCATGAAGGGCTTTATAGATGATGACAAGCACCTTGAACCTCACCCGGAGAGCCACCGGCAGCCAATGCAGCTCGCACAGGAGGGGTGTAATGTGGGAGTATTGGGGCGCTCCCATCACAACCCGTGCAGCCACATTTTGCACCAGCTGAAGCCTCCGGGTGGTCCTCAAAGGCAGCCCCATGTAGAGAGCATTGCAGTAGTCTACATGGGAGGTAACGAGTGCATGAGTAACCGTACGCAAGGCATCTCGGTCCAGGTAGGGGCGCAACTGGCGGACAAGACAAACTTGTGCTAGTTGCCTTTGTTATGCTCGGAGAAGTAGTGGAAGAACCCTTCTTTGGAAAAAAAATGAGCCAAGAGGGAATGGTTCTTAATTCCTGAAAGACTCTTTCTCCCCTTTCTGTGAAATAGCAATAGCAACAGCACTTAGATGTATATACCGCTTTACAGTTCTTTTACAGCCCTCTCTAAGTGATTTACAGGGTTAGCATATTGCCCCCAACAATCTGGGTCCTCATTTTACCAACCTCAAAAGCCTGGAAGTCAACCTTGAGCCTGGTGAGATTCAAACTGCCAAATTGCAAATAGCCAGCAGTCAGCAGAAGTGGCCTGCAGTACTGCACTCTAACCACTGTGACACCAAACTTCAAAGAATATCTTTTAAAAAGGTGGGAATTGGAGAGGACAAAACAAGAGCATATTGCTTGTAATGTCCTATATTCAGTGGCCTGGCCACTCTCTTAACAATAAACACAATTCCATCCCATTGCAAAAGTATGAATAACAACCTTCACAGCTCCATCCTTCCCTTCCACTACCCAACCTTCTAATTCTGAATAGACAGTCCTAATGAAAGGAAATAAATTATTTAAATTTTCAAATAATAAAATATTGTATCTGTACATGGTTGACATGGTTTTATACTGTAATATCTGAGCCAGAAAATAGCTCCAAATGTTGTTTGATCCTATGATAATTATGTTTGCTTGTTTGTTTTTAACTTCAACTCTTGTTTGCCATCCTCCAAATGACCATGAAGCAGTTGACTAAGCTGCCAAAATAGTCAAGCTGACATAAGTATTTTCTCCAGTCCCTGAGGAAATAAAGCAGTGCATTCTGGGATGTTATCCAATCATTAAATATCCAGCCGAACCAGCCCTGGCAGCAAATTAAGACAGAATATCAAGATTAAAACAACCCATGAACTAGGATGTCGTCATCAAACCTTCAAGCACTTTGTTATTAAACAGACTTGATGTGGTAGAATGCTCTGCATAATTAAATCAGCTTTCAAGCAGGGAGTATTTATGATAAAGGAAACTAGACTGATTTAGAAGGTGCTTTCCTCCTATATGGCTTAATAAAGGCAACTTTGGTTGGAGATAATTCTTTATTTCTTTGTGCAAGCAGAATGTTGTTGTTTCTTTGGGAAATCCACTCAAATTGGATTATTTTAGGCCAAATCTCTTTACAATTCCCAAAAATGTTCACTAGGAAAACTGGGAAAGTAAACAACAGCATTTCTTAATAAAATCAAATCTCTATGAATTTTGTGAATACTGGCTTACCACCCAGCTAATGGCAAATTTACTTTTACATGCCTCCAGGAAATGTTAGGTAAAATACTATTATTTATGCCTATCAGGGATGAGGATGCAAACAGAGGCTCCCCAATTCCCACCAATTATTACAAATGTTATGATCTGAATTAAAAGTAAATGTATGTAGTCTTTTATTAATATTTCCAACCCATAGTTTAAACTGTCCCACTCTTCTGCCCAAGACAACCATCAGCCAAACACTCATTGAGACTCTACAGAAAATCTGAGAGGCAAGCTATTTTTAAGTATGAGATACACTTATACAGTATTACCTATTAACACTCCACTTTTAACAGCATTTCAGTTACACAAAGCAACACACACTTGGGGCTCAAGTCCTGAAGATCTCATTCACAACAAACTCACTGGCCTGAGTGCAGATTTTATTTCAGCTCCTCAGAGATTTGCACTGACCAAAGAAAAAGCTGAAACAAATGGATTTTATGACACACAATACCTTTCTTCAGCACCTTGCACACAAAGCTTTCACTGTTGTTTATAAACTTTGGTAAACAGTTGAACAAACCACACTTTGGAGTAAAAGCAGTTTAACTTTTATTTAAGTTGTGATTAGTCTTAGCAGCAATGGGAATACAAACAGAGGTTCCCTAACTCCCTTGCTGCTATCAATTGAAAAAGTGTTTTACAATCTGAATTCAAAGTAAAGTTATGCCGCCTCTTCTATTAACATTTCCAACCAATATTTTAAAGTAAACACTTGATTTTTCTTTTAATTAGATTTGAGCATGCATGGAATATGAAACAGCCCACCGTACCAGACAGCCATGCCCATAAAAAGATTTCTTTCTTGAAGGAATGAAAAGAACTTTGGGGGAAATACATCTTATTTTTGGAGACCCTGGAGAAAAGAAAGATACCAGCAGCAGCCAGATATGAAGCATGTCAGATTACAGGCAACAAAAAGATTTACTTTTTCATATCCTCCCACGACAGCAGCTAATTGAAACCCCAACTAGTGTTTGATAAGCATAAAAATATTTGGGGTCTGCATGCATTTCTTTGCTCATAAAAGGATGTGATATCTTGAAAACTGCCCTTTAATTTAGACTGATTCAGGTTTAAAATGCTTTGATTAGATTTTGTAGATAAAGTAGAATTACATGAAATTACTTGCGGCTATTATTTTTTTCTAGCAGAATAAAAAAAGTTACAAACAGCTGAGAACAGCCATCCTTCCAATGCACTCCGGATTTCCTTGGTTGCCTGCGGCCCAGTAGTGGGATTCTACCTTAGTCGCTACTGGTTCGGTAGGTGATCGTATGTGCACACGCACACATGTGTGCAGGCCCCTAACGCACACACCCCTAACAAACCAATCAGCTGAGAGGATAAAGAAATGAAAAGCTAGGAGCGACCCTCCACACCTCCCAGGTCTTTTATCCTCTCTCAGTTGAGCTCATCCTAGACTTTCTTTCTTTTTTTACTACCGGTTCATGCAAACTGGTCTGAACCGGTAGCATATTACCACTGCTATGGCCATTTTTCTGCTCTTCTACAGCAGATCCGTTCCCTTGCAGAAGGATTTTAAGACAACAAGAGACATAAAGTGCCTTTGAAAGCTGGCAAGGTTCACTGGGCTTCTTTGCTTAAGCAAAGCAAAGCAAAGGAAAACAAAACGAAGTAGAGCAAAGCAAAAATTTCCTTTTAGTTTTCTTTGGAATTCAGAGAATATGAACTTGAACAGCAAAAGATATTAGTTGCATGAGTATATTTTGCAGAAGATATAGAACATAGAATAATAAGAGTTGGAAGGGACCTTGGAGGTCTTCTAGTCCAATCCCCTGCTCAAACAGGAGACCCTATATCATATC
Organism: Naja naja; assembly: GCA_009733165.1. Lineage (NCBI taxonomy): Eukaryota > Metazoa > Chordata > Lepidosauria > Squamata > Elapidae > Naja > Naja naja. Next base: position 170,050,205 of record CM019151.1, read on the forward strand.
AGACAAATGGTTGTCCAGTCTCTTTTTGAGAACCTTCAGGGATGGAGCACCCAAAACCTCTGAAGGCAAGCTATTAATTGTTCTCACTGTTAGGAAATTTCTCCTTAAGTTCTAGATTGCTTCTCTCCTTGGTTAGTTTCCAATCTTGCTTTTTGGTGGTTTGGAAAAATAGTCTGACCCCCTCGTCTTTGTAGGAGCCCCTCAAATATTGGAACATGTCCACCCTTGTCCTTCTTTTCATTAGAAAGGAATCTTCAAAATTCTTAAGTTCTTAACTCTTAAGTATTAGTATACTATCCTAACCTTCCAACAGAAAAGAAGTTGAGAGACAGATAAACAGGAAGATAGGGGAAAAGATCCTTTGAACTTCATGTTGAAATGCTCCACAAAACCTGCAACATGTTTTTCATATACAAGGTGCCCATTGAGTTTAGGGCAAACATCAGACTAATAACTCAGAATTATGTCTTGCTACTGGGAATTAAAGCTGAATTTTTTTTCCCTAATAATATCTGGTTAGAAGTAAAAGACCTAAACCTACAGATTCATAATGGATTTGAAAGTCCATCAATAGGGTGACATAATGAGTCTTAAGAAAGCAGTTTTCTATTTAAGCACTTAAATAAAATATTTTCAATGCGAGTTCTAATACCTGCACTCAAAGCAAAAAAGTAAAGAAAATGAGTTTGCTTATGGAAAGTTTGATTGAAAATATCACCTTATACGAGTGTTAAAAAATATAACAAGATTTATATTCCTCCAAAAGACTAGCATGTGTTTCTGTATTCCAAAAAGATGGTCTTGAAATAACAGGGATCTGTAAGTGTGTGCGCTTGTTTTTAATAAAAATATTTTTTAAAGATATATTGATAATATAAAGAAAATGCCAAGTATTGCATTTGTATAAGTAATAAAGCATTCATTTATTATTATTCTATCACACTGATATCATATGGTAGGAGGGAAAGTTAGGTCTCCCCCTAATATGGAAGGAAGCTATTTATACATTCGATTATTCGTTCTATATGCTGTCTTTTTATTCAGACTGTGGGAGAGGATCCGTGTGCAATGATAGATTATAAAACAGAAGATCTCAGAGGCATCTGGTAATCCAGCTAACTAGTTATGTAGCAGTTGATGGGAGACTATGGGCATTTTTAAGATAATGCAATAATTCAAAACAACATCACCCACAAAGCATTCAGTTAGAGCTAAAGATGCTCTAACATCTTATGCATTTGGATAGGACAATTTGTGAAATCCAGGGTACAAGTTAAATTGGGAAACAAAACAGAATATCTTGGAATGACAAATCACCTTGTGATGGCACATCGCAATGGCAAACCACTATCTTATCCCATGAAGAAAACTGCATGACTGCAAGCCAATAGAAGCTGAGCTTGCTTGACTGCAAGTTAAGGTTTTGGTCTGAAACCCTGGACAATTGCAAATAGCATTGCAACAAAAAATATTACATTGAGTAACAAAAAGAAAGTTATTCCTTCATTTTAATTCTTCCCCTAATTTGCACTGTATATATATATTCCTTCTTGGGAACACCTAAATACAATTCTTGTTAATTTATTCTATGTTCCTCCAAAAAAGAGAGAAAACATCTGCTGGATTTTTAAATTCAAATTTAACAGAAAACAGCAGATTGAGAATGAACAATTTCAAGTTCCTTTCAAAACAAGGAACAGAATGTAGCTAGGCTACTCAGTTATCGAGTACCAAAGAAAGATTGGCAAGAGCAACAGCATTTGATCATGTTTAATTAGAAACAGGACCAAATAAGAATGGATGGAACAATGGAATGCTGCTATCAAATTAAATGAGCTGAGTTTTAGCCAGATGTACGCATATAAATGAGATAAAAATATAACACGTTATGAGAAATATAATTCATGTTTAGATACTGCACTTATGCACTGCAGCAGATATCATGTTAGAAGAGAGAAGAGCTGGAATACCTCTTAATAACATAGCTCTTGTTTAGTAAGAGGTTATGTTACTCAAATGGTAAATGATAGCAGCTCAAAGCAAAATAACAACAAAAAAAATCCTCGCTTGATCTATTCATTTCAGAAATGCTATAAGCTTTTGATAAACACTAGTTATAGAATGAGAGAACACTGTAGCTTATTGGTAATATTGGGAAAATTATTGGGAGTATTTACCCACCCAAAGTGGTTTTATGTAATCCTGTCCAGCATATTGAAGGTTAGGTGTGCTAGATGATAGGGACACATAATTGTTCACATGCAAACCTAATGACTGTTTTGTATTTGGTATTTGTGGAGAAAGTTTGGAAGAAAAACAGGAAGAGTTAGAAAATGCACCCAGATTCACCGGCATAGCAGTACCAGAGGAATTGCCATGGGAGCCTTCAGAGTTAGAAGAACATGAAAGGACATTTAAAGATACTGAGCGAGAGGAGGAAGATAAGGGTTCCATTCTGGATACATTCCACTGAGAAATTTGTGGAGAAAGATCCAGAGAAGGTACAAGAAGTTGCTCTGAATTCTTTCCTCTCATTTCGCTCGGCATCTGTGAATGATGGTTCCCAGCAGAAATGTGATGATGTTCAAAGACACTCTCCATAGATACATGATGCTTCTTATGGTCATTTTGTATCTTGTGATACCTCAAGACACAGGCTGGGCTAGAAGCACTCAAATCTAGATGATCATGCACTTTCAAGATGTTGTTTAAAGATGGAGCACTCCTCGAAGGAGAAATAACACCTGGGTATAAATGTGAAGGCTGGTTTTTCCTTCTCTTGTCTCCACTGTGCTCTTGGAAGTTCATTTTGATTTTATAAGGAGGTAATGGTGGCTTATCTCTTACTGGCAGATGCGGAGAAGACACTGACTTGACCTCCAGCGGTTGCATCCTATCAGGGCTACACCCTTGTGATCGAGAGCCATGGAAGTACTTCATGTTGCTGTTCTTGTTCCTTTGGTCTGGCAAACCACGCCTAGTTTCAGAGTTTATCAAAATGGGTCTTTTCTTTGGATCTTCCTGAGGACTTGGCATGGAAATGGTAATGACAGGCAACAGTGCTACTTCTCTAGTAGAAGCCAACATGCCCTTTTCTTTATGATCTAATGCTTGCTGATCTTGGAAGTTTTGCTTACCGTGCAGTTTGGAAATGTTAGGATAAGCCTTAGAGTTGGATTGAAGAATGGTGTCTTTGTGAATAAGAAAGGGCATGTGTTTGGGAATGGAACTATGGTTCTGTTTAGCTGGGATAACAGGCAGGTTATTAAAAGTTCGTTGCTGGACCTGGGGAAGTAGGATTACAGAAATTAAACTATTGAAACACACATTGTAATGAATCTCATAGACAACATGCAATTGTTCAATGTCCTGTACCATGCTCATCATAAAAGCTCTTCCTCAATAAGAGAAGAACCAAGCTTGCTTTGAAAACCTTCAGAAAATCAAGGAAACTAGATGTTCTAACTCATAAACTAGCAAACAACAATGTACACAAACTGCTTAACACAGAAGATATACTTAAAGCTATAGTGGACCAATCTAATGACCTATTTCTACAAGTTGGTGAACTTCTTGGAAGTCAAGGAGAGAACATTAAATAAATGGCTTTCCTTATAGTGACTGATATTCATTGGGGTCCCCTGAATGTGGAATTCCATAGACTTTTAATGAAGATGAATTGGCCCGCTTATAAAATCATCTGAATCAACATTCTCTTACCAGATAGAAGCACACATCTGACTTTGTTTGCATTTGGAACATAAGCAGATTATTCTTTAGATGAGCTAGGTCTACAAACTACTATAAATTTAGAAAAAAAGCAACATGGCACAAGACAGTGACAAACCAATTCCACTTTGTGGCCCAGGAAGCTATGCTTAAATGAGAGGTTTTATTTTAACTCGGCAATCCACATCTTGTGGCAAGTAATTTTGCACAATCAAAGGCTGGAAACCTAAGTACTCTAATGCAATATTTAGATGGTCGGGAAGCCATTAATATTATTCAAATTTGGACTGGAAGATATGTAGATATTTGAAGTTATCTTTGCACCTTTTAAAAATGAGTAGAATCTTTGAAATGTTTAACAGATAATACAGCATAATCCCGGGATGCCTGTGTTTTCTTAAACATGATTGTATATGTGCATCCTATTTAGAAATAATTTCCCAGATTGTTGTAAAAGTTACCACTATTATAATATTTCATTATTTACCCTGAACGTTACAATTATGCTTTTTGACTGACAATAAATTTTAGCAGTTTACATCTAAATACATATAAAATAATTTTTTCAAAAATCTGATTAAAAGCATTGTAATCACAAGTTACGCTGTACATTTCAGAAGATTCCCATCTTTCAAAGGCATTGTCCTGATAATGATATTTATCTTGAAACTATGGATCATATTTGATTGCTCTATGAATTTTACAAGCATTTCTGGCAGATATTATCTAGCCTATTTTAAAATCAAGACCAGAGAGAAATATTTATGTACAAGCTAAAATTCTTCTCTCAGATAAAAATCCTAACATTACAATAGTGACAGCCAAATATTTAACTATGGCTACAGAAAAAAAGCTTAGATTAATAAATCAACATGTCTGAGTTGTGAAAGTTTTATGCAATATCTAGCAATTTATTTTATGTGATAAAGTGTTTTACTTATGCCCAATGTTTTAAATTATATCTGCAATTTGTTACTTTTATCTGTTTTCTGACTCCTATAAAATTACCTAAGGATGCAAGATTGACTAAAATATTGCACAAGCTTTTTAAAACTTATTTTAGCAGAGTGTGTCCATTCTTGCCTGTTTAAAATATTTCCCAAATTCTCATGCAAAATGTGAACTTGATTACTATAGCGGTTGCTTCAGCTGATTGAGTCCATTTCATTGAACAAATGAACCTCTACTACACAGAACAAGTGGAAGATTTGCAATAAGGATGAGAAAAGCTTTTGATTTTACAGTAATAATTTCTCTTTTCATTCTTTTACCACTAAACAGAGTGGTCAATGCCTGGAACGCCCTACCAGACTCTGTTGTTACACCTCAACCCCTCACAGCTTCAACCTCAAACTGTCTACCGTGGACCTCTCCCCATTCTTAAAGAGGTCCTTAAAGGGGGTGTGCATAAGCGCACCAGTGTGCCTACCGCCCCTGTCTTACCGTACCCATTTATCTGTATTTACTTCCTTTGTTCTTGTTTATGTTCATACCTATGCTTGTTATCTTGTACATGTTTGGCAAACAAATAAATAAAAATAAATAAATAAACCTGGAGAGTGATCAAGATGATCCTGAAAATCACTCTGATTTTGCTTCAGTCCATGGAAAAATGCAATACAGGAAGGGATTTTTGGAAATTCTCTAGAGCTTTTTGCAATGACTTCCCAAAACCACAAATGTGAGTTGGGGCAATGAGGCCAATTAAAGCTGTGATCTCAGGGAACTCTATACACTGCATTTATCTTCCGGCTTTCCCTTTGAGAGCTTAAGATGATACACACGAAGACTTTCCTTCATTATGTGCCTGTTTAGTAAGCTGTGTTGAGAGAAAATAGCTCACTTAGTGACGCCCAGCAATCTCCATATTCAAGTGGGGACCTGCAGCTGGGTCTTCTCATACAGGTCGTACATTTTAACCTCTACGCTATAATGAAACGCACTGTAATAGTCACTCAGTAAAACAGGATAGTTATTAAGAGACCAGCAGTTTTTCAAAGTGGTAGCAATTACTGTGCCCTGGTGGCATCTACTATCTGCTTTTGAATGAGCAATCCTTTCTTTCAGGGGAAGTGTATTATGTGAACATAACCGCTTCTTATTCAGTAGCTGGCACCGCTATCATAATTGCAGCAGAGATGGGAGCAGGTTCTTTCTCTGACCTCACAGCGGGAATCAGGCTTTTCAAAAAAAAAAAAGAGCTGATTTTTTTTTAAATCTATTGTTTTGGACATCCCTACTCCCTTGCCTTTTGCTAACAAGGTTGACAGAGATGCAGTCACCAAGAAAATTACATGCATCAAAGAGGCGATTCAGTCCAGAAGTGCAATGGGCAGTTAAATGACCAAATGGGGAAGGATTTAAAAAAAAAACATGTTGGTACAACTGCCAACACTTGCTATATGAGACAATACATCGGACAGCTATTTAATATGGAACAGGCAATAGCTTTCAAATTGTACGGCAGATCCTTAACCTTTCTCTGAAAATTTGCTGGCTTATAATTTGCCTTTTGTAAAAATGTGTACTTTCATGGAAGGATTTAAGATGTTCTGAATATACCCTCACAGCACTCTCCAACATGGCAATTATGAGATTGACCAACACTTAACCAAGGCTTTCACGTCAATATCCTCATATATTACTTCTGCAAGGTGCTGAGGTTTGCACTATGTATGCAAAACATTTAGGCACATGATTTGATGTAGAAAGTGTTCCCTGAATGTATAAGATTGAAAATCATTCAAGGGTGGGTGGGAAAGAAGCACATTTCCATGTGGTTTGCAAAACAACATATCTGCAACACAACAGGGGGAAACAGCTAGGATAAAAACAGTGCAAATTTCTAAACAGTGGTACTATGCAAATAACTATATTCTAATCTCATTTACATGCATTTGCACACCCATCCTCAATTACCCATTATATGAATTGGGAAAAGCATTTACCTGCTCTCATGTTAGACACTGTGGAAAGTGAATTCAGTTGTGCATTACTTCTGATACCCAACTTTAAAAAGTGTGTAAACTGCAAGAGTGCTTTTTAAAATATAATCTCTCTACATATAAGCAACATGTGTATGTGTGATTAACCAAGATATTAAAAATGCTCTGCAGCAGGAACTTTTCCTAACCTATCAAAAGGCTGCACTAGCAACAATCGTCAATGTTAGGCACAAAGATTTATCAGCTGGTACTGTTAGATTTGCATGAAGAGTCAGACGTGGAGTGCTTCAGTGAAAAGTTTATTAGTGACTACAGCTCATAACAGACCCGATTTGGCTGGGCTGCGGCTGCTACTTATAGCCAGCAGCCGCAGTTGCCAGTCAATCAGAGTGCAGGGTTTTCCTGCACTTTTTAAACCAATCATTTCTAACATTTTACAAGAACAGTTCAAACTTAACCAATGACATTCAAACCTGCATACATAACAGGTACCATGCATGGAGTCTTTCTAAATGGATGATTTGGCCATACTAGCATTTTTTACCCTATAATACTTTATAAAACATATGTATCACTGACTTTTTTTTAAAAGAATATTTCTATTAAGTATCACATACTGGTGAATTTTGTTTTTCAAGTTGCTTGAAAAATACCTAAGACAGAAGAGATCTTTTCTTTTGAAAATAAAACCACTGATAACACTCAACACTCGCTTTAAAATCCTGACCATCAATGCTGCAATTCTATTCTTTTGCTGAATCATTTTCTTCCCTGAATTAGACACATAGATAACTTTACCTAGTTATATCATACCACCCAGATCTGAATGTGTGATACAACCATGGGAGTTCAGAACTGCAAGGGAACCTCCATCAATGTAGCTTTTGGGTTGGATACAAGGACCTGATGGCATCAGAGGGCAGATGAAGTTATTGGGCCAAATGACCCAATATAATGAAGGATTGGTGCCAGATAATCCCAAAGAATTCTGGGCACGGGCAGGAGGCTGAAAACGTGTACACATTCAATTTTGACGAAACTGGTTTGTATACCTACTCCAAGATAAAATGTGATCGGGCCTACCTCCTTTGCCCAAGCTGGCTTCTCAGTGGCGTTCATCCCTTCCTTGTAATGATAGAGAGGCTTCTTCTCGGTTGGTCTCTGTTCTTGTCGTTGTTGCTGCTGTAAAGAAACTAGATAGTCCCGTTCTTGTTGCAACTGTCGCTGTAGCCTCTCGGCTTGCCGTTGTTCCTCCAACTGCTTGCGCTTGTATTCCTACCAAGACATGTGCACCACACAAAAATTAACAAAGCCAGAGAAGAGTATGAAATTGTGGGATCCCCTCCCATCGTCAAAACGCTACTGTGAGGGAACAGCCATGTCTAAAAAGTAGATGTTTACTGGATGAAAACATTAAATTAACATGCAATGGTTGTGATTTGTATGGATTTCAATATTCGTTGTGTTTGGCTAATGTGAACTTTTGGCCGGGCCCTTACCAAAGAGCAATTTAAGCTCTCAACTCCATTTATTCTGCATATACACAGTATTTACTCATTGCCCATTCCTAATCAATTTCATTACAATTTCATTTGGTAACACTCATCACAAACAGGTATTTATTTGATCTATTTGAATGGGATTCAATCTCTATTCAATCTCATTTTAGGCTTTACATATAAAGTGACTTTAAAAGGTGGGGGAGACTTCCACAAAGCTTAATGTGTAGTATTTCTGTGACTCTGTCAGTTTAAACGGGATGAGATAAGTTAAGACTGTGTCTAAAGGGTCCTTAAAATTATGCTTATTTAAAATATGGATATACAGTACTAGCAGCTATCAGGGAAGTTTAATCACAATACCTTCAAAGATGCTATCATTGACACAAAGAAAACATTAAATCTGAAAGGCATTTATTGTTAAATCTAATAAATTTCATTTTAATTGACCGCTAGTGCAGAATTATCAAAATGGCTGGCAGTAAAAGAAATCTGTATACATAAGTTCGTTTGCTTGTTCTATTGTTAACAAGGGAATAAAATATAAATATCACTAATTAATAGAATGCTGGTTTTAAAAAAAATCCCTAAATTACAAATCTCAAATACTGACAAGATGCAACTTTGATCTAGGAGAAGGGACAATGAAAGTACAAGGGAATATTTGTGAATCTGTCTATTTAATTTTAAAATGCAGTGGTACACAATCCTCCAACACACACTCTTCCATCATGAATGTAAAGCCTATAAAGAAACATGCCATCAGATTGCACAAAGTAGAGAAGTTAGAAAGTGTGTGGATATTGTATTATGGGACATATTTCTAGGAGATTTCATTTAATTCTCAGTAATGAGTGGAGAACGGAGATGTACAGATGTGCAAGCCAGGACTGCATCCCCAATTATTAATAGGCAATACAAACATTCAGAGTTCTTGGTAGGATTGCATTCAGAAACTAATACAGCATGCTATCTTCTACTCTGAGACAAAGTTGAGCCTTAGCAGCCCAACTTCTCCCAGTATGGATTAGCTTACTTTTAGGATTGCCACTTGTGCAGAGCAGGAACTCTCCCTCCAACTGCATCCCCAATTATTAATAAAAAGGCAATACAAACATTCAGAGTTCTTGGTAGGATTGCATTCAAAAAGAAACTAATACAGCATGCTATCTTCTACTCTGGAGACAAAGTTGAGCCTTAGCAGCCCAACTTCTCCCAGTATGGCTTTTTATATTAGCTTAGCCTTTTAGGATTGCCACTTCAGATGTTCCCTCCACCAAAAAAATCCTTCGTTTACTAGCACCTTTTTCCATTCTTGTTGTTTTCTGATCTTTATTTCCTTCTCTTTTCTTTGGTAGTCCCCATTAACTGTTACTTTCAGGCCACAAATAGAAAGTAATACTGCTTATTGGCATTGGAAGGATCTTCCAAAATCAGGATTTCAGATTGTGCTTATTTCTCAGAAACTCTTCTCTTTCTAGCCAATTAATTGGACTTATAAACTATTGTTATTTAAGAATTAAATTCAATTGGCATATATGCTCCAGGATGACTATACCTATATTCAGTTATAGGCTGTGCCCGAAAGTCTCTTTCTCCATAAGTTTAAAGCACATCTTGGATGAAGAAGGTGTAATAGTAAAAACAAACAAACGAACAAACAAATAAACTAGACTGAAATTCTGGCCTAGGATGTCCGTGTTTTGTTCTTGGTAGAAATTTAGTCCATGAGGAGCTAAATTTGGAAAAAGAAAACATTATCGGAAGATGTCTTCAAGCATTCAGTAAAACGTTACTTAAGGCTTAGAACAGAAGTTGGCAATGCAACACACAAAGCACTAGCATGCTCATTGGATCCCCCAAGAAATAAACTGTCCAAATTTCACATTAAAACCACAACTATACTGCACTAATCTTGCAAGATTTGGGGACTTTTCCAATAGCCTGTGCACAAGTTTAGCGGTTCTTTTCATGAATGCTTGGACCGTGATCCCAGGTAACTCAGTAGCCAAAAGCTGGGCAGCTGCTGTCTTATAAGCTCCTGCCTTCTCTTTCCTATTCAAAATAAATTGTAAGCAATTTGCAACTGAATCTGTATCCTGATTAAAAGCAAAGTAAACTGCATAATAGGTTAGTCCCAACCTTGGTGGCATGCCTTCCACCCCCATTATTTGCAGATTCTAGAAATATTAATAAATGCCAAATTGACCAACATTTTAATACTTTCAAGTATAAAAATGGGAAGAAAAGGTGGCAACCCTATAAAGGCTGATAGCATGCTGTTTTGCTATAGACAGAAAGGATGAGAGAAAGGACGTAAGATGGATCCTGCCTCCCCATTACCAGAAGTAGAGCTTGTTCCTGCAGTAACTGCTGCTGCAGGATCTCTAACTGCCTCTGTTCTTCCTCTAACTGTCGCCTGATGTATTCCTGGAGATGGTGGGAAGCAGGAAGCAGAAAAAGGAGAGAAAAGGGAGAACCATAATTCCAAAGGCAAAAAAGCTGATTGTAAGAGTAGGAGAAAAAAAAATCACATAACCGTTAAAGATTGCTGCTTGATAGTGGAGGGTGGGAGCAAAAGGAGAAAATAGAAATACAGTGCAATGCATTTGGCGAAGCAAAATTCTTTATTGGCCAAGTGTAAAAATCACACAAGCTGCAAAAACTGTTGCTGAGAGTCTTGTTTCACTTAATGCTGAATGTACATTATGCATAAATATACTATGGTTGTGAAACATATTCCCCATTGTGTGCCTCTTTACTCTCTTGTAATCCCTTTCTCTCGAATGAATGTAAATGCAGACATTAATTCTTTTCTTGCTAATTATCCCAGCGGTCAGGGGAGCATTCCAAAGGAAGGAATGCAAAAAGGGGGTATAAGAGTTGCCCCTTTTACTCAGCTTCCTCATGAATTTAATTCCAGAAATCCTGTGGCTTCACTTGACCAGCATCATATCTTTCTGATACTTTAAAACAGAAGGTCATGTCAATAATAGGATGACGAGTGGTTAGAATGCAGAACTGCAGGCAACTTCAGCTGACTGCCGGCTGCCAGCCGTTTGGCAGCTCGAGTCTCATGGCTCAAGGTTGACTCAGCCTTCCATCTTTCCGAGGTCGGTAAAATGAGGACCCAGATTGTTGGGGACAATATGTTGACTCTGTAAACTGCTTAGAGAGGGCTGTAAAGTGCTAAGGAGCGGTATATAAGTCTAAGTGCTATTGCTATTAAATTGGGTCTCTCAGGCCAATGCCAACATCTCTATACAATATGAAGAAGTTGGGTCATACTGAACTTCCTTTTTGACTGGTAAGTCTGAGTTTGGGACTTAGAAAGCATCATGCACTTTGACAAAAATTACAATCATTTGGATCTGAAGCTTGTCACCTGCTCGTGTTCAGCCCGTCTCCTTTCCTCTTCTCGCCGTAATTGTTCTTCATAATGCCGCCGTTGCTCCCTCTCTTGTTGTTTTCTTAGCTCCTTCTCTCTCCTTTGCTGCTATAAAGGAAGGCAGGAATAAATTATTAAAGTCAACTAGGAAAACCGCGTAATTCTTGTTGGTTTTGAAAACCAAAAACTCTACAGAGCAGAAAGAAAGCAGAAAAATAATGTTGGCTAAAGGTAAACTGGCAACTAAGCAGCATTGCTATCAAAACTCCTCCATATGCATCGAGACCACAAGTTTCCTGAATTCCAAGTTAACCATCTGAGAATTATTTCTGGGAAAAACATATATCTGATCCATATCAGCCTGCTATCTCAGCCAGAGAATAGATGTATTTTAGCTGTGGCAATTAATGGAGTGGATTTCAGCATAAAGAAATACTTTTGACAGAGTTTTGGGCATCCTCTGGCTACCAAATAAATGGATCGATGTTCTAAGAGAACTCAATGTCACATGCTAAAGAAGTTGAAGATGTGTCACAATAAAGTTTAATTTCTCTCTGACTTGATGGAAACTTGCATTCCTGGATCCCATGCCTAGAGCAAATTGATCTATTTCAGAAGTATACAACCTGAATACCGGCCTGTGCTGAAAGCCTGGGGTTTTGGCCTAAAACAGTGGTCATGATGTACAAAATCAGTTCTTCAATGCCTCTACAGGTAGTCCTTGACTTACGACCTAAGTGAAACAGTTGTTAAGTGAATGTTGCCCCATTTGTGGTTAAGTGAATCACTGCAGTAGTTGTTAGTAACCCAGTTGTTAAGTGAATCTGGCATCCCCATTGACTTTCCTTGTCAGAAGAGTGAAAAAGGGGAATCACATGTCCCAGGGACACTACAACAGTCATAAATGTGAATCAGTTATCAAGCATATGAAAGTAAATCATGGGGATGCTGCAATGTTCATAAGTCTGAAAAATGGTCAAAAGTCACTTTTTTCAGTGCTGTTTTAACTTTGAATGGCCATTATCTAATGGGACTATCTGTATTATATCTAACAGCCACTAGTTGAGGGTTCTCCATGTCCCCAAAGTTAGAGATAATGTGGTAGGACCAATAGAACCAATATTGAACAAGATCATAAATCTCGTGCATCATCTTCTTTTAATGACCCCATAATTCCTTATGGAGTGGAGCCCGGGCAACTGAATGGAGCTGAGTGTTTACTGGCCAGATGCCCTTCCAGTCACCAATGCTTCATTCAGCAGATATATTCCCATTGTGCCCTGAGAGAGAAATATCTGCCTCTACCTAGGATTGAACTCACAGCCTCCTGATTGTGAGGCAAGAGCTCCACCACTAGGCCACTGCACCACTATCATAAATCTCGTATATGTAGCATGTACTTTAAACCAAGCAAGCAACAATGAAGATTATTTCTGCTGTATCTAATGGCTATAATAGTCATGTTTGTTCTTATACTGTCAGGGGAAAATCCGTTCAAGGAGACAGAGACAGGGAATGCATCACAAACCCACAAAAGCATATTATATGGAAATCATCTGAATTCTGAAACACCCGAGAGGTAGAGAGCAGGGGGAAGCATTCAAATCCAACAATCTTGACTCACATGTCCTTAGTTTCAGTTGAAGGACAGTCTTTTACATAATAAGCCCTGCCTTATAATGAGAAATACCTATTCTTTATACCAATATATGAACAATAGTAAAGTTTAATTTCCCCTAACCCCAACAGCACATTCTTTATTTAGAAATTAAGAAGTGGTTTAGAAACAACAACAAAAAAGAATATTAAACCAGTGCAATCAAATTTGTGGAACTTAAGTTCAGTAATAATATCCATGAGCACCCAGTACAATATTAATGCGATATCAGGGGTTTTCAATTCAATGTGTGGAGTGTGAGGGATGGGTGTTTGTGTTTATTTTCATAGTCATAAATTGTACACTGAAGATGGTATTTAATTTTGTTGTATGAGGTGCAATGACAATAAAGTAAAGTAAAGTTTGTTCTCTAAAGATGCCCTCTGTAAACAGTTCAGGAAAAAAAATGGTTGTAGCCTTTCAAAGTTTTGGCCAACTTATCAGCTCATGGAATCTCACTTGATTGTTGGAGATTATAGGCAGGAGTTCTATTGCAGTGAGTCAAAGCTATGGTTTTCCCAGTAGTGATATATGGTTGTGAGTGCTGGACCATAAGGAAGGCTATATATGCTAAAGAACTGATGCTTTCAAACTGTGATGTTGGTGAAGACTCTTGAGAGCTCTGGACTGCAGGAAGATCAAATCAGTCAAACCTAAATCAACCCTGACTGTTCTTTGGAAAGTCAGATATGGAAGCTCAAATACTCTGGAAACCAAATGATGAGGAGAGAGGATTCACTGGAAAAGACCCTGATGTTGGAAAAGATTGAAGACAAAAGGAGAAGGGAATGGCAGAGGATGAGATGACTAGACAATGTCATCAATGCAACGAACATGGCTTTGGATGAACTCTGGTAGAAAGCAGAGAACAAAGTGGTCTGGCAAGCTGTGGTCCATAAGGTCATGCCCAGTTTAGTCACTGACAACAACAACAACAACAACAACAACAAATAAAGGAGAATATTTGTAGCTCAGAGTTGAAATAACCTTGGTTCTCACTGAACTTGCTTGTTTTCTTGCAGATGTTTCATGACCCAAACTAGGTAACATTACCACTGCTAACTGATGATGTTACCTAGTTTGGGTCATGAAACATCTGCAAGAAAACAAGCAAGTTCAGAGAGCACCAAAGACTCTTCCACAACAACAACAAAAAAACCTATTTATAGTGTGGTTGGTACAGAATGAAAGACAGGGGAAGAGCTTCATGATCTATGGCACTCATCAAGATTCTAATTGCATAGATTGTCTCGTACTTTTTACAACATTGCATTTATTATTCCCAAAATGTCAGTGGAAGGGTAAGGCTGACATTAAGTACAAACTTCATGGCAGAGCTCTCCTGAGTTATTAGTGCCACCTGGAGAAGGAGGACCTTTAGAGCTCTATTGTTTCTGTAAGAGCTAATATGCAATCAATCTATAATTTCACCATTTCATATCTATCTATCTATCTATCTATCTATCTATCTATCTATCTATCTATCTATCTCTATCCATCCATCCATCCATCCATCCATCCATCCATCCATTTAAACAGGTGTGTGTGTGAGTGTGTGTGTGTGTGTTCCAGCATAACTCTAGAACGCCTTGAGCAATTTCAATCAAACTTGGTACATAGATGACTTACCCTCTGGAAACAAATCCTGTAGGGGTAAGACACCCTAACACCCTTCGGTGTGTGTCTGTGCCTTAAGATGGCTTCTACTGTACAGCATAGTGGATTTGCCATGGTAATGGCTTCACAGTACTCCAATACTCCACAAGAGGGCTCCCTCTCAGCCATCCAAGGAAACGTGAGGTGATTGACCAAGTGCAATAAACAAAATGAAACACCAGCGTAGACAAGAAACTCCCAAGGAGAGGAATAGAAGACTTGCGACGCTGCGCAAGGGACAGTACAACAGCATGAGTCCCAACTACAGGATTTTCCTGTCTAATACAGGATTGGGATAAATAAATACCTGGGCAATGCCGGGTTATCAGCTAGTTATTCTATATTGAAGGAACTGGAGAAGATTAAGTCTGGAATAATCTAGAATGACTGGGTTTTATAACTAGGGAGAAAGTGACTCCTGAAACTGTTGCCACTGTGCCCAGGATGAGACTCGGGCCTTTCACCAAGCTGTGTTAATTTTCTTTAGGACAAATAAAAAAAAGGCTGTTGGCCTAGTCATTTGAAAGTCAAGCTGCTTTTTCTATGTTAGCAGCCCCTTTGTGGGGAAAATCAATACAGCCTCATAATTACATGCCAGTCGGGTCTGCGGTGCGAGGCATACTCAGTATTGATTGTAGCTATGGATGAGATGTGTCTACAATTGGCCTGGTGTGTCTTGAAAGAAAAATGAAGATGTGTAAAAACCCTTCAGTAATTGTGTCATTAAAGCAGGCTGACTGGCATTTGACATGTACAAGCAGACGGCTGACTGGATTTGGCTCTCTACTATTTTGGCTAACATGTAATTCCCCAATCACATCCTGAACATGTTAATGCTCTTGCCATATAAAATGCGAGATATATTCTTCTTTAAAGCAGCCCACGGATACGGCTCTCAAATGGCCTTTTCCCCCATTTTCTTTTACAAAAAGCTGCAAATGGGAGACTCCTTATCAGAGTCACCAATCTTACTGTCAGATGTTGGAAGCCGTTTTGATTTGTTGTTTTTAAATGGTGAAAAGCAGCAGTGCTTCCACTGAAAGCCAGAGGATTTTCTGCTGTTGCTAGTCAAAAATTCACAATTTAGGATATGAGATTTATGCTCCCCTCCTCCTTAATTTTCCACACTCCCATCGAAATCTGTGGGCAAGTAGCAATGTTGTTCTTTAAAAAAAAACAAATAAACAAAACAGATGTACAATGGTACCTTGGTACTCAATTGCTTTGAAATTCATCAAATTTGGTACATAATGCATTTTGATGTGAAAATTTTGTCCCGGTACTCATTGTTTGTTTGGTACTCAATTCAAATGCTACAATTGTTAGTGTGAGCTGTGACTCATTACATGGGAGGCATATAAATTTAATAAACAAAAATAAATAATATAAATTGAGGCACATCCCTACGCTGGATGTGGCAGAATGCGGCCGCGCGGGCTGTGATGGGGGTATCCCGATACTCCCATGTTACACCCCTCCTGCGCGACCTGCATTGGTTGCCGGTTGCCTTCCGGGTTTCCTTCAAGGTGTTAGTAACAACTTACAAAGCCCTAAATGGCTTGGGTGCAGGGTACTTGCGGGAACGCCTCTTGCCTGCATCACAGTCCAATCACCCCATGCGCTCCCATAGGAGGGGCCTTCTGGGAGTACCGTCGGTCAGGCATTGTTGGCTGGCGGCTCCCAGAGCTAGGGCCTTTCTGTGGGAGCGCTCTGTGGAACCAGCTTCCTGCGGATCTCGTTTGGCCCCTGATCTCCGCTCCCTTTCGCCGAGACCTGAAGACCTGGCTGTTTCAGCAGGCCGGCCTGGATTGACCATGGGGTGGGTAGTTTTAATGAGTTTGTCTATTTGTAATTTTATTGTTTTAGCTGTTTTGTAATTTGGACTTGTTTTTATTTATTATTTTATTGTATATCCTTTTGTATGTTCGCCGCCCTGAGTCCTTCGGGAGTAGGGCGGCACACAAGTCTAAATAAATAAATAAATAAATAAATAAATAATAATAATAATAATAATAATAATAATTATTATTATTATTATTGATGAATTTATAAACTATTTAGTCAGTCAAAGTGGTAAAGATATGCAACAATGGAGGCCAATACAATAACAACAAACCAAAATATAGAACATAGAATAACAGGTTTGGAAGGGATCTTGTCTGACACCCTTGTTCAAATAGGAGACCCTATACTATTCCAGACAAATGACTGTCAAATCTCCTGAAGATCTCCATTGATGGAGAACTCACAACTTCCAGAGGTAAGCCTTTCCATTGATTAATTGTTCTCACTGTCAGGAGATTTCACTTTAGTTCTAGATTGGATCTCTCTTTAATGATCTTCTACCAATAACTTCTTGTCCTGCCCTCAGGTGCTTTGGAGCATATGTTGTTCCCCTCTTTGTGCAGCAACTAGATTAAGGGTGTTGTAAACACAGACTAACTGCAGCCACACAATTCAGAGCAATAGACTATGTGGCTGCAATTAATACCAGTGTCATAGGTATCAATGTGAAAAAAGCACACATACACAATCTCTATCTGAAACAATGGTCTCCAAATCTTCTGTACAACTACATAACTATTGAAAGTTTGAGGACTTACATATCACTTAACAGATCAAGAACACTGTTTAAGGACCCAGATGGGTCCTACCCATTCTTGTGGGACTCCCCATTTAAATAAAATTAAATTATTTTTTCAAACAGAACAGAAATTGCTAATATTTTGTTAAATTTACATGCCATGATCCATCTTGCCATCAGGCGAATCTAGGCAGCTTACAAGAAGATAAAAGCAACAGTGTAAAGCATTAAGTTGTTAAAATGATAAATATTGACATTAAAATTGAAAAAGATGGCTAAGGAAGGAAACAATATACAGTCGGGTGGAGGTTAATCCACCAACTACTTCCAGGATACAATGCCCCCATCAGGACCACAGGCCAATCAGCAGAGCCATGGTTTATATGCTTGAAAAAGCACCAATACTCAATAGATTTTGTTGTACTTGCTCCCACCAGAAATCAGAAACGTTCTTCTAATATTTTGTATGAGAATACCAAAATCTTACTGCTCTCTCAAGACTTTTTGCCATTAATAATGTTTTTGGGGCCCACAGTAGCTGATCAGCAGTGATTCACAGATCACAGTTTAGCAACTGATCTAAAAGAAACTATATGTTTCAAATAGCACTCTATTTTCCAACATTCTCATTCCCTTCATTTTTATGTTCCATCCAATTATACCACTTTTCCCATATCTTGTAATAATCTGTATCTTCTTTTCCATTTAATTTGAGAGTTAGTCTCTCCATTTCAACACATTCATACATTTTATTTATTACTGTTTGTATAGGCGGAATTGTAGGTTCTTTCCATTTTTGCGCTAAAACGATTCGAGCCGCTGTTAAAAAATGTGCAATCAGGTATTTGTCTTTTGGAGGAAACTTTTTCTTTATCATTCCAAGTAGGAACAATTCTGGTTTCCACTCCAGCTCACAGTTCATCACATCCTCAATCCAATTTTTGATTCCTGTCCAATATTTTTTGATTTTAGGGCATGTCCACCACACATGGTAGTAGGTTCCTATTTTGTCTTGACATTTCCAACAGTTTGGGTTTGCCTGGGGGAATATTTTTGCTAGTCTAGCCGGGGCCAAGTGCCACCTGTACATCATTTTATATTGATTTTCCTTGTACGCCACTGACTTTGTATATTTTAAATTTTCTTCCCAAATATCTTCCCAATCATTTAAATCTAATTTGTATCCTATATTTCGCTCCCAGGCTACCATTGATCCTTTTGCTAATTGTCCTGCTCTTTCCTGTTCTAATAGTAATTTATATAATTTGGATATCAACTTTTCCTCTAATCCCAAGAGTATTTTGTCCAGATTTGTATTTTTTGTTTCTATCCCATATTCCTTTATATCTTTATTATATCCTGATTTAATTTGTAAGTAGACCCAACTATCTATTAATATACCTTGTGTTTCCAAGTCTTGTTTTGTTTTTAATTTTCCATCTGTGTCCAGTATCTGATAATATTTAAGTTTTTTATTCAAATCCATTGTATTTGGATTGAAGGTTGCTTCCATTGCTGAAAACCACCTTGGTATTTTTGTATAATTTTTCTTTCTTATCTCAGCCCAATTTTTAATCAATGCATTACGTATTATATGTTTTGTAGTATGTTTTTGTCTTTTGTCCGTCGGGTTCCATAAAAGTGCATGCCATCCTATTTGTAAGTCATGCCCCTCTAGTGTTAATATTCTCCTATTTTCTAGTCTGACCCATTCTTTTGTCCATAGCAAGCTCATGGCTTTGTAGTAAATTTCCCAATCTGGCAGTCCCAATCCTCCTCTACTTCTATCGTCTTGAAGATATTCTCTCTTTATCCTTGCCCTTTTTCCCATCCAGATAAACTTCATTGTCATCTTATTCAATTCCATAAAAACTTCTTATTTGTTAATATTGGAATTGTCTGGAAAAGGAATAAAACTTTGGGAAGAATGTTCATTTTAATTGTTGCAATCCTCCCTAGGAAGGATATTTGCAATTTGTTCCAGATTTCCAGATCCTTTTGATTTGTTCTAAAATTTTTATATAATTATCTTCCCACAACATTATTGTTTTTGCCCTTATCCAAATTCCTAGATATCTTATTTTATTTACTATTTGTAACCTCATAATCTCTTGAGCCTCTTTTGTTTAGAAATTATCATATTTTTAACTAGTAATTTGGTTTTTCCCCTATTTACCTTTAAGCCTGCTAATTCCCCAAAATCATTTATTTCTTTCATTAAAATCGGCCTGTCTCTAAAGGTTCTTCTATTATAAAGGCCATATCGTCTGCAAATGCTTTTTTGTATTCTTGATTTCTGATTTTTGCTCCTTTTATATTTTCATTTCCCTAATTCTAATTAATAGTGTTTCTAATACTGTAATAAATAGTAGTGGTGATAGTGGGCAACCTTGTCTGACCCCCTTTTCTATTTTAAACATTTTAGTGGTCTCGCCATTTACTAATATATTTGCTTTTTGGGTGTCATATATTGCATTTATCATTCCTTCAAAATTTTGTCCAAATTTCATTTTATTAAATTGCTGTTTCATAAAGTCCCAATTCAAATTATCAAATGCCTTCTGTGCATCTAAAAGATTAGGGCCATTTGATTGCTCGGTGGCTTTCATAATATTCTAATATATTTATTATTATTCTTATATTATGTCTAATCTGTCTTCTCGGCAAAAATCCATTTTGATCTGTGCTAATTTTCCCACTAATAATTCCTTTTAATCTTTGTGCCATAATTGTCATGAAGATTTTTATAGTCAGTATTTAAAAGCGATATTGGTCTATAATTTTTGATTTGATTACTATTTGTATCTTCTTTAGGTATGAGTGTTAGAACATTAGAATTCATAGAAAGCAGGAGATAGTGATGTAAGGTGATGTAAGAACTTGAAAGATGTGATAAAAGGAAATTTTACAATAGAGGTTAAACCAAGCGAATATTACCAGAAGAAATATTTATGATTATATATGACTGTAACTTCACATGGGAAAAGCATTTCCGATCTGCAACTAATGTGTGATGTATTTATGTTTATATGTGACTGTATGTTTGTATGTTGTTGCGTCTTTTTTATATTGTAAATAAACTTTTCTAATAAAAAAAAATTTAAAATAAATAAATAAAAGAAACTATAGTCTTGATCAGAAGATAGCAATAGTGTGAAAAATAATGGTTTTTCTGGGGACTTCTATTAATGAATTTCAAGCTTCATTTGAAGCATTACTGACTAATGGTATGACTAATGGCTACTAAGATGTATTTTACTAATATGAATTATTAATATTATACTGGTATATGCCTACATTTGCTTTACTCCACTTTCTCACAGTCCAAACTGCACATAATCTGCTCCTAGATGTAAATTCTTCCTGGATGTATTTTCCATTGTTATAGGCATTTATGCTGGCTGCGATATTACTCAGGGGAGAAAACACAAATGTGAAACTTTAAGAAACATCGCATTGGAAAGAAAGAGTGCACATGTCCTATTAACCAACAATCTCTGTCACTTCATTTTGCCTTATTCTGTGGCATCTAAGAAACAAATTGCAAGATGCAACTACAAGATTCTTAAATTGTGCTCAACTTCTCACTGTACTGTACAGACACATAAAATGAAGTTTCTTCTCAATAATAAGGAAATGGTTTGCCATTGCTTTCCACCTGGGTTTAGCTCTAACTGAAAGTTTCCCTATACAGCTTGCTTAGCTATCTGGGAAATGTCTATTGGATATTTAAGTTGTTCCCTCTATGATTGACTGTTGGCAGTTACACCTAAGGGAAGATCTGTTTGTCTATATCTGTCTATGTCTAAATCTATATTTATATCTATATCTCTATCTAGCTACTCTATCTATCTAGATAGCTGGCTATCATATCTGGACTGCCCATCTTTTTCAAAAAGGGACTCTGGGCAGTGTACAATAAAACATCAAAATATAGAAACAGTATATAAAAATTAAAATGTTTAAACTGAAATGTTAGAATTAAGAACTAAAACAATATATAAATACTTTTAAGCAGGCAGGAATAAATAAACCTTGTTAAAAATTAATTGACAAAGGCAAAAGAAGGGCTCTTGTGATATCAAGCAACCCCATGACTATATGCTCCTTTGGGCTTCCCATGAAGGCTGCAGATCTGTGTTTTAACCCCTTTTTGGAAGGCCAGGAGAACAATGGCTTGCCTCAACTCCAGGACAAGAATGTTCTATAGAGTGGGAGCAATGGCTCTTAGACCTCACCAGTTGGGAGTTATTTAACTGACATGGTCTGCAACATATCCTCCCTGCCTGACCAGGTGGGACAGGAAATGTGATGGGACTAAATCAGTTCTGCAGGTTGCCTGGCCCCATGCCATGTAGGCCTTTATAGGTTACAACTAACATCTTGCATTGAAAGATGAAAACACCCTGAAAGTTGCTTTTAGAGAGATGATTGCTGCATTAACATTTAGATACTCAGATGCTATTTGATACGTAATGCTATTTCTGTATAATGCAGTCTTCAGAACACTCAAAAGGAAGCTTTTCCCACTCTTAAGGCATAATAATATGGGCACAACATGCTTGACCAAGTCACAAGGAAATCTAGAAAATGCATTCATGTAACGAACTAAGCTTGATTAATATTAACCTCAGTGAGATATTTTGAAGTGAACGTTGTCTGCCTCCTGGCCCAATTTAACAAATTAATCGTGCAATGGATTAATTCAAGAATTAGACTGTGTTATATTAACAAGGGTAACAACTGACATTTTACTAATTTATTTATACAAAAGAAATTAAAGTAGCAAAGCCAGCTTCTCTACTATCTCTTTGGGTCACAGGGTGATCTAAAATGCTGGGAATATTGGGAGCTGTAATTCAAACCTCACCAGAGGAAGCTCAAATAAAGGTTTCTGTATAATTGTAAAGGCTCTAAAGTTTGGTTGCACACTGCAAAGCTGCATCCCCGCACCTTTACACTGTGCCAAGTAGTCAACATCACTTATGTTGCGTATTTCTTGGTCCACTGTCTGGCTATCCTGTCATGTTCTGCTCTGTTGGTCAGGTACTGAGTGGCTATGCTTCCCACCAGAGGATCAGCAGGATTGCAGTCTGTCAAGAGGGAGCAAATAGACAGCAAAACCTTTGAACTAGTCAAAGCAGGACTCCAAGTGTCTTTCAGGATATCCAGACAGATGACTCCCTGACTGTTGATGTTGCAGTGATAGATTCTAGTACGGAAAGTAACCTTTGGTGGTTTAAACAGATAATCAGATGAAAATGTGATATTCAGAAAAAATACACCACCTTCGTACACAGAACCTGGGGGACCTAGGATAGTAGATCTCCATTCGTAGATGTTATTGCCTTTAGGCCCAGCACTGCAGTTCGGAGGTGGATCCAGGGTTATTTCGGCTAGCTCCTTCTGACTTTTTTTAGCACTAGTAGATAGCTTAGCAGTAGTTTTGCTGGAGAGTTTGGTATTTTTCTTCTGCTGTGCTGCAGGAGGTTTTCTTTCTTCCTGTTCCTCAGGCTCAGGTGCTGGTGGGTCCCTCTGATCTGCGTCTGAACTACCACTGCTGGTACTTGGGCTTTCATCATCTGACCTTTGTCTATCACTGGACATCTTCGCAGGCGTCCTGTCCCGATGTTAGATTGGAGGGGAGGGATGGAGGGGGGAGGGAAGGGGAGAGAAAAATGTCCTTGGAGAGGGGGATGGAAGCAGTTGGGGAAATAAAGCAGCAGAGGATGCTCTGTGGCTGGGCAGTGTGGAACATTGAGAGTCGGGGGTGGTGGTGGTCTAAAGGTTTCTGTAATGCCTTTTTGGTCTCAGCTGCTCAGCAAACTGAAGCAACTAATACCATGCTGAAGAGCACATTTGCGGCATAAAATATAAATAAACTCTTTGGCCTTTTCAAAATGCTGAATTCAATTTTGATATGTTCATCTGGTGTGAAAAATCAGAACCAAACATTTCTTTTTAACTGTGATGCACCAGTTAACATTAGGCTGACTGTTAACCAAAATAATGCTGATTTTCTTGCATGGCTTATAGATAAATCAACAAGTTTTTGTGTGCCTCTTTAAATGAGCTATGTCACTTCCAACGGACATGGAGGGCACACCTGGATCACACAGTGCAAGCAGCCTATAGGTCCTCAAATGCAATTAAACACTTTTTTTACACTGGTGGAGGGCAATTAGTACCTGCGGCCTTAAAACTTTTTGAGGCCAAAACATTGGCACAAATTCTATATGGGGCACAAACAAGAATCCTTGTAAAAAAAGACTTGCTAGAACCTATACAAACCAAATTCCTGCGAGCCATCTTAGCTGCACCCAAAGGAACCCCAAATGCCCAGGTAAGAATCGAGACAGGCATGCCTCAAATTCAGGTAAGAGCCTGGAAGATGATGATCATTCATTGGCTAAAATGAATTTCTTCCCAGAGGGATTGACCCCTCTATACTGATTGATAACTACCCCTCCCCCTGGAAGCAGGTAATAGACCACAAGCTGGGCTCCTATGGACTCTCACCAGTATTCTTAATGTCCCTAGGCTTTGACCAAGCAAAGCAAGTAGTAATCAATAGAATGAAGGACATGGAGTTCCAAGAAGAATTAAATAGGTTGGCTTGCTACAGCAGGGACAGAATCAAACAGGGAGTGTGGGAATCGGCAAGGTATCTAAATGATCTGACTTTCCCAAAACAAAGAATAGCTTTCTTCAGAGCCAGATTTAATATTCTCCCATCAGCACTTCAACACCAATAGCAGAACGGGTATGTGTACGTGGTAAAGGAGAAGTTGAAGATATCTCACATGTTTATTGTACTGTGAGCTATACAGAGTTTATAGGTCATTGTATATTCTCCCCTTACTAGTGAGATTGCCAGGGAGGGCAAACAATTTTTATGTAGACTTTCTCCTCCAGGATTCAAACCCAGCTATTATGCGTGCAGTGGCAAAATTCTGTGTTGCTGCTATGTCCACTAGAAAAAAATTGGTTACAGAATGATAGCTGTCAATTTGTGACAATTTTTGGAGATAGAACAAACTTTGGAAAATGATATTTACACACATATTTATTGGCTCTCCACTCATATAAACCAGGGAGTGCCCCTAGCTGTTTGAGAACATGTATTTTCTTAGCAGATGTTTTGATCCACTATTAATGTATTATAATGTGTCAGTATTTTTATGTATATTGTAAATAGTGATGTCTATTGCTGGTCTAAGACCATAATAAAGTTATATTCATTCATTCACTTCTGGAAATGACAAAGAAAAGATTCCAAAGATTAGGACAGAGACATAAAAACTGAATGATAAGTAACATTAAATAATAAGAAACGGTATGCATGAACCACACAGTATGAATCATTCCTATTATGTGTATGATCACTTTTTGTAACCTGCCCATAAGCAATAACAAAGTGACGAATTTGTTTTATACAGACTGCCCTCTCTTGTGGCACACTTACTAATGGCTATACAGGTAGTCCTCAACTTACGACTACAACTGAGTGCACAACCTTGGCAAGGCTCGTTCTTATCAGAGATAATTAATTTGAAACAGCCTTTTAACTGTGACGGAACGGAATTTGTAAAGAATCATTAAAAGGTTTTGCTGTTACCTCTGTTTCGTGTTTGTTTCCTTGGAACAAGGTTTGGGTCAGAACAACCTGTAGTTCATGGTTATTTCTATGCAAGAAGATAGGTAAAGTGAGCACTTCTTCATCCAAAGTAACCAGAATTCTTCTTGGAAACGTAACAACTTCTCACTTGACTCTTCTTGCAAGACAGGTTCAAATACATAAAACAAAGCAGCTGCTTCTGGGATGTGTTTATCATGACATCTGAACCAAGCGCACCAGTACTCAGAAATCAACCACAAACTAGTGTTTCAGGCTCTAGTTTCTTTCCAGGGGAATAAAACAGAGTTCCTGCTTTGTATGCCATTATCAAACATACAATTATTCAGCACGGAAGCAATGGAGCATAACCACTAGCTGACTTTCTGTTGCATGCAAATGCAATTACACCTTTTCGTGCTAACAATTACCTAAGAATTTCAAAAACTCCCCTTCCTAGGTGGAAGGCAGGTTTGCCATCTGTTTGGGAGGCTGTAATCTGGATTCTAGCAGGGGGTTGGATTTCGTGGCCTCTTGTGACTTACGATTTTACTTCTCATCTGCTACTACTTACTGACGATTGCTTTCCAAAAAGAAATCAATCAATATTATAGGGGACTGGAAATGAAATAGGCGACTGGAGGCTAAAACATATGAAGAAAGGTCACAGGAAATGGGTATGTCTAGTTTAATGAAGAGAAGGACTAGGGATGACATGATAGCAGTGTTCCAATATCTCAAGGGCTGCCACAAAGAAGAGGGGGCAGCATGTTCTCCAAAGCACCTGAAGGCAGGATAAAAGGAATGGAAAGTGATCAAAGAGAAACCAACTTAAAGGAGACACTAAGGAGAAATTTCCTTATAGTTAGAACGATTAATCAGCGGAACAACTTGCCTCCAGAAGCTGTGGTGCTTCATCGCTGGAGGCTTTTAGAAGAGATTGGACAACCATTTGTCTGAAATGGTATATAGGGTTTCCTACTTGAGCAGGTTGAACTAGAAGACCTCCAAGGTCCCTTCCAATTTTATTATTTTATTATATTGGCAAGATGACTTGCAATTCCACCTTAAACCCATAGGGATGGAGTCACAAGCCAGGGCACAGAACTGGGGTTCTCAGAGGACTGGTGTGATCTTCAGATGGCTCCATTATTGATTGAATCTCTTATGTGTACTTTTTAAAAAAATATTTTGATTGTGTTTGACATTTTTATGGTTTTATAGTTATTTTTGTTGCATGCTGCCCAAAATCAAATCTTGTGAGTTGGGCAACTGTATAAATTAAATAGCTAGATAGAGAAAAGATCATAGAGCAAGCATCAATTATTCATGATGAGGTTTATTTACCCAACTTCAGAAGTGATGCTTCAGGCCAAGCTTTTTTGATACTCTCCCCCCTGTTTCCCTTTTTCCTTTTTTGTTTCAAGGCACAAGGGGATCCTCCGTCTGCCACATTCACCATGACACAACTTAAATATTGATGAGGAAGCAATGTGAAGCAAAACACTCAAAAGCAAAGCTAGAATCCCTTGGGGGCTGTCAAATTTATGATGTTGTTCAAGGCTGTACAAAGATGAGATGAAATGATCAGCAGAAATTCAACTGAAAATGCTCTTTAACTTATGATACCTTCAAAGCAGCCTCTATACAACGTAGTGAAATAATTATTCTCAAAATGATGGTGAAGTCATGCTTGGGGTCTTTTATTTTATTTTATTTTTCTTTTCATTTTCAAGAAAAGCATATGCCTACTTATTCTGGAAAGGATTTGAGAGAAATGTACCAAACTATTTGGGGAACCATTTGTTTGGCAAAGCCACCAACCAACCAACCAACCAACCACTTTTTAATATTTTATCAACAATGTCTTCTTCTTAAAAAACAAAACAAAACAAGGAACTTCCTACGAACATAAGAACTAGTGGAAGACTTCTCTTTTCTGTATATATTTGGCTGAAAATTTGATCATATGTTCAACTTGATTTGAAATGAAATTTTCATTTGTCTTGGGAGCTTAATTAAATTTCAGTAGTCAAGACCACTAACTGTATTTGAAGCACAGTGTTATTTTAAATCAAAGGAACTTTTCAATTCCATGTTAAACTCTTGTGTCAAATACAACAGCTTTTCTTAAAAATGGATTAAAATTATGGAAGAGGATTTGGGACCTGCATGCAATAAGTCAAAATTTATCTGGAAAGGTCATTAAAAATTGAGTATAAAAATACTTCACAGGGTGTTAACCCCTGTAAATTGCATTACATCAACTGAAATATTTCCTGGCGCTGACAAATTGGTACATATTGACAATTCTGATGGTAAAACCAATTTCATTATTCATTTTTAGGTAAATGTTTTTGAACACACTGGAAACATTATTCAACCATCTTTGTTATTTGATTTACTGTGCTTTTATTATTCATATTGCCTAAGGCTAATGAGCTGTTGGAACACCAGAAATTGATTCAAATTTTCTTTTGGTGCCAGATTTACTATTATGAAACAACATTGGAAGTCCAAAGAACATTACAAGACTCGCAAGGTTTTGCTCATGTAAGCTTACAGTAAAGTAGAATTAATCCATCTGGCCATGCTTCCTGCCTGGATTACCTTGCTAGGCTGCCATCAGTCTTGCAGATCTCAGAGTTACATTTCTCTCCCTTCATTTTTACAGTCCAAGAAACTAGGTAGGGTCTCTTTTGAGATGTTTGCCATGCCCACATTCTTTCTGCAAGCTAAGCTGACTCTTGTCTGACTGTTCCCCAGGCTATGGCTTCACCCACTGTCTTCCAAGACCCTTATCACATACCATTACATTCATTTCTCTGACAATATCAGTGGGTTCTAGACTATAGAGAGCTGAGCTTAAACACAGGAGACTGAGGATCCAATGTCAATTTGGCCACTTCTGAATTGCTATGGATTATTAATGCAGGCCCTCCAAACTTGGCAACTTTAAGACTTGTGGACTTCAACTCCCAGAATTTATCAGCCAGTCCTCAGGCAGAATAAAAAAAAATAGATTGGGGAAGCTGTTCCATACGCCTTTCAGTAAGCCAGATCTCCATTTGAGTGCCTTCATTCTCACTCCGCTCTGCATCAATACATTTCATCATTGCGTTTAGTGATAAAGCACATGAAGTATTTACTATCCTAGGAGCTTTTGCATAAAGAGGGCCAGGCAGACTGGAAAAGAATTGAAATATTCTGTTGAGGAAGTCTGTGAAGATGGGGATACAGGAATTACTTCACTCCCATCCATACTTCTGCTCTGATGATTTCAAGATTATCCTTGAGACATTCAAGATCCTTTTAGGAGGCTACAAATACTTGCCTTTGACTCACAGGCTTTGTATTCTGCAAATAGATCTCCAGAATTGCTAACAGTAACAGGAATTATGTGTGTGTGCATGAGCACACCTGAAAATAATTCTCATACACATCTTCACAAAGCCAACATAATATTAGGACACACTGGTCCAACTTTAGGCCAAATACTGGCAGCGTTCTAGTTCTGATTTCACACACTATTTTCAAAGCACTGTAAAACATTCATTATAAATAGGCATTTAGTGAGATTTTATGGTAAAACATTTTGCAGAATATTTATTTAATGAGCTTGGCTGCTAGCCAGCTTTCCCAAATATCTTGTGATTAGCTACTTTGTTCTCTTTAAACATTTTAACAGATGTAGCTCTCCCAACTATTAGCTTCTTTGGGAATTCAGAGATGGCGAGAGAGAATTTTCAAATAACATTTAAAAAGTGCTACCATGAAAAAAACAAATCCTCCATACTATTCCTAAATATTCTCTTCTCACTAGCAGATCTAGTGCTTGTCAAACCCCCAAATGTTTTCTGCAAATATTTCAAGGTCACTTGAGAACACTATGGTTAGTTTCCCTTGTGTGCGTCACTTAATTAAGACTTCTTAGTGTTTGCCCCATCACAATAGACCCTGGTTTTCTGCTCAACTTGCTCTCTAATTCACCTTCCTAACGATGTCTGTTTTAATCTTTTCACTGCATTTTAAACACTGCTTTTGTTTCGTTGATTGAATGAATTCTGACCTCCTGCTCCCATTTATCTATTCGTTGATTTGACACCTTTGAATATAAAATACATAAAAACAAACCAATGAGGTTTTCCAGATTAAAAATGGAGGGCTTCTGTTTGGAAAGTAAAACAGGGTGACAAAATTCAGCAGTCCATCTGTGTTTGAAAGACAAAGGTCACTCTTTTGAAGACAGCAAAGTCCACATTCTGGACAAAGAGGATCATTGGTTTGAAGAGGGATCAAAGAGGCCATCTACATTAAGACTGAACAGCCCTCTCTCAACAGAGGAGGAGGGATATGGCTCAGTGGCTAAGATACAGAGTTTGTTGATCAGAAAGGTCAGCAGTTCGGTGGTTCGAATCCCTATTGCCACATAATGGAGTGAGCTCCCGTTACTTGTCCCAGATTCTGCCTAGCAGTTTGAAAGCATGTAAAAATGCAAGTAGAAAAATAGGGACCACTTTAGTGGGAAGGTAACAGTGTTCCATGCACCTTTGGTGTTTAGTCATGCTGGCCACATGACCACGGAGACATCTTTGGCTTTGTAATGGAGATAGGCACCACCCCCTAAAGCCAGAAACAACTAGCAGGTATATGCAAAGGGAACCTTTACCTTTACCTTATTTCCTGTTCACAACACAGGCATTTCAGCAGCTCCAAGAACATTCCACACCCATTTGTAGCACTATTCAGGTGACACCCCCACAGGGCAGAGACAAACCTCCAAATGGCCTTAACAACTGTGTTAATGAACAGATGACCACAAGGAATGTAAGTCCTTCCATCCTCCATCACCATTTAGTCAGAACTGAAGAAGCTTCCTGGATGAAAAGCAAAACCAAGTCCAGTTGCCTTTTGAAAAAAGCATCTTTGGGATAAGAGTCCCTCAAAGTGCATGGTAGTTGCCATATCACACCCTTGGTTGTGGTCACACCCTTAGTTGTGGTCAGCCTCATGGCAATGCAGACTCGTATCTGCAG
Organism: Naja naja; assembly: GCA_009733165.1. Classification (NCBI taxonomy): domain Eukaryota; kingdom Metazoa; phylum Chordata; class Lepidosauria; order Squamata; family Elapidae; genus Naja; species Naja naja. The sequence continues at coordinate 170,080,314 of CM019151.1, forward strand.
TAGCCTTTGTATATTGTATGATTAAGCCAAACTCATCAGATGTATTTTTGTTTTCTCTTGCAGGCTGCATTGTCCCTGCCAAGAAATCCTAAGAATAAAAATGGGCAAATATTGTGGGGCAGGATGACTGGTTCCATTCAATAACAAAGTCCATTTATTCAAAGACCTTGTCCAGTGATCTCAAGATACAGGCCGCTAATTGTCTAACTGTGACTGGGATGTGTGATTTCCATCTGAGTGCCCTTAACAGTATTACCGAAGTATCCCACGAAGGGGCTATGTTTCTCAGCATTTTTTATACTTAAATAACAAAGAGCTTGTCTGATTCAGAGGCCTGAGCTACAAGCAAGAGAGGAACATGATTCTCTTTCAAAAGCTAAGTAGTTGGGCATATGCATATGATGGGAAATTGAAAACTGGACAGGAATAATACATGAATTGAACAAAGAAGAGGCCTTTGTTAAATAATCATAGTCATCATCACCATCATCAATATGGTAATTTACACAGAGAAGCTCAACATTATGGTTTATCATCATCATCATCATCATAATCACCACCATCACCTACTACTAGCATTATCATTATTATATTTTATCATCATCGTTTCGATTGTAGTCAAGATACAGTAAATGTCACATTTATGTTATTTAAAGACTGAAATAATCATTTAAACATACAGAGTGCTAACAACATACAGGGTGTGAAATATAAATAGAAGATGTGGTAGGGAGTCTTATTTTAGGAACTTTGGGCTGTCTATAGTGTTATATGTAAAGAAAGAAAGTCAGCTCAGTTTTTAAGCATTGTTAAGTCCTGATTATACCAAATGTTATTGAATAATCATTCCACTAAACTGATAGGGAGGCAGCTGATAAACAAAACCTAGCAACCATTTTAAGTTTGAGATAAAGTTTGCAAGCAGTGGGGTATCTAAAATGACTGCAATGCCTGTGAATTGTTTTTTTTTTTAATCTAAGGCTGGAAAACAATTTTTATTTAGATCAGAGCAATGGCAAGTAGCCTTAGTTTGCTTTATTTCCCTGACATTAATTGATTATACCACACTGAATATTAAGGATTCTCTTTGACACATATATCATACCTGTTGCTGTTTGCTGAGAACTTAGATCAGCTCAAATTCTGCTCTTCTCTGGTCTTCCCTTGCTAATCTAATCTTGTCAAATTATCCTCAATTAAATGAAAGCAACATTTCAGGAGACAGATTATCCAATGACGCAAGCATACACTACAGATATCTGCGTTCATACTTAATTAAACATAGATGGTTTAAAACAGGGGTCTCCAACCTTGGCAACTTTAAGCCTGGAGGACTTCAACTCCCAGAATTCCACAGCCAGCAAAGTTGGCTGGGGAATTCTGGCAGTTGAAGTCCACCAGGCTTAAAGTTGCTAAGGTTGGAGACCCCTGGTTTAAAACACTATTTAACAAGCCACAATATCCTTATTCATGGATAACATTAAGACATAAACCTTGATTTGCAAACCATAGGGATTGGGATTACATTTTACATTAACCCAAATCCAAACTCTACATACAGGTAGTCCTCAACTTGCAACTTACATCGTTTAGCTGGTTCCAAAACTCTGACGATCGCACCCTGCCAATCACGTGGCTGTATGTTGGGTGTTCAGCAACCAACTTGCATTTATAGCAGTTTGCAGCATCCCTTGGTCACATGACCATCTTTTTATGGTGTTTTGGCAAAAACTGGCGTTAACTTCCAGTTTTCAGTAAAACCAGCCCATAGCAAACAATTGGTTCGCTTAATGATTGCTGCATTTACTTAATGACAGCTGTCACAATTTATGACTTTGATGGGCAGGCTCTATTAGGATTGTAAGTTGAGGACTATCTGTATCCATACGATGACACAATGTGTTATGAACTAGACGCAGTAGTTTTCATTGAATAAGCTTTAAAAAGCATAAAATTACCTCTTCCAGCCTCCGCCTCTGCTCTTTCTGCTCCTCGATCCGCTTCTGACGTTCTGCCAAGAGCTGCCTCTTGTGCTCTTCATTTTCACGCTGCTGCTGCTCCAGCTGCTGCCGACGGAGGGCCTCTGAGCGTTCCTTGTTTGCAAGCTGAAGTCGCAAAAAATCCCGCCTTAAGGTCGATTCTCCAGGCAGGTTTAGGATGGAGCTTTATTGGGGAGACAAACTTACATTAGTCCAGCAATACCTTTGCATTCACTATGTAAAAGTTGTTAAATCCCTCCCACTTTTCTGCTAGTCAACTCAACTCTTAAGATTTACCTGTGGCTTCCCGAACTTGGATATCTTCTTGAATATAGTCACCTACTATACATCTTCATATCCTATACATTTTATATTCTATACAGCAACATATCCACACTTTAGCCTTGAATAGACTGTTGAATCATAGGACTGAAAGGAACCTCAAAGGTCTTATAGTCCAACTCCCTGTTCAACACAGGAGACCTCTGGTCAAATGGTTGTCCAGTCTATTTTTATAAACCTCCAGTGATGGGACACCCACAGCTCCAGGGGCCAAGCTATTCCAGTGATTAATTGTTCTCATTGTCAGAAAATTTCTTATTACTTCTAGGCTGGATCTCTCTTCAATCCCATTATTTCTTGTCCTGCCTTCTGGTACTTTATTTTATTTTTATTTTTATTTATTTATTTTTTAAATTACATTTATATGCCGCCCTTCTCCGAAGACTCAGGGCGGCTTACAATTTTTGGGATACAACCCAATGCGCTCAGCAATAGCCTTCATTCCATTGTATATGCCTGCTTATTACTAAGCGGCATTTTTACAAAGTCAGCTTATTGCTCCCCAACAATCTTGGGTCCTCAATTTACCAACCCCGAGAGGATGGAAGGCTGAGTCAACCTTGAGCCTGGTGGGATTCGAGCCTACAGTAATTGTAGACAGCTGGATCTTAAGAGCAGGCATTTACAGCCTGAGCCACCAAGGCTTATTGAAGAATAAGTCAACCCCTCTTCTCTGTGACAGCCCCTCAAGTACTGGAAGATATTTACCATGTCTCCCTATCCTTCTCTTGGATAGGACATACCTAGTTCTCTCAATTATTTTGCATGCCAGCTTGCAAATTTAGAAATTGCTAAATTATTCCATGGCACCTTACAGAAAGCTCCCTCAATTGGTTGCCTCAGCAAGCAGAAGATTAAACTTAAATACCACATTCACTCACAGCAAAGCCAAGAATTTCAGGAGCCAAAATACTGTACAGTCAAAAATGGGATTTGATTTATCCATGAATGGACTTATCCACAAATATATACAAATAGGTTTGTTCCTCAGCTTTTTAAAAGTATCTGTGACACATTGGTATATCTTGTATGCACTTGTGTGTTAATTTCATCTGCGAATGAGTAGAGCCTCAATTTTTAAGCCAAAGGTGAAAATTAAAATATATGAAAATTTTGAGGGTTGGCTTATCCTCAGGGAGCACATTTTTCATAGTATGATTTAACTATGATACCAGTTCAAAATTCAAGGGTCAGCTTATCAGCTTATCCACAAAAATATATGGATCTAAGCATCTGAAATATTTCATTTGCTCGATAGTTCTTCCATTTATCATTTATCTAGCTGTGAAGCTAAAGTATTTTCTTGAAAATACTCAGGCTACTCTTTTTGAATGATCTATTTTGAAGCATTCTTTATTGTACTAGGGTGATGACACTCCAAGATAATTACATAGCCCAACCTTTGATGAATCAAAGGTTGGATCATCTGCATATAAAAGAACTGATATGAGGTGGCTGGCAGAGAACTTAAATTCATAAGCATGGAGAATGCCCAGATTGGAAAAAGACCTATCTAAACAATTTACATGGCGAATTGATCTTAATACCAACAGTATTTAGCAATAGCACTTAGGTGTAATATAACACTTCACAGTGCTTTACAACCCTCTCTAAGCGGTTTACAGAGTCAATATATTGCCCCCAACAATCTGGGTCCTCATTTTACTGACGTAACAAGGATGAAAGGCTGAGTCATCTTTGAGATTGACAGCACTGAACTACTGGCAGTTGGCAGCGTTAGCCTGCAATACTGCATTCTATCCACTGCGCTACCATGGCTCTCCACTATGCCACCATGGTTCTCAATGAAAGTAGAATAGAAAAAGCTCCCTCCCCTTTATGAGACATCAAATAAAATCCTTATAGCTCCTGTTTTAATATTATATCCTGAAATAGATATCACCCAAGAGATTTTCAGACATTCAATCCTTCTATTCTACAAAAAGTAGAGAATAAACAGAGAACAAAAGCAGACATCAGAAAGAAGAAGAGAGAGAAGAGGCCACAGAGACTGGCATTTCCTCATTTATTTTCATACAATTTACAATTGTAAGAACGCAAAGTCTCTGCCCATAATTACAGCTCAGCTGAAGTTTTATTTCATTGTGTCAGCTTTTGTGACTAGTTGATGCCCAGTGCAGAAATACAATGGAGACAATTGACAAAAGCTTTTTATGGACTCAAAATTCTATTGGACAAAGCGCTTGATTCCAACATGTACAAATTTCACATATGTGGGAGGACATAGTTTCATTCTAACTCTCTTCTCTCTCTCTTAATATTTCTATACTCTGAGAGTCCCCCCCCCCCCGAAACAAGCTCTCCTCCCATGCAAGCCTTAGAGAAGGAGTTAGCAAAAACATTCAGCCCTAGGTTTTTCTTGGAAATTATAGCCAGACTGATCAAGTATTCTCTGCGACAGTGTTTCTCAACTTTGGCAGCTTTTTTGACTTGTGGACTCCATTACTGCCACTAAGGAATTTTTTTGCTGCGTATTTACGTCCCATCTATTGCAACCTTATTGGATGCACCCAAAAATGAGAGCAGAGTCAGAACAGGGACAAATGTACATTACCTGGGTTCTCCGGAGTCATTTTCTTCCTCTTCCTCTTCACTTCCACTGTACTCATATTCTGTCTCATCTAGGAATATAATTAAGGGTTAATGCACACTTGGAAAACCATCTTTAAAAAAAAAGGCTGCTGAAGTTTGGGTGGAGAAAGAAAACTTTCTTTTCATTACAAATTATTTCAGGTTAGATTCGTCTCAGCTTGAAATTCATCAACCATCTGAAAGAATGAATGAAATAGAGAAAAAGGAAGGTAGAGAGAGTTTGAGTGCACAGCAGGGTGTTTCTTCAAACAGGGCCTTCTATTGCATTAGGTCTACCTACTTCAGGTGCCTTCCTATTGTGTAAACTTCCATTCCTAGAATTTTCAAGCCAACATGGGAACTATCGGTACTATCGGTTGTTGTAAGTATATGGATCTACAACCATTTGTTTGAAGTTATGATGGCACTGAAAAAAGTGACTTACAACAGTTTCTCACATTTACATCACTGAAGCATCCTTCCGGTCCCATGGTTAAACTTTGGCCCTTGGCAATTGGCATTGATTTATGATGGTTGACACTTCCCAGGGTCCCATGATTGCCACCTGCAACCTTCTTTGTTTCCAAAAAGCAAAGTCAATAAGGGAAGCCGAGTTTGCTTAATGCCAGTCTGCTTCCATTAATAATCATGGTGATTCACTTAAAGACCATGGCAAAAGACGTCATAAATTGGGAGTGCATCACATAAGAACTGCCTTGCTTAGCAATAAAAGTTCTGGTTTTAATTTTAGTCATAAGTCAAGGACTACCTGTATTGAGAACAACTAGAAATTAGGATAATCTGTGTGGTTAGAAAATACTTTCCCTTGAAAATGTGTTAGAAGAAGCAGGTGAAATAGATTAATGAGAGTTTATAGCAGAACAAGCCATTTTCTATCTTTATATTGTTATGCTGAAACTTCTGGCCACTGAATAATATTCAGGATTAATATATTTTTCATTCTGTATTTCCTCCTTTCAAATGTAGAAACCACTGTTGCCAAACAATAAAAGTTTGTGTTCATCCAATTATTTGTCATGCCTGGGATATAATCTTCCATTTTCATGACAAAAGATGTTTAACACCACTTAACATCTGCTTGATACAATTCAAAGGGGGGTATGATTTGTGTCAGATAATAGAGGAGGAAAGAAATGGATGATCTCCTGACCCTTTTACATACTGCTTTTACAAGAATGGAGATTACAATATGTTAATTGCAAGTATTTTATAGTTAGTGATGTTAGTAAACCAGAAATACATTCACTGAGAAAATGTGTTCTATTAACAATCTGTCATATTATAGATTTGTTTAAATGACAGCAATCTTACTTTTTTTGAAATGTCTAAAGGATTATAGCATTAAAATTATAAAATAAGTGATGAGCCTATGAGTCAAACATAGATTCTTGCTGGCTTTTCATACATGCAAATAAAATACCTTCTACTTGCTTTGCTAATGGGAGCTGAGAGTAACCTTATAGGATTAAATTTTCCTAGAAAAGGTAGGTAGACAGATGGTCTAACATTAATATCTATCTAGCATTAGATTTTAAAAACATCTGCAAAGACCACTGTGGGAAGGAGAAGCTAGAGAATAGAGGTGGTAGCTGGTGCCTATAGACTGGGTGAAACAAGGCTCAATAGCAGTAACTAGGAGAGGAATCTTGGAGTCTTAGTGGACAACCAGCTAAATATGAGCCAGCAATTTGCAGCTGCAGCTAAAAAAGCTAATGAAATCCTAAATTGTATTAACAGAGGGATACAATCGAGATCAAGTGAGGTACTAATACCATTCTATAAAGCCTTAGTAAGACCAGGCCTGGAGTACTGCATCCAGTTTTGGTCACCACACTATAAAAAAGACGTTGAGACTCTAGAAAAAGTACAGAGAAGAGTAACCAGGATGATTAGGGGATTGGAGACTAAGGCATATGAAGAATGGTTACAGGAACTGGGCATGGCTAGTCTAGTGAAGAGAAGGAGGGGCTGCCACAGAGAGGAAGGGGTCAAGCTATTTTCTAAAGTGCCTGTAGGCCAGACAAGGAATAATGGATGGAAACTGAACAAGGAGAGATTTAACCTGGAAATAAGGAGAAACTTTCTGACAGTGAGAACAATCAACTGATGGAACAGCTTGCCCTCAGAAGTTGTGGGGGCGTCATCACTTGAGACTGTCAAGAAGAGATTGGACTGCCATTTTTCACAAATGGTGTAGGGTCTCCCGCTTGGGCGGGGGGGTTGGACTAGATGACCTACAAGGTCCCTTCCAACTCTGATTATCTGTAATTTGTAATCTGCCTACAAAGAGTTAAAGGGAAGTAGGCAATTCCAGTGGGCTGATGATTTCAATCCAGATACAAAGTAGATAGTCATGCTAAAATGGATTAGGCAGGTGCTGCTTGCTTGAAAGCTTTTAAATTTGTAAGTGGTCCAAATATCATAAATTTGTGTAAGAGAGAAAATGGAGGAAGAGTGCTAAAAAAAGTGCTAGAGTACATGCTATTACTCTGCTCAACGACTAATTCCTACAACACTGTCAAACTATTTACTAAGATTATATTACTATTCTTCTTCTCATCCTTCCTATTACCTATTTCCTTCACTACTTATGACTATAACTTTGTTGCTTGTATCTTTATGATTTATATTGTTTATTAGTTCCTAGTATGATTTATGTTGATTGCTTATTTAGTATCGTATAACTACCACTAAGGGTTGTATCTTATAATTCATGATGAATGTATTTATGATTACTATGATCGTGATTTATCATTTATATCATTTATATACACTGAGAGCTTATGCATAGAAGACGAATTCCTTGTGTGTCCAATCATACTTGGCTGATAAAGAATTCTATTCTATTCTATTCTATTCCATTCCATTCTATTCGTGAAGGATTCTGGAGTTGGAGCAAATCTGCACATTGCAGAGATCTCTCGATAGGGCTAAATATAATGGAAGAAAAGAAGTTTTATTTGCCATATGATCATTATATTAGATTAAGGTGAGTGATCTTAACAGGAAAGAAGGCAAAACATCATCATCATTAATACCTGTGAACTTGTGTGTATGTGTGCGTGCTTGTGCATGTGCATGCACACGTGCGTGTCTTCAGGTCAATGTTGATTCCTGGTAACTGGCTGGAAACATCCATGCATTCTGACAAGGTTTTTCAGAAGTGGTTTGCCATTGTATCATTCCCAGGGCTGACAGAGAATGATTGACCCCCGGAGACCCATCTGGCTTTGTGGCTAAGGTAGGACTTAACACTCAGTCTATCATGCTATCAGAGATAACTGGAGTTGAAAACTGGAGTGCAGGAAAAAAATATGATCTCACTTCTACTTCTGACACACTGTTTTATCTGAAGGGAAGAATAAACTTTTGCAATAGTATTCAGAGCAATTAGGTGGCTATCAATTTTATGTACAAAGCTTGAGGCTATAAAAGTAAAGCTGTTTTTTACTGTGTTTCATCAATAGTTTAAATGAACTAGGAAAAAAACTCTGTCTCAATCAATTTCTATGAATCCTTAGATACACCCCAAGGCAGTATAATAAAGTTGGTTTATCATTTCTGTTTGAAGGGTCTCCCCCTTCCACTCCGGTTCCACTTCGTGTGTGTGCGGGGTCTCCCCCTGCTTCCTTGGTTATGCTATGTCTATGTGAGGGGTCTCCCTCTTCTCCCTTTTTGTTATCCCTCATAGCCCTGGATCTGAGCTGGTCTATGTGTCTTTTCCAGTTTATACCGTCAATCATTTCCACCCTGTATGACCAGTATCCACAAAGGGTCCCCTGTGAGATTTTTTGCATATACTAGGTCCCCTGTTTGGAATGTTCGGGTTTTGCTAGAGGAGTCTACTGGTCTTTCTGGGCTGTATGTGGGGTGTAACCTGTCTAGGTGTGACCTTAGTTTTCTCCCCATTAGTAGTTCGGCTGGACTCTTGTTTGTAGTTGCACTGGGGGATATATGCTGTATGCTTAATATTTTGTCTATCTTTTCTTGTATATCCCCTAGCCCTAGTTTTTATAATTTTTCCTTTGTATATCTTACCATCCGTTCTGCCCGTCTGTTCGTCGACGGGTGTCCCGGAGCTGTTAGTGCATGCCTTATCCCATTTTGTGCTAAAAATCCCTCGAATTGTGTTGCTGTGAATTGGGGCCCGTTGTCGGATACAATTAAATCCGGCAACCTGTGTGTTGTGAAGTCTCCTGAGCTGTCTAATGACAGCTTCTGTGGTAGTGGATGTCATGATGCTCACTTCTAACCATTTGGAGTAAGCATCTATGACTATTAGGAATGTGTGTCCTTTAGTTGGGCCCGTGAAATCAATGTGTAGTCTCGACCACGGTCCCCTTGGTGGTTCCCATTCATGTTTAGGTGCTGTGGGAGGTGCCGGCCTAGATTCTTGGCAGCTTTTGCAAGTTGCCACACAGTCTCCTATCTCCTTATCCATCCCTGGCCACCACACATAACTCCTAGCCAAGGATTTCATTTTTACAATACCTGGGTGCCCTGCATGTAACATTTCCAGTACGCTTTCTCTTAAAACTTCAGGTATGACCACCCAATCCCCCCATAGTATGCACCCCTTAACAATTGAAAGTTCCGTTTGTCTGTTTCTGAAAGGTTTGGCGGCTTCGGTGATTTCAGTCTCTGGCCAACCTTTCCCTACCCAATTTAATATTCGCGCCAAGGTTGTCTCTCGTTGTTTCCCTCGCGAAGTCTGCTGCCGTTGCTGGTAGATTTTCTAATGTCTCTATTAATAGGGTGGAAGTGGTTGGTGCTGGATCTTCTTCTATGTTTGGTAGGGGGCAACAGCTTAGTGCATCTGCATGATTTATGTCCTTTCCGGGTCAGTAAATTAATTTGTATTTATATGCAGTTAAGAATTTGGGCCACCTTGTCATTCAGGGGGATAGTATGTTTGGCATGGCTTTGTTCCCTGTGATGATGCCCAGGAGAGGCTTGTGGTCCGTTACTAAGGTGAAACTTCTTCTGTAGATGTATTCATGGAATCTCTTGATTCCAGTGACAGCGGCTAGTGCCTCCTTGTCCAGTTGGCTGTAATTCCGCTCCAGTTTTGATAGTTTTTGAGTAGAATGCTATGGGGGCTTCTTTTCCATTGGGTAACTCGTGGCTGAGAAAAGCGCCAATGCCGAAAGGTAATGCATCACAGGTTAGGATTATCGGAAGCGTTTTGCTGTATTGTATTAGTATGCAGTCGGATGTGATCAGGTTTATTTCTTGGAACACCATTTCCTCCGGTTGCCCCCAGGACCAGGTTGCCTTTTTGTCAAGCAATCTGTGTAGTGGCTCTGCAATTGTCGCTTTCTGCGGTAAGAACATATTGTAAAAATTAATAAGTCCTAGGAATGCTTGTAGTTCAGTTTATTCGTGGGCCTGGGGGCTTCCTTGATTGCTTTGACTTTGCTCTCAGTGGGGTGGATCCCTTCATTGTCTATCAGGTATCCTAGGAACTCGAGCCTGCTGGCTGCTAATTGGCACTTCTCTTTTTTTACCTTGAGTCCCACTTCCTTGAATTTACATAGGACTTCCCTCAGGCGGTCACGCAATTGTCTTTTGTCTTTGGCTGATATAAGGACATCATCAAAGTATGGCACCACCCCTGTGATCCCTTGCAGTAATCGCTCATTAAACTCTGGAATACCCCTGGGGCGATGCTGACCCCGAACTGTAATCTGTTGCATTTGAATGCCCCTCTGTGCGTCACGATCGTTTGGGCTTCTGCCGTCTCAGGGTCTACTGGTAGTTGTTGGTAGGCCTGTGCGAGATCTAGTTTGGCAAAGACTTCCTCCCCAACAGGTGGTGTACTACAGGGATGGGGTATGCGCTTTGTTGTAGCACGTGATTCAGGATTGCCTTGTAGTCCCCGCAGATTCGCACAGACCCATCCGGTTTTATTGGTGTGACAATTGGGGTTTCCCACTTTGCGTGGTCAACTGGTTCCAAAACCACTTGGGTGATAAGTTTATCTAGTTGTTCATCTATCTTAGGTTTGAGTGTGAAGGGGACCCGCCTCACTTTTAACCTTATAGGGGTTACAGTTGGGTCTAGATTAAAAGAGATTGGGGACCCCAAGTACTTGCCTACTCTTCCGTTGAATACTTCTTGGAATTCTTCCATCAGGGTCTCCTGCCAATCCGTCTGTCAATGCTGTTTATTCCGGTGACTTTGATTCCCAATGGTTCAAACCATTCGAGTCCCAGCAAACTGGGCCGGTCCCGGTCTACTATAGTCAGCGGTAGGACTTTGGAATGGTTTTTGAACGCTATTCTGAATTGTCCAATTCCTAATACGGGAATTTGGTTTCCTTGGTAGTCTTTCAATGTCAGAGTTTGCTTTTTAAGATGGTTCCTGCTTATGCTTGGAATTAGTCTCTTTATAGTATCCCAGGATACCATCGACAAGTATAAGCCGGAATCCACTTCCATCTGACATGTTTGACCCTCTATCTTGACCTGGGCGTTTGTCGTGTTGGAGTGTCTGACAGTCACCGTCTGGTATGTTTCATCTCTCCCACCTGCAGTCTCTCTCCCTCGCCTGTTTCTCGTGGCCTGGTTCCAACGGCTTCCGGTTCTATTCTCTCTGTCCCGGGGGTTTGGGCTGCATTTTCGTTTCGGGGAATAATTCTTTGTTGCTCTGCATGCTCGTGCAATGTGTCCCTGCCGCTCGCAACGGTGGCAGATGGCATCTAGGAACCGGCATTTGGATTGTGGATGGTTCCCTTCGCATCCGGCACAGCGAAACTCTTTTCTTTTTCCATTCCGGTCTCTCGTTCTGAGTGGAGTTGATTAACCCCCTCTTCACCTCCTTCATCTTCCGACTTGGACTCGATGTCTTCGTGGTATGTGGTGGTTGTGTCTTTTGTTGATTCTTGTGGCATCTTATTCATTTTCCGTGTGGTGGCTGCCGATTTCTTGGTTGCTTCCACCGCGGTCGCCTCCTCGATTGCTTCCTTGAGCATAATCTTAGGCTTCATCAGTAGCCTGCTTTGCAACATTAAATCTCTCAGTCCCAGGACTACTTGGTCTCTCATAGCCTCATCCATGTTAATTCACACGCCCTGGCGATGTTCCTCAGGTTTGTGACAAGACAAACATTCACCTATGCTCGGGACCGTAGAATATGTTGTTTGATGAGGCAGGTAGATAGCTCATGTAGAATGCAGCTCGATGATGTGTGCGGCCACGCCATAGTGATTCGTCTAATACGAGGCCTTCGTTAAGCAGCATCTCAACAGGTGTGCCGACAGACCCTTGGCCATCTTAAAACTGCAGAAATTGTCGCGAGTCGGGCTCTCTTTGTTGTCTGAAGAATCTGCTGCCTGGGTAGTCTCCTTTGTGAGGAACATTTGCGAAGCGACCATCCACATTACTTCCGGCCATCTCGTTCAGTTTGTTTCCGGATTTCCTTGGTCACCGTGTGCTCGTTGGACCTTGTGTTTCAAGATCCCACCTTCATTGCCAGTGTTGGATCGCGTGGAAGTACTCAGTTCTAATTCAGCTTTTTATTTCTTGCTAGGAATAACAGAAAAAAAGGACTCGCGGAAGAAGCCACGGCAGCCTTTATAGCCAGCTGCTCGCAGCTTGTGTCCAGTGACAGCTCGTTGAATTTCCCGCCACCGGGGACCCACCAATCACAAGTAAGTATGTTAATACATAACAATTTCTCTAAAATATTCCATTCTTTCTAACAAAACAGAACATGAAATGAAAATTTATCCCTCTGTCCTAAGAATAAATAGATCAATGTCAAACACACATCTTACTGCTGTTTTAATTTAAATGCAAGCCGATCAAGAATTACCTAGTGTCTAACTACTGAGTCTATTTTATTTATTGATTTGTGATATTTATATCCAGGTTTTTTCCATCAGTTTCTGAGTCATATGCAGCACTCCCTTTTCCTATTTTCATTCTACTCTAAAATTGGTTAAGAGTTACACGCTCTAGTTCCTAAAGAATATGAAGAATACAAAAGGTTACTAAGCACTCAAAATATTGAGGCAAAGGTTTTATTTATTTTTTATTGCTTTGCTCTCTTCTCCCACAGAGAAATGTGAAAATATGGTTGTTTACCACAATGTGAGCCTTTTTAGGTTCTTACATCCCTGAACCAATGCAATTTTTGTCACCACTGGCCACTTAGAACAATATTTTATCTTACCTTTCTCGCCTCGTTTTTTCTTAGTCCTGTCAATGTGGTCTTTGAGCTGGATGCGAACCTGCCTTTCATTCGGCTGATCTCGAATAAATGGATGCTTCATCAGCTGTTCAGTGCTTGGCCTCTGGCCGTGGTTTTTCACCAGGCAGCTTTCAATGAAGGACTGGAATTTTTTGGACCTATCAGATCAGAGAATTGGGGATAGATGTGCAGGAAAAGATTAGGTTAATAACGGTATTTATGAGTCAGGGTTTTGCCAGTCTTGGAGAAGGTTAAAAGGATTGTCCCTATAAGACCACCATATATTCTGTGGACATGTTAGTGTCAATCCTGACGCGAACCTGGCTGAGACCATCTTTGAGGCTTCAGAGTTGCCACTAGATGGGAGGGGGAGGGGAATAGTTAACTGGGGTTTTGCAGTCAAAACAAAAGGTTTTTCTGTGGGACCCAAGGTCATTTCAACAGGTGGCTGGGAGATGAAGAACAAAGTAACCAAGTAACTGGCCAGCACTTCTATTGGACCATGTGATTGATGACTCGGGGAAAGGGGAAAACTTTCTCTTTTAGTTAGGAGAAAACTGTGGGAACTTTCAGAGTCGGTTTTCACCAGTTATGCCAACGTGATATATCCAATAAATTGTTCTTTGAAGAATTTACCAGCCTCGGAGTTCTGTTTTCAATGGGTGTATTACTTGGAATGTTGACAGTTAGGTCAGCAAGTTGGTGAACCCTCCAACCTTTTATTAAATTAGCTGAGAATTATTTATTTATTTATTTATTTATGGGACTTATATGCCGCCCCATCTCCGAAGACTCGGGGCGGCTTACAATAAAAACAAACACAATAAATATTTAAAAAAGAATTAAATTAATGGCCCCAATTAATACAAAACTTAAAAACCACCAAAATTTAAAAACCACCCCACCCATGGGTCACAGCCTGGATTGGTCAAATAACCAGGTCTTCAGGTCATGGCGGAAGGTGCGGAGGTCGGGGGCCAAGCGGAGCCCCAGGGGAAGTTGGTTCCAGAGTTCAGGGACCGCGACAGAGTAGTGGGTTCTTAGAATTATATTTTTGATATTCCGCTGAAGAACTTGGGGTAAATTATTTTATTTTTAAAGACTTTTTGGGCTTTTCTTACTGCCTTGAGGAAGACCCATCAAATTCAATACACTTTTGTAATTATATACAGGATCATTCTGTAACTCCAATAGAGTGAAAGGCAGTAAGAAGGATAAATGAGCAAGGAATTAATATTTTTATATATTTTTATTTATAAATAGACAATCGGAAGTAATAAGCAGGCATATACAATGGAATGAAGGCTATTGCTGAGCACATTGGGTTGTATCCCAAAAATTGTAAGCCGCCCTGAGTCTTCGGAGAAGGGCGGCATATAAATGTAATTAAAAAAAAACAAATTAGAGATAACACTAATGACAGAAACAATTAACAAATTCAGCTGCTACTAATGCAGGAAGCCTAAAAATATCCCATGTGTTTCGATGGAAATCAAAGGGACAATGCTCTAGAAAGTTGCTGTCTTGTTTGGATACATGCATGAACATGTGTAAATGGAAAAACAGGGCAACAATATTTTCTGCTTCACAGGAAATTGTCAATGAACTGAAAAGATAGGTGAGTATAATGCTTTGCCATCGTATTTTCTAATGATGAATTCCACTTCAATCTACAAACAATATATTCAATTTAGGTTTGGCTTATCTCCAAGAGCCTTGTAAAAATTCAGTTGTAAAAATTTATAAATTGTGGCTTTGTTCATTTTCCAATATTTTATCCCCTATTTGGATAACATTGACAGTGCCAGGTAATCTCCTACATTTTGTGAAACAGGAAATAAATATTCAGATGATCTCTAAAGAACTTCTTTCTGTTTTCTACTGAACATCACAATTTAAGATAATTTTAAACAGTTGCAGAAGTTACCTTGCTTAATCACATTGCATTTTTAAAAATGGTTTAAATATGAATTACTTTGCATACCACTAATTACTAGTGTTCTGAAATAATCCATAATATACGTTTTATCTTGTTCTTTTGTTACTTAGTTGGCTAACAAAAGAACAAGATAGTTCCAGTAAAACTCAACACAGATAATTCATTCATGTAACTCAGTATTATCTAAGCTAGTTTGCTATGACTTTTTCCACCCCCCATAATTTTTGTAGTCTTCGCTGAAGATCATCATCATCATTTTCTTTTAACAACCCCATAATCCCTTGTTTGGTGGAGTCTGGGCAACTGAATGGAGCTAGCGGAGTGTTTAATGGCCGGATGCCCTTCCTGTCACCAATGTGGAATTTTGTTCAGCAGATATAATCCCATTGTGCCCAGAGAGAGAAATATCTGCCTCTACCTAGAATTGAACTCACAGCCTCCTGATTTTGAGGCAGGAACATGCATATAATATATAGTGAAGGCATTTTTTTTGCTCATAGATCTTACACTGTGTCTCACTGATATGTAACAAAAACTTCAAACCTAAATTTCAGACTATTTGGAGAGACTGTTTGAAAAACAGAAGAAAAAGTGCAAAAATGGATCCTCCTATGCCTGTTGTCATACAGCCCTATCTGATAAAACCTGTTCAAACCACGTATTTTCAGGAGAGCAACATAATTTAATTGAGTTCAACCTTGCCAATCAAAAAACAGCTCAAGAGGCATCAGATTGCTTACCCCATTGCTTTGGATAAAGCAAACGCTTTGTATAAACTCTGCAGACCCTTATAAAAGCAAGCTGAATGTGTTTTAATCCTCACTTTTTACAAGAGGCTTTCGTGAGTATCAATAGCTTGGGAAGAAATGGCTTCTCCATGTTGAACAGATACAAACACTGGATGACTGCAACTCTGTGGCAGCTGACCCCTAAGAGACCCAGTTGCTGCTGGATTATCTTATAAACGATTCTTACATATACTCCATATGATAACAGCTTCAACTTTTATAATGGTTGCCTATATGTAATAGATACATTTCTGAATGCAAAAACAAAAGAATGGAACTCCTGACACCAATCTGCTTATGCGCAGCAGCTGTCATCAAATGATAATCCACAGGCTCAAATAAAAATCTGAATGTACTATCCACAGAGGGAAAAAGAGAGTCTGGTATTTTAAGCCATTAAGTTAGCAAAGAATGATGCTTATCAACAAGACTTAGTGTATCACTCTGGAGCAGATACTTCCTCTAAGCATAATTACAAGGGTGTGTAGGTAAATAACACCATTAATAAAGGGTGCTAGCCAGGCTTTGGAGTAAGAATGCTAAGAAGTAAGTACACTTACTTCTAGCAAAAGGCTTTCTTGTGGTAAATGCATTTATCTTTGAGAAGGGGAGCTGTAAAAAATTACAAGTACAGGTAATCTTCAATTTACAGCAGTTTGTTTAGCGACTGTTCAAAGTTACAACGGCACTGAACAAAGTGACCTATGACCATTTTTCACACTTACAACCACTGCAACATCCCCATGGTCACATGATCAAAATTCACTTGGCAACCGACTCATATTTATGACAGTTTCATAGTCCCCGGGGTCATTTGATCCTCTTTTGCTACCTCCTTACAGGCAAAGTCAATGGGGAAGCCAGATTCATTTAACAACTGTATTACCAATTTAATAACTGCAGTGATCCACTTAGCAACTGTGGCAGTAAATGTCTTTAAACAGGGCAAAATTCACTTAACTGTTTTGCTTAGCAGCAGAAATTTTGGGCTTAATTGAGGTTGTAATTCAAGAACTACTTGTATAATTTGTTAAAACTAATTTGATCTTCTTTGTAAGGTGATAGTGCTTTGATTTATCCCATTTCCTCTACTTCCAAGTGTTCTCCCAAAAGCAGGGAGCTACCTAATAAGGCCAAAGAAATGCTAGCTGAGATTTATGGGATCTGAAATTCAGTATACTTGGAGGGAATTTGTTACCCCAGGCAGCAGCTGTCTGCCCAAATTATATTTCTTTTCAACCACCAGGAGGGGCTTTTGCAAAGTCAATGGGGAAGCCAGATTCATTTAACAACTGTACTACCAATTTAATAACTGCAATGATTCACTTAACAACTGGGAAAGGTTGTACAATGGGACAAAATTCACTGAACAAATGTTTCACTTAGCAACAGAAATATTGGGCTCAATTGTGATTGTAAGTTAAGGACTATCTGTACTGCAAGGAACTTTGTGGGAGGCTGCAGCTATGAATTTCCTCCATGTGCCATGCTGCTTTCACGGGCTGTTAAATCCAACTCCTGTTCAGTGCAGGACATTATCTACTAATCCTCAACCCAACACAGGGTCCCTTCTCAGTGAAGACTGGGCATTGTTGCAACTGTAGTTCAGACAGAATCACCATCAATTATCAAATTGACTGAGATAGTTTTGTATGTGTGTGTGTGTGTGTGTATATACATGGAAATAAATTGAATTTCAATTAATGTTGACAAGATGTTCCTGCACCAATCTTTCTGATCTCTTCCTGATGGATTGGGATTTACAACTCCCAGAAATGCAGCTGACTGGGAATGCTGGCAACTGTAATTGCAAGCAGGATATATACTCAACATTAGCCAATCCTTTTTGCAATTTTACCTTACAAATACAGCATGTTTCCACTTTCATAGCACATAGATAACTTTTAAATTACAAGCACAGGGGATCTGTGATACCTTCTCCCACATATTACCGAATGAAATAACTGCACTGTATCCAATTCCTTCATTACCAAATTCAGGAAGCTGTGTGATAAAAAAATTTTCAGGAGTAGAAAAATGTCAGGGGAACTTTGTTAGAGAAAATAGCATAAAAAAAGGTAAAAGAAAATTTGGATAGGTATTTTCCATAAGTTGAATTCGCCATGCTGCAAGAATTTTCTCCTAACCACAAAACCTGTTTATGTCAGTATTTTCAAAAGGACAGAATTAATAAACAGGCTGCTCCTTCTGTACCAAAACTGTGCATGAATTTTAATTTCAACTTTTACTTCATCCCCAAATTGGCCTTCCCTTCTTATCTTCTTCTTCTTGGGTAAATCTGTTTGTTTGGATTTAAATAGTTGCCCATCTCAAATACAAGACACTGGGTGGCTTACAATAAACAATAGCATTCCTGACCTACTGGCAAAGTAGGAGAGGTGGATTATTGAAGATATAGAGCTGTGTTTATCTGGCATTTCCAGCTGTCCAGCTTCTGGACAGACTATTTTGCATAGCCAGATTATCTCCCTTGTTTTTCTATTTCTGCTAGCAGCAGGAGTTACACAGGGTCACTGCAGCAGGCCTTCTGTCACTACTACATCATGTTCATCAGTAGTTCAGAGTGATAAGTCATCAGTATCTTTCTCAAGTATCCAACGGTTTTTGAAAAAGTTATGTCTAATTGCACACTTTTTCTTTTCTTGCATAAAATAGTGTGAAATATTTTCAGCTAAACTGAGATATTCAATAGAAGAAAATATACGGGGCTCCGTGCTGAATTGTGGAGTCCTTTAGTGCTGACAGAGAAACTGAATTGAAAGAATTTTGGATGTCTTAGTTTAGTTTACTTTATTGTCATTGCACCTCGTACAATGAAATTAAGTACCATCTTCAGTGTACATTGTGATTATGAAAATAAACACAAGCACACATCCTTCACATTCTATACACTGAACTGAAAACCCCTGATATTGCATTAATATTGCACTATACAGTAGAATTCAACAGAGTTACTGCCCTGGGATCGAAGCTGTTTCTCAGTCTATTTGTCTCAGTCTATTTGTCCTATCTGTTGAGAAACAGATGGTAATAGTTCAAAAAAAGGGTGCCCAGGATGAGATGGATCTTTGAAATAACTTTCTTAAGGCAGCGGGAGCTATAAAGAGGGGAGAGAGCAACCAATGATCTTCTGGGCAATGACATTAACCCTCTGGAGCAGGGGTGGGATTCTACCAGTTTGCACCTATTCGCTAGAACTGGTTGTTAACATTCTAAGCAGTTCGGAGAACTGGCTGTTAGAAGAAATTACTGGCCTAATCCTGTAAGGAAGGCAGGAAAGAAACATTCTGGTCTTGCTTACAGAAACTGCTTCTCCGTTAACCCTCATTACATTCTTGGCAGGATTAGACTTCCTGTCTCAGGAACTTCTCTGGAGTTTTCTTCTGCTCCTTTGCTGGTATTCTGCTTATGTCGAATGACCATTCAAAGTTACAATGGCACTGAAAAAAGTGACTTATGACCCTTTTTCACACTTACAACTGTTGCAGCATCCCCACAGTCATGACAGGCTAGGTGAGGAGATGCGTGCCTCGATGTGAGTGATATTGAGTTGGCCACGCCCAGCCAATAACATGACCACCAAGCCACGTCCACCTGGTCACATGACCACCAAGCCACACCCACCAACTAAGCCACGCCCACAGAACCGGTTATTAAAAAATTTGAATCCCACCCCTGCTCTGGAGTGCTTCTAGTCCAACCCCCTGCTCAAGCAGAAATCCCTATACCATTTAAGACAAATGGTTGTCCAATCTGTTGTTCAAAACTTCCAGTGTCGGAGCACCCACAACGTCTGGAGGCAAGTTGTTCCACTGATTAATTGTTCTGTCAGAAAATTTCTCCTTAGTTCTAGGTTGGTCCTCTCGTAGAGTATTTTCCATCCATTGCTTCTCGTCCTGCCTTTAGGTGCTTTGGAGAATAGGATGATCCCCTATTCTCTGTGGCAGCCCCTGAGATATTTGGATGCTGCTATTAAGACCACTTCTCCTTGGACTTTACAACCAGGTTCTCCAAACAAACTACAATTGTTAAATGTTGCTTTCTTCTCTATCATGAAAGCTTGAAAATTAAACGTGGAAGGCTAACAAGAAGGTGGCTGCAAAGTGGTTAAAAAAGTCAAGATGGCAGCAATGAAGGTGCAATGGAAGTTTTGTTTTTAACGTATGTCAGAGATGCAATAATATAAAAATGATGCCATTTGCTTTCTGACTTCTTTAATTCCACGTAGGCATTGCCCAACTCTAAAATGACTTTTTAAAATCGTACCATGTGGTTCCCCCATGTCAGCAAGGAACAGAAATCTAAACAGGTTCTACATCTAGTGAGATTGAGACCATGACCAAAATTAGAGCCATGCAAAACTTCAGTCTGAAGATTTCATTATAAAGTAATTTGATCAAACAACTCTCTGTGAATCAAATTGCCAAAGTAAGATGATATGTCAAATAGAACCAGTTGCTTTCAAATCTATTTGAAGATTTAGTGGATTCCACGAGTACAAAAAGACATTTTTGTCCAATCAAAACTTTGCACTGAAACTAATCAATTTGATTTGAATTGCAAACTCAGGTTGAATCACACATTCAAAGAGTCTCTTGAGAGATTTATAACCCCTAATTAATATATATATGTAAATGTATGACTAAGAGTCTATTTTTCTTTAGAGTCAAAGTGAAGAAGCACAGCAGGCCTCAATATGTAATGAAAAGATATGGCTTTTATTGATTAACTGGCAGCCACCAAGCAAAGGGTGGATATGGATTAGGACCATATTGATTAATTATCCTGCCTTTATTAATTGTATAAATAACTCAAGACAGCAAGCATATTACTCCTTCCTCCTCTTCCTATATTTCCCCACAACAACAACCCTATGAAGTGAGTTGGGCTGAAAGAGAATGTCCAGCCTAAGGTCATCCAGTTGGCTTTCATGCCTAAGTCAAGACTAGAATTCGCAATCACCTAGCTTCTAGTCTGGTGCCTTAACCACTGCACCAAAATTTGGACCTGCCTTTTGCCTGATAAACCTATCAGTGCTCAGAAATCTATGACAATTGTTTGGATTGTCAATATGGAAAAGTTTAGACCCGCACAAGATACTCAAATCCTTGTAGATACACCCACATTGTCCCAGACCGAACAAGAAGCATTTCATTGCTGCAGTTGATGAAGAGGAAGTATAGTATAATAGCTTCTTGCGGTATGCACATAGGGAGAGTAGAAGAAATATACACTCACCACTTCTTTGATTTCAGCCTGGGGGCTGGGTTTCGGGGAATGAGAAACAAGGCTCTCATAGGATGCATATCACAAAGGGCTGGAAAAAAAGAGAGAGAAAGGCATGAAACAAATTGTCAAGAGTAATGGCAAAAAGAGAACATTCTAGTAAAGACATTGAATTCTAGGATAAAATTCTCATATGATGTAGGAAGATAAATTTAGTGACTAGGTTTACAGATCCCACTTGGTCATAAGGTAAGTGAGGCTTTGAGGCTCTGATGCATAGTTTGACCGAGGCCTTAATCATAGCTTATTTGTTGTTTGGAATGGGAAAAAAAGGGCTTTAATCAGATTGCTTCTATATGGACTCTTTCTGTTTGTGGAGTCTAGTAGTTTTCCCATTTTTCAGAGGATCTCTGAATGATAAAGCAGCAGAAGGATGTCTAGAAGGCCACTGAAAAAAGATGAATAATGTTTCTGAATACAGGTATGTGTCCTTCTTAAGGACTAACTTGTGACAGTACAAGGGGTTAAATATAACAATTTCACTGCTTTTACTGAGTCCACTAGCAGGAATGCCTGATAATGCCTTCCTCAGGACAATCTGGTCACCCCTGGATAAGGAGAAGCTGGAAAAGTCAGAGAAATCATTCAGGTTTCCTGGAAGTTGGAATCTGCCTATGCAATTCCAATGGCACTGATTGAGACACGGTTTTAACTTGGTTACCTTGGATGAATTTGAACATGTTAGTTCTAAAGAAGTGGACAAGGTCCTTCGAATGATCGGTGTGACCACTTGTACTTCAGATTCGTGTTCTTCCTAGTTGTTTAGGACCTCAGGGGAAGCTTTGCATGGTTGGATTCACACTGTGGTATATACATCTTCAAAGGAGTAGATAGTTCCACTGACTCTTAAGGATGTGATGATCCTCCTCCTCTTTAAGAAGTTATTGCAGTATCCAACAAACCTGCACAATTTTCATCCTGTCTCCAACTTTCCCTTTTTAGGGAAGGTTGTTGACTAAGTGATCATCTGCTCAAAAGGGCCAGAGGAAATGGATTATCTGGAATCCTTTTAATCTGGGTTCCAGCCAAAACAACACTGGTTGCACCTATGACAGTTTCAAGCTGGGGGGAGTACATCCACCTCTCCTCCATCTTCCCCTCCCCCCCCCCCCGAATTTCAATTGGTCCCAAATCTATTACTTTTTAGGAAGATTTAAAAAATTTGGTTTTTGGGTAGAATAGAAGAGCCTTTGTCTTTGAGAAATGTACGTTGATAAACCTATATGTAGTAGGAATTGTTAATTTTAGGCATTTTTGTTGACATCGCTGGCTTTAATTTCAGTTTTTGTTTGACTTTATTAATGTACACCACCTAGAATCATGCTCATACAAGTTGGGGAGTCATATAAATCTTGTAAATAAACAAACAAAATGCTTTGCTTGTTTATCGCTTAGCACATTGTATACATCTGGCATCTGAGGTTTTCTGACCCACAGATGCTCAGTGTGTTGGGTGATCCCCGCCTATTGTGGTTTATTCAACAAAGAATGCCTTAATTATAGCTTAGGGTGCTATGGGAAGCCAATCTATCGATTTGTGTCTT
Organism: Naja naja; assembly: GCA_009733165.1. Classification (NCBI taxonomy): domain Eukaryota; kingdom Metazoa; phylum Chordata; class Lepidosauria; order Squamata; family Elapidae; genus Naja; species Naja naja. The sequence continues at coordinate 170,103,019 of CM019151.1, forward strand.
AATACTTTCTAAGATAAGTAATTCTTCCCCTAGTCTGATGCCACTGCTGTTGGCTGTGCCCATTGTAACTACATAGCCAAAAAAGCATTAAGAGTTGTTAACCTAATCCTATGTAGCTTTTTCTCTGTAATATTACACTACTAACTAGAGCATATAAAACATTTGCTGGACCAATTCTTGAATACAGCTCATCAGTCTGGAACCCACATTACATATCTGATATTAACACAGTTGAGAAAGTCCAGAAATATTTCACAAGAAGAGTTCTCCACTCCTCTACTCATTGCAGAATACCTTATGCCACCAGACTTGAAATTCTAGACCTAGAAAACCTAGAACTATGCCGCCTTCAGTCCAATCTAAGTATAGTATATAAAATCATACATTGCAATGTCCTACCGGTCAATGAATACTTCAGCTTCAACCATAACAATACAAGAGCACACAATAGACACAAACTCAAGGTTAACTGCACCAAACTTGATTGCAGGAAATACCACTTCAGCAACAGAGTGGTCAATGTCTGGAATACGCTACCCGACTGTGGTTTCTTCCCCAAACCCCAAAAACTTTAACCTTAGACAGTCTACTATTGACCTCATCCCTTTCCTAAGAGGTCTGTAGGGGGCGTGCATAAGCACACCAACGTGCCTACCGTCCCTGTCCTATTGATTCTTTTAATTTTAATTTTTCTTATATGTATCCATTCCATGTATTCATAACTATGTTTATACTTATACCTATTATCTTATAAGTGATTGACAAATCAAATAAATAAATAAAATAAATAAAGCTCTGCTTAGAATCATGAAGTTGAAAAGGGTTATTTAGGTCACTGAATCCAATTCCCTGCTCAGTACAGGAATTTAAGCATCCCCAACAGATGGCTGCCAAGTTTATGATTCCAGTAATTCCCTAGGTAACCATTTTCAAACTGCTCTGTTAGAAGCTTTTTATTAACATTCAGCTGGAATCTGTCATAAGTCCATTATTCTGCTACCCTCCAAGACAACAGAAAACCATGACCTTCTTCAATGTTGACACTCCACTAGATACTTGAAGAGGACTGTCCTCTCTTTCATTCCCCATGGTCTTCTGTTCTCAAGATTCAACAAGAGTTGAATTTTAATTTTTGATAATGGAAATGTTTTAACAGATGCAACATTTATGTTTTCTACTTCATTTTTATTATTAAATTCTTGTTATGCAAAGTTAACATTGATTTAAATGTCATGTCTCTAGCCATCCCACAATTTCATGTCAGGGATAAAATTCTAACTAAGTATTTCTCAGTAACTCTTTCAGTTGCTTTGTAACATCAGCCATATGGATATCTCCATGTTTATACAAACTACAGGAGATAGAACTAATAATTAAAGGAAAGTTTAATATGACAGAAAGGAGAAGGGAAAGAAATTGAGCTCATCTCCTGGTGCATATTTTAATTATGGTCCAGTTGGTATAAGACTATCAATAAATCTAGCCAAAAACTCGATGTATTATGGCTTGTTGCACAGATAGCCAGATGTTCAGACTGGATCTGGCATTTTTATCCACCTATTGAATCCTTCCCAAGGACTGGAGATGTGAATTTTTGATGGTGCCAGAGGTATCATTGCAGGATTAAGTTAAACTGGGATAATATTGCATTTCTCGGAAGGTTGAAGCGGGGCAGGAAGCTGCATTACCATTGTTATTATTTTGGTCTCTCACTCAGTTAGCCAGTTGTGCAAACAGGATTTGGCATTTTTATTCAGCTATGGAGTCCTTCTCAAGGATCTGGGATAGGCAGATGTGGATGTTTGATACTACAGATATTGTCAAAGAATGTAAACTGTTCTGAGTAAAAGCTGCCTTTTGCAATTAACCAATGGTGAATTTGTCAATTCTGATAGTGTTCAAGTGGTGCTCTAGTTCAGAGGTTTCAAACTCAAGGCCCGTGGGCTGGATCCAGCCCACGGGGTGCTTAGATCTGGCCTATGGGGCCATCATGAAAACAATAAAGGACCAGCCTGCAGCGCCTCTGCCAGTGAAATTGGAGCTCGGGAGGGCCACTCTTGAGCTCTGCACGCAACCCTCCTGAACTATATTTTTGCTGGCAGAAGGTTGCAGGAGGCCATCGCAGCTGAAAACAGAGCTCGGGAGCCCATTTTTGCTGGCAGACCATTCAGGCCACCACAGGCGCCCCCGACACAAGTAATGTTGAGCTGTCACATCCACCCTGGTCATGCCCACCACCATTCCTCGGGGTCAAACACAACCCTGATGCGGCCCCCAATGAAATCAAGTTTGACATACCTACTCTAGCTATTTGGGGATTTCACCCATCGGTACAACCTTTGCCACAGTCATTCTATTTCTATTTGCAGGTCTATTTATTTTGTTATCTTCTCCAGTTCTTCCTCTTCTATTCTGCTGTCTCCAGGTACTGCCATTCACTTACTTTGTCTTTTGTATTGACGGTTGTTAAGTTTGGGGTGTTACGTGGGAAGTGCCTGTCTCTTATTATTATTATCAAATTTATTTGCCGTCCATCCATGGTTTGAGGCAACTCCGAGAAGAGTCACATCATGACAATCATGTCTATTATATGTGTGCTTTGAGTCTACATAAAAGCCAGACATTTGTTCCTGAATTCATCACTTTATTCAACAAATCTTTACTTAGGGAATATTTACATATAGCATATTATAGCAAATTGGAATTTCTACCACTGCATAATGAATTTTAATAAGCAGCAATCCAAACTATGATAAAACATAAAATTCAAATATACTCACGGGGAGCTCCTTCTGCCATTTCGATGGCTGTTATCCCTAAAGACCACAAATCACTCTGAAAGAAACAACCAAGAGTACAAAACTTTCAGTGATGTACAACATATGAGAGTTACTACTATATAGGAAGGACTTTTTGGTACCTTAGTTCTGTAAGTTTCCTCAAAAATTGTCTGAATAAGTTCTGAATCTTTTGATTCCTCAAGTTCACTTGGGCCTTTCATAAACCCATTTTATGTTCTTTCTACTGTCAGAGTGGAGCACCCTATAAATTAAAAGAAACCCAAACCAAAATACTGTGCTATTTTAGTACACTGAAGCTGTATAATCCAATGCAATTCTCTATCAATAAGAACTAAATATTTGAAAAAATAATAATTTTGCAAGAGTAAAATACTACCCTGTTTTTCTTATTTCCCCAAATACTTGTAAACTCTTAATCTTACTATCCCTAATTTGGACAACTTTCAGACTTATAGCTTTACCCACACACATAGACACACACACATCACTCTATTATTCAAAGTATAACAATGGAGTAAGGTATAATATGTTAAAAAGTGATGCAGAATTTAAAAGGAAAGGAAATTAAACTAAGTCTAGTTTACACTAATACTATTTACAGTACTATATCTTTCTACATCTTTCTAACCTTATAAGCCATCCTTACTTCTTCCATCATAATAAAACTTTCTTAGGTATTATCTATACCCTCAATCTATTTGTTCTTTCCTTGTATATTTGTTTTGTGATTTAAAACTTATTATCTCAAGATGTTTATTTTCAAATAGTATTCAACCTACATGTATTTGTCTACAATTGATTCTTGTTCCAATCTCTTTTTTTTGCCTTACATGTCATACAATTCTTAGTAAATCCATTCCCATTGCAAACAATTGCCTTTTATGTTTCTTCAGTCATACTAAACTCTCATAGCATTATGTGAATCATTTTATGTGGATATTAGTTCCCAGAATTCTAGAAATAGTTATTATTGGGAATTGAAGAATGCATTTGTTGAAGCTCAGTCACTGACATGTATGTAACCTTTGGGAGAAGAAAAAGAACTATCTCAATGGGCAATTGCAAGAATAATAAGATATGGAAAACTTCTGGTTGCTAATCATTGCAAAGGCCTTTGTAGGTTTTCAAGAAACTACTTTTGAGAAAAATTGGTTTTTGAGAGACTATTCATGAAAATAACAAGCATTTCATCAAGTTCAACCTTCTTCAAAGCACAACAGACAAATTTCTGCAAAAATACTACTGAGAAATCTTAAATCTGACTTTGGTAAAAGCAATGAAAATTGATTTCAAGGCACTTGTAAAACTGAAAAACTGCCTTAGAAAACAGGCACAGGCAGTTTGGTTTCTACCTAATAAATCGTGCTTATATTGCATTAAGAATACCTTCTGAATTGTGAGTGTAAGTCTACACTACAGATTATAGATGGCATGTCCTTGGGAGACACAGCCAAGAGATGTCATCTCAGATAAGAGACTATATATAGCTCTATATAACAACTAGATGGTGGCCAGGGCAAGAAGCTTAGAAGAGATCCTCCCTTGCTTCTCAGAATGTAAAGGAGACAGTGGGAGATTTGTACTTTCAGACTTCCATGATCCCATTAAAATAGCTTTACAATAAAGTAGAATTAGCTCATTGAGTCATGTTTCCTATCTGGTCTGCCTAGTAAGGTTGACACTCTGTCTTGGAATACAACTCAAGCACTTGCCATGTCTTCTTTTAAAAGAGAAAATATTTCTTCTAATCAACGTTTTTGGTCTGTTCCAGTCTGTTTTTTTTTTTAACATTACAGTTGTTTTATTATTTTGCATTCTTACTTTTGATTACCTGATTCAACTCTATAGAAATACTTTCCTTTCCACTCTTGTCTAATGCTGATTTTTCTCTTTCCACCTTTCTCCTTTTTGTTCATTTAGCTGCTTCTACTAGTTCCTGCCTGCTGTTTTCTTTCTTTTTTTTTACTTCATTCCTGAATGCCCTTTGCAAACGCTACTAATGGAATAGTTTCACTGTGGTGATATTGTAAAATGTCTATAAATAAAGGTATGTTTGTGTATGTAGGATAGAAATATGCATGTTGACCTTTTGTACCTGTGTCCATGAGCAGCTGTGTGCATGAGTACCTGTTATCTCAGCTTTATGTAAAAACAATTTAATAATTTTTTTTAAAATTACATTTATATGCTGCCCTTCTCCGGAGACTCAGGGCGGCTTACAATTTTTGGGATACAACCCAGTGTGCTCAGCAATAGCCTTCATTCCATTGCATATGCCTGCTTATTACTAAGCGGCATTTTTACAAGGTCAGCTAATTGCCCCCAACAATCTTGGGTCCTCAATTTACCTACCCTGAGAGGATGGAAGGCTGAGTCAACCTTGAGCCTGGTGGGATTCGAGCCTACAGCAGTTGTAGCCAGCTGGAACTTAAGTGCAGGCAATTAACAACCTGAGCCACCAAGGCCCTTCTTGGTGAACAGCCTTCTTGGTGACCTCAGCAACTGGTTCTCCCATTTCTCTATAGACCCCAAGAATTATCATTCTGTGGAATTACAGATTTGTGAAAAAACACTTCTGGGCACTGTTTCCAAATTCCAGGCCCAAATTTCTTTTGTAAAGCAGAAAGATGGAGAAAATGTGGTCATGAAACTATTATAGAATTAATGGATATTTATATTATAGATTTGCTCATAAAACTTTCCAATTTGAGTCAATAACTATGTCTCGAATTTGGGGGGGGGGGACCAGAAACACACATTTGTTCTCTTGCTTTATAACTGTTACCATTATATATTAAAATTTGGATGTTAGAATGGCAGACCTGTCAAATTTTCTTTTTCTCTGCCAAGAGATCTCTCTGCTTTCTTTATATTTAAAAAGTGGCAGCTAAGAATGGAATAGAGAGAAATTAACAATCGTGTTCCTAATTTATCAGCTGCAGTGATTCACTTAACTGTGGTAAGAAAGGTTGGAAAATGAGGGAAAATTCATGTAACAACTGTCTTGCTTAGCAATAGAAATTTTGGGTTCAATTGTGGTTCTATGTTGAGGTTAATAGAATAATCAGTTCTATTAATCGCCCCTGAAGTCCCCAGCTCTGACTTTAGGCTTACAATTTGTAAGTAACCAGCCCAATTTTCTGGTGTTTTCCATGTGTCTGTCTCTGCTATCCTTACTTATTGTAGTTAATTGTAGTTAATGACTATGTTGGGAGAAAAAGGAAAAATGCACATAGTCCCACAGCACTGATAGAAGCATTTGGCCTGAAAGCTAAAATTTTAACTGCAATGACAAGTCCCAAATCAATATCTTTCTGGTGACTGCCTTATGGAACATTTTTCTCTTTAAGCTCTGTTCAGAACAAAAAGCCAGCAAGCAAACTATTTAATGATGGCAAAACAGAAGGTCTGTAGAAGGTCTTTTGACAAGTTTCTGTTGCTCAGAAAATGGATCTGCTGTCTGCTTTTACATGAGCATACAAAGGGGATTTCAACTTTCTTAACCAACCGGGTTAAGAAGGTCGGCTGCTTTTTATCTTTCTCAAGAAGATAAAGCCTCATGAACACATAGCTTTGAATGCCCCACAATCCTCATATATTTAGGAAAAGATGTTATAGTAACCAGTGAAATTACAACCTATTTTTAGCATGCATGATGTTCCTCTATTTCTCCTATGTAGTAATGCTCTTGTAAAGTTAGGCTAAAGATATCAAATGGCCCAAGAACCAACAGTGAGACTGATGAGAGGTAGATTAAAATCTGAATTTTCTCCCTATTTGAGGGAAAACCAGCGTGCCTCCACTTTTACCTGAACCACAAAGTAGCATTAGTTCAAGATAAATATGTCCAGAAAATCTTTTAATATCAGAGAAAGAGCATTAAGTAAGCTCTGCAACAGGGGTGGGCTGCTAGGGGTTTGCAGGGGTTCGGGAGAGCCCCTAGCTAACATCCTGTGCAGTTCAGAGAACCCCCAAATCCCACTCCTGGTTGGCCCCACCAATCCCACCCTGCCCCTCCCAGAGTCCCCACGCGGCCTGTTTTGGATGCAGGTAAGTGCAGGGCGCGCATGGAGGCTTGGGGAGGGTGAAAAAGGGGCCTCCCTGAAGTTTGGGAAGGCCTGAAATAGGCCCGTTTCTTCCCCAGGCTCTGGAGGCTCCAGAGAGCCCCCAGAGCCTGGGGAAGAAACGGGCCTATTTCAGGCATTCCCAAACTTCAGGGAGAGCCTCCAGAGCCCAGGGGGGCGAAGAAACGAGCCTATTTCAGGCCTTCCCAAACTTCAGGGAGAGCCTCCAGAGCCCGGGGGGCACTTTCACCCTCCCGGAGGCTCGAAGAAAGCTTCTAGAGCCCGGAGAGGGCAAAAACACCTCCCCCGCCATGGGGCAGGAGGCCAACTAGGTCATGCCCACCATGGCCACACCCACCCAGCAACCAGGCAGAGAACCCTTTGCTAAAATGTTTGAAGCCCACTGTTAAGTTTGCATGAAGAGTCAGACGCGGAGTGCTTCAGTGAAGAGTTTATTAGTGACTACAGCTCATAACAGACCAATTTGGCTGGGCTGCGGCTGCTACTTATAGCCAGCAGCCGCAGTTGCCAGCCAATCAGAGTGCAGGATTTTCCCGCACTTTTTAAACCAATCATTTCTGACATTTTACAAGAACAGTTTAAACTAAACCAATCACATTCAAACCTGCATACATAACACCCACCCCTGTCTGCAACTATAAGCCTTTCCCTCTTTGGGGTCTTTCTTTGCCTTCTGTGCTGATCTGTGATCTGAAATCTGTGCTTCCATGTAATTGCGTCATGGTCTCCAGTTCAAAAATATTGCTGGGATAATTCTCCTGCAGAATCAGGGCAGGAAAATCACAGAAAGATTTTTAGAATCGCTGAGGACCAAGCAACTGCTTCAACAGATATGTTCAATCTGTATGCTTTTCCTTTGAAGAGAAATTAATCTTTTCATTTGTAAATTGTTTCTTTGAGAATTTTCCCCCTTTTCCAATGTGTTCATTGCAAAAAGCAACTTCCATAAAAGAGGATGGCACATATACAATGACATCATGACCCAAATCTTGCCCTTACACAGTTGTCCTTACAACTACAGCACCGGCATCAAGACATCTTCACATAGTTTTCATCATCTATCCCCTTGACCCCTTCTCTGAAACAATTCTTTCAAAATAACATTAAGCGGACACACAAGCACACAGATGCAGCGACACATAGCTCAGGATTTTGATTTGAGGTCTGATCTCAAATGTAGCCCTGCAGCTTTTTTCCAAAAGAAAAGCTAACAGGTTTATGGGTTTGAAAATTAGAAAGGGTAGCTTACGGAAAGAAGGAAAATATAATGCAACATTAGAGAGAGAGACAGAGAGACAGAGAGAGAGAGAGGGAGGGAGGGAGGGAGGGAGGGAGGAGAGAGAGAGAGAGAGAGAGAGAGAGAGAGGTAACACAAAAATGCGTAAGGATAAAGATGGTAATCTTTCTTATTTCTATTTTCTTTTTTCACTATTTACTATTCTTCTTTATTATCTTTTTTTCCCTCTTATGGTTTTTAACTTTGTTAAGCCTTTCTGTAAAAGAAGGAAGGAAGGAAGGAAGGAAGGAAGGAAGGAAGGAAGGAAGGAAGGAAGGAAGGAAGGAAGGAAGGAAGGAAGGAAGGAGCACACTAAAGTTAGGATTAATACAAGATAATAATTTGCTATCTAATTGCACACACTGTTCATTATTAATTAAGCTATACACATTATGTTCCCTCTGAAATATCGTTTCAGGACTGCCTGAGACTCAAATCTGGCTTTTTCAGTCTGTACAACAACGAGCTTTTTTTTTTAATTCACATTTTCAAAGCTCTGAATGTAAAGGAAACACAAACAGCATAGCCTTCATGTACAAATACCTAAACTCAGGTTATATGGGATATACATTCTTTGATTAAACCGAAAGCTTTACCTGAATCAGTAACGAAATTCCTTTCCCATATGTCTCTGGATATCTTTTTTGTCTTCTTGTATATTTCACCCATAGTCCAACAACCTTCCTAATAATCTAGCTTAATGTTCTCTCTCATAAATGGAAATGCTTCATATCTTGCCTGTAATATATTTTGTCCTTAAGCTTGCTCCAGTACGTAAATCAGGTCTGATCCTAGATCTCCTACAACCCGTACTCTTATTTTCTGTGACTGAAACTGGCTTTAAAACGGTTTTGGTTACTATATGTGATCTATGCCAAAAGCTATAGATACCTTGAAATCATAAGTTGCATCTGGGTTTTCATCGCAGGCGATGACCTCAGGTGCCATCCAGTATGGTGTTCCAATAAATGTATTTCTTCGTCCAACTGTTCTGTCTAGTTGAGCGCTGACTCCAAAATCCACTAGGAATTGAAAATAGGAGAATTTGAATGAAGTAAAAGTTAAAAAAAAATTGTTGGTCTCACTAAAAGGACATAAAATAAATTTCACATCAGATAACCCCCCATGAACAAGGCAATTCATTTCAGAGTGCTAAGAAATTTTAGCCCCTCACCCCACCCTATAAATTTTCTCCTATATCAAATAGATTTGAGGGTTAAATCAAGTAGGCCATTCTGTAGACCAAGAATTTTTATGGAATTCAACAGGTGAAGATGTCTTTAAAAAAAAAAACGATGTTGGACATCTGATGAAAACATATGAGGCTTTGGAATTCACATAAGAAACCTTGTGAAATGTTGTCATAGAATACACCTTTATTATTGTAAAAAAAAAAAAACCAGGAAATTGAAATCTCTTTTTCCAATTAAGTCAAACAAGGATAAGGTAATAACACAGCATATCAACCTCTCAGGATACTATAGCAGATCTCCATGCGACTTTAGGAATGCGGGACTTTAATAGCACCACTGAAGAAGAAATTGTTGAATTCACGTATCAAAAGGTTTTGTGCAGTTTCACAAGTTTTTTTAAAATAGATTACAATTGTTAATTGATAAAGTATTCGTAATTTGTCTTATTTGTAACCTTCAACTAGCTTCCCCTCTCTTGTCCTACTTCCCCTCTCTTGTCCTACTACCTCACCCCAATACAAATTCTACATCAATCTAGTCACTCTGCACATCTAATAAAGTGAACTACAGTTCATAAGCGCTTTTAACAAAATTTGTTAGTTGGAAAAGGTCTACCAGATTCCTGATCAAGCTTGTCTTGGGACAAGTCTACAAAAAGAAGCATCTTGATTATTGTAGATCATAAAAAAGAGCCACAGGCGAGAAAAGACTTCCGACACCTATGCTAGAAACTTGAAATGGAGTTATCTAAAATTTCATTCATGTTTTTAGAAGATGCATTTTAGTATTTTCTTCCTTGCTGGTTATGAATCTATATCAAGACTGTATCAAATACCTTTTTGCAATGATTCAATAATGAAAGTAATAAAAAGGCAAACAAAATCTCTGTTGTGTCCTATTTCATGGTTCCAGATTTTTTTTTTTGATATTGTTTGAATTTTGGATTAGTACTGAGTCAGATCATATACCATTTCTGACAAAATACAACAAAGGTTTTTTTTAAAAGTACCTGAGACCTATGTGTTGAGCTACTTGAAGAAATGCATTGTAGCTCAGTTACAGTAGAATTGCACAAATAATACTGCTGTTCTCTTCTAGTTATTTTTGAGACCAACTCTACTTTAAACATTCTGGCCACATCCTTTCAAGGATCAACTAATGTTTAATGTATAAATCCTTGAAATAGTGTCTTTTACCTATTCAATACCCATCCAAAATTAACATATTTTAAATAGGCTGGGGGGTACTGTAAAAATGCTCAAGAAAATTTGAAGTGACATTGAGAGCAAAAGTGACAGCTGGAAGGGATTATGGCATGCTGATTTTCCTAGCCAGAATCTCTTCATTTTTTTTTAAAAAAAGAGCATAATCTTTCAAGAATTTTAAGGGTTTTATTCTAAGAACATAACAACTTCAAAGAATGAAGGCCATATTATCTATCATTCTTCACAGCCTTTTGGTTGCACGTTTCTGTATGTTCTAGGGTTCATCATGGCCATAAATCCTGAATTTTTTTCCTCCCAGGTTTCTTGAGTAAAGTAGGATTGATACAAGCAGGAGTGTCAAAGTCAAGGCCCGTTGGGCCCGATCTGGCCCATGCGGTACTTAGATCGGGCCCACGGGGCCCCCCTGAAAAGAGTGAAGGACAGACTTGCGGTGCTTTTGCCAACAAAAATCGAGCTCAGGAAGGCAGCATGCAGCCCTCCCAAGCTCTGTTTTCGCTGGCAGAGGGTTGCAGGAGGCCCCCACAGGTGACCCCAAACTGGCCACACCCACAGACCCCATGCCCCCCCCAAGGTCAAGCACAATCCTGATGCGTCCCTCAATGAAATCGAGTTTGCCACCCCGATGTAAAGTCAATGTTCAGGTCTACTTCTTAGAAACTTAAGAGAAATTCTCAGCTTCGGTAGTCCTTAGAACAGAAGTCCCCAACCTTTCCAGCTTGCTGCCCTCACCCGGTATGTGGCACAGGCTCTTCACTTGCACGAATGGAACTTTGCGCGTGAGTGGAGGGTGCTTGCACTTGCATGCAAAGCTCCACTCACATGAGTGGCAAGCACTTTTGCACTTGTGCGTGAAGCTCCACTCGCGTAAGTGGAGGTCCTTGAGCGGAGGACGCATGTGTTCATGCTTGTCGCCACTCGTGTGGGTGGAACTTTACACATGCACACTTACCCATCTCTCTCAGGGACTGGTTTTGAACAGGCCACAGCCTGGTAGTGGTCTGCGGCCCAGGGGTTGGGGACCCCTGCCTTAGAAGGCAAGACCAATGAAGATTTCTCCATTAAGCCTCATTTCATTCTTCCTAGTATTTTCTTTAATTAAAAAGCCACAGTCCCCAAAACTTACCTAGTTTTACTTCTGCATTTTCAGTTAGCAAAACATTTTGGCCTTTAATATCTCGATGGATTACTTTGTGTTGATGGAGATGACTCAAGCCCTAGAGAAGTCAGTGAGAGACATAATACATATAAATATATTGTAAATAAAGTGAATGTATTTATTTTGATTTTGAGAAAATAAAATTAAAGAAAATCCAGCATTGGTTAAGTAATAAGTTTTAAGGTTATTGCACTGAGTTGTGTATACATTTGCTCTCTTTTATTTATGTTTTACTACTGTTAAATGCAATAAGCATGGAATGGAAATTTACATGTTTACACACATACATAATACAGGTGAGTAAAATTCGTAAGTCAAAGTTTCATATCCTTTCCCTTCAAATAATTGTTCAGCCATCCTCTATACATTCTACTATGAGCTGCAGTGGCGCAGCGGTTAGAATGCAGTATTGCAGGCTATGTCTGCCTGCAGTTTGGCAGTTCGAATCTGATCAGGCTCAAGATTGACTTAGCCTTCCATCCTTCCGAAGTTGGTTAAATGAGGACCCAAATTGTTGGGGACAATATGCTGACTCTGTAAACCACTTTAGAGAAGGCTGTAAAAGCACTGTGAAGTGGTATATAAGTCTAATATTTAAAGGAGCGGCTCCTGCCGACATCAAATGCCAACCGCCCTGTGTGAGCACATAGGCAAGGACTCCTTGGGGTCCCATCGGCTGGCCAATGCCGGCTGGCGGTCCCCCGACGACGAGCCTATTCTATCGCGGCCCCAGACCTCTGGAACCAACTTCCCCTGGAGCTCCGTCTGGCCCCTGACCTCCGCACCTTCCGCCATGACTTGAAGACCTGGTTGTTTAACCAATCTGGGTTGTGATTTTCTGGGACAGGATGGCTTTTATGGGATAGTTTTAAGGGATATTTTTATGGGTGTACTTGTAATTGTAATGGGGCTTATTTAGTTTAATCTGCTTTTAAATTATTTATTGTTGCTGTTGTTTTATTTGTAAGCCTGAGTCTTCGGAGATGGGGCGGCATATAAGTCCCATTAATAAATAAATAAATAAATAAATAAATAAGTGCTGTTGCTATTGCTACCCAACATATAATGGGTAAGTGAGCGCATTTATTGGGTTTCAAAAGATAGCAGACTGTTGGAAGCTGCTATCTGTCATTAGACCACTGTTTCACAACCTCAGTTGGTTGGGAATTCTGGGACTTGAAGTCCACGCAACTTAATGTTGCTCAAGTTGAGAAACACTGCAACAGACAGGAAACCATATAGTTTGGAGCATAGCTCAAACTTAAGCAAAACATTTGAAATGTTTGATAGTGGGTAGAGAGTTTAGCAGAAAATTGAGGCAACTGAAACTTTTTCACAGAAAATCGGCTAATCACTCAAGCAGTCGTCTTTTCCCTTACCTCTTCACAACATAGCATTGTTAAATAGATACTTGGTTTCAGTTATTAAAGTTATTACAGGTACTCCTCGACTTACAACAGCTCATTTAGTGACCATTTGAAGTTACAATGGCCCTGAAAAAAGTGACTTATGAAAGTTTTTCATACTTACGACTGTTGCAGAATCCCAATGGTCATGTGATCCAAATTCAGACCCTTGGCAACTGACTCATATTTATGTCAATTGCACTGTCCCAGGGTCATGTGATCTCCTTCTGCGCCCTTCAGCAAAGTCAATGGGGAAGGGCAGATTTTTAAATTTGTGGCAATGGGGGAACAATTCAATAATTTGAACCTGATTCATTACTCACCTATTTTAAGAAACTGACTTTCCAGTTTATAAATGTAAGTTCTAGCTTGTGCAACCATGTCTTCTTGAGACAGAAATAAAAGTTCCACTGTTGCTGAATCACAACCATGGTACTCACTTAACAACTGCAGTGATTCACTTAACAATTTGTGGCAAGAAAGGTCATACAATGGGGAAAGGTTCACTTAGCAGCTGTCTCACTTAGCAACAGAAATGGTGGGCTCAATTGTGGTCATAAGTCAAGGACTACCTGCATTCATTTTCTCCAAACTGTATTTCTTTTAAAAATAATTAAATATATCACAGGAAATCTATAACCATATTTTTTTTCCAAACACCTCTGCTTTTTTAAATCTTGCCCTTACTGTTGTTCTGACCCAAACCCTTTTCCAATAAAACAAACACGAACCAAAGGGAACAGAAACCTTTTAATGATTCTTACGAATCCCCGGTTAAAAGGCTGCTGCAAACTAATTAACTTTGATAAGCACAAGCCTCACCAAAACTGTGCGAGACTGCCAAGAATAACAGATAAGAAATAATTTAGAACACAAGAGTCTTCAAATACCAAAATACTGCAATGTCCATGAGGTTAGAGTTTCAAAATGTTTTTGCTTCCTGCAAAGAACGTTCGCTTCACAGCTGGCTTTTATTTTCTTGAAGGAGAGGCCATTACTTTGCAGCCTTATTCCCAAGTTGCCTGTGCTGCTGCAGCTGCTCTTTCCTGCGAGCAACCCTGTGTGCACGTGCACCTGGCACAGGCTCCTCAGGAAACTCCTCATCGCTGCTGCTGGCCCCCACAATCTCTGAAGGCAGCAGTCCACTCCCTAATGGTCCTGGCCCCTCATCTGAGTCCTCGCTCTCCTCAGCCGTCCTCACCTGCTGCCGGCTAACCACAACAACTGCATTCACTTTCAAGGGTATATTTTTACAGAAGGACTGTACAAGCTTCAACTCTGAAAAGCTTTTGTGCCTTTGTTTTAAGAGTCTTTTTACCTCTTAGTATTAAGGGTCAGAAAAACGACAGTACACAAATTCAATCTGAAAATGAAAATACAATCTAAAAAGTGCCCAAAGTGATGTTGGATATTTAGAATTGTAACAAAGCACTTGTTTTTGTTTGGAGTAAACAATACAGCAGCAACACTTCAACAATTTGCCATGAAAAGCAAGCAATAGTGTGATTCATCAACAGTTGTACTTTTATTTCTGTCTCAAGAAGACATGGTTGCACAAGCTAGAACTTACATTTATAAACTGGAAAGTCAGTTTCTTAAAATAGGTGAGTAATGAATCAGGTTCAAATTATTGAATTGTTCCCCCATTGCCACAAATTTAAAAATGTCAAAAAATCAGCCAAGGCTGTCAGCTTAGTGGTGGGCCTGCAGTCATCTGGCTGTCAACTCTTTCAAGTATACCTGACTAAGTTGTTCTCCACTTTTATTTGCCATCCAATTGCTTAAAGTATAAATTGCTTTTTTTTTAAAGTGTTATACACTCACAACATAGGCAGGTATTTATTGATTGAAAGAGAAACCAGGTATATTCAAAATATGAATTAAAGGTGAGAAAGGATTTATTTATTATTGTTCAGCTGCTAAGTCATGTCCGACTTTTTGTGAGACGATAAACCATAACCCATGCTAGGTCTACCTGTCCTCCACAGTCTGGAAAGGATTTCTATCTCTCAATTATTTAACAGACTTTTATCCTTCCCCCTTCTCAAGTTATCATGCTGCAATAAAAAGACCTTAGAGCAACCTATAAAGAATCAATGTGGTTTAAAAGCTTTTTAAGATGTCAAGTTCCTGCATTCGGCATCTTTACTTCCAGATAACTAAAGGTTATTTGCAGGAGGCACTAACTAGTGGATCTCAGAATAGCTGTATCAGATTGCTATTCAGCAGATCCTGAAAGGGTGAAGTTCACCCACTTCTGGAATAAAACTGTGCTGGCTTGATATTCATTTGGATCTATGGCCACTGAGAGGATTCCAGCAGAAAACCTAGCTATGGTATGAACATTTTATGGATTTCCATAAAAGAAATTTAAAAAAAATAGTGTCAAAGAGATTGTAATATATAGCAAGCCTTCCATTTCTTGTGGAACTTGCATATCATAGCTGACTTTGCTATAAAAAGTGAAATGATTTCCATATAGAACATAATAACATCCAGAAATGATCTGATTCTCACTCTCTAAGAATTTGTAGAATTCTAAATAATAGTTTTAGAAAAATCATTTCCCAATTTTCTTGTTCCATTTGAGTCCCTCTGTATGAAAAGATCTTTCTTCATCCTTGCTTTGAATGATTTGCCTCATTTCTATAAAGGGATCTGGAACTCTTAATTTTAATACATCTGCTCCTATTAATATTAAAGAAGGAGTTTTCTTTCTAAAAGAAAATAGCAGATTTCAAAAACGAGCAAGGAAGAGAGCCAAATAACTTTCATTCATTCATTATAAATTGGATTTAAGTGACTATGAATCATTCATACAACCCTCTAATGATTAGCCACCAAGCATTTGGAACCATCTTCTATCTTGTGACTCTTTTCTCAGCAACTAAATTCAGAACAGAGATCAGGTCCAGGCATAACATTAGCTCTTAGCAAATTAATTTATAAGCCCAGGATCAAGCCTTAGAAATGGAAATTTCCCCTTTTCTCACCACCATCTTCCATTCTAACCCTCACATTCTACTCCAAAGTTTTAATTACTATAGATAGTTCTCAACTTACAACAACTGAGCCTGGAGATTTTGCCATAAGTTGTGGTCATAAGTCAAGCTGCCACATGAGTGACCTCAGTTTATAATGGTGGATAAGCAAATCACATGGTTGTAAGTCAGAATCCAGCTGATCCAACGGGTGTTTTTCTGTCATTTTTGGGCAAAAACATGGCAAAATGTAATCACATGACACTGCAACTAGTCATAAATACAAGCTTGTTGCCAAGTGTCCAAAATGTGATCACATAACCAGATGGGTGATACAACAGTTGTAACTTTGAGAATGGGTCGTAAGTAACTTTTTTCAACTCCGTTGTAACTTTGAACAGTCATTAAGTGACCAGTCATAAGTTGAGGACTATCTGTAATTAGAGAGAGATATATTGAAGCCTTAAAGAAACAAGTTACTCAGCCTTAAATAAGTAAGTTTTTATACAACAGCATATAAAGAATATCTAAAAATGTTGAGAGACTACTGTAACTATACCCTCTCAATTCTATCTAGATATAAAAATAATCAATTTCGAACAGTAATAAATGATAGACAATAGGAACAGGAGGCAAGAGAGTCCTAGGAAAAGGGAGAACATTCCAATTTTCAACCTTTATCTTTTACTTTTTTGTCACTAACTCTCTCTGGTATCTACTACCTGTTTCCATCAAAATTTATCCTCTTGCTGGCCAGAACCATGATTCTATACAAGAATGGTATTTATTATTAATCAGGTAGTGATTTTAGTAAATAACTGAAATTGTCAATATAGGTGTGATAATGAACCATGGTTTAAACTCAGCAAACAAGAGGAACTCAATTCATCTGAAAAAAATAAAATAAAGGGAGCATACACATAAACACACACACACACATTCACACACACACACACACACACACACACATATGTTGGCTTCTGATGTGTAAAATATTTGGAAGGAACTAGCATTGTTTCTGTACGGGTTCGATGCAATGACATCAGAGAGAGATGGTTAGCTCACTTTGGATACATACCCGTAAAATCTCCCTGCAGATATAGGCAATCCACTCCTCCTTCAAAGTGTTCCCTTTTGTGTTCTTGATCAGATCAGTAACAGATCCAGCACCACAGAACTCCATCACCAGCTGGCAAAAGAAACAAAAATGCAATTATTATAATTCAAAAGAAAGTGTTTTCCGGGTTGCATTAAGCTAGTAGAATGCATTTAATTGACAGTAGTCTATAATGCTAAAAGGAAAAAAAAGTTAAATAATCTCTCCCCCTCACTCCATATCTATCATCTATCTATCTATCTATCTATCTATCTATCTATCTATCTATCTATCTATCTATCTACCTACCTACCTACCTACCTGTCACTGTGTTTTTTGTTTGTTTGTCTGTTCAAGCTTCTAAGCTCATATTCTAGCAAGCAGGTGTCTGCTAGCCAGTACTGTGTTATCTTGTCTCCATAGTAATAAGATAAGAATGTCTTGTGATGTTTTGATCCACTGAGCATGTGTACAGAGTTTATACTTCACTTCCTGTAACTTCCGTTACTTTTTTCCTTTGTTCTTTTTCTATATATGCCTTGGTGGAGATTAGGTTGCAAACATGAAGCTCTGTTAGGTTTTCTTATTTTATAAATAAAAATGTTTTTAGATTACTTTCCGGGTCTCATATTTATCATCATTGACAGCAGAGAAGACACGGTTTATCACCTCTAATTAGCAGGGATGTTTTGGAAGCTTTTTTACTCCCTGGGAGAAGGTTTTTCCAAGCCCTTGAAAATGGTAGCAGAGAAAGGCTTGACACTACCTACTTACCTACCTACCTACTTACCTACCTATAAAAGCAAACTCCTCCACTTACAATTTCACCGTGGCAGTTTGGAAAGCCAGAAGAAAGCAAAGAAACACTTTCTTCAGGGAAGGGCAAATGTTATTACTTAAATATTGTTGCAAAATAGCATTCCAATGGCTAAGGGGCAGCCACAAAGAAAGGGGGGGGGGTGTCAACCTATTCATCGAAGCACCTGGAGGCAGAACAAGAAGCAATGGATAGAAACTAAACCTAGAGCTAAGGAGAAATTTCCTGACAGAACAATTAATCAGTGGAACAATTTGCCTCCCAAATTCGTGGGTGCTCCATCACTGGAGTTGTTCCACCACTGGAGGTTTTTAAGAAGAGATTGGACAACCATTTGTCTGAAAAGGTATAGGATTTCCTGCTTGAGCAGGGAGTTAGATTAGAAGACCTCCAAAGTCCCTTCCAACTCTGTTATTCTGTCCACAATTTCACAATTCACAATGCCAGTTTTGTTAGGGTTTTCTTTTTTTTTTTGGCAATAACCATTGAGAGACAGAGAAGAAATATTCTCAGTTAACAGATCAGGAAATGAAGCTGAAAAATAACTGTTATTTTTCAGGACTGCCAGGAAGCTAATGGCACAAGATGGGTTGGAAAGTTGATCTTCAAAGCTTCAGAACTTCTATGAAAGCTTCAGAAACCAGTTGGAGTCAAAGCTACTCCCACACTGCTGCATATATTTGTGGAAATGAAGGGTGGTTGATTATCCTCTTAAAATAATAAAAAAGAAAGTAAGACTGGAACATCATAAACAAATAAGGAAATTGCTTGAAAGCCTTTGACTAAAGTCATGATTCAGATTTCATAGTGTGAGGAACTTAAATTAATCTTCATGCAAAGTAATTATTTTTCCATTATACCTCTGATGCTAGGTCACATTTCGATGAACACATCCTGGCTTGATAAATCAGTATATACAGAAGCTTCACAAATCTGAACAAAGGCACTTTGGTCTTTCTTTTGCATGAAGAGCAACCAAGCTGAGAAGCCACAATTAAGTATGTCTTCTTCTACTGCAGAACTATGAACTACAGTTAAGTTTCCAAACAAATCAACTTCACTTTAAGTAAACCCATTAACCATAGGATTTTGTTCAAGTAGAGTACAAAATTAGCATTAAACAGTGGCTTCCCAGTTTGGTTCACTTCACATACTCAGAAACTGTAGGATAGTAAGTATGTTAAACTAAAATATATTAGTCCTCTATACCAAGATGTTTGAAAAGATATCTCCTTTTTTATATATTCATTGACAGTGTAAGAATCTCTTGCTTCAAAAGACTTTTGACATTATTCTTCATATTTACATATTGCTATAAATATTCTATTCCACTGGCTCCCAACCTTTTGGGCACCAGGGACTAGTTCTATGGAAAAAGGTTTTTCTGAGGATGGAGGAGGTGTGAGTTTGCATGTTGCCTGCATTTGTTGCGGTTTGTCGACTGCCAGAGGAGATGGCAGTCGAGTCAGATGAGATGGAGGGGTTGCCTGGGTTACCATCGGGCTGGTGGAAGACTCTGAGGAGCAGAAGGTTATCAGAAGGTTGCAAAAGTGATTACATTGCGGGACACTGCAACCATCATAAATATGAGCCAGTTGCCAGGCTTCTGAATTTTCATCATATGACTATGGGGATGCTGCAATGGTCATAAGTGTGAAAAACAGTCATATGTCATTTTTTTCAGTGCTGTTGTAACTTTAAATGGTCACTAAATGAACTGTTGGAAGTTAAGGACTACCTGTAACTGAACGGCAGCAGCTGTTTGATTGGCAGGTGTTGTTTGAGTGGCAGCTGAGTCATCCTAATGATGGTAGAGGATCTATCTGTATGTTACACAATAATGTAATGCCTGATCTTTGGGAATTAGTAATTCGTATGACAGACAGGACTGGGAAATTATAATTTAGCATGTTCAACATCATTCAGTTACAGGGAATTGCAAACCAGTGTTAAATGCACAGCTATTTACTGTAAAATACACCTGAGCATGACCTCATGTTGGCTTCAAGACATTAAATTAGGGTTGGGCAATCAACTGGTTTCCAGTTTTTAGATTCAGTTCCCATCACCACCAGTTTGATCAGTCAATGGTGAAATATCTGGAGAATTATCGTTGTTGAAACAAATGGAAAGCAGTAGATTATATCAAACATGGTCCTCCAGATCTGTTCTTTTATTAAACAAATTCATCCTCAAATAGCCTAACAACTCCCAAGAGATTATCTGTGTGAATCACAATAAGCAAGGACTTGGGTTTGGAGCATGCCAATATGGAAATAATGAAAACATAGAGCAAGCATTCATTTTCTTTATTGAGATCCCAAAGCCAGCAAGCAGGCATTTTTATATACACAGTTCAAAATTAAAATGTGGTGAAAAATGCAGTCCATGGTACACTGCATATAAAATAAAAAAAAGAAATGTGCTATAAACATTAAGCATTCAGTTTGTCCATTAATCTGGAGTAACACATCCATTGTGCTTCCAAAATATTCAACCAAAGCCATCTGCCCTTATTTCTATCTCCTTGAAGTTAATTGCTTTTAACAAGAAAATGCATCAGCCAGCCCTTGATGGAGCTACATTTCTCAAAATTGGAAAAGTAGGGCTGAGATTTCTTTGAGCTTGTGATCCTAATATTCATGTAACGTAATACTTATACGTAACCTGTTGCTAAATTAGACACGGTGAATGCTTTAAAAAAAAAGATACTAAAAGGCTATTAATGAATCTGACAAGCTATCTTTACCTGTGTTACAACTCACCCAAGCAAATTGGCTTCTGATTTTAAAAAGTCCCTGGGATTCATCCTTTGAGGTGCTGCATTAGAATTGGAAAGACCCATCCTAGACCAAAGCATGATCAACTTTATTGGAAAGCTGCTATTGTGTGTGGGGGGATTGGATGAGGAAGTACTTTGCAAACCAGATTGAGCTTCTGAAGCATCAATCTAAGAGAGAGATTGCTTTTGTGGTTCAGCCACTAGGTTATATAATAATAATAATAATAATAATAATAATAATAATAATAATAATAATAATAATATAACCTAGTGACTGAACCACAATAAGCCAGGGTCTTGTCCTCCACTGTCTTCTGGAGTTTGCTCAAATTCCTGCATCAATGGCACTACATAACCATTTCATCCTCTGCTGTCCTCTTATCCTTTTGCCTGCAATCTTTCCCAATACCAGGGCCTTTTCCAATGTGTAGACAAATAGACAGATAGATCTTGAATATACAGGGGCAACAACTGATCTCAATTCTGGAAGAATTGTATCCACCATGAAATGCTCTACTCCATAAAATGTTCTTATGTTCATATCTGAGATTGACATGTATTACCATATTTTTCAGAGTATAAGATGCACTGGACTGTAAGACACACCTTGGTTTAGAGGAGGAAAATAAGAAAATATATATTTTGCCTCCATGTGTCCTGCTTTTGCCCTCACTGTTTCCACTCACTTTTGGGAGGGGGGGGGAGTGCATCTTATACTCCAAAAAAATACGGTACATAAAATCTAGATAGGGATAAGATGACATTTTGACAGTACAGTACAGAAATTCAGTTCCCTGTAGGAATAGCCAACATGGCTAAAGACATGGGACAAGAGGAGTCACAGTCCAACAGCTGTCGCCATCTGTCACAACATTGTTACAAGCCCCCTCAACAGCACCCACAATATGAGAGGTGCCTTCACTTGCTTATCCTTCAGTGTGAATTATGTTCTGGTCTACCAACAAAACCCAGTTGGATTCTACTTAAGAAAGCTAGTTGAAACTCTGTACAAGAGAATAAGCAGACAAAAATCATACATCAAAACTCAAAACAGTGACAAGACAGTGGCACATTATTTCAGCCGCCCAGGATACTCCATCACTGAATCAAGGTAGCACTGGTGGAGCTGAGAAGCTTCTCCACCCATAAACAATGGTACAATGAAAAATAGGCAAACAGCAATATTTTTATTTATTTATTTATTTATTTATTTATTTATTTATTTATTTATTTATTTATTTTATTTATTATGAGATTTATATGCCGCCCTATCTCCCTGAGGACTCAGGGTGGCTTACAATACTAAAAACCACAAAATACAAATATTAAAAGATGAATTAAACCCAAAAATCTCATAAATCAATGAAGTTTAAAATTTAACAAATTTAAAAACCACTAAAAAGACCCTCCCCCTCCCCATCAGTCCAGGTAGGCTAGTTGGAACAGCCAAGTTTTTAGGCCACGGTGGAAAGATCAGAGGTCAAGGGCCACCCGGAGGTCCAGGGGCAGCTGGTTCCAAAGGGTGGGCACCACCACAGAGAAGGCCCTACCCCTGGGGGCCACCAGCCGACATTGCCTAGCTGATGGCACCCTGAGGAGGACCTGCCGGTGGGAGTGCACAGGGTGTCGGGGAGCCATTATTGGCAGCAGGGTCTCCTGCAAATACCCCGGTCCAATGCCATGAAGGGCTTTATAGGTCAGCACCAGCACCTTGAATTATAATTGTTAGAGACCACCAATTTACATACAGAAGGTTTAAACAGGGACAATGGGTTTTCATATCAATTATTGAGTAAACCTATTAGCTTATGTAAATCTATAATCTTATTCTCCCCTCCCCCCATCTCTTTAACCATCTATGTTTAAAGTCCTATAAGAGGAACCTACTCAGTGCATCTCATAAAATGAAATAAAAGTTGACCTTGAAAGTGCTTTCAATAAAAGTTGACCTTGAAAGTGCTATGGGATTCCATATTTATTTTATTTTCTCCTTCTTTCCTTTCCAGGATTCTGTCCTTTTCTAACAGAAAAGGGGGCTTTGTATTTATTACTGTCAGTCCTTCACTTAGCAGATTGATTCAGCTAAGAAGAGAAAATAGACAGAGGCCATGCAGAAAGAGACAGAATGCACAGCTTCCAGTGATGTTCTATTCCTTTCTATTTTTGCTCACGTACAGCTCATTAATGAGGGTAGAAGAGCAGGTTTGTTTCAATGTAGTTATCTATATTTCAACCTTGTTATCTGTGGTCTTGGCATTAACAGTGTCACATACCTCTAGCATAGGCTAAAACTCATAAACCACAGTAAAAGCTTTGGGTACCTGCAGTTTTGATTACATGTTTCTGATCCATGCACCATTTTGCTCATACACATAACCAGTGGTGGGAGGCTGCCGGTTCACACCAGTTCTAGCAAACTGGTAGCGCTGGTGAGCAGTTGGCCCTGCCCACCCTCACCCGCCCTTTTCTGTCCTTTGTTTCCTTGGTTTTGAGCTCAGCTGATTTGCGATGTTTGAAGCTCAAAATCGGTGGGTTTTGATTGCTGCACATGTGTGCAAAGCGAAGCGGTCTCTCATAGAATTGGTAGTAAAAAAGGTTACATCCCACCACTGCACATAACTATGTCCCTGGAAAAGCAGAGAGAGGAGGCTTGGCAACACAGAGCTTTCCTAGGGATGACAAAGCACATTCCATCAGAGAGAAGCCCAAATTTAGAGACTGCACAGATGATATAAGATTATATCTTTATTCTGGCAAGATTCTGTCTGTTAGATGTGACAAATAAATGATTAAAATTCGATTGAATTTTTCTGTGTTGTCTCTGTGCTTGGCCCAGAGAGTTCCTCACCTTTAGCTATCTCTCCAGTGAACTCCACTGTTTTGACTTTACTTCTTCTAAATCAGAGATCTCCAAACCTTGCAATTTTAAAACGTGTGGACTTCAACTCCCAGAATTTCTCAGCCAGCCTGACTAGCTGAGGAATTCTGGGAATTGAAGTCCACCAATCTTAAAGTTGCCAAATTTGGAGACCATTGTTCGATAATGAAAATAAGCAAATGCACACATATGTTTATATATTTTTTATCCCTGTTTATTCTTGGACTAAAGGAATATATCGGAGGAACCATCTCACCCTGATGAAACTAGTGTACCTAACTCATTCCAATGGAAAGGGCCTACTTTTAATCCTGTCTGCCAAAGAATATGACTGCTGGGGTCCAGGAGAGGAGCCTTTCCTGTTCTATCCCTCCACCCTCTGGAATATTCTTGCATTGGGGATGAGGTCTGACCCCACCCACATGGCCTTCTGAGAGAGCCTGAAACTTCAATCTGCTACCTGACCTTGGATCCCAACAGGGCCTTGCTACATTGAGGGTGACCGAGAGGATAGGGAAGATCCCTACCCCCAGACTGGCCATATTCTTGGTTTTAGCTTTTCCATTTAACTCACCTAATTTTAATTGCCCCATATTACCATTTTTATTTTTTTACTGTATTATAAGCTGCCCAGAGTTGCTATTATCAGGGTAGTGTGTGTCATAAAAATCTAATAAATAAATAAAAATAAATTTTAAAATGTGGGTGGTCAGAAATTTGAGGAGTTTCCAGCACAGTGTCCTTATTTCTAATTTACTCATACTTTGATGGTTTTGGGAGGGGGGTCATTTTTCAGAGCTCTGGAATGTAACCTCCCAATTCCCACAGGCTCCCATTCTTGTTATCCATAGATCATTACCTCAAGAATACAAGGTCCATCTGCATAAAATCTCAGGCTAAATTTTTCTTCTGATCTTCCTTAGTGCACATTTGTCTAGGAATCTGTTGCAGCTGTGATACGGCGTTAAGTGATAAAGATGAGCAACATATACATTTAATAAATAGTTAAATATGATTTATTTAGTTGTCACTAAGCAGTGATTTGTGCATTGCTCCTGGCTTACTCAAGAGACTATGCTTTAACCAAAAATGGCTCAATGGGATATGCAAATCCAATCTTTATAGCACAGGAGCTCCTAAACCTTCTGTCACCATGCCTCCCTTTAGTGCAATCTTAATGCACAATGTCTCCCTTAAAAACAAGAATGGCAAAATGAACACAAATCAACAATGAAAACAATATAATGAAACTTTGTGAAAGGTGAGTTTATTCTAACAGTGTAACTAAAAAGTTTTTCATACCTTTCCTGGTTTCTGTCTGCACCTTCCCAAGAGACAGACAGTTTGGGAAACTCTGTTATAACACTTAATGTAATGAATTTGGTCTACATGAATTTGATCCCATTCCAACATCAGCTGCTTTTTCCAGCAGTTCCCCCAAATTCTGATTATCCCGACCTTGCTTTGGGACCAGGTCTTCCTTCCTCATGCTAAATTCCCACTCATGTCAGCACATGTGCTCATGTATCCTGGAGTGGGCTAATTCACTTTCTTCCAGTCTGAACCCTAATCACCTGTACAGAGGTAAGCACTTAGCTAGGTTTGGATCTCTGTAAATAAGGCCTGCATCATTTACCAGCTCCTAATTAGCTCTAGCCAACCATTATACAGAAAAGCAAAAAGCTGCATTAGTGCACACAACCTACCAATTTATGCTAGATTTAACCTTGGAGTGTGCCAACAAAGGTTAGTTTGAGTTCACATCTTTGTCCAAAAGACAGGCTGAGCAACAGGCCTTCTATTCACCAGATCCTCTTGCCAAACCATTTAGAAAGGACTTTCTGATTTTCACCAAATCCTAAATATTCTCCTCTTCCCTCGGAGCATATAGTTTACTGGTACATTCTGCATGTGCTCTCATTCCCCTCCCACTGGATCGTTATAAATCCACCAGCCCTTCCAAATCTAAATTGTAGTGTTGCCATGGAAGCAATCCATCTTTAGACAGGAAAGCTAGCACCCCTTTCTTCTCCCCAGGGGAGGGCTCTGTCTTCAGCACTTTGCTCCCAGCTTTCACCAGCTTGGAGCTTTCTCTTCTGGGGATGGCATGAGTCCAGATGGCACAAACCACAGAGGGGCAGAGAAAAAAGCCATTGCCGCTGAATGAGCAGGGAAATGCCTTTCTGTTTATTATTTCAATGCACCCTAGACTGCAATGACAGCAGTACAGTGGCACCTTTATTTTTGTGTTGATACGTCCATAATGGGATTTGGAAGTTTAAGCCACAGAGAGTAGGATTGGTTCATTTCTCCTTCAGCTGCTCCGTAACAATGAGCAGTAATGGTTCCAGTCAAAACAAATGCCACCCCCCCAACCTAATCCCAAATCCATTGATTCCAATCTTGTGAAATTGCAAAGCACACCCACATCAAGCAATAGGGATCAATCAAATGGAAATAAAAAGATCAAGATAGGTATTAACCCCATCTAGGACAGTATTTCAGATAAATAAAGAACACAGATCCCATCGGGGGAGGATAGTCCTTCCCAGCCAAAAGGTTAGGAAAAAATACTTGCCACATAGGAAAAACAGCTCTCATTCAGTATGGTAAGAAACAGAGAGGGTTTCCTATAAGTTTATTTTAAACAAGAAATTTTGGGAAATTACTCTTGGGTGATGTGTGAGGTTCTCAGTCTTCATTAAATATTCACTGAACACTGGGCCCTATCTAACAAAATGAGATTCAATGTAGGTAAAAGAAAAGTTTTACATTTAGGCAAGAAAAACCAACAGTATAGTAAAGGTTAAGTCCGTGATGGCAAATCTATTGCATGCGTGCCAGAGGTGGCACGCAGACCCCTCTCTGTGGGAATGCGAGCTGTTGCCCCAGCTCAGCTCCACCGGCCAGCTGGTCTTTGGGTCTCTGCAGCACATGCGTGGGTGGTGGGGTGCATGCGGGGGCATGGAGAGCATGTGGGGGGACATGTGCGCAAACATGGGGATGCATGCACATGCGCAGGGGCAGAATGCATGCACAGGGGACGTACACGTATTGCATTTTGGGGGTGTGGGCACACACACACTTTGGGCACTTGGTGCTGAAAAGTTTAGTCATCACTGGACTAGATAAAACTTGACTTAATGCCAGTAATTTTGAGAGGGATTTTAGCATTCTAGTGGACAATCACCGATCGCCCTGTGCGAGCTCATAGGCAAGGACTCCTCGGGGTCCCGTTGGCGGGCCAATGCCGTCTGGCGGTTCCCCGATGACGAGCCTTTTCTGTCGCGGCCCCTGACCTTTGGAATCAACTGCCTTTGGGGCTCCGCCTGGCCCCTGACCTCCGCACCTTTCGCCGCGAGTTGAAGACCTGGTTATTTGACCAACCCGGGCTGTGACCCTTTGGGGAGGGTTGCTTTTAATTATTTTATAAATGTTTGAACTTATAATTTAATTTAATTGTTTTTTAATGTATTTATTGTCTCTTGTTTTTAGTTGTAAGCCGCCCCGAGTCTTCGGAGATGGGGCGGCATATAAGTTCAAATAATAAATAATAAATAATAAATATGAGCCAACAGTATGGGGCAACAGAAAAAAAAAGGCAATGCAATACTAGGCTGCATTAATAGACGGATAGAATTAAAATCACGTGAAGTTCTAATACTGCTTTGCAAAGCCTTAGTAAGACCACACTTGGAATAATTGGAGTTCTGGTCACCACAATGTAAAAAAGATGTTGCAACACTGGAAAGAGTTCAGAGCAACAAAAATGATTAGGGACTGGAAACTAAAACATACGAAGAACTGTTACAGGAATTGGGTATGTCTAATCTAAAGAAAAGAAGGACTAGTGGTGACATGATAGCACTGTTACTACATTTGAGGGGCTCCTACAAACATGAGACTATCAAACGATTTTGTTGTGGTTAGCCGGCAGCAAGTGCAGACGAGGAGAGCGAGGACTCAGGCCAGTACTCTTAGGGAGTGGACTACTGCCTTCAGAGATTGTGGGGGCTGGCAGCAGTGATGGGGAGGTTCCCAAGGAGCCTGTGCCAAGTGCACATGCGTGCAGGATTGCTCATAGGTAAGAGAAGCTACAACAGCACGGGCGACTCAGGAGTAAGGCTACAAAGTAATGGCCCCTCCTTCAAGAAGATAAAAGCCAGCTGTGAAACGAACGTTCTTTGCAGAAGGCAAAGACGTTTTGAAGCTCCAGCCTCGTGGACATTCCAGTATCCTGAGTTTGTATTTGAAGATTCTTGCATTGCAAATTAATTCTTGTCTGTTATCTTTTGGCAAGTTTCACACAGTTTGGCAAGGCTTGTGCTTATCACAGCTAATTATTTTGCAGAAGCATTACAAGGTTTCTGTTCCCTTTGGATTGTGTTTAATTTGTTGGAAAAGGGGGTGGGTCATAACAGATTTTCCAAAAGACAAGACAAGAAATAATGTTTGGAAACTAACCAAGGATAGAAGCAACCTAGAACTAAGGAGAAATTTCCCAATGCTGAGAGCAATCAACCAATGGAGTAACTTTTATTCAGAAGTTGTGGGTGCTCCATCACTAGAGGCTTTCAAAAAGAGACTGGGCAACCATTTGTCTAAACTGGTATAGGGCCTCCTGCAGGAGGTTAGACTTGAACACCTCCGAGGTCCCTTCCAACATTATTCTATGTTCTAATTACAATCTGGTCAAGGAATGTGTGTAATTTCTAGTCATTCATTGTACAACCATCTCTTTTCTGTAAGGGGCCAGATAGCAAATATTTTAATGGTGATGGCCGAAGCCAGATTAGAGATTTTGACAATACAGAACCCTGCTATGTGGGCATGGCTGGCAGGTCTAGAGGTCAAGGAACAGGGCAGCAACTGGGTAGTGCCAGCCTGCTAATAAGAAGACTGCTGCAGATAGACCATTGCTATCCAGCTTGTCCTGCCCTTTGGCTCAGCTGAGGCTCACACCTGACCATCTGCTGCCTGCTTGTCCCTTCTTAGCGCATAAACTGTAATGTGGTGTGTTCCAGATTTACCCTGTGTATCATATAGTTTGCTGACCCAGGGTCTATAACCACAATGGCTACTTCCAGGGGTGGGATTCAAATTTTTTAACAACCGGTTCTATGGGTGTGGCTTAGTTGGTGGGTAGGCTTGGTGGTCATGTGACTGGGTGGACATGGCTTGGTAGTCATGTTATGGCTGGGCGTGGCCAACTCAATATCACTCACATTGAGGCACGCATCTCCTCGCCTGGTGTCTCATGACTGTGGGGATGCTGCAACAGTCGTAAGTGTGAAAAATGGTCATAAGTCACTTTTTTCAGTGCCATTGTAACTTTGAATGGTCACTCCACACAAGCAAAGTACCAGCAAAGGAGGGAAAAATAACTCCAGAGATGTTCCTGAGACAGGAAGTCTAGTCCTGCCAAGAATGTAATAAGGATTAATGGAGAGGCAGTTTCTGTAAGCAAGACCAGAATGTTTCCTTCCTGCCTTCCTTACAGGATTAGGCCAGTAATTTCTTCTAACAACCCGTTCTCCGAACTGCTCAGAATGTTAACAACCGGTTCTAATGAATAGGTGCGAACTGATAGAATCCCAGCCCCGGCTGCTTCCTTTAAATCCAGAAAGACTTACATGAGCAAACCACACACTATCCATTTTGGAAAATTGGGACAGCCAGGGAAGTTTTGAAGTGATAGAAAGACCAAAAACAAAACATCAGCAAAAAAATCAAGGGCAACAGAAGTAGCATCTTCTTAACAATCTCCAGTTATAAAATAAGCTAAGGCACCTTGGCAACAAAATTGAAAAATCAAAGCCCTTTTCACAAGGGAAGACAACTGTTGAAAAATTACATGGTAGACTCCAACTCAGCATCAGAGAATGTCCTGGTGGCTCATTAATATATCATCTTAAAATAAGATGGGGAGGCATCTGCTGCAGAGTGTAAATCTTGCCAGATGTTAAAAGGGGAACGATTTGTCTTAAAATAGCTATGGAAATAAAGGCCTGCTCTGTTTTCTAATGAAATTATTTGGGAAAGGATGGTCCTTAAACTTATTGGTTCATTGATTGGCTTCAGCTATGATGCCATCCAATTCCAAGCCAACTCTGGGCAGCTCACACTATAAATATAACACAAATACCACAAAATAAATAGAAACACAATAATAGAAATAAACCAAATACCAAATGCAAGTAACATACACATAAAATATATGTATCTGTATAACAGGAGAGGGGAAAAAATCAATCCATCCTATCACAAGGCCTAGGAGAACAGCCAATACTATCTGCATAATGTCTTCTGGGTCCTTGTATCAAGACAGACTATACATAATTAATTCACTAATACACAGACACAGACACACATCTATCTGTTTCACTGTGTATATGTGTGTATTCACCCCTCCCCAATTCCCTCTGGGACTTGGAGATATATGAAACGAAATGAGAAAAGTGTTATATATACAATGTTTGCTGCTGACTGATACCCTCAAAATGTGCTGGGCTGCAACTCAATCTTGCATTTCTCAAATCTCCCCATTAGTAATTTTAAATTTAAAAATTAACTTTGAAATGGCCTTGGCATGGTCACTAAAATTATTTTTCCCATTTTCCAAGAGCACTTCTCCTGCACGTCTCCTATCAGGGCAAATAATTTTAAATGATAGTTTTTGAAAAGAAGGTAAGACACTGGAATTCTACAGATTCAAGAGGTGTTCATTAGATCCAATTCTCTTTCTATTTAGAACAGTGACCCTGCACATGGTTTTCCTAGATTTACAAAAAATAAAATTAGTGGGGAGTGTCAACCCTTTGAGATAGGCACATTCAGGAAAGAGGAGTTGATAGGAGTCTTGGAATATACTTTAATCGATTTAGATTGGGTAGTGTAATCTTAAACTGATTGCAACAGGAAAGTCTGACAGACCCCTGCCTACTTCAACTTATACCTAATACAATCAAGGTAGAGTTGAATTGAGCTTCTTTGTCATTCTTTCTATTTTCCCAGGACTACAATATCTTTTCTGTAGTGGCTCAAGATTCCTCCCCTCCCTCTTGTCTGAGTGAAACCCACATTCTATCACAGGGAGTTACGATCTGCCATGCTAAGTGCCACATTGCTTGCTCAAGAAAAGTTTGAAAGCAACAAGGAAAAGATGAAGGAGAAGCAAAGCAAGGGAGGGTAGTAATGAAGGAAGGGCAATCATAGGACAATTTGTTTGGGGACAATCGTCTTATTGCCCTGATTACAATACAAGCCAGATTCGAAAGCCTCATATTGTGGTCTATCCTGGTTCCCATGTCTCATTGGAGTGGAGTGGAATGGAATTCTTTATTGGACACACAAGGAATTTGTCTTCGGTGTATAAGCTCTCATCTTCTTCTTATATATATATATAAAAGTGAAATACCACTCACGCATCATCACAAAATCTCCAGAACTGTAAAGCCTACAAACTTGAAATTGGCATGTATGTTCCTCCTGGCTTCTAGGTGCTCACTAAGAAAGGATTTTTCGAAATGGCCATCAGCGGATTAGTATTTCGTATATTATTATTAACATGCTCTGATGCTAGGGAGTTCTACTCCCCCTCCCCACCTGAAAAGAAACCTGTTCCAAATGCAAAACACAAGCAGAGGAGAGGAGTTTCAGTTTCACAGCAGCAACCAGCTTTAGTACAGAACAGTTGAGCTAAGCCACGCCCAGGCTCCTTGCTCTCTCCTTCTTGCTCACACAGCAAATACTGTTTCAGTTTCCATGTTTCAGTTTCCAAACAGACCTCAACTCTCTCACACACTGACAGGACACTAGCCAGATGAATACTGATTGTGCAGAGACACAATCCCCCCCCCCTTATTTTCCTCTCCAAAAACTAAGCACGATCACATAGTTTCATAGCGAAGCACAGGTATAGAGCTAATTCTACGCCTCCTGCCAGCATCACACTCCGATCGCCCCGTGCGCTCCCACAGGAGGGGCCTCCTGAGAATACAGTTGGTTAGGCACTGTCGACTGGCGGTTCCCAGGGCTAGGGCCTTTTCTGTGGGAGTGCCCGCCCTATGGAATCAGCTCCCCACGGATCTCCGTTTGGCCCCTAATCTCCGCTCCTTTTGTCGAGACCTGAAGACTTGGCTGTTTCAGCAGGCTGGCCTGGATTGACCCCGGGGTGGGTTGTTTTAATTGTATTGTTTGCTGTTCAATTTTAATTGTTTTAATTCATTTTTAGTAATTTATAGATTTGTATTTGTTTAATATTTTTTATTGTAAATGTATTCTTTTATATGTTCGCCACCCTGAGTCCTTAGGGAGAAGGGCGGCATACAAGTCTAAATAAATAAATAAATAAATAAATAAATAAATAAATAAATAAATAAATAATTGTACATAAAAGCTGTAAGTGATAAATTATATTATATTCAAAGTATTATGGCCAATCTAGCAAACCTCCAAAAATTATCTATAACTCCCAGAATTCCCCAATCAGAGCTCACATTTCCCACAGTGGCCTTCCCTAATTGATGAAAGCTGATTAAGATTTTGATCTAATTCCGGGTGCAGAGGTCTGTAAGCCAGAACAATTTATTACCTATTTTATGATTTAGAACCATCTCTTCACTAATATTTCTTTAAAATGGGCAGTCCTTTCAAACAGTAATAATAAGGTGTCGTCACATATAGATGTTAAAGCTAGAATTTTGATTTAATGCCCTATCAGCACCTATTTTCCACACTTCAGAGGGGTTTTAAGACATGATTGCCAAATAGAGGTAATTTTGTGAAGAAGGTTTTAAAAGCCTAAAAAATATTTGCTGGGCTACTGCCAATGACTTGAATCTGGCAGCTCCTGCAAACAGAGAAGCTGTCGAGTATTGCAATATTCATTAAGAAAATGCATAACCTTTTCCCATCACATAGGATTCAAGGTGGCTAAGAAGCTAAAAGCAATTATTAAACCACAATATCAAAGTTATGAAAGATAATTGAACCAGATACAGGTAGTCCTCGATTTATGATCACAACTGAGCCCAACGTTTATATTTGTCATGCCCCTGTCGGAGTCTGAACCTCAGGAGGAAGATGAACAGCTGACAGAGAGTGGGAGTGTGGCTCGGTTAGCTGTGGAGGAAACTGGGGAAGGGCAAAGTCCAGCTGGGCAGAGCAGGGGAGAGATAGAACAAGGGAGAGGAAGTTTAGAGGAAGACCCAGGCCCACGCCTTCTTCATCCTAGGGCAGGCAGGGAGGAACGGAGAAGAGAGCAACGTGGGTTGTGTGGCTTACGGGGGAGGAAAGGGCCCTAATTCCCTTCATTAACCACACCTAGGAATGGGAGTTTAAAAGAGATGCATGCTGAGTGTGGCAGCTGCTGGGAGCAAACATGAGTTTATCTTGTGTTGACTTTGGTTAT
This sequence comes from Naja naja, assembly GCA_009733165.1. Taxonomy (NCBI): domain Eukaryota; kingdom Metazoa; phylum Chordata; class Lepidosauria; order Squamata; family Elapidae; genus Naja; species Naja naja. Next base: position 170,136,128 of record CM019151.1, read on the forward strand.
CTGTATTCCTGGCGTCTTCCCAACAGTGTTGAGTTATTATCGTGCCTTCACGTCTGGAATTCTTGCTCCTGCTTTGCCAGACTAATTGCCTCATTTTACCTTGATTGGACTTAAAGTTACAGTTTTTGTTGACCACATTTTGGACTTGATTCTCTGCAGCCAAAGGCTGTTCCTGGGAGAGTTTTTCTCCAGCCCAGAAGGTAACCAGGATGTTGGGGGAAAAGTTGGAGCTAATAAAGGGACTCCTACTGATTATCTGACTGTGTTGCCTTTGTGCCATGCCCTGGGTCATCACAATGTTGGTAACCAAGACATTTGTGAAGCGACTTTTGCCCCATTTTATGACCTTTCTTTCCAGATTTGGTAAGTGGATCACTAAAGATGTTGAGTTAGTAACACAGTTGCTAACTGAATCTGGCTTCCCCATCGACTTTATTTGTCAGAAGACAATTACACGGGCCCAGGATACTGCAACAGTCATAAATATGAATCAGTTGCCAATCATTTGAATTTTGATTATGTGACCATGGGGAATGCTGCAACAGTCGTAAGTGTGAAAAACAATCATAAGACACTTTTTCAGTGCTGCTGTAGCTTTGAACGGTCACTAAAGGGCCTTGGTGGTGCAGGCTGTTAATAGCCTAGCACTTAGTTCCAGCTGCCTGTAATTATTGCAGGCTCGAATCCCACCAGGCTCAAGGTTGACTCAGCCTTCCATCCTCTCGGGGTAGGTAAACTGAGGACCCAAGATTGTTGGGGGCAATAAGCTGACTTTGTAAAAATGCCGCTTAGTAATAAGCAGGCATATACAATGGAAGGAAGGCTATCGCTGAGCGCATTGGGTTGTATCCCAAAAATTGTAAGCCGCCCTGAGTCTCCGGAGAAGGGCGGGATATAAATATGAATTTAAAAAAAAACTGTTGGTAAGTCTAGGACTGCCTGTATAAACAACTTAGAATAGCACAAATCAGTATCCTTAAAATAACAACATCCACTGATTCTAAAACCCAACTGCAAAATCAGTCAATAGGACAGAACCTTAGAATGAGAGAGAAAGGACCAAAGAAACCCTCCCATTGCTTTTGAAATGCATGGTCACTAAAAAAGATTTTTCCCATTTTAGAATATAGAATAACAGAGTTGGAAGGGACCTTGGAGGTCTTCTAGTCCAACCCCCTGCTTAGACCAGAAACCCTACACCACCTCAGACAAATGGTTGTCCAATCTCTTCTTAAAAACTTCCAGTGTTGGAGCATCCACAACTTCTGGAGGCAAGTTGTTCCACTGATTAATTGTTCTAACTGTTGGGAAATTTCTCCTTAGTTCTAGGTTGCTTCTCTCCTTGATTAGTTTCCACCCATAGCTGGAATTTTCCAAGAACACTTCTCCTATCAGGACAAATAATCTGAAATGATGGCTTTTGAAAACAAGGTAAGACACTGGAATTCTACAGAATCAGGAGGTGAGCACTAGATCCAATTCCCTTTGTATTTAGAAAAGTTGGGTTTTCCTGGAGAACAATCAAGCTAGAATTTGCCGCCTTCATATTTGAGGAAAGGTGGCAACATTTAATAGACCTGTTGGTGTTTGTTTGTTTTTTTCTTGTTACAGAGCAATATGTGCAGGCCAAATAAAAAGAGGCACTTCAAGCATGATAGCCATAGAATATGTCAGAAACCTGCCTTATTGCAGAGAGAGATCATAATCTGTATTGAAAAAAAAATCTGGCTTCCCTTCCACCTTTCCATTATCACCTTGGCAAAGGACTGATAAAGAGAATTACTTTGGCCTTATCATCAAGGAGTTTTATTCCAGCAACAATGACAGCAAAAAAATAAAATAAAGATGCATTTATCTCCAGAGCAGAAAGAATAGAAGTGTCACCAGTTCTAATTCAATCAGACATCTAAAATATAGTAATCTCCTTGCACGGAACAAAATGTACATTCACCTCTCCGCTGCACCCAGCAACACTTTCTGAACAGGTGATTCGAATCATGGACTAACTCTAGAAATTAGTTAAAAAAAGCAACCATCACCATGGAAATGTTTAACAATGCACAGGTGCTGAACTGCAGACTTGCAAGAAAAGATGCATTCTAAGCATTCAAATAAATGTAGGAGAACATAACAAAACCAGAAGCGCAGGTATCTCATAAATATTTATATCCCACCTTCTTTCGAGGGATGCTGAAGAAACAATTGTTGCAAAGCCCGCTGAGATTGCTTTTGAAAACCTGCAAACAACTTAGAGTCTTATACCTTTTCTCAGCATCAACAAGGTGTGCTTTTCTCTGCTCCTGCTTGTAACAGCCAGCGATGAGCCAAAGGAAAGCATCACATGGTAATGTTCAACAATGTGTAATTTTTAGTATGGTTTGTGTTTTAATAAAAGTTTCTTAGTTGGAAAAGGTGTGGCCAAACTTTTCCCGATTTAAAGTTGTAATCAGGATTGCAATTAAGGCTCTCTTCAAACCAGAGATGGCTGTTTATTGTATTTTTATTTATTTGTTTGTTTATTTATTATCTTATGTCCCATTAACAACATCTGTAATTTTCTCCGATCCTTTTGTCACATGATCACCATTCAATGCCTACTCAATGGGGTTCTTTTTCTACCTTCCCCTGCAGAGCAAGGAGCTTACTCTTTTGAAATCCTTCCTCTCCAATCTCCCTGCTCTGTAAAGGATGAGTGGAAGAGTCAGGTAAAGGAGATACTGCCTGCAGAAATTGCTTTTTTTCTTCTTCTTCACCTCCCATTTCCCGGAAAGAAGAAATCGGACAAACAAAAGCAAAGGTGTGAAACTGAACTGTATTTGTTGCTATCTCACCAAAAACCATGGTTGCAGTCCTATGATTTCCCACTTAGTGACTGCTTTGCTTAGCTGGTCCCAATTAGGCTCATTAAGTGAGGACAACCTGTATTATTTGCAGTCAAATCTCCCTTCAATCTAATCAAACTCCTGGTGACTACAGAGGAAAAACAGTTTGACATTATCTTCTTAAAGGACATCTTTGCAACTTTCCAACAGTTCTGATATGTTTGGGGGGTTCCTCATCCAAATAATAACCAGGTCTCAACTCTACGTAGCTTCCAAAATTAACTATGGGTGAGTGGGGTATTGTCACCTACTGGTACACTGGTTACATTTCAGATTTATCCACAGAAAATAAAAAGTGAAGATTGCTAAAATACAAACAAAAGAACTGTATTACCCAGAGCTGATCATCCATTCCTGGTGGGTTCTTTTTAATGAAAGCACCATAATAAGTAGCGATATTTCGGTGATGGGAGTATTTCTTTAGCATGTTAATTTCTTGTTTAATCTCTTCTTCTTCATCCTGGAGAAAAAGGGGGGAATAAAACAGTGTCATCAATTCAACAACACCCTTATTATCACCAGACATTATTTCTCTTCATCAGTTGATGCAGACAAACAAAAACAATTCATTTGCTTTTATTTCCACCACTCTGCCTCCTCCTTTATCCCTTTATTATGGAATAAATGTAGCTCCACTTGTAAATATTTTTCCATTTCCTTTACATTAGGTTGCTTGGTATTTTGGCTTCATGCAACAATGAAGTTAATTGGATTATGGTAGAGAGAAACAATCAGACACTTTACAATCACAAGAGCCCTTAAAAGATTTGGATGTAGCCTCTTGAGATCTCCAGAAATAGTTATGAAACAGTAATTCTGGTTACTGTTGAGGAGAAAACATATTAAGAGATTAATTCATTAACTATATTTAACTTTAAACAATTTAAAGTGAAGTAAAATTATAATTTATATGGTTTCTATCTTTTTTTTAAGTGTGGCCACCATTTGAGCATCAGAAAAAGTTGGTTTAGAGGAGCCTTGGAGGAGTGAAAAAGACAAATTCCAGAAGAACAATCTGTGAAGCATGCTGACTGTCTTACAACAATCAATTTCAAACTAACTTTTACAATCCAAATTTGTAAAGTCAACTGCAGTTTGCACTAAAGGCATATAGTTCTGCTTCCTATTCAAACTAATATTCTACTCAGTTCCAACTGGAGTTTAAATGGGGCCTGGAATTTATGAGCCAGAAAGTAGGAAATGCTCTTTCACACATGTGCAAAACCAAAACATAGAGGATGGTGGACTGAAGATGAACTAATGGCAGAGGGATCTGAAAGAAAGGAATAAGGCTAGAGGGGCTTAGAGTTGCTTGGTTGGTGGAATGTGAATAAAGAAAATAAGCAGCAAACACACACGTTTCTCGCCCTTTTATATCTTCAGGAAGGCCAGGGAATTTGTGTGCATATCATCTTTTAGAAGATCTGAAACCCTTCATTACTTGCACAGTAGCCAAATGATGTGTCTCCACAATGAAAATAAGGCATAGCTGGTTCCAAGAATAATTACTTAGATTCTAGGCAGATTCTGACATTGTATTAGTGTATTTGTATTACTTTCTTTTGAAAGACATGCATTTTTATTTTTATTATAGTAGCTTATGTTATACTTTTAATAGAGACTCTGCTATGTTGGTATTTTAGCCCATCCATTTGGTTTATTTTTGTGTTGTATATTTTATAAAACTTGGTGGTTATTGACCGAATATATTACTCTTCTTTCATGCAAAAACCAGCATGCGGTGTATGTGTACATTTATGTATACATTCAAACACACATCTCACATACAGAGTTCTATTCCTTGCATCTGATGAAATAAAGCAAAAATCACCATCATTTTCATTCAAACAACACATATATAGATATATGCATGCATGACTCTGCAGACAAGTTCCTACAGTTTTCTTGGCAAGATTTTCAACAGGGATTTACCATTGCCTGTTTCCTAGTGCTAAGAGAGTGTGACTGGTCCAGGATCATCCGTTTAAGGCAGGATTAGAACTCATGGTTTCCTGGTTTCTATCCTTACTCCTTTAACTACTACATCAAACTGGCTCTCATGAGCCACGGTGATGCAGTGGTTAGAATGCAGTACTGCAGGCTACTTCTGCTGACTGCCAGCTGCCGGCAGTTTGGCAGTTTGATTCTCTCTGGCTCAAGGTTGACTCAGCCTTCCATCCTTCCAAGGTCGGTAAAATGAGGACCCAGATTGTTGGGAGCAATAGGCTGACTTCGTAAACCACTTAGAGAGGGCTGTAAAGCACTGTGAAGTAGTATGTAAGTCTAAATGCTATTGCTATTATAAAAACGTACACAGAATTTTTTTTACCATAGAAACATCAACACAGTCAACTGTTATCTTATAATATGAAAAAGGTTTTTTTTTAAACAAGTTTTATTCAGTTTTTAACGGTTCAAATAAAGCTCTTTTCAGTAGACAGCATATTCCCGGGTCATCACTTTTACATGCAAATATGACAATAGTTCTATATTCATTTTTGACATTTAACTTCCTATTTTATCCCATTTTTACTTCCATTCCATTTTTTGGCAAACAAAGGGCCAAACAAATTAATCCTAGTCTCAAATCTTAATCTCAATCTGTATAACCCCTCATTTCATTTCAAATTAGTTGTAAATATTTTTTAAACGTTTATATATCTTAAAAATAACAATATGTTTGCCCATCATATAGAAAATAAAGTTTATCCTTTAACTATCTTCTTTTTTCTCTATCCTCTTTTATCATTTACATATTTCTTTTATCCATCAGATTTGCCCTTTCATCACATATTCTCTCCATAATTCTAAATCAATACAAGTTTTAACACAAAAAAGAATAAAAAGAAAACCTAGACTTGCCCCCCCTTTACTAGTTTGAAAGTGACACCTCAGTGGCTAACATATTAACATAGTGATAATCATTCCCTTTAAAGCAAAAGATAGAATAAAAGAAAAAAGAGAAAAGAAAAGCTACATAACATTATATCTCTTTTCAATCGGGTTCTGCAACACATATCCCCCCTAAAATTTGTTTATAGTTCCAAAATAATAGTAAAAAATAACTAACCTTGGTTACTGACAAATCTGGTTTTTAAACATCTTCAAAAATCATTTCAGTTAATTCAATTTATCTAATCAACATTTACCTTTCTTTTATAAATAAAAAGTAAAAGTGTAACCTTCATCTAATAAAATTGTCAGTAACCCCTCTATTGTTTTACATTTTTATGATTACAATATATTCTTATTACCCCTCTTCTCCATGCAGAACCCCCTTCTTAATACATTAACCATTATCTCTATGTAAACGAGTTTCTTTCTTCATTATATAATTCCGTATTTCTCTATCTTCTGCTCTTGTTTCTTGTTCCCTCTCCTCCCTTTTATCCTGCTATATCCCTTCTCCATCCAATTTGAATCCCCCTCTCTCTTTGCCTTTCTGCTCCCTTTTCTTCTGGACCTTTCTAGCATGCCTAATTTCATAAATGTTCCCCTTTTAATTACTTTCTTAGGTTTCGTTTTTTAACCACCCTTCCTTTCCTTTTATTTGTATTAATCTTTGTGTTAATTGTCTCTTTAAATGGCTTTCCCTTGTGCTGGCTCCTCCCTTTCCAAGATTCCTTCTTCTTGTTCTTTGTTCACCATTTCCATGCTTATGTCTTCTGCAACGAGCCAAATTAGTTCAGTCACTTCCTGTAGCAGTTCTTTCATACTTTTAAATTCCATTTTTAATTCCTTGGATGGCCACCAAAGTTTTTATTTTCCTTATTTCTTCTTCTTTAAATTTTCTAGGATCTTAGCCCAAGTCCAGAGTCTATATCAATATCACCAACTAATCCAGCAGTCTGTCTTTTATTTTAATTCAAACTTTCACCTTCTATGGGTCTTGCTCTCTTGTTTCAGTGTCTCTTTAAAATTGTAACAACTCCAATTCACAAAGGAACAAGATATTTTCCTTCTTCTTTAAATTCCAATTTTTATCCACAAAGTGGCACTTTCTGTTACACGAAATCTTCTCCCTTTCCTTTTATTTTAATATTCAGGATTTTTCGAGCCCCAAACTTAGGTTCTTACGCGGCTTCTTCCTTTCCGGTTCAAAGCCCCTTATAGCTGTCAAAGATATTTTACTTATTATTTTTTTCTTCACTTGACACTGCGCCGCTTCTTCTTTTTTTAAAACTCATCTTTATCTTAATCCCGGGGTGCCTTTGTTGATCTTACCATCCGATACTCCCGGTTCCTCTGCTGTCAACTTCTTTCTTTCCTCCTGCACCGATCTTAGTCCAGTTGAGACCTTCTCTTCGAGGTGGCCATATTGACCACCGCTTCTTGTCGTCTTCGGAGGGAAAAGACCAGACCCAAAAGGGGGGAGATGCGGCTCCCCTCACTCTGGCTGGCAGCTTTCCCTTTCTCCGCTGCCCCTCCGAGGCAGCTTTGGCCCCGAACTGTAAGGATCGGAGCTCTCCAACGCAAGAGCCGGGCTGCGGTAGGACAATCGCAAACCGCCGCCCGTTAGAGAAGGCTCAACCCGGAACCCTCCAATAATATGAAAAGGGTTTGTTTGCTTAAAGATAGGTATAAGTAAGCTTTTGGGTGGGCCACACATAATGGAGGGGAGAGGCAGGGTTAAACTTAATAAATATAAGACTATATGAGGATGGAGGAAATAATTTTGGAGGTTTTCTTGTTAATTGAATATGCTAATTTTAAAGATCACATTGTAGTGTGTTCATACATTGTCCACTCCCAGATTCCAAATAACAATACTTTGCTAATAGTTTTCAGCTATCATTGTCAGAGGAAATTCTAAGACTCTGGGACTAAAAACCTCTAGGATTAGAAATCTCTTATCCTTTTTTAAAACCTATTACAGGTAGGGACAAAACTGTTGTCATTTTTTATACAGTCCTCCTAGGAGAATTGCAAAACATATGTGGAAGGATGGAAAGAGAGGTGTGTTTGAGTATGAATGAATAGGGTGGGAGCTTAAGTATTAGTGAATGAATGAGTGGGGGGAAGCTATGTGTAAGAGAAAGAATGAAAGAAGTAAGAAATTGTTGTGATTCATGAGAGAGAGAGAGCACAAGCTTATTTAATTTGTCTTTTTAAAGCAAATTCTTTCTGAAGACAATCTCACACTATATTTCTAGGCAAGACATACAGTCATAAATCTTAAAAATAGCATGTGGTTTAGTGAATTAAAACTCTTATTAAGCAATTCCTAGAGTGCTTACATTTCCAGAAAAACATTAAGTCATTTTATACTTTTCCTTCTGGGTTTCTGTAGCAAGCAAATTGTTTATTTTCCCCATAAAAAGACTAGCAAGCCGAATACCTAGAAAATCTCTGTCCTTTTATCAATTGGGTGTCCCAGTATTTTTTCAGTGTTTAATTAAAAATCTAAGTAAATGGTCTGTTCTGCAGAATACAGGTTGCAACCAAACAGAATATATACAACGTCTTCAACAGCTGGTACACCAGAGATCTCCAGAAGAAACTGTCTTACTTCTTGCAGAGAATTAGCGATTTTTATATCAACATTCATTTCAGAGAGGACATTTCTATGGCCATTTTATAGTTGCCAACAGAAAGAGAGGGGGGAAAGGGGTTTGAAAGAGCAGTGCAGGAGCTTGGAAATCGAAAGCACATTTCATACATAGTTTTTCAGAGATTGTAACTAGGTGACTGAAGTTTCTGCCGTGCAAAAATCTAACTGGAAAACATGATTGATGATTCTTGGCTATGGATGTGTCTCATTGGAGAATATGAATACACCCAGAGGGGTGGAGGGAAACCAGGGTCAAGAGTGACAATGAATTATGTGTCTCAGAGTTGTCTACACCCGGGTAGTGCTGACAAGTTAGTTTTGGAAGTTTGGCTTGAGACTCATGATTTAATTGGGGTAACTGCCAGAATCCTGACAATTATAGTATTTTACACAAGCAGTAACAATGAGCATATGTGCTTTGTAAAATAAAAGATAAGATGGGCAGTGTTACGGTGATGTTAACAGAGAAGGCAACTCACACAAAGGACCTTATAAAAGTCAGATCAATTGCAGCCAGCTGTTTGATTGGTAGGACCACTGTACTCTCTATTCAGGTGTTAAAAACATGCTGACCCAGCTGGCTGTTTGACAAAACTGAATCTCAAAGGCTGGCAAAGGTAAAGGAAAGGCCCCATGGAATGATCAAGAGACTGAAACTCCAGAGAAAAAGAGAACCTGTGTAAGCAAGGAACACATTGGACAATTTTCTTTGTTGATAAAAATGGAGCTCAGGTGTAAGGCCTGAGTCAGCAACTGGCATTTACTCCTACCGAGACACACACCTCCCAAATTAATGGAAATGTCTATAACAAAAATATTTCACCGTTTCATTGTTAAAATATATTTACGGTTAGTGGCCTAAATCAAACATATTCTCTCAATACCAGTGTTCATACTTGTGTTCTTGTGATATTTCAAGAGTGCTAAAATTGATGCCAGGCTTATAAGTTCTATTTTGTTTTCCTATTATCATTCAAACTGCATAAAACAGAGTATTTTATAAAGTGTTCCAAAAGAGAAGATATTTTCAGAGAACATTTCATGAATGGAGTGTGTGCATATCCCATTTTTCAGTGTACAGTTATCTCTCCAGAAGCCTGCAGCCTCCCTGACTCATGTGTTAATTATATCCCAAGGAAAGTCTTCATGCTGTGCTTCTTCAGTAGTGACACAACTATTGTTACTGAAGAGAGCCGTTCCTTTAAGTAACCTTTGGAGAACATTCTCTAAGACAGGGGTCACCAACTTTTTAGACCTCAGGGACCACCAAACTCATAATTTTTAATCCTGCAGACTGCTAATATGAATTTTGACTGATGGTGGCTTGCTGACGTTGGTGGGAAAGTTGGTCCCATATTCCAGAGCTGCAGTAGTCACAGGACTGGCCCTTTGGTCATCCCGGAGTAGTTGTTCCAGTCCATGGCAAGCTGGTACACCCAGGTGGAGAAGCAGCTGCTCTAGGATGACCAAAAGGCCAGTCTTGTTCTACTGCAGCTCTGGAATATGGGACCAACTTTCCCACCAACGCCAGCAAGCCACCCTGGGGCAGATTTCCCTACCCCGTCATTGGTCTTACCTTCCAGTTCCAGCTCACGTGGTTCTACTCAAGGTAAAGCTTGTACTTGGCCAAAGGCGGGGGAGGCAGCGGGTGGGTAGGCCATGTGGGCAGCACAGCCTTGTGTTCCCGTGCAGCCTGGATTCATTGCTTTGGGGGGGGTGCTTTGGGGGGGACATTTCTCTGCAAACTACCAAAATTTTCTCACAGACCACCTGTGATCTCCGGCCCATTGGTTGGCGACCACTGCTCTAAGACATAAATATGCAATAACTGTCCATCCAACTCCTTTGTTCACAAGCAAGGTGTGGAATTTTGAAGGGCTATTTGAGATTAGCTATATGAAATTTAATGAAATTTAGTTTTCTTGAGAAATTTCAGCTGTGTTTATAGTATTTTTTTGGCATCCTACACCACAAAGAGTTGCCAAAATAGTGTATGGAGAACCAATCTTCACTGTTTTCCAGAGAATGAAGCAAATAAATGACTAAAATAGTAATTACTGTTATATCTTGTGCCTCTCCTTGCTCATCAAAGCACATAAGCAATACATTCTATATGTTGAACAGCAAGAAAAAAATATTTTTTAAAACAATCACCAAACCACATAGCTGTCCTTTGTTAATGTGATTTTTTTCCCCTGAAGACACTAAATGTCTTGATGCTGGGCTTTCTATGAAATGATACTGTGATTATTGGCAATTCTCCATGTATATTGTTGCAACTCGAGCCAATGGAAGCCAAATCAACATTTAAATAATTTCTAGATGCTTTCAAATTCTTGAGTGAATTGCCTTGCACTTTAATCATACACATTCATAATTTAGAAAGTGAGGTAAGAATACATTACCCCAGTGACATCCATGACTTTAATAGCTGCAAGTTGTCCGGTTTTAACATGACGGCCCTAGAACAAATAACAAATAAGTCAGTTAGATTTCACAGTTGCACATCAGGGCCAATAATTTATCAACAAAGCTTCAAAGTCATCAATTCTCATAAATTGGACAGGCCTTATCTCCAAATATAATTTATTCCCGCTTGATTGCTTCATCCCTTAAGGTAAGTAGTGCAAAGTTAGAAGTCAACAGCATCACTTCATTAACTTGATTATCTATGAAGACATATATTTAACAGGTTTTAGAGGCAGGCAAACATTTTGGCTCCGGGACACATTTCAAATGTTGAGGATGTGTAACAATCTTTATCATAAAAAGACTGCTGTAGAAAACTCATTTAGCAAAGAACCTAGTCATATTGTATAGCAGAACTCTATACCAATCTTATATTCTTAAGTGTCCCCTTTGTAGGAGTGGAAACAAACACAAAGGAGCATTCATAATATTTAATTATCCAAAAAGGGTCACTGAGTCAAAGCAGTAAACACATGAAATATGCAATTACATCCCTTTCCAGTCAGCCAATCTGTGCAGATAGCCAAATGTTAGTTATTCATTCTGATGGAAGTAGTTTTAGCACCTACATTTTCCCCGCTAAGCAATCTAATGTGGGTGGTTTTGCCATTAATTTACTGGTCTATTGGCAGTACATCAAAGCACTCATATGACAATATGACAACCGTAACAGACTCCACAATGGAAGTAGCAGCCATTTCTGGGTTTTGCTTTCCTGGAGATCGTAAGATACAGTCACAACCCATGTTTGTAAGTGAGCACTGAAGGTCACCAGAGAAGAAAATTATGAAGACAGTTTTATATGTAGTGTGCTAAGAGTGTACTTAGGCAGGTGGTAGGAATGGAATTAGGACAAAAAGCATGTTGTAACAGATCTTCAATAACATCTAATCTGGGGCAAGAATCGACACTTTCATACACACACATATTGGGTACCATATCCTATATCTCAGGGGATGCCACAAAGAAGAGGGGGTCAACCTTATTCTCCAAAGCATCTGAAGGCAGGGCAAGAAGCAATGGATGGATACTAATGACAGAGAGAAGCAACCTGGAACTTGCTAACAGTGAGGACAACTAACCAACAGAAGAGCTTGCCTTCAGAAGTTGTGGGAGCTCCAACCCTGGAGGTTTTTAAGAAGAGATTGGACAACCGTTTGTCTGAAATGGTATAGTTTCTGCTTGACCAAGGGCCTCTGAGGTCCCTCCCAACTCTGTTTTGTTGTCATTCGTATCATTAAGTAAGTACAGAAGTGCTACATCCGACCCACTGATTTCTCTAAAATATTTTTCCCTTTTCATAAGTGATTTTTAAATCATATTCTCTGTAAGGCAGAAAAAGTAGGAGAAATTCTCCACCAAACACTATGATTAATAGATTTTTGTCACATCAGGGCAAAGGAGACCTTCCATTGGAGAGAGGAAGTGGCAGTTGGGGGTGAGGAATGAATTGGCCTTTTAGCCGAGAGCACAGGTTCATTTATTCATGTAATGTTTTCAACATTCTTGGATATTTCTTTCTTTCTTTTTTTGGCCTTAGGCTCCATCTTTTATTAATTAGAACACATTTTCTACTCAACGGCAGTCTTTACCACTATCTGCTGAGTCCATCAAACGTGCACCTGCACACCTACTGCTTTTTAAATAGATTTATTGTATTATTGTGTACAGATAGTCCTCGACATACAACAGTTCATTCAGTGATCATTCAAAGCTATAATGGCACTGAAAAAGTGACTTATGCCCCTTTTTACACTTATGACCACTGCAAAATCCCCCACAGTCCTGATCCAAATTCAGATGCTTGGCAATGGATTCATATTTATGACGGTTGCAGGGTCCCAGGGTCATGTGATCATCTTTGGCGACCTTCTGACAAGCAAAGTCAATGGGGAAGCCAGATTCATTTAACGACTGTTATTAACTGAACAACTGCAGTGATTCACTTAACAACTGTGGCAAGAAAGGTCGTAAGATGGGGCAAAGCTCACATAAAACTGTCTCACTTAGCGACAGGAATTTTGGCTCCATTGTAGTTGTAAGTCAAGGACTATCTGTATCATAGTCACAGCGGAATATCCCTTGCAACAATTTTTATTTCCAGTCACAGTATCCAAGCTTACCTAAAGGTAACGGTTCCTTAAAGGTAGTGGTTCCCCTTGCACATATGTGCTAGTCATTTCCGGCTCTAGGGGGCAGTGCTCATCTCTGATACAAAGCTGAAGAGCCAGCACTGCCTGAAAACGTCTCCATGGTCATGTGTCTGGCATGACTAAATGCCAAAGGTGTACGGAAGGCTGTTACCTTCCCACCAAAGTGCTCCCTATTTTCTACTTGCATTTTTACATGCTTTCGAACTGCTAGGTTGGCAGAAGCTGGGACAAGTAACAGGAGCTCACTCCATTACGTGGCGCTAGGGATTCAAACCACCGAACTGCCGACCTTTCTGATTGACAAGCTCAGCATCTTAGCCAGTGAGCCATCCCATCCCTAAACTTACCTCTAGATAGAATGAATCCAATGTTCATGAATAAAGACAACAGAAAAGAAGTATATTGGGTCTGCAATGTTGATTCATATCAATTCCCCCATCATCCCCAGCCAATATGAAGATAATGCCAAATGTAATGATACCTAGAGGTCCAAAATCAAAATTTGCTGATTTTGGAAATAAGCCACCCCAAACAGAAGGAAATTCATGTACTATTAATACCACAAGACTAATCGACACAAGTTTCCAACATTTGATATATCAACTCTTGATGCAATCAAGGGTTACTTGCTTGAGATGGGTGGCTATAGAATTTGAACAAACAAATTTGAGGCACAGTAATTTTCCAGTCTTACTCAGAGAGTGCTGAAATCTAAACCTGAAACATCACATAAAATACCAGGTATTCTGTTACTGAACTATTGTTACTTCTTCTAACAAGATTAGCTGTGTAGAAATAAATCTATGTGTAAAGAATAAGAAGGACTTTATTGGATGAGATAAACAAGGAACATCTGTCAAGTAGCCTATTTCCATCAAAGGTTGGAAATCCTATAAGCAAAGCTTAAAGGCAATAATACTGCTCTAATTAACCCTTGTTTATCAGACCCATCTTTCATGACCCTAGTTTGTATTAATAAAATGGCACATAAGCTATTACACTCATAAGTAAAAATAATAATAATCCTGAACTATAATTGAAAATTCCATCCCAAATTTTCCACCAAGGAAAGCCAAATTCTCATAATACCAAAGATACCATGAATTTGGAAGCTGGTCCAGAATTACGTCTCCTAATTACACACAGTTTATTATTGCAGCTGTAGTATATTTCACAAAGAGCCAGTGTGGTATGGTTGTTAATGTACCAGGCTACAAACCATGAACTCTAGTCCTACTTTAAGAGAAAACCAACTGGATAACCTTGGGCCAGCAAGCACATCCATAGCATGTAAACTCTAAAGGCAACTAGAGCCCAGGAATCTACATTTCCATTATGCAAAGAATACCTTTTATGGTAGTGATTCAGTATGCAACTATAATAAGGTAAACAATGAAAGTCTAAAAGACTTTGAAAGAAAGGGATGAGAAAAGAGATGACTAAAGTATCTTGCTTTCAAATTTCTGTCATCTCTAAACAAATATCACATTAAAAAATTGTGTTTAGGGCATCAATTTCTCAGAAATAAGCATTAGTAGCATTTTGTAATATACATAAATCAAGTGTGACTACAGAGAGCACCAGGAACAACTTTCTTAATATAAAAAAAATAGAGAATGCATTTGAATAAACAGTTAACTGAAGAATTTATTTGTTGTGCTTCTTTCTCACCTGATATAAATTCAGTTGAGGTAAATACTATTGATCCAAACAAAGATATACTTCAGTTTTCCAATAGTAAATCTGATGGTTTGTAACAAAATAATGATTCATTTCTTGTTTTATGACTGTTTCCAAGGCTTGGGAAATTCAGACACTCTGAATTAAATGGGAGAAACTAAGATGAGGCAAAAGCATAAGTCAGGGGTGTCAAACTTGCAGCTTCACATTGTCGTCACGTGATGTATAGTGACTTTTTCTCCCTTTTGCTAAACTGGGGTTGGGCGTGGCCAGCATGTGATGCATCTGGCCCATGGGCCACAAATTTGACACTTCTAGTGTAAGTTATATAATTACAGGAAGTGAGGTTATAAAGGGCAGAAGAAATGACCATTAGAAAAAGCCCCTACCAAGACAATTATCAGATGAAAGTGGACTAAGGAGTCCAGGACAGGAATGTAACTGAGTAAAGGTCTTATTCCAACCTTACTCTAGTTTTCATGAAAACAAAGGGTGAGAGAGGGATGTACATTCAGACTTACAAGATTCCACTGCTTTATAATAAATTATTACTGGTCTACACAACACTGGATTCCTACTCTTATGAACTTTGAAAATGATGGAGGAGGAGGAAGAAGAGGAGGAGGAGGAGGAGGAGGAGGAAGAGGGGGAGGGGGAGGATCTTCCCACCAATGGGAAACTCTCTGCTCCACAGTTCCAAAGAAAGCCCAGATGTCCCTTGGTGGTGTGAGATCTTTAACACCATGTCACGGTTGTGTGTCTGTCAAGCCCCATCCAGCTGGGCAAGATGAAGAAATCAAGAAATAAACAGACTTCTATTCCCAATCTGGGGTAAAAAAGGGGACTGTTGAACACTGAAAGAAAATTTTCCCTACTATTGTAATGTTTTTCACCCTTGGCAACTTTAATACAGGCTGGAGAATCCTGGGAGTTGAAGTCCACACAACTTAAAGTTGCCAAGTGGTTTATAAAGGGTTGGTTAAGGTAGAGTCCCTTTTAGTGATCTAAAATGCTTCTTCCCGGGTTCCTCCCCACCTGAGCTGAGTTGCCCTTTATAAGATAAACTAGCTATGAACTTGCCTCCTATCTCTTGAAGATTTCTTTCGTTATATTTCCAGCCTTGCCACAATCTCTCACAGGATCATAGAGCTCTAGTGAAACCATGCACACATACTCCTATTAGCCTGATCCTAAGGTTGTACAGTATATATCATGTTCAGTAGTTATCTAAGAACATTGGCTCTAAACTGGCTCGGAAATATCAAAACTGTGGTTGAATACACTCAGAGCAATCCAAATGGAAAAACCTAATGCACAACATCAGATTAAAATTCATCTGTACTCTCATCACCAATGAATTAGCCACCATTGCCGGCAAACCAAATTTCTCACTTCACTACGCAATGACAGAACTGCCAGCAAATGTATCTTCACTGTCATATTGCATTAAATTGGAGCCGTATTTTACACAGAGTCAAACAAAACCCGTTCTCGGCTTTTAAAACAAAAAATATCATTGCTCTCAAGCACCTTCAGCCTCTGGAGGGCCATAACTCACAAAACTTTGAGTTTAAGCGAGCCAGCCAGCCAAGAATAATTAAATCTTGGATATCTTTTTTTTTAATCTACCCTGAAACTTTCTTCTAAACAACTTTCCTTATTTTTCTGGCAATAAAAGGATGACTCCCCTTTTAATCTTCTCTTCTACAGATTTCAGATGCTGGATGGACTCCAACTGATGACTCTCACTTGCCTTCCTGCTTTTAGTGTTTTCCAAAGACACTAGAAATTAATTACTACAATCCTCCAGCAGCATAGCTGGCACATTTAAAGCACATGCAGCCCACAAGATGGTAATCTTTTAAGATTATTATGTGCGTTTATATATAGGTTAATTGTATTATATATTTTACATGCAGCCCAAAACAATTCCTCTGCACTCAATGCAGCCCAGGCAAGCCAAAATGTTGGACTTACCTGATTTAAAGACAAAACAAATTAAATAATATCTACTCTGGCTACTTTATGATTGGGGGGAGGGGGAATCGCCATATGGCTTCCATCCTTTCATCATAGTCAGACTTGTCTTTTCTTTTTTGGTGTGGGGTGGTTCAAGTAAAGTCCACATTGACCATCACTAACTTGTGATGCATGAGGGGAGTGTGTGTGTGTGTGTGTGTGTGTGTTTGAAGGAAATTATTCTCCTCCACTCATGCTGGAAAAGGAAGAGCATTGAGGAGATAGGAGAGGTTGGCAATATCAAAATGTTTCAGCATAGTTTAAAAATGTACATATTATGCATATAGACAAATAGGGGAAACAAAAAGATGTAGTGTTTTTGTGTATACACATCCAGCATAAGTGCAGGAAGATAATTTGTTTTTTAGAAATTTATTTGTTTAACGTTTCAACAATTAAAAACAATTTTCTACATTTTGCAACTATATTGTAACAGTGTCTACATTGATTAATATCATCCATAACTTCATTATCCATAACTATATTAAGTTTTTCCTTGTTCTAAGCATTTTTATACATATATACATATATTTACGCATAAACAATATTACTTTGTGATTTCTCATTCATTATCATTTGACGTCTTTGCATCTTTTCCTTAGCCATTTGTATCAAACATCCCATATCTTGTAATATTCTCCTTCTTCCTTATTTTTTAGTAACATCGTCAATCTGACCATTTCAGCACATTCAAATATCTTATTAATTACTGCGATTTCTGAGGGGGTCGTAGCCTGTTTCCAGCTTTGGGCACACACTCACAAACATACACTGTCCTCTCCTGCATCACAAGTTAAGTTATGGACAGTGTGGACTTTTCTGCCTGGAAGAGAAAGTAAACGGCAGGAAAACACCACACGGCCTTGTATATATAAACGATCTTTCCCCCCCTCAAAAAATAGCAGATTGATTGCTTTTTCACACGCAAAACAACAGCATTCTGATATGACAGTGTCCCTCAGAACCGCTTAACAACAGCATCAGATTAGGCAACCGTTGATTTTATTCATATTTCCAAAGCCTGCTTATTTTTAAAAAAAAATCATTTTGCATCAACTGGAGCCACCTATTCAAAATCCGCATTAGCCTGTCATTTTAAAAATGGGATCACTAATGTCACATAGCTATGGTATGGTGAACTGTATGCATTCAGAATTGGTTTGAAGTTGAACAGCCCAAGCTATTTAAGCATATGTGGAGTCCTTCTGAAGAGGCCAGCTTTCAATTCAGTCACCTCAGGCAACAACTGGCTAATTCCCTCATTTTCTTCTGACAGATTTTGGGCAAAAGGGCTTCAATGACTTTGGATCCTAATGACTTTCTAGATCCTTTTCAGTTGGATTCGGGGCCTAGGCATGAGACAGAAATATCGCTGATTTTTCCAGTGGATGTCAGAATCTGGAGGTATATTCTTCTTGGTCCTACTACTTCACTACGTTCACCTTGTATACTTCTGGACCACCCATGAAAGCTGGGAGTTGAGAATCTGTGAGGCAGTGTGTGGTTCTATTTTTAGCTAGAGGTTAATTTTGGGTAGCATGTCGACTAGAGGCTTATCAGAGATCCTGGTAACAATAAATCGTGCCTTCCTCTCCTTGTAGCTAGATTACTGCAAAGCACTCTAGGTGGGGTTGCCTTTGAAGCTGATCTGGAAACTTCAGTTGCCATAAAGCTATGTGATACTAATGCTATGGTCACTGTTTTGGTTGCCAGTTTGCTTACAAGACCAATTCCAAAACTGGCTACAGTATTATCTTTAAAGTCCTACCTACATGATATCCCAGGTTGTATAGGATCTCATCTCCCCTGACAAAAGTTGCCCTATCTAACGTTTTTTTTGTTTTGCAAGGAGGATTTGCTGAGGATCCACCATGACTTAAAGTGGGGTCTAATGTGAGTTTGATAGTGTCACACACTGACATTTTAGAACAGGGGTCTCCAACCTTGGCAACTTTAAGCCTGGAGGACTTCAACTCCCAGAATTCCCCCAGCCAGCTTTGCTTTAATACTGGGCTTTGCTGGCTGGGGAATTCTGGGAGTTGAAGTCCTCCAGGCTTAAAGTTGCCAAGGTTGGAGACCCCTGTTTTAGAGTACACCTGAACCTCATAACCATCAGGAAGATTAAAAAAAAACCCTGACTATTCTGTAAGATACCTGAATGCTAATGGTACGTGGGCCCAGTAGTTAATTAAGTAATTAGTGGATGTCGTTTATTTATTTTTTATTGTAAATTGTGTCCTGTTGGTATGTGTAGACCTGGGGTATCAAATACAGGTAGTTCTCGACTTACAACAGTACATTTAGTGACCATTCGACCATTTCACCATTTCAGTGCCCATACAAGGGCACTGAAAAAAAAGGCTTATGGCCATTTTCATTTATGACCACTGTAGCATCCCTATGCCCATGTGATTTACATTCAGATGCTTAACAGCTGGTTCATATTTATGACAGTTGCTGAATCCTGGGGTCACGTGATCGCCTTTTGCAATCTAACGTGCCTATCGTCCCTGTCATTGTATTTTTATTCTCTTATTCTTCTTCTCGTTTTTGTTTGACAAATTTCAATCAATCAATCAATCAATCAATCAATCTTCTGACAAATAAAGGCAATGGGGAAGTCAGACTTACCTAACAACCGTGTTTCTAATTTAGTCCTTCGGGAGATAGGGTGGCATATAAATCCCATAAAATAAATAAATAAACAAACAACAGTGATTCAGCTTAACAAACATGGCAAGAAAAGTTGTAAAATGGGGCAAAACTCACTTAATAAATTTTTCACTTAGCAACATAAATTCTAGGCTCAATTGTGGTCACAAGTCGAAGACTACCTGTATATATCCACACACACACACCCCAATAATGTCTTATGTGATTGTATTCAGCTTCTTGATTTTAAGTTTCTTGAGGGAGAATCACAGACTTCAAGGCATAAAACACTACCTCTCTCAAGATGCAATATTTGAATCTCTGTTTTGAAGGACAGCATAGAAACTTTCCAAATGCAACTTTATAGTAGTCAGCGTATTATCCTTCCCAATAAATATTGTCAAAGAACACAGTGGCCATTCTTGTTCCAAGTGAAGAGCGTATGAATATACATATTTCATCCTCTCAACCGACAACAGTCCCCAAGGTTTTCATGTGCCCCAGGCAAGCTTGCAAATGTCCTATACTCAGCTCCTCATCTCATAATCCATCAAAAAAACATTTTGCAAATAGCTTAGGATCCATTCATTAAGGACAGTAAAGCTGGACTGTCCTAATGATCTACGGCAACAATCCTGATGTGAATAAACTGCGCTAATTGAGACATGCAAGTCATCATCCTTTTCACAATGGCTGCTTCTGCTTTTCTTACAGCACCAGTGTGCTAACTGATTCTGTAGGTTTTATTGCTCAGTGAACAATACTGAGTCATATGAACAATTCTTTTTTTCTTTTTTCTTTTATTCTTCTCTCTCTCTCTCTTTCTTTCACCAATCAATTGGGTGACACATGCATAATGGAGATCAACTTGGAAATTCTGTATTCTTGAACAGCTGTCAAGCTGTACAGACTGCAGATGATTTTCCCAGAAATGCCTCTGCCTTTACATATCAATAAATTATAAATACAGTTGCATTTCTGAGCATCTTCTCTGAGAAAGAGGGGGGGGAATCTTCAGCGAGTTTTGGCTGCAATCAAAAGGCTTATGTAGACGAGTATCTTCCCCTCCTGTAGTCAACAGAGGACACAACTCAACTCTTAGCTCTACGCTCTCTAGAGAGTAGGATCTAAGCAGCTGGCTGCCCAGCAACTGGAGGAAAAAAAATCCATTCTTGAGATTCCATAGTTAAATCCTGAACTAACTTTAAAGTGTTTATGTGACACAATGGGACTGGTGACATTTAAACTGCCCATTTATTTCTTTGGTTTTGTTCAATTCATATATTGTCTCTATTGTGACTCTGAGAGAAGGATAACACATTACTACAACAAAATAAGTAAGACACAGAAAGAAAGGGATGGATGGATGGATAGATGGAAGAAAAGACTAAGAACCAAGGAATAAAATCCCAGTAACAGTGCAGCTACATTGCCTTGACCCAGCTCTTGCTAAAGGAGCTACACTTTAAAGACAATATAGTTTGTGCAGACTTTGAAAAGGATACCCTATCACAGAACAGAGGTGGTCAAAAGTAAAGGGGCATTTCTGGAATGTTTTCCAACCAGTTTATCAGTCTTAGCTACAGAAGGCACCTGCAAATTGATATTATTTTCATTATCTTCTTGACATAGTAAGTGACTGTGTTAGAAGGAGAGATCTGATACCATCTCGTCTTCATCTCAGAACAATATTCTTCTGCTAACCAACCAATATTCATTTATCTAATGTATAAAAGTTGTTCTCCAACAAACTAGTATTAAAATATTCCAGCCTTGGGAAATTGGAAAGGTTTCTCTACCTTCCATGCTGGTCACAACCCAAAGTGGCAACCATAATGTAAATCTACTTTTTAAAACATACTGCTAAGAAAAGACTGGAAAAATACTGAAATCCATATCAGCAGATCAATTTCAATCTCAATGTATTCTCCAATTTGCATTCATTTATCAGTCACCCGCTGCTGTTATCTGCAGCCTTCAAAATCCATATTTACACAATTTATTGTAAACACATTTTTGGAAAAAGACCAAATAAACGGCTTCCAACTATTACAAAAAGGAAAGGAAAAAAACTGATGCCATGTAAGATATATATGTATATAATCCTTCCTGCTGGTGTTTTGTTTTTTTTAAAGGAATCAATATAGCAGCAACATTCCATCATCTAGTTGCTAAATGTACCTTGAAAACCTGTTTCTCTAGTGGGTTGTGTAAATGAGTTCTTACCTGAATATATTTAGCTAGCCCTATCTATATCTATAAAAAAAAGACAAAGGATCCTTGTGGATTTTATTCTGCTTGTTGTTGCCAATTTTAGGGGGAGTTGCTCATCTCTGTTTCAATGCTATTGAGGCAGTGCTGTCCAAAGACATTTCCACAGTCATGTGGCCAGCATGATGTCATGGAGTGCTGTTAGCTTCCCACTGAAGTAGTACCTATTTATCTGCTCACATTTGCATGCTTTTGAATGGCTAGGTTGTCAGCAGCTGGGGCAAGGACAGGAGCTCACCCCATTCCAGCAGACATGTCCAGCATCTTAATCAGTCAGCCATCATGCAGCATCTATCTCTCCCGCCCCCCTCCTTATATATCTACAACAGAGATGTCAAACTTGATTTCATTGAGGGTCACATCAGGGTTGTGTTTGGCCTCGGGAGTCCAGGGTAGGTGGAGCCAGGGTGGCTGTGGCCAGCATGACATCATTCATTTCAGGGGGGGAGGCATCTGTGGTGGTCCGAGAGCTTTGCCAGCAAAAATGGCCCTGAGCTCCATTTTCATCTGTGAAGGCCTCCTGCAACCCTCTGCCAGCAAAAACAGAGCTCAAGAGAGCCACACGCAGCCCTCCTGAGCTCTATTTTCATGGTCAGAGGCACCGTGGGCTGGTCCTTCACTGTTTCCAGGGCGGCCCTGCAGGCCAGATCTAAGCACCACATAGGCCAGATCTGACCCACTGGCCTTGAGTTTGACACCCCTGAATCTATAGTATATTTTGTTGTTGTTCGGTCACTAAGTCATGTCTGACTCTTTGTGACCTCATGGACCATAGCATACCGGATCCTTCCTGTCCTCTACCATCTCCAAGAGTTTGCCTAAATTTATATTAAATAACACTAGCTAACCATCTCATCCTCTGCCATTTGCAGGTGCCTTCTCCCTTTGCCTTCAATCTTTCCCAACATCAGGATCTTTTCCAATGAATCCTTTTTGTTTCATTAGGTGGCGAAAATATTTGACCTTCAGCGTCAGTATCTGTCCTTCCAAAGGACAGTCAGGGTTGGTTTCCGTTAGGATTGACTGATTTGATCTCCTTGCAATGCAAGGGTCTCTCAAGAATCTTCTCTGACATCACAATTCGAAAGCATCAATTCTTCAACACTCAGCCTTGCATCTATATCTATATTACATATCTAATATCTATAGATGCGAATATCCTTAATGTGTTATAGGCTAGACATACAACTAAATGCATAAGTATCAAAGATAAAACCAAATAAGTTTTTTTTTCCTTTCAACTGACTTGTTTCAAATTCAGGCTCAACTCATTTCTATCTATTAATCGCCTGTATTTTTCCACTGCTTTCTCTCACCCACCCCCAGATCACCCCAGCCCAGCCCCCTACATACTCTATTAAGCAGGGAAAGACAGAATAGCTGCACAATGTATTTTGATTAATTGTGCTAAAAGCTGTCTGTCTGAAAGCACCCAAATCCACCCACCACATTCTGGACTTGTAAAATTGCCTTAAGCCTTCATTTCCCTCCATGAATTTGAATATTTTATTCAGTCCTTATGGCATCTCATACCATTTTATTTTGAAGTGAAAATTATCCTGCATAGGAACAGAAAAATCTATCATCAGGCTACAGACACAAATAACTTGATTAGATCCCTTGAGCTCTAAATGTCAAAAGCTTGATGTACTGAAAAAGGCTGGGAGAAGGCAAATATCAGGACTGCTGTATTTATCTGGAAAGAATATTGTGTTTTCCTCAATAATTTAGCTGCAGTATGGGTTGTCCAACATGAGTGGTCATGTTCAACTCACTGAATATACTGAAATGAAAGAATATGATGGGGAATCATTCATTCATTCATTCATTCATTCATTCATTCATTCATTCATTCAATCAATTATGGATTATAGCCACCTATCTCATCCAATGACTATGGGTATATTTGATGTTATCTTCTTGAATATATAAGTCCGATCAGTTCTTCCTTCCAACCTCAATTTCATGTTACATATGCATCACAACAAATATAAGCAATGGAAGCCAAAATTCCCTGCAGTATTTGGAAATCCAAGGAGGAGAAGGACAACAGCAACAACAAACAATAAAATCCAAGACAATAGAGCAAATTGGCAACTTGAATGCATATTTTTCATGCATATGCTGAACCCAGACAGCAGCCCCTCGCTGATTAGGGATGTGGAAGACATTCTGTGTACAAACAGCCTTGCACATGGGAACATTTTGCACAACCCTAGCTGGCCAGATATTTTATTCTGGAAATGTGGTTATTTCGAGCAGAAGGTGTTTCAGTGTTCAGATGGAGTGGGTAAAAGTGAGATGCTGCAGACCAGATTTTTAATTTTATTTTTATGGTTCTTGATGGAACTGTTTTTGATTGAAGGGTTGTTCCTCATCCAGATCCCTGGAGCTTCCAGACTATGGAAAGCATCAAGATGGTGTGCCTTAGACAGCCAGCAAGCAAGCAAACAAGCCAAAGTGGTGGTTTCTTTAGTCCTTTGCAGTGATGCTCTGGATCAATACACCATTCAGAAGAAACAAAACCTAGAAATGTTTTGGGTTCTGGGCTTCAACTGGAACAAAGTTTGGAGGGATTCTGGAGCAACTGTGTAAGATGAATAGGGTAATGATGGGAAGAAAGAGAAGGGAAGCAAAGGCATTGTGAAGAGTGTTGAGTGGGTGGGCCAGGCTATGTGGAGGAGGGGAGAGAGGGCTGATGAACACCACTCCTTCCTTGCCTCCAAACCTTGTTTCAGTTGAAGCCAAAAACAATACAATGTTCTAGTTTTTGTTTCTTCTAAATCATTGGGTGCTCTAGAGCAGTTCAGCAGAGTGCAATGGTTCATATGTAAAAGAGAAAACGTTTTTTCCTATTTGGGGCACATTAATATAGACAACCTTGGTTGATCCTGAAGAAGCTAAGTGGGGCAGACCTTATTAGTACTTGGATACAAGACCCTCAGAGATTGCCAGGCCTTTAGGCTAGCTGGGATGTTGCAAAACATCCTCAAAGAATCAAGAGAAAACCATTTCTGTATTGGTGGTTAAGAAACTTACTTGGATGTGTCCTTGAAGTCTTCAAGAATTTAATTGGACAGGAGTCTTTACCTTTACCTTAACCTTAACAAGCAAATATTCTCATGCTTGGAGGGTCAATTTAAGGAATTTGGGAACCCAATGCAAAACCTGGTTAGAAACCCAAAATTAATACTGCAGTTGGATTCCTGCAAAATGAGATGATGGAGGAGAATGAGAAAGAGATACAGGCTACCTTAGAGAAAGCAAACATTTGAACCACAAAATAATAAAAGAATTGAACAGCACCAATCTCCTGCTTAGAAGAATGACCCTACAGATCCAACCATCCACTTTATAATGGCTTGGTAAGGCCACATTTGGAACACTGCATCCAGTTTTGGTCACCATGATGTAAAAAAGATGTTGAGAATCTGGAAAGAGTGCAGAGAAGAGCAGCAAAGAGGATTAGTGGGCTGGAGGCTAAAATATATAAAGAACAGTTGCTGGAATTGGATATGTCTAGTTTAATGAAAAGAAGGACTAGGGGTGACATGATAGCAGTGTTCCAATATCTCAGGAGTTGCCACAAAGAAGAGGGAGTCAAGCTATTCTCCAAAGCACTTGAGATCAGGACAAGAAGAAATGGTTAGAAACTAATCAAGGAGAGAAGCAACCTAGAACTAAGAAGAAATTTCCTGATAGTTAGAACAATTAATCAGTGGAACAACTTGCCTCTAGAAGTTATAAATGCTCCAACACTGGAAGTTTTAAAGAAGAGATTTAATAACCATTTGTCTGAAGTGGTATAGGGTTTCCTGCCTAGGCAGGGGGTTGGACTAGAAGACCTCCAAGATTCCTTCCAACTCTGTTACTCTATTTCTCTTTCTATCCCTTTAATTGAAATGATTGTGCATTAGACTGCAGATGTACCCGCCCAGACAAAAATACCTTGGCTCAAGTTAAACATATGATGCTTTTCCAGGGGCAAAATGATAGAGGCAAGCAGCCCTAGCCGCTTCAAAAATATGCCCATTGATTGCTCAATCATTGCCTGCTTCCACCTTTCAGTGGGTTACAGTGAGCCAACTTTTCAGAGGCCCAATAAAACTGTGTAAGCTACCTCTCAGTCTGATCCAACCTTGCCTGCCTTCTTATACATCTGCATCTTTTATGAAACGTCCAAAGGACACTGGGGCTCTCCAGATATGGATGGATCAATTACAAGTTTTAGTCGCTCCAAGTAGCAAGTTCAACAGTGGGGGGGGATGAGAAAAGTTGGCTCTGGGACCTTGAGAAACCACAGGTTTCCCTTTAGTGCCTTTGCCAAATCTATTTCTGTTTTGCAATAGAACAGGGGTGACAAACTCAAGGCCCGGGGGCCGGATCCGGCATGCAGGGTGCTTAGATCTGGCCTACGGGGTGCTTAGATCCGGCCCGTGGGGTGATCAGATCTGGACCATGGGGCTGCCCTGACCGGCCCATGGTGCCTCTGCCTCTGACAGAGGGTTGCAGGACGCCATCACAGCCAAAAACGGAGCTTAGGAGTCCCTTTTCGCTGGCAGAGCACTCGGGCCACCACAGGTGCCCCCAACATGAGTGATGTCAAGCTGGCCATGCCCACCTTGGCCACACCCACCCCGGCCCCCTGAGGTCAGACACAACCATGATGTGGCCCTCAATGAAATCGAGTTTGACACCCCTGCAACAGAAACAAAATTTGCAACTGGATCACAAAGGATGCAAAACTATGGTCAACAGGGTGAGAGGGAAATAGATGGCAGCATCGTGCATCTCAACTTACAAATTGTGAATCCAAAAAAATCAGTGCTTGAACGGAATGGAGTCAGGCTTAAATATTGGAGCAGACATTAATCTAAAAGATACTTTAAAACTGGAAGCTGATACTTCTGTTCTCCTGTATTCCAAGTTTATTATTGTTCAGAGCAATGAGCTACAACTATACAGCTACAGGGTTATTGATAGCAGTTGGATGCATTCAAGATTTTACAGGATAATTTTTTATAGGCTGCAAGAATGAGAAATTTAGTTGAATGGATGTAAAAGAAGTACAAGTTGCTTGAATTTCCAAAGGAAAACAAAAAAAAGTATGTTGTTCCCTCTAAATAATGGAGAGGACAGCTTTGGTAAAGATTACATAGAGCTGGACCTAATCACTCAGATGCAAATTCAAATTCAAATTCAAGATCCAAAAATCCTTTGTCTTTTTTCAAATGCACCAAGTTTTCTCCCTTCTCACCAAACTCTTCCTGAAGAACAAATTAATTGTCCCTTTGCAAATAGTTTCCTTGTTTGTTTTTAATTATAAACTAAATGCCTTTATCCTGATGACAATCAATTAAGAAAAAAAGAGAGAAATACGCAGAACTCAATAACATTTCAGCACCACAATTATTTTATGTAACATCTATGTGACAGAGAACAATAATTAAGAATGTAGGTTACTTGCACCGCCAGGTTTAATTTCTGGCCAGCAGCCTAATTGTTGTTTTATTTACTTTTTGCTTGTGGAAAAAAAAGAATAAAGACTGAGAGCATGTTCCTACTCTTGAATTAATCTTGCAAACTGTAATCATTCTTGACATCTTTCTCGAGTTAAAAAAAATCTACTTTGAAAAAGAACTTATCCTTTTCCTTTTCACTTTTTTTTAAAAAAGTATAATTATATGTCCTTTGCTAAAACTGAGTTACAGACAAAAGTATTTTGACTAACAGGCAGGCTTTAGAAAGTAATTACAATGCAATGATTAACAAACATGTTCACTGCCACAACAGAAGCACTATTTATAGAAATGTGACTGGCAGTAAATCATGGTTTACAGATGAACGTATTACATAAATCGAAAGGATTGTAATTTACTCAACGAACTAATAAAGGAAGCCCTGACATAAGAATGATTGAGATGTTGGAAGTTTAAGTGTGTATTTGTTGAATATGTAAATCCAACTCCAAGGGTCTTGTTAAACTACATCCCTCCATTGGCACCTTACATTCAATAACTCACTGTACATATACATACATACATACATACATACATACATACATACATACATATATATTTGTTTTCGTAGATTTTCACGGGTAAAGGTATGTAGGTCTTGGTGTATTCGGGTCTTGTCCCGTGTAAGTTTGAGAATACCTTGGCAACGTTTCGACAAAATCTCATCCGTCATCTTCAGGCTGGTGTCTTCAGCTTCGTTCTTCTGGGAGAAGTGTGTGATAGTGGCTGTTTTTCCCTTTTAAACTCCAGAGTTGGCTGTGTTGTTACTTCTTGATTGGTTGATGTATGCAGATTGGATGGCTTTTTCCTGAGACCCTGTGTGGCTGAGGTGCTGGCTGTGTGTTTCTCAGCCTTTTGTGTTGTAACGACCTGGGTAATGGGCTGTGTGATGACCTTCTGAGTTCTATTGTTGTGACGTCCTGGGTGTGGTACTGTAATCTCCTGGGTCATTGTCTGTGTTGCAACCTCCTGATGTTTTGTGTTGTAATCTCCTGAGTTCTGTGATGTAGTATCCTGGGTGGAAGGCTGTGATGTGACATTCCAGGCCTTGGTTTGGCTCCGAGTTTGAGGTCTGGCTATGGGTTTATAGCGTGTGTCAGTTTGCTTAGTTTGGGGTCGGAGGGGGTGTAGCAGCTGGTGTTGCAGCCATGGTCTGGTTTCTGGATGGTGGTTGCCTTTCATCTGTGGCGGGCTTGGGTTTGAGTCTGGTGAAGGAGATTGGTGGTGGCATCATGTGTTATTTTGGGTCCGGTGTTGGTTTTTGTGGCTGGAACTCGTTGGTTGATTAGGGCTAGTTTCCAGATGTCTGGTAGGCGGGAAGTATCATCCCGCTTATTCATGTTATGGGGTGTTTCTCTATTTCGATGGCTTCCCTAATTATTCTCTTGTTGAAGTGTTCAGTATTGGAGATAAGTTTGGATCCCTCAAAATCAATTTCATGTCCTGTGGCTTTAAGGTGCTGGAAAAGGGAGGAAGTTTTTTCTTCTTTTCTGACTGCGTTCTTGTGTTCTGCGATGCGAGCATTTATTCTCCTGTTGGTTTGTCCAATGTATGTGGTTGGGCAAATTTTGCACGGTATTTTATAAACTCCTTGGTTTTCTAGCTGGATCTTGTCTTTGGGGTTTCTTAAGATGTTGGCTATTTTTTGTAAGATTGAGAATACCTTTGCCAAGGTATTCTCAATCTTACATGGGACAAGACCCGAATACACCAAGACCTACATACCTTTACCCGTGAAAATCTACGAAAACAAATACACACACACACACACACACACACACACACGCTATATATATATATATAAAATGTTATATATATATATATATAAAATGTTATATATATATATATATATATATATATATATATATATATAAATAAATATAAATAAATAAAATGTTATTCTAGCATTGCTTTTCAGAATTCAAATCCCGATGATTTTATAATCATACCCATGTCGTGGTGGTGGCGCAGTGGTTGGAATGCAGTACTGCAAGCTACTTCTGCTGACTGCCAGCAATCTGGCAGTTCAGTTCTCACTGGCTCAAGGTTGTCTCGGTCTTCAATCCTTTCAAGGTCAGTAAAATGAGGACCCAGTTTATTGGGGGCAATATTCTGACTCTGTAAACCATTCAGAGAGGGCTGTGAAGCACTGAGAAGCAGTATATAAGTCTAAGTGCTATTGCTGTTCCTTTTCTTGGCAACAACACGTCACAGCTTTCCCTAGAGTATTTTTAAGCCACCTATTTGTCCATAACTCTAGCTTTATCTAGTGATCTGTCCCCTCCAAGCACTAATTTGGTCCAATCCTGCTTCCCTTTTGCAAGGTTCAGCCAACATTAGCTGATATATGTACTGCTGTTGTCAAACCACCCATCCCTGCTCTCCTTCCAGTGGAAAAGGAAATTCGCAACTCATATAGAATTTTAAAGCCTTCCTGAAAACAGACACCAGTGTGTGTGTGTGTTTTCACACAAGGCAGCTCATCATCAACCAGTGCAAAATAGTCTATTATTGAGTTGTTAGATTGCTTGAAGACATCTGAAGCATTCAGCCTCCTGATATTCTGTACATATACAGCAGGGTTATGCAAAGGGGGTGGAAAGGACATAAAATCTATTATATTTGTCACACAGTAAGATTAACTCCTCAGGGAAGCAAGGGAAGACTTCTTTGAAGAGCAATATACAACCCCTTTTCAATGAAACAGATGCACTGAACCCATTAGATTAAATATGAAACCCTGGAGGTATACTGGGGAAAAAGAAAGATAAAGAGGTAATAGAAAATTAAGAAAAGAATAAAAAGCTTGCCTGGAATAAAAAGCGACAGGATCCTAAGTAGACCATGATTCCTGGTGAAAATACGGACACAGAGTTGCATCTTTCTTGCAAGCGACATGAAAACAGATGCCACTGATTTTTTGGTCTGCAATCTTAGGTCTTCCTGGTGCTCTCCCTTCCCATATTAATCATACCCAACCCTGCTCAGCAGAATCAAGATTAGCCCACATGGATTAAATGTTGCTACCAGCTGTAACTAGCGTAGAGTATTTGCGGGCTGTGGTAAATAGCATGTTGGCTTCTGTGCCATAAAGTTTGTGATAACACAGATAGAGTTTCTCCAGGACAGTCCCTCCAACAATCTGGTTCTTCGAATCTTCCAGTGATTCATCCATTGGCTATAAGGGATCTTCCTTCCTTTCTTCCTTCCCCCTTCGTTCCTTTGTTCCTTCCTCCCTCTCTTCCTTCACCTGACTCACTGTCTCAAGGCTTAGAACCTAAGTACATTCAGGCCTATTAGATATCTGAAAGACCACCACAGAATCTCAGGAATGTATTTAGAGAAGTTGAAAAACATTTTAAAAGGCAACAGCAAACAACTTCAACACTGTTTACAATTAGAAACAGGCATGGTTTGGAAGGTCTCCAGAGCATGGCTTCTTCTTCTTACCTTTTGGCTAAAGTTAATTCTACTCCTTATAGGTTTGGCCCCAGTAGTATTTAGCAATCACTTGAAATCACTATGGTTTTAAAAAGCTCTATTCAAATCTCAAGAACAATATGGTTGTGTCTGTGTGCTATGAGAAGTCATGCTTGAGTTGAGGGGTTTTTTACCTCATTATTATTTAATACATATGGATACAATGGTCCCAGAATTTAGCAGGAAACTTGTACACAATTATTCAGACACAATTTCAGGGCCGTTGAAGAAACCAAATGGGAGAAAACCTTCAACTCTTCAAAAACATTCTTGTACATGCATACAAAGAAACACATTTTGGATGAACCCATGTGAAACTAAATAAAATTATTAAGAGATTATTTTCTTTCCAATTTACTTCTTTTTAATCTGACAAAATGGCTCTGTGCAAAACTGGGTTTTTATTACATGCAGGTAAAAAGATAGTCATTACAGTTCTCTCAGATTGCCCATCCAATCATTCAACACTTAGCACACTAGTAGACTCAATAAATATTGTCCACTAAAACATTTCTTTCATATCTTTTATTTTTCCTCTCTTTCCTTTCTTTCGTCCTCTTTAATTCATTTAACTTTTTCATTGCCATTTTATTTGTATGTTTTATGCATATATATGTACACACTTTGGTCAAAGACCACAACGAAGGTTTATCTACCTACCAAGTAGAGGGAGATGCTCTACAGTGGGCTCAGAGCACAATGGCTTTGACACATGTACAACATAGGAAGAAACTACAAAAATACAAAGCAGGAGCAAATAAAATCAATGGCTTATGGAATGTGTATTCAGAAAGTCTGCTACTCCATTTATTTATGTATAGCAATATGCTGGAGAAGAAGAGAGATCACTCATCCCAAAGGATTGGGGATAAACTAAAAGCCACATCCATGTTAATAATGTGCCCACATTATTCCCTTTTGGGAAAGCAACATTATGCAAAGCACATAAAAAGGACTAGGAAATAGTAAGTCAAAGGAATTAAAGACAAAAGAAAAGAAAATGAAATGCAGCAAAATCTAGTTTATACAAGTACCAATTCGCAATGTCTATCTTAGTAGGCCATCTTTGCTTCTACCATCCAATATACCATTTCAAATTTTTCCTGGCAAAGAAGCATAATTTGCTTTCTCTGACGATGATGTTCTCCAAGACAGCTTGGAAAAATGGTAAACAGGGTCTTTGTTTACTGTTTTACTGTTTTTCTATTTGTATGATTGTTTTATGACCACGATTGAGCCCAAAATTCATGTCGCTAACTGAGTTTGTCCCCATTTTACAAGCTTTATTTTGCCACGGCGGTTAAGTGAATCACTCAAGTCGTAAAGTTAGTAACATGATTGTTAAGTGAATCTAGCTTCCCCATGGACTTTGCTTGTCAAGAGAGTTGCCAAAGGAGATCACAAGTCCTCGGGACACTGCAACTTACCATAAATATCAGTCGGTTGCCAAGCATCTGAATTTTGATCATATGATCATGAGGATGCTGCAATGGTCATAAGTGTGAAAAATGGTCATACGTCATTCTTTTCAATGCCATCATAATCTTGATTGGTCGCTAAACAAATGGTTGAAACTTGAGGGCTACCTGAAACATTATTCTGAGCTCTCACTCTCTAAATACATTGCAATCATAACAGAATAACAAAGCTGGACAGGATCTTGGGGACTTCTAACCCAACGTCTGATCAGGAAATGTACTACATTGTGGAAGGAAGGAAGGAAGGAAGGAAGGAAGGAAGGAAGGAAGGAAGGAAGGAAGGAAGGAAGGAAGGCAGGAAGGAAGATTTTAGATCACAACAGGGTAAGAGTGAGAAACAAATTTCTTCTGCACATATCTTAACTTTCCTTTCTTAAGTATTAAAATAGCTGATAAACTAAGCAAAAACAGCACCTCCTTTTTGTGGCATCTGGCATTATGTGACATTGCATAATAGAAATACCACTGACAGTGAAGTCACACCCTGCACAAGAGAATGGAGCTGGAAAGCAGGTTAGTGGGGTGGGGAGGGAATGGAGATTTTGCAGTATCCTTCCCCTGCCATGCCCATCAAGCCATGCCACACCCACCAAGCCACACCACAGAACCTGTAGTAAAAAAAATTGAATCCAACCACTGCTGGAAACATACTGTAGTTTCAGCCTTCCATCCTCTCAGGGTAGGTAAATTGAGGACCCAAGATTGTTGGGGGCAATTAGCTGACCTTGTAAAAATGCCGCTTAGTGATAAGCAGGCATATACAATGGAATGAAGGCTATTGCTGAGCACATTGGGTTGTATCCCAGAAATTGTAAGCCGCCCTGAGTCTTCGGAGAAGGGCGGCATATAAATGTAATTAAAAAAAAAAAATCTTTCATTATTTACTTTACAAGTGGCTCTGGGCAGCTTACAATTACAAACAAACCCTCCTACATGTAAATAATATAACTGACCGCAGCAGCAAAACCAAGACAAATCAGACCAAAATGAAACAAAGCGAAAGAAAACAGGTTCCATAATTCCTGTGGCCTTCAGAAGAACAGCCAGGTGTCTTCAATAATAACCTGAATGACATAAAGGAGGGAGCTGCATGCCTCTCTGGAGGAAGATTAGTCTAGAGGGCAGGAATTGCAACGGAGTAGGGATGCTTCCCAGGTCCCTCAGTTAATGTTCCCCCTGAGAGTGCAAATCAACTCGAGGCCTAGGGGCAGCCATGAAAGCCAATAGACCTGAGCCCCACCGTATGTTGGCTTCATACCTTCCTTTCTTCCAAATCCTCCACTACGGAGATCACTAGGAGAATATTCCTGGAATGCTTGGGGGAGAAAAAAGAATCCTATCCTAGATGCAAGTATTAAATAGGATTTAAGTATCCCTGCCCTCCTTAGAAAATGAGGAAATTGGTTGCAAGAGATTACCAAATGCCAAACTGAACTCAAACCAGAATTCTTTTTGCTAGGAATAATTACAGGCCAATATACTCAAAAGACTAAGTATATTATATTGAATATTTTGACAGCAGCCAGAATAGCTTTTGCACCATTATGGAAAGGAGCTAATATCCCCTCAGAAGATTTAGTTATACAAAAAATAGTGGATTGCACCAAAATGGACAAGCTCACACTGGAAATGAAAGACAAGGGGGATTCTGAATATTATTTAATATGGGACAAATGGTACGAGTGGTTAAAAAACAGATATAAAGATTAGGAAGAAGGATTTTAGTAAATAAAATGAGAGACCTTAATGGAATATTAATGTAGGTATGTATATAATAATGTATATAAGATAAATGTATTTGTCGATGTCAAAACATCGTTACAAATATAAGTGAGATTTGCATTTTTGAAAACTGAAATAAAAACATTTTTTTTTAAAAGAATACTTTGGGGAGGGGTTGTACAAAGGGATTGCCATGAAGGAATAAAGAATGCAAGGGTAATGTCAATTCCTGTGTTTTGGCAAGCTTACCAAACCAGGGCTTTGTTCTACCTTAATTAATGCAGCCTATTGTTCTATCTGGGAGCCTGATTTTTTTTTTCTTCACAAGATGGGTCATACATTTAGTAAGCCTGAACTTTGTTTCATCAGGAGGGTTTGACAAGTATCTACCACTACAGACCTGCCCTTAGTTGGGGTGGAATTTGAAAACTGCTTCAGAAAGTTGTGCTGTTTTGCAGTCTCACCTCAGACTGCAGAAAAAACAATTGCTACCAACCTGCCTTCCACCAAGGACCTGTATACTGCACGAGTCAAAAAGAGGGCTGTGAAATATTTACAGACCCCTCACATCCCGGACATAAACTGTTTCAACTCCTTCCCTCAAAATGACACTATAGAGCACTGCACACCAGAACAACTAGACACAAGAACAGTTTTTTCCCCCATGCCATCACTCTGATAAACAACTAATTCCCCCAACACTGTCCAACCATTTACAAAGTCTGCACTACTATTACTAGAATAGAACAGAACAGAACAGAACAGAACAGAATAGAACGGAATTCTTTATTGGCCAAGTGTGATTGGACACACAAGGAATTTGTCTTGGTGCAAATGCTCTCAGTGTACATAAAAGAAAAGATACATTCGTCAAGAGTCAAGAATCATAAGGTACAACACTTAATAATAGTCATAGGGTTAATCTATACTATTAATCTTCTCATCACTTCTTATCACCCATCCCCTCCCACTTGTGACCGTATGACTGTAACTTTGTCACTTGTATCCTACGATTTATATTGACTGTTTCCTCGTATGATTTGATTGCTTATTGTACCCTTTGACTATTATTAAGTGTTGTACCTTATGATTCTTGACTCTTGATGAATGTATCTTTTCTTTTATGTACACTGAGAGCACATGTACCGAGACAAATTCCTTGCCAATCACACTTGGCAAATAAAGAATTCTATTCTATTCTATTCTATTCTATTCTATTCTATTCTATTCTATTCTATTCTCACCTGTGAAACCAGGCAAAGATTCACTTCTAATATTGTTAACCAAAGCAATTCTGTCAGTTTGGCCTTTTGACCTAAGTCCAGCTACAGAGGCAAGAGACAGAAGGAAATAATAATTGTGGGGTTTTTCAAATGCTTGAACAAACTTGGTGAAAGAATTATGTAGTCAATATTGTACTTTTTGGAGCCAGCTCAGAAAATAAAAGGACACAACCCCTGTGTCCTGGGGTTGTCCCATTTCTGATCTGAACACCCAATCCAGTGTTTCTCTTAAGACTTAAAATGAGTGGCCTTCAACTCCCAGAGTTTCCCAACCACCAAATGGCTGGGGAATTTTGGAGTTGAAGTCTACTCATCTTAAAAAGCTGCCAAGGTTGAGAAACACTGATTTAATTTATTAATGCCCTGCACCAGGTGTACTCCAACATAATAGTGTTTTCCATCCTTAAATTGGCATCACTCTAATGGATTTGGGAGATCACTTTCTAGAGGATAATGATAGTACTTTAAATAGAAAATCAGATCAATTTGGATCTAGTCCACCATGCTATACCATTCCCTATGCACATTGAGACCTAGATGTGCCAAGAAAAATGGTATCCTTTCATATAGTACAATGTGTTTCAATTGAGAAAAATTTAAAGGATGTGTTGGATGTTTAATTCTTTTCAGCTGGCAAAGAAAATGAGTATTGTATGTCTCTTTGTTGTGTATATGCATATGTGTCTCTATACCTCTCTCTCTCCTTTGACCTCAAGTCTTAGAAATTTATAGAGAAAGAATTTACAAAACCCAATACTTAAAATAGATTTAGTTAAACCAATGCTCAAATACTAAGTAGTAATACAGACAAAGAAATATGTGCATTGTAGAATAGGAAATAAAGTCTTTTATCTCTGAAGAATTATGCCTGAACCTATTCCTTATCACACCTTTTTATTACTGGAGGTATCTTCCAGGCAATTCAATATGAATTCTTTCTACAAAATATGCAGATAGAGAATTTTAATTCTAAACCAAAGTATTGTCAAGCTTTTTCTTTCTTTCAAACTAAAGCTATGTGTCAACCCCGCTTCCTACTACACATTCTTTTTGGGGGGGAGGGGGATTAACCTCAGAAGAATTATAAAAGATACCTTCAAATTTTTCCACCTTACTTATTTTTGCTAGAGATTTTTTTTTTAATTCAAAGCAGGGACACATATCTGAGCTATGCTATTTCAGGTTTTTTTTCAAATTTTTGTTATGGCTTAGAAATGATCTACCAAACAGACAGATTGTGCCCTATTAGAATCACAAGAAAATATTGTTTTAACATTGCATTATTATTAGATTTTTCTTAGGATGTCATGCAGAATATTTGTGTGTGTGCTACAAAGGAAAGCCTATAGGGAAGAAAGATACCAGGGTGGACTTATAACAACATTTCAGCTATTTCAAAATATGTTCTGGTCCTTGTTGCCAGAAAAAATTGCCAATTCTTGATAGAGGGGCTTTGTCTTCAGAAAAAGCAATTTTAATTTCTTCCTTAAATTGGGATTTTGCCTGAATAATAATCAAGCTTCCACGTGGAGTTAGACACTTATCAATTCTGTTCAACCACAGTTCTTGGCTTCTACTTGGGGGTTGCCTAGCTGCAGCTTAGCCCTGGAGTTGTGAAGATAGCTCTTAATCTGCTGAAAATTATCCAAAACATGCATCCCACTTGCCAGGATAGGTAACCATTCTTTAGCCTGGAGTCATAATTTATGTTCGTACCTTTTTTTGGAGCAGCAGGGAATACAATCAATGGTACTAAGATGACACACACGTAGATGGAATAGTACTATAATTCTTTCTACAGCAACTATGCCTGGAGTCACTACCAGACGAAATGGGCAGCATGTAAGTCGATGGATAAATGGGTGTGTGTGTGTGGATGGATAGATGATAGACAGACAGACAGACAGATAGACAAGACAGACAGACAGACAGACAAATAGAGGATGGAAATAATAGATAAATATAGACAGATGATAGATACAGACAGACAGACAGACACAGCAGACAGACAGATACTGCTTGAAACATAATTTCATCCTTTAAAATCCACCAAAACCCTCAAAATGAAAGAAATGGGGAAAGGGGACCATGGATAGCTTCTCTCCTCTACAAATGTAAGAAAGGCTAGTGTCCTATTATTGTCCCTTGGTATAAACACTGATAAACGATTTTTTTAACCATGGGAATCAATTACTGTTTTTCCTATTAGCTGGGTTATTCTAGGAGTCCCCAAACTCTTTGGCTCATGAATCTCTTCACAAAGTTTCAGATCCTTCCTCCCTCCCTCCCTCCCTCCCTCCTCTGTGTCTGTGTCTGTGTGTGTGTGTGTGTGTGTGTGTGTGTGCGTATGCACAAGTATGTTTTATTCAGCTTCTGTCTCCCCTGATTTTAACAAACAAATCTAACACAATAGACAAAGCTTCACAGAAGCTGTTAAAATCAGAAAGAAAATTAGACAAGAAAAGACAAAGTACATAGCTCCCTGTTATTTATCTCCCATCCCAAATAGTATCCAAAATGCCATTTTACGATTAGAAACAAGCTTAGTTTTGATGGATGCCAGAGCATGGCTTTCCTCTTCTTACCTTTTGACTAAAGTTAATTCTACTGTTTATTGGCCCCATTAGTATTTAGCAAACACTCGAAATCACCATGGCTTAAAAAAAAAGTCCTAGATAAAATTCAATGGCTGGACTTCTCTATGGAAAGTTTGTGCACGTTAGGTTTTAATAATGCTAAAACTGCCCTTAAGCAATGAATCTGGATTACAGATTTTCAAAGAAGCCTAAGTAAGGTGTCACAGCCCATTATTTATCATTTCTTCCCAAATGGGTCCCTTCAGCCACTTATTTATCATCCATTCCTATTTTAAAATTCAGTAAGGCCTTCACTTTAGACAGAATGGATACTATGCCCTCAGCATTTTTAGTTATGTCCATGCGATGATGTTTCAGTAGAAACTCTAGGCCAGGGGTGGCAACCTTGCGATGACACATTGTTGTCATCTGACGTATCACAACATTTCCCCCCCTTCGCTAAAATGGGGGTGGGCACATGATGCATCCAGCCTGTGGGCCATGAGTTTGACCCCTGCTCTAGGTCATACATATTATATTGTTCCCTATATAAGGAAGAATCTTATATATCAGTGGTGGCTAACCTTTTTTGGCTCCCGTGCCAAAAATTCCGTCCGTGCTCATGCTTGCGGGCCAGCACCCAGAAGGCAATGTGTGCTGGGCCCCCCATGCCCCTGCACATGCATGCATGACCCCCCACGTGCAGTGCATCTCTGCACATGTGTGCACAATCCCCCACACCGTGCATCTCTGCGCATGTGTGAGATCCCCTGCATGCACTGCGCATCTGTGCATGCACGTGAGACCCACACGTGCACTGTGCATCTCTGTGCATGTGCGCGCATCTCCCGTGCACCCCCGTGCATGCGTGCTGGGCCCCCCATGCCCCTGCACATGCATGCATGACCCCCCACGTGCAGTGCATCTCTGCACATGTGTGCACAATCCCCCACACAATATCCGACAATCAGCTGTTGGGCGGCAGCACACACACGCATGGGGGCTCTTCCGGGAGACCTCTCACATGCCGGCAGAAGTGGCTCTGCGTGCTACTTCCAGCATACGTGCCATAGGTACACCATCACTGTTATATATTCTGTCTTAAAGTAATTTTCACATAGAGATTGCAATTTCTACTTAAGGCTATTACTCTCAAACAAACTTGAAAGTAACCTCTCTTGTCACCTAGTTTTGTGTTATCCTTTGTACAATACAAAGTACCATTGCTTGCATACTTACCAAATTTATATAGCTACCCAATTCACACTAGGTGACTTACAACATTTAAAAAGAAAATCTATCATATAATAAAACCATTTAAAAAACCCAATCCTAATAGTGATGATTGAACTTCTTATAATAAATAGTATTTTATTTGGATTTGTTTTAGTATCTATGTTCTTAATTATTTTTAGATTCCATTATACTTATTATATTTCCTCTTATACACAGATACATATATCACTTGTTAAAATTCAATATCTTGTTTGTTTCTGGCCTCAGGGCTGTAATAAATAAATATGGATTTATCACAAACCTCAGTTTCTGATGTCACTAATTTTCTAGTATGGCATTCAAAACTTTGGCAATTAATTTTCAGAAAATATGCCTATCGGTCACTTTTTCAGTTAGCATGTGTGTTATAATATGTAATATGAATTTAAATAATCCTGTATATTCCTTGTTTTGCCATTATAGCAAAGCTGATACTAGGACATACAGATAGTTCTTGTTTAGCAACCATAATCAGAACCAGCAAATCCTTATGATCACAACTGAGCCCCAAATTTTTGTGGCTGAGCAAGATAGTTTGTCAGAGTGTTTACAGCATGATTACTATTGTGAGACAACCCAGGAGCAAAACAGGACACAGAGGCTTTGTCTTTTAACAGTGGTTTATACACAAGACTACTATAGACATACATACATGTGTTAGGCAAATACCAGGCAAGCAATCAATCTTCAACTCTACAACCTCAAGGGGTTGGGAGTGGGAAGCACTGTTTTACGGTGGGTCTCCTCCTACCTCTCGGGTCACACGCAGTCCGTGTTGGCAGGAGGACGGAGATCGACCCCGAGGCCCTTCCTCTGTGGAGTGCCCCAGGGGTCGGTCGTCTCTCCCATCCTGTTCAACATCTATATGAAACCGCTGGGTGAGATCATCCGTGGTTTCGGGGTGAGGTATCAGCAGCAGCCAGCTTCTTATCTCCACCCCAAAGCAACCCAGTGATGCCCTTGATGTGATGTCCCGATGCCTGGAAACGGTACGGATCTGGATGGGGAGGAACAGGCTCCGACTCAACCTGGCCAAGACTGAGTGGCTGTACATACCGGCATCTCGGATTGTCCAGGATGTTCCATCTCTGGTTGTGGGGGGAGAGGTGTTACCCCCCCGATGACAGGGCACATAACCTGGGCGTCCTCCTGGATGCATGGCTCGGTTTGGAAGATCATGCAGGAGCCGTGGCCGGGGAGCCATTTGCCCAGGTTCATCTGGCGCACTAGTTGCACCCCTATCTGGACCGAGATGCCTTACATACGGTTACTCATGTGCTCGTTACCTCCCGTATAGACTACTGCAATGCTATCTACATGGGGCTGCCCTCGGAGGCTTCAACTGGTACAGAATGCAGCCGCGCGGGTTGTGATGGGAGTATCCCAATACTCCCATATTACACCCCTCCTGTGTGAGCTCCATTGGTTGCCGGTTGCCCTCCGGGTGAGATTCAAGGTGTTGGTAATCACCTACAAAGCCTTACATGGCTTAGGGCCAGGGTATTTGCAGGAGCACCTACTGCCAGCAACAGCGTCCCATAGCCCCATGCGCTCCCACAGACAGGGCCTCCTCAGGGTGCCGTCAGCCAGACAGTGTCGGCTGGCAACCCCCAGGGGGAGAGCCTCCTCTGTGCAGGCACCCGCCCTTTGGAATCAGCTGCCCTTGGAGCTCCGGATGGCTCCTGACCTTCGATCCTTCTGTTGTTACCTGAAAACTTGGCTTTTTCAACTAGCCGACCTGGACTGATGGGGGGAGGGGGTTATTGATTTGTTCTTAGTTTTTAATTGGTTATTGGGATGTTTATTTAATATCTTTTTAAATTTTGTATTATGTGTTTTTATTGTTTGTGAGCCGCCCCGAGTTCTTCAGGAGATAGGGCGGCATATAAGTAGTAGTAGTAGTAGTAGTAGTAGTAGTAGTAGTAATAATAATAATAATAATAATAATAATAATAATACATGGAGAACTACAATGGAGATAGAACACAAGAAGAGAGATAGAGAGAGATGCCCTCACATGGCCTCCCTTATACAGACAGCTTCCTAAAGCGGCAATACCCTGCTGACTTCTTAAAGTGGCAGTACCCTGCTGACTCATCCTTAGTTCATCATCTTGGCTTACAGCAGCTGGTCAGCTATTAAATCTTCATTACCTTAACATAGTTGTTAAATGAATGTTGCCCCATTTTACGACCTTTCTTGCCACCATGGTTAAGTGAACCAGTATGACTAACATGGTTGTTAAATGAATCTGGCTTCCCCATAGAGTTTGCTTGTCAGGTGACAAAAAAGGATTGCCTGATCCGGACATCGCAACTGTCATAAATAGGAGTCAGTTGCCCTATGTCTGAATTTTGATTATGTAACCGTGGGGTTGCTACAACAGTGGAGGGAAAAATGGTCATAAGTCACTTTATGTAGTTCAAATGTAGTCACTAAATGAAGTTTTGCAAGTTGAGGACTACCTGTATTGTAGTCCTGCAATGTATTTCTTGCATGAGCAACGTCCAATAATTTGGATATTACTGCACTATTATTATTATTGGGCGTTATCTTGGGGGGGAATGTTAGATCCCCAAATTTGCATTTTCAACTAATAAAATGCTATCAGCTCACTAAGCATATGAGATAATTCGGTTCTGGGAGTTTATTGCTTGAAATTGCAGGCGATGCATTTGTAATTCTAGTGTTCCACATGCAGAGTAGTAATTATTATGAGTAATTATTATACGAACATGTTTTGTACTGTTGTGTATTACCCCAGGCTGTTTTTAAAGGAAAGGATATCAATCAACCACTTGATTATATACTCAGTAAACTCTTGCAGTTATCATGTTGTTTCCTTCCATTTCAATCCTTCCTGAATTACTTCCAATAATACTGTATTCTTTAAGGATTACTGAATAATACCTATAAAGCAATCTTGAATTAAATACCAATATTCTGAAAAATTCTTAAATCAGATCAAGGGGTTAGTACATCATTCTGTTCCTCTCTAATCAACCATTCTATCTTGCTAATTTAAAATACAGGTAGTCCTCAACTAACATCAATTCACTTAGTGACAGTTCAAAGTCACAACAACACTGTGACTTATGACCATTTTTCCACAGTTACAAGCTTTGAAGCATCCTCACAATCACACGATCAAAATTCAGATGCTTGGCAACTGGCTCCTACTTACGACGGTTGCAATGTCCCAGGTCCATGTGATCCCCTTTTGTGACCGCCTGACAAGCAAAGTCAATGGGGAAGCCAGGTTCATTTAACAAGTGTGCGATTGACTTATCCACTGCAGTGAGTCACTTAACAACTGCAGAAAGAAAGTGTGGCGCAGGAACAAAAAGGAACTTACTTTGGGATTGGTTCATGTGATGTGATGATGAGGGAAAAAGGGATGGTTTGTAGTTTGGGACATTGTGGGAAGTCCGGGAAATTTTTAGCTTTGAGATTCCACAGATGTGCCAGGTGCTATTCTAATAAAGGTACTTTTGAGATGATGTCTGTCTCAGAGTTACTGGTTAGAATGGAGGTTCCCTGGAACACTGACACAAGTTTTGAGTTTTGGCTCAATTGTGGTTGCAAGTCGAGGACCGCCTGTCTTGGCAACCAAATACAGACACCCTACTTCAAACGTTGCCTGACATATAAATATACCACCTGAAACTGTTTGGTGAACACTTCAATTAATGTTTGGATCACAAGTCACAAGCGGTGCGATTCAACCGGTGTAAGAACCGGTTCGATGAGCACATGCATTGCGAGCACGCGTGCCAAACGCACACTCTGCACGCACACACAGCATTTTTTAAAAGCCCATTTT
Organism: Naja naja; assembly: GCA_009733165.1. Lineage (NCBI taxonomy): Eukaryota > Metazoa > Chordata > Lepidosauria > Squamata > Elapidae > Naja > Naja naja. The sequence goes on from CM019151.1 coordinate 170,178,961, forward strand.
TAGCTCTAATGGTTACCTTCTACTGCAGCCCCTGTGAATAAAACAGCTGAGCCATGGCAAACCGCTCTGCCATGTGAATCAAGACTACTACACTCCTCTGTTCGCAACACCACCACCAGACTTGAAATTCTAGGCTTAGACAAGCTTGAACTACGCCGGCTAAGACTGGACTTAATGAATATTTCAGCTTTAACCACAACAACACAAGAGCACACAACAGATATAAACTAAATGTAAACCACTCCAAACTCGATTGCAGAAAGTACAATTTCAGCAACAGAGTGGTCAATGTCTGGAACTCACTACCTAACTCTGTTTTCACCTGCTCAAACCCCCACTCCTTTACCCTCAAACTAACCTCTATTGACCTCACTCCATTCCTAAGAGGTCTGTAAGGGGCGTGCATAAGCGCACAATCGTGCCTACTGTCCCTGTCCTATTGTCCCCAATTATCCGTACCTATTTCATGTACTTATGTTTATTCTTATTTCTATTATATTGTAAGCATTTGACAAATCAAATGAATGAATGAATGAGTGAGTGAGTGAGTGAGTGAGTGAGTGAGTGAGTAAGTAAGTAAGTAAGTAAGTAAGTAAGTAAGTAAAATAAAACAAATCAGCTGTGCTGTTAAAACTAGGAAATAAAGCCCAGGAAACAGCAGGGGAAGGTGAGCGGTGCAAAATGCTCACCGGAACTACCGGTTCATCTGAACCGGTAAAATCCCACCCCTGCAAGTCACAACACTATTAGAAATATTTTTGGAATGGGACTGATATATGCACATTATGTTTTCCAATATTAACAGATAGCTGCAACGTCAGTATGACTATGCCAAATATGCAGATATAGCTATAGGTACAGCTACAAATATTTTTATTGTTCAAAGTTACAATAATACCGGTCATAGACTTAGGACTGTTTTTCACACTTAGTACCGTTATGGCTTCCCCGGGATCACAGCATCCAAATTCACCAAACTTAGTAATTGGCATATATTTACAATGGTTGAGGTGCCCCAGGGTCATGACCTTTTGTGACCTTCACTTAAGTTACTAGCTTAACAATTGCAGTGATTCGTTTAACAACTGTGGCAAGAAAGGTTGTGAAATGTTAAGTGAAAATTTGCTTAGCAACTGTTCTTGTTTAGAGACAGAATTTTTAAGGTCAATTGTGGTTATAAATTGAGGGCCTCTGCCTGCATATAACTAATTGTTTGGGAAGATTTTTTTTGTGTGTTTAGTTTATAAGGTCATGGAAGTCAATCACTTCCCTGTTTTTTCTTAAAAAGTGACTCAGCTCACCGTCATTGTCTTTTTACTGAAACTCCCATTAATGTTGAGAGCCTTCTGACAGGTGACAGAAACCGCTGATAAACAGAACCAAATTATTGCAAATCCAGCAAGGAGCTGCAGAGAGGCATATTTATAAGCTGGTTGCCCTCTACTGAAAATCTGATTGACAGTGACATTTATAAGCTAATGGAAGCACTTGTATAACCAGAGAAAAAGGCTAGAGGTGGAGAAAGTGGCAGATGGATGAGACCTCAAAAAGAAAATTGCAGATGCTGAATTCCTACCTTTCCTAAAATACATGTTCCAGTACCCTACCGTTAATAGAGATGCAGACAATTCAGTCGTGGTAAGGTTTGCTTTGTATGCAAAACATGCTGGCCTGTGATTTTCTTATGTTTAAGGCACCCAAGGTATAACCAAGAAGAAATGGTAATGATGCTGAGACCCAGAAGATAAAGAACTGGTGGTCCCAACCTTGAAGGGACTTAGGGTACTCAGTCTGGTCAAAATACTGAGGGGAGATATGATATCAATAGGGCCTTAGTAGTTAAGGCACCAGGCTAGAAAGCCAGAGATTATGAGTTCATGTCTCATCTTCACCATGAAATCCAGCTGGGTAATTTTGCACCAATCACTCTCTCTCAACGCAATTCAGCTTCTTCTTGTTGTGGGCAAAATAGGAGGTGGTTGTTACAGGTGTTACGACTACCTTATATGCAGGTGTGTTGCATATGTCACTGTCTTATTTGTAAAAATAAAGGTGGAATACAAGCAAACACGTAACAGTGAAGTACAGCTGAATGTAATCAGCATGAAGGCTATCTAACCCCAAATCGCAGAATAAACAGAAAACACACAGAGCAAAAAAACTAATATGGCAAACATGACAGGAAGCCTGTAAGCAGGAGTGCCAAATTGAAGTCATGGGGGCTGGATCCAGCCTGTGGGGTGCTTAGATCTGGCCCACGGGGCTGCTCTGGAAACAGTGAAGGACTGGCCCGCAGTGCCTCTGTTAGTGAAAAGAGAGCTCAGGAGCTCCATTTTTGCTGGCAGAGGGTTGCCGGAGGCTATCACAGCCGAAAATGGGTGCCCGTTTTCTCTGGCCGAGCGCTCGAGCCACCACAGGCACCCTCGACACAAGTGACATCGAGCTGGCCACACACACCCAGGCCACGTCAACCCCGCCCCCCAAGGTCAAAAACAACCCTGATTCAGCCCTCAATGAAATTGAGTTTGACTCCCCTTCTGTAGAGTTTCCTGTTTTTGCTTTTAGAGAACACCAAATTCTCCTAACCATGTCAAGTGTCATTCAATGAGGAAGGGGGAGGGATCTCAAGAAGGTTTAAAAATTATACTAATTCTAAACAGAATCAAAGTAGAGGAGGACCAATACAACTATTTCTTCAGCGACTGTTCAGAATTGCAATGGCACTGAAAAAGTGACTTATAACTGGCATGTATTTATGATGGTTGCAGTGTCCCACAGTCATGTGATTCTCCTTCTGCAACCTTCTGACAAGCAAAGTCAATGGGGAAGCCAGATCCACATAACCACCATGATACTAACTTAACAATGCAATGATTCACTTCGTAACTGTGGCAAGAAAGTGTCATAAAATGGGGCAAAACTCACCTAAGCAACAGAAATTTTGGGGCTTACTTGTTATTTTTATTACAGTCATCATTTCATTTTACTTTCTACAGCTCTAACATTGGGACATGGCTCTGCATGTATATAGTACATAACATTTCAGTCTCCTTCCTAATATAAATGAACTGGATAACCAGTGAAAACACGGAACACCACAAAGGTTATATTACGAGTATAAGTACAAAATCAACAGACAAAAAGGCTGCTAATAATTATAGCAATATTCAGTCCAGTACTCACAGATAATTAAACCTATAACAACTACAGTGTACTATATAGTTATTCAATAATCTTCAAGCCTTCTTAAAGACCTCCTAACAAAGGATCAGATGGATTTTTCTACATTCCACAAGGGATGAGGGAACTTCTTTTTATATGACCTCTAAAGAAAGCTTTCAGAAGTTGATCCCAAAGGAATGTGCAGATTGCTAGGAGTGAAATTAATTATTCCCAACTTTACAGAGTGCCTACTTAAGTTTGATTTATTTTAAAGATCCCTTTACTGGAAATTAAATGCATGAGGAATTGGCATGCTGCAAAGCCAAATAGTAGCATCCCGCAACATCTTGTTTTGAAGAATGGCACTGCCCATATGTTCGTCTTGTCAGACCCATGAAGACCAAACCAGTAAATCAACTTTAAAACTACTAAAGTTTTAGTAGTTTAGCCTACTACTACTTAAGTAGTAGTACTTAAGTAGTAGTAGTAGTAAATCAACTTTAAAACTAAAGTTTTAGTAGTTTAGCCTACTACTACTTAGTTTAGCCTACTACTAAGTAGTAGCCTACTTAGTAGGCTACTTAGTAGCCTACTAAGTAGTAGACTACTTTTTTTTTGAAATAAAGTTTTATTTGAGTTTTACAAAACATACAAATACAAATAAAAGGTCTTTTTTGGAGAACAGCATGCTCCCAGGTTATCACTTCTCCATACAGACATAAGCTCAATTACATATTCATCTTATATATTCTAATTCATATCTTATAACTATTTTCACAGTTTTCTCAATAATTTTCCCCTTTTCTTTGCTTTCTATAACCTTATTTTTAATCATCTCATTTCTTTCTAAGTTCAATTACATGTCTTATTCTAGTTTTCAATATCTTTCCAATCAATATTTTTACACTTTCATCTGTCCTGTTTACAATTTCATATTTTCTTTTCTCATAAAACACATTTTCCCCAGTAGTTACTAGACTGGAGTATAACACCTTTGTATCTTTTAATTATCCATTCAAATCTTGTTTAAAGTTTATATTATACCTTTACAATTATAACATTCATTTTCTAATTTCTATTTTATAACACATAGCTATTATCAACCGAATTCTGCTTGGTACATTCCATTAAAAATACACACTAGGTTCTTGGAAATATATATATATATATAAAATACACACACACACACACATATCTGTATATATATGAATAACAATAATAAATAAAAATTATTCTACTCAAATTCAGCTCCACCATTAATATTAATAAGTCTTGTATATTTCTATTTAAAAAATTTCGATAACAAACATTGCTTAATAATATCAGCTGTCATTCACTTAATCACCTATATTTCATATTTAACATATTACTATCTTTGAACAAAAAACAAAACAATAGTTATTAACAATAGTCAATTAAATTATTATTCTTATTCAAATTCATCCTGTCAACTGATATTAATTTCATTGAAAATCTTCCATGTTTCTTTTCAATTTTTATACTTTCTTTTTAAATCATTGAGAGCCTTATTCTCTTGTCCTTTTTGTTTCATTTAATTACTAACAAGTGTTCCATTACACATCAATGCCAATTTTATCTATCACTTCAATCATCTATCATATTTTCTAACTCTCTTCTATTTCTAGTGTAACAATGCTATCTCGTGTACCTTTGCAGAATCCTCTCTTTAAGTTAAATTTTAACCATTGTCTCTGTGTCTTTTAAATAGGTTTATCCCTTTAATTCTTCTACGCTTTTCCTGTTTCTCTATATCTTGCTTCTGTCCTTTATAACTTCTTTTCCTTTCCATCTTCCCCTTCTTCTTCTCCCTCCCCTTTTTGTTCCCTTTTCTATCTGGTTCCCCTTATGTGATCCTCCCTTCTGCTTCTTCCCAATGTTATAATTACTTTTCAAGTTATTCTTTTTTTGTTGTTGTTGCTTCAGATCTTAAATTTTTTAACTCCCTTTCCGCCCTTTCCCTTTTTTTACCCCGCTTAAAATTGCTTGGTCATTAAAGATGGCTTCTTCTTTGTCCTGCCCTTCTTGTTCTGCAAGCAGTCCTTGTTGTGTTTCATAGTTCAAAATCTCCATGTCTATAAATTGAAGTGCGAAGCCAAAAGATTCTCTTCCCTCTTGTGCTTCTTCTTTTTGTTCTTTAAGTATCATTTTTAGCTCTTCAAGGAGTGATGGCATTTTGACCAAAAAGTTTTTAAACAACCCCCAATTGGTTTTATTTCATTTCATTAGAATCCACCATCCAGAAAATCCAGGAATCACCCAATAATCCAAAGATGTATCTTGCTTCTCTTCTCACTTTCTCTTTCCAGGGGCTTTATTTTCTTGTAGCAAAGTTTCAGCTACAATGTGTCCTTTTCAGATCTTATTAAAATTCCACTCTCAATTCTTTTTAGTTCCAGGTGGTCTCCCCCATTTTTCCAGATTCTACCCTCTTTTTGTTTTTTCCTCCTCTGCTTTCTTTCTTTTTAGAATTTTTTAAATTATCCAAGAATCTTTATCACTTTGACACTTTATTTTCAGCTAGGAATAGCCTATTAATGTCGAAGTGGATTAGTATTAATTTTTTAATTCAAGTCCCTTCTTCTTAATGTTTCAAGTCAATTAAAACTGTCAATGTGTGAGAGAGAGAAAAACCCAGTTCTTTTTCCTTTCTCTTTCTCTTTCACTGCTTTAAAACTCTTTTTTAAGGAATAACAATAGTCTTTACAATTCAAGTTCCAGGTACCTTAAGTGGGTGTTTTCTCCATTCAACCCAGTCAGTAAAACTTTCTCCTTTAAACTTCCTCATGCACACTCTTGTCCGGTCGGGTTCTTCTATGAGGTGGCCATTTCTGACCACCGCTGCAACCGCCTTCGGGAAAGGGAGTAAAGACCAGCTGAAGAGGAGAGATGCAGCTCTCCTCGACCCTGCTGGCAGTCTCCCCACTCTTCACCACCTCTACGGGGGGGCTTAGCCCCGAATCCAGCTGGCTCGGAGCGCTCCGGTGGCAAGCACGGATCGAAACCACGCACAATTGCAGATTTTAGTCCATCGCCGAAGAGACCCAAACCGGAAGTCGTTAAAACTACTTTTGTTGAGATTAGTTATAATAACAGAATCCTGCCAGTCTGATTATGCTCCTCCTCCTCCTTCTTATACTTCGATGAATTAAAGAGGTATCTGCCTGAGCCACTTCTGAATTCCACTCTTCCATTCCATTGTTGTTCATTCTGAGCTTAAAAAAATATTTAGCCCCTTTTACCAAGGCAATGCTTTCTGCACATTATGGTCAATGTCATATTCAAAGCTCTCTATATATCTATAAAAAATCAAAATGGGGGATGAAATTTTGCTTGGAGTACACCAATTGCACCAAATGGAATTGCAAAGATAAACTAGGATAATATTGCATTTCTCGGGAGGTTGAGGAGAGGCAGGAAGCTGCACTACAAACATTATTATTATCGTCTCTCACTCAGTTAGCCAGGATTTAAATAAATATATAAGTATTTAAATAAAACTGCCAAATCAGACAGGATTTGACAGTTTTATTCACCTATTGAGTCCTTCCCAAGGATCTGGGATAGGAAGATGTGGGTGTTTGATATTACAGATATTGTGAAAGGATGTAAGCTGTTCTGAGTAAAGCTGTCTTTGCAATTGACTGATGGTAAATTTGTCAATGCCAATGGTGTTCAAGGGGTGCTCCAGTTGTTTTGGGATTACACCCAAGGCACCTATTATTATTGGTACTATCTTTGCTTTCTTTTGCCAGAGTCTATTTCTATTTGCAGGTCTTTGTATTCTGTTACCTTTTCTAGTTCTTTCTCTTCTATTCTGCTGTCTCCAGGTATTACCATGTCCACTATCCAGACTCTTTTTTTGTCTTCCTTATTATTATTAAATTTATTTGCCACCTATCTAGCTGTCTGCTAAATGGATGGTTTCTGATCGGTCACCACTTATATTTGTGATCAGACACGGTCCATTGAAGGTGTTATTTTAGAGTACCCATAATATCCCTCAACACAATAAGTGGTAAAAGATGAAGTAAAGAAGTAGAACCCATAACACGCTTCTAAATTTCCAAATATGCCCCCACTGACTCAAAATAAATAACATTCCTTCAGATGATAAAACTGTGGGTTGGGAGAAAATCTTCTGATAGGGCTTATGGTGCAAGTGTCATTTTGTTTACTTGTAGACCATGTCCATTGTGGTCCCAACCACAATAGCAATAACACTTAGACTTATATACCACTTCACAGTGCTTTACAACCCTCTCTAAGCAGTTTATAGAGCCAACACATTACCCCCAACAATCTGGGTCCTCATTTTACTGATCTTGGAAGGATGGAAGGCTGGGTCAACTTGAGCTGGTGAGAATCAAACTGCCGAACTGCTGGCATTTGGCAATCAGCAGACATAGCCTGCAGTACTGCATTGTAACCACTGCACTACCACGGTTCATAATGTTATCTACCCAACCACTCTGAATTGTTGCACAAGAGATAGAAAGTCCCCTCTTCTTACATACCATCAACTTATACAGTACAGGTGAAACTCGAAAAATTAGAATATCGTGCAAAAGTTCATTTATTTCAGTAATGCAACTTAAAAGGTGAAACTAATATATGAGATAGTCTCATTACATGCAAAGCAAGATAGTGCAAGCCGTGATTTGTCATAATTGTGGTGATTATGGCTTACGGCTCATGAAAACCCCAAATCCACAATCTCAGAAAATTAGAATATTACATGCAATCAATAAAACAAGAATTGTACATAGAACAATATCGGACCTCTGAAAAGTATAAGCATGCATATGTACTCAGTACTTGGTGTGGGCCCCTTTTGCAGCAATTACTGCCTCAATTTGGCGTGGCATGGAAGCTATCAGCCTGTGGCACTGCTGAGGTGTTATGGAAGACTACGATGCTTCAATAGCGGCCTTCAGCTCTTCTGCATTGTTTGGTCTCGTGTCTCTCATCTTTCTCTTGGCAATGCCCCATAGATTCTCTATTGGGTTCAGGTCAGGCGAGTTTGCTGGCCAATCAAGCACAGTAATCCCATGGTCACTGAACCAGGTTTTGGTGCTTTTGCCAGTGTGGGCAGGTGCCAAGTCCTGCTGGAAAATGAAGTCAGCATCCCCATAAAGCTCGTCTGCGGAAGGAAGCATGAAGTGCTCCAAAACCTCCTGGTAGACGGCTGCATTGACCCTGGACTTAATGAAGCACAGTGGACCAACACCAGCAGATGACATGGCTCCCCAAATCAACACAGACTGTGGAAACTTCACACTGGACTTCAAGCATCTTGCAGTGTGTGCCTCTCCATTCTTCCTCCAGACTCTGGATCCTTGGTTTCCAAATGAGATGCAAAAGTTGCTCTCATCAGAAAAGAGGACTTTGGACCACTGAACAACAGACCAGGTCTGTTTTTCTTTAGCCCAGGTAAGACGCTTCTGACGTTGTTTGTTGTTCAGGAGCGGCTTGACAAGAGGAGTATGATATTTGAAGCCCGTGTCCAGGATCTGTCTGTGTGTGGTGGCTCTTGATGCACTGACTCCAGCCTCAGTCCACTCCTTGGGAAAGTCCTCAACACTTTTGAATGGCCTTTTCCTGACAATCCTCTCCAGGCTGTGGCCATCCCTGCTGCTTGTGCACCTTTTTCTTCCACACTTTTCCCTTCCACATAACTTGCTATTAATGTGCTTTGATACAGCACTTTGGGAACATCCAACTTCTTTTGCAATTACCTTTTGAGGCTTTCCCTCCTTGTGGAGGGTGTCAATGATGGTTTTCTGCACAACTGTCAGGTCAGCAGTCTTTCCCATGATTGTGATTCCTACTGAACCAGACTGAGAGACCATTTAAAGGCTCAGGAACCCTTTGCAGGTGTTATGGCTGAATTAGCTGATTAGAGTGGGACACTTTGAGCCTAGAATATTACACCTTTTCACAATATTCTAATTTTCTGAGATTGTGGATTTGGGGTTTTCATGAGCTGTAAGCCATTATCATCACAATTATGGCAAATCACAGCTTGAACTATCTTCCTGTGCATGTAATGAGTCTATCTCATATATTAGTTTCACATTTTAAGTTGCATTACTGAAATAAATGAATTTTTGCATGATATTCTAATTTTTCGAGTTTCACCTGTATATTCTTACCTGACCATTAACAGGAAATAGAACTCAGTTGGAACACAAAAGAAAAAAATGAGTAAGAAGTGTACACACAGCAAATCTACAAATAGAGTTCAAGATGGTTAATGACACTGCCAAATTAAAAGGGTAGGATACTTGGATAAGGCTATTATCTTATTGCTGTGTGGTGCTTATGAAACCAGTAATTAAATCTCTGTTCAACTTTACAAGGGCAGGAAAAGTTATACACCTGCAGGATGCTTTCTCCAACAAGAGAACTTGAACTCACTTCCAGGTCAAGCACGCAAATACAAAGTTTAATAGCAAAGAAATACCTTGGCACTTAGTCATACATTACACATGGTACAAAATAATGTCATAATAAAACAATCCAATAACACAGAGAAGAATTCAGAGGGCAGAGACCTGAAGATGAATGGGTGGGACTGTATCAAATATATGCATGGGGTGGGATTTATTTTTTTATTAATTTAGAAAAGGGTGATGGTAAATTTTATTTTATTTTTAACTGCGTAAAGCTTATTCTAGGTTTTACACAGCAGTTTTGTTGCCTTCTTTAACCAAAGTACTGCAAAATTGTGCTACCAGGTGGCAAAAAATTAGAGAGGACAGGAAAAACTATTCACTTTGTTCTATAAAAATCCATTATACTACTTATAGCTCTGGAAGAAAGAAAGAATTCCTTTTGAAAAAAAGAGGGAAATGCAAGCTGGTAAAGGTTGTTTTTAAAAACCAATTATATGCTATCAAGCAGATATTGGGTTTTAGTATCCATATAAATTGATTTTCTCAGGAAGATCTGACTTTAATGTGGCCCTTTAGGTTTTCCCGCACATTCCACCCATTGATATTGTAATTAAATCTATTTACTTTGCTGCTGTCAATTCTTTTCCTTCCTTCCTTCCTTCCTTCCTTCCTTCCTTCCTTCCTTCCTTCCTTCCTCCCTCCCTCCCTCCCTCCCTCCCTCCCTCCCTCCCTCCCCCCTTCTCTTTCTTTTTGTCCCTCCAAGCATTATGAACTTCACAAGAGAACTATATCTTTGTATAATGTTCAAAATATGATCATTTAAATAACTATAATCCATTTTTAAAAATTTTTCATGGCCATCCTTGGCATTTTCAGAAGTCTTGTCTATCATTACTTCTTTTGAAATCAGGTTTCAGCTGACAAAAACAACCTTCACCAATCAACCTATTGGTCCCTAGGCAGACAAAGTATCTGGCCATATTCTCAGAAGCAGATAGAATCATTACAAAAAAAATCCAGGGCTATAGTTATGGGAGGGATCAGCTATTGAGTATATCTGTGGTTCAAACTGAGGATACAACCTACAGTATGTTTAAAAGAGACACATTACCAGATAATCAGGAAGGGGACAAATGAGCAATATTTTCATAAGTAGGTACAATCAACTGGAATGATCTCCAACTTCTGTTACAATGGATCCTGGAGACCGTTAGAAACGTACAGAGACTACTCCATGCCATCCACTTGATCTAACTATCTGGTATGCTATAACATAACTTCTATTTGCTACTATTTTCAACTCAAAATTTTAAACTAAAGAAACCACGACAGTGGAATTGTACAAGTAGTTCTCATTTAACGTCCATTCCCTTAGCAATCATTCAAAGTTACAAAGTCGCTGAATGAGGAGAACTTATAACAAGTCCTCATAATTGTGATGATCACAATGTCCCGTAATCGGAATGATCACCATTTGTGACCTTCACAGTTGGCTTCCAACAAGTAAAATCAATGAAGAAGCGGGCAGGAAGTCATCAATGGCGATCATGTGACTGCCAGAACTGCTGTTGTAAGTCAGCATGGTCATGTGATGCAGTTTAGCCACAGAGTTCCTGGTCCCAATTACAGACGGTAAGCAAGGAGTACCTGTATTCCCTAAAGACAGTTTCACACTGCTTTTTCATTGCACAGCAATTGTTAGTAATGAGTAAATCCTTGAAACTAAACAGCATAGTTATTTGAATACATACCTCAAACTCTTCAGACTTGTATCTCCACTGCAGAACAGATTGACCTGGTCTAAGTTTCAGGTTTGCAAAGATTAATAATTTCTCTCCCTGGGCCTCCCAGTAACCTTTTTTTTTTTCATAATGGAAATTTCCTCTGCTCCCAAAGTTGCCATTTGCACTACTAGAGAGAAAAAAGCCCAGTATATTTAGCTTCTGGAGATAGTAATATCAGTGGGATGTCTTTCTTCAAGAGACAGTATTAGGGAATCCATTAAACCTTCACTCTATGGGTCCCATTTTGTTTACCAGCCTGTCACTCTAGGCACAGCTGTTCCTGGTAGGAAATGGAAACAGATGGTGATGAATTCATGGAGCTCTGCTGCAAACTGTACTTAGGCTCTAAGCTCAATCAGACGTGCACAATGACCCCGTGCTGTGCAACAGGCCCCAACATTTCTGAAATATATTGGCAGATCCGGAAGATTTAAAAAAAAAATACAATGACCTCAACTCAAAGATGACTTTACTTGTATGGTTCCCTAGTTTTCTTGGCCATAATACAAACGTGGTTTTGCACTGCTCTCTTCTGGGTTTATTATTATTATTATTATTTTATTTTCCAGTCTAACTGATAGACCTGAATCACTTTTCGAGACCAGTTCCAGTTGACCAGGTTCTGCTGCTGCCTAGGGGAGCTGGAAGGAAAGACCCAAAAGGCAAGAAGTCTGAAATACAGGTAGTCCACAACTTCCGACTAACAATTGAGCCCAACCTTTCTGCTACAAAGCGAAACCTTAGTTAAGTGAGTTTTTTTAACAACTTTTCTTGCCACAGTTGTTAAGTGAATCACTGCCGTTGGTAAATTGGTAACACAGTCGTTAAGCGAAACTGGTTCCTCCATTGCCTTTGCTGGTCAGAAGGCAGCAAAAGGGGATCACGTGACCTCCGGACATGGCAACCGTCATAAATATGAGTCAGTCACCCAGCATGTGGATTTTGATCACTTGACCATGGGGATGCTGCAATGGTCGCAAGTGTGAAAAATGGTCATAAGTCGTTTTTTCAGGGATGTTGTAACTTTGAACGGTCACTAAATGAACTGTTGTAAGTCGAGGACTACCTGTAATAAACCTAGCAGAAAGGAATAAAATAGCGGAATGTCTTTCTCGTAACAAAAACAAAATAGGCAGCCCAAAGCCCTCGTTTTCAAAGCAACTTGTATAGTATAATTCCCTCAGTGAAAACTATACCCAAGCATTTCTACTCCTATCCTCAAGTTTGTCTTCATTACCATGTCCTGACAATTTTTGCAGTGATCCAGTAAGAAACTGGATCTAGGCTTTGGGGGACCCATTTGAAATCTTGCCACACCGGATAAACAAAGTATCCTTTAGCTAGGATCCTAGTCGCTCTTCAGACAGCAATAGCAGTAGCACTTAGACTTATATACCCCTTCAAGGTGCTTTACAGCCCTCTCTAAACAGTTTACAGAGTCAGCCCAACAATCTGGGTCCTCATTTTACCCACCTCGGAAGGACGGAAGGCTGCGTCAACCTTGAGCTGGCGAGATTCGAACTGCCAAATTGCAGGCAGCCAGCAGTCAGCAGAAGTAGCCTGCAGTACTGCATTCTAACTACTGTGCCATCACAGCTCATACAGATAGATTCCACAATACCCTAATGCATTTCTTATGTTGATTTCTTCTTACTTATTTGAGTATTTGAGTTACTTATATGAGAATAGCTGAACAATAAGCAAAAGCCAGTCACGTTACAGGTGGTTGCATGCCACTGTTCTAAATGCAGCTGAACTGGACAGCAACCTTGAAATAAAAGAGATGTCATTTACCTGCAGCCAATCCAGAAAAGCAAAAAAAAAATTTTTTTGATGATCTATTACAAAATTCAGCGTACATTATTTGAGGAGCCAAGACAAACGCTGAACCTTTAGATAGTCTGGCCAATCTCACTGCATTAAAAATAAACCAATAGTCAGAACTTTTAAAAATAGGTCGTGCAAGGCAAATAGAGGGATGGATGGATGGATGGATGGATGGAGGGAGGGAGGGAGGGAGGGAGGGAGGGAGGGAGGGGGGAGGGAGAGAGAGAGATCACTACACAGATTATGCCAATATTTCTGGGTACACTCAATACAAAACAACTCCCAGCCAAATTCTGCCTGTTCTTCCTGCTATGATCTTCCTTCTATACTTGTTTCCACTTTCCAGTTCCCTAGGGAAACAGCATACAAAACAGATTAATGTGGCTTGCAGCAGATTTTTACATTCTGTAATTAGATATAATACAAGTAACAGTATTGCAGTTTTCTCATTAGAGAGACCTAATCCTTTGTGGCCATATTCTTAGCAAAAACCAAAAGTAAACTCTTGGAGGAAAAAAGTTTCATAAATAAAGAGAATCTGCTCCTAAATTGAGTTAAAGGACTGAGCTACAAGGTGGACCAACTAATATCCCAAGGAGGTCTCCTTTGCTTTCATCTCATCTCACCTGTTTTTGTTTTCACAAAAACAAAAACAATACCAATTTGGCCAGGAGAAGATCAGAAAGTTCCATTTCTGTCTTCATAAAGCTCCAAAAAAAGTCATGTCTACCACCAGCCCACTGTAAAATTAAAGACAAGGATAAATCTGGAAGGACTAACTTAACAAAGAGAAGGATTAGGGGTGACATGATTGTTGTTTTCCAGCACTTGAGGGCCTGTCACAGAGAAGAGGGGATTGACTTATTTTCCAAAGCAACAGGGGGAAGAACAAGAAGTAATAAGTGGAAGCTCATTAAAGAGAGATCCAACCTGCAACTATAGAAAAAATTCCTAAGGGTGGGAAGAATCAATCAATGAAACTGCTTGTCTCCTGGAGTTGAAGGTGTTCCATCTCTAGAGATTTTCAAGAAAAGTGTCAACTCGTGAAGAATTCCTATGCCTGTTTTCGAGTTGCCATAAGCGGGGGGGGGGGACGGAGACCCAGAAGTACATTCCACGCATATCTTCCAAAGATTGTAGCTAGGCCACCAGATCTTCTGCCAATGAAAATCCTTCACTGGAGGATGTGATTGATGACGCCCAGCCCGTGAACATGCTTCATTGGAGAATCTGACTGATAACACACCCAGGGAGGAGGGGAGAAATAGAGTCACAGGTGACTGTAAATCATGTGTGTCAGAGTTGGCTTCAACTGGGATAATGCCGACATGTTGCTCCTAATAAATCTTTTGGATTCTTTTGAAGCTTGGCTCAAGGCTCATGATTTAATTAGGGCAATCGCCGGAACCCTGACAAAAAGACTGGCATAAGGTCTTCTGCTTTGGGCAGGGGATTGGGCTACCAGATTTCCAAGGTCCCTTCCAGCCTTATGATTTTATCACACATCAATTATGCTGAATATGCCCAGTAATAAAATAATAAATATCACATATTACCTAAGGACAGCCTTTAATTTTTTGGAGAGGGATTGGCAGGTGTATTTTATTAAATATTAAGGGAAAAATTAAAAAGACAGACAACATAGAGGACTACAGTAAAAAGTAAAATACAAATGAATCAACAAAGGATTTTAAAATGTCATAGAAATTATAGTTCACTAGAACATTCATTAGCTGTAAATAATGGGATGTACTAAGGCATGGGTCCTCAATCCTCAATCTGTAGACTGGCACCAGGCCGCGGCATGCCAGGAACTGGGCCATGTAAACAAGCAAAGCCCCATCCATGGGATGCAGGCAGCACGCGAAACCATGTCCCCTCCGGTCCATGGAAAAACCTCTCCACACAGAACTGGCGGTCCCTGGTGCCCCAAAGGTTGGGGGCCGCTGTATTAATGAACAACAGTAGAAATGGAAAAGTAAATCAAAATGAAAGACTATTTACACCACTCATCTCATCTGGTTATCATGATGGAACACAGGTCCTTTCTGGATTTATAGTGCTATTTTCCACAAGCAGTCACTTTGTCGTGCAACGATCAACTCATTCTTTGCTTAAAGAAGCTAAGCTCCTGAAATAATTTCCCATTGCTTTTTTGTTGCAAGGTGATACACAAGCATTTGGAGGGGGATTGAAAAGCTTCTCCCTGGTGGCCTTGAAGAAACAGATTAAAACCTGGAATTCCCAGAAGGCCTTGGGAAATTGAGTAGCTTGAATGCGATCAGCACCAGAAATGTGAAAAGCCTGAAATGTTGATTCTCCCCACCCCGGTGGTGGTATGCTACCGGTTCAGACCAGTTCGGCTGAACCGATAGTAAAAAGAAAAAAGAAAAAAGCCTCCCACAATCAGCCGAGAGGAGAAAGAAAAGTACAGGATATGCCCTCCTACTCACCCCACCTGCGCTTTTCTCTTCTTTATCCTCTCAGCAGATTGGTGCTGTAGGCCTCAGCTGGTGTAGGGAAAGCCCTGCGGGCGTGTTAGGTGTGCGTGCACGTGTGTGCTATCACCGAACCAGTAGTGGAACAGGTAGAATCCCACGGCTGCCCCACCCCCAAATAAAAATCTAAAGCAAATGGCCGGGTTTTTTTAGAATCAAAGGCAGACCAAGAAGAGTCAGATAATGCTACTGATACACAGCTGCAAAAATTGGAGAGGGCAGGTGGGAGGAGAGAAAGATGCAAATCAGTGACCCAGTTCTACTTCATAGCTCTACTCCACCATTCTGTACTGAACACAGATGCTATTAGAACAACAGAGCCAGTTTGGCCTAGTGGTTAAGGTACCAGGCTGGAAAGCAGGAAACCATTTATTTATTTTATTTATTTTATTGGACTTATATGCCGCCCCATCTCCGAAGACTTGGGGCAGCTCACAGCTAAAACATACAAATACAAAAAATAATTAAAAAGAATTAAACAAATATAGAGTCCAATAAGACCAAATTAAAATAATTTAAAACTATCCCATACCCCCCGTGAGGTAGTCACAGCCCGGTTTGGTCAAATAGCCAGGTCTTCAAATCGCGGCAGAAGGTGCAGAGGTCAGGGGCCAGACGGAGATCTAGAGGCAGCTGGTTCCATAAGTCGGGGACCGCCACAGAGTAGGCTCGCGGAGACCACCAGCCAACATTGGCTTGCGCGGGACCCGAGCAGCCCCTGCCTATGTGCCCGTACAGGGCGGTTGGCACTCGATATCGGCAGGAGACGCTCCCTTAAGTATTGTGGACCCATGTCGTGTAGGACTTTGAATGTTAAAGCCAAGACCTTGAATCTCAACTGGCAACCAATGCAGGTCGCGCAGGAGGGGGCAATATGGGAGAATCGGGTAACTCCATCACCACCCGCGGCCGCATTCTGCACCAGCTGCAATCTCCGGATGGTATGCAAGGGCAGTCCTAAATAGAGGCGTTGCAGTAGTCGAGTCGCGGTAACAAGGGCATGAGTGACTGTGCACGCAGGGCATCTCAGTCCAGAAGCGGGTGAAGCTGGCGAACCAGCGGACCTGGGCAAAGGCCCCCTGGTGGCCCCCACCTGCTCCTCCAACTGGAGCAGCGTGTCCAGGAGGACCCCAGGTTCTCGCCCTATCCACAGGGGGCAACACCACTCCCCTATGGTCAGCGATGGACATTCCTGACTGGACCGAGATGCGGTATGTACAGCCACTCAGTCTTGGCTGGGTTGAGCCGAAGCATGTTTCTGTCCATCCAGATCCGTGCCGCATCCAGACAGCGAGTCATCAGGAGAGGGCATCACTGATCTGGTTTGGGGTGGAGATGTATAACTGGGTATGATCAGCATACTGATGATGCCTCACCCCAAAACCACGAATGATCTCACCCAGCGGTTTCATGTAGATATTAATAAAGGGGAGAGGACCGACCCTGAGGGACCCACAAGTGGCCCTCGGGCCGACCTCTGTCCCCCTGTCAACACCGATTGCGACCGCCCCAAGAGGTAGGAGGAAGAGCCATCGAAGAACAGTGCCCCCCCCCTCCCAGCCCCTCAAGGCGTTGCAAAAGGATACCATGGTCAATGGTATCGAAAGCCGCTGAGAGGTCTAATAGGACCAGGCCAGAGGAAAAACCCTGTCCGGGCCCTCCAGAGATCATCCATCAGTCGACCAATGCCGTCTCCATGCTGAAACCAGGCGGAAGCCCGATTGTGCGGATCTAGGTAGTCCGCTTCATCCAGGAAAAGTGGCAATTGCTGGGCCACCACTCTCAACAACCTTCGCTAAAAGAGGTTGGAGAGCGGGCAGTTGTTCAACTCGGCTGGGTCAGGGCAGGCCTCTTCAGAAGGGGCCTCACCACCGCCTCTTTCAAGGTGGCAGGGAACAGCCCTCCCTTGGCGTTGATAACTGCCCGGAGCCAGCCGCCGCGTGACCTCCCTGGAAGCATAAACCAACCAGGAAGGGCACGGGTCCAATAAACATGTGGTGGAACTCAGCCGCCGCGCATAATCCTGTCCACTTCATCCTCAGAAACAGGATCGAACTCAGTCCAGATAACATTAGCCAGACCACTCGCCTCCCCCTCATCAGACCACTGCAAGTCCGAGTGCAGCCCTTCCCAGATCCGAGCGATTTTGTCCTGCAGATAAAGACCAAATTCCTCAGCTCTACCCGAGAGGGTCCGCCATCCCGTTGTAGAGGGAGCGGGCAACCCCAAACAGGGTTTTTAATGTATTTATTGATTGTATTTTTAGTTGTGAGCCGCCCCGAGTCCTTTCGGAGAGGGGGCGGCATACAAGTCCAATTATTAAATTAAATTAAATTAAATTAAATCAGTTTGAGTTATTTCTAAAAAAATAATAAAGCTGGGATAAAACAATTAAGTAGAAACTAAATAATGTCTAACTACTAGTTTATACAGTAGTTCACACATACACTGCATGGGGAATGAGTGCCACACAAAATAATGATTAAACAGATACTCCTCAACTATATTGGGATCAGAAATTTTGTCACAAAGTGAAGCAGTCATTAAATGGGTCATCACATGGCCATGCCCAATTTTATTATTCTTTATGCTGCGAGATTTAAGGGAATCATTTGGTAATTAAGTATACCTAGCTCCTCTATTGACTTGGCTTGTCAAAAGCCTGCTAGGAAGTTCAAAAATAGCAATCATGTGACTCCAGGACATTGCAATTGAGAAATCATAAATACAAGCTGCTTCCTAAGCACCAAGCACATCCCTGTAATAGGTAATCCCTGGGTTACAAGTGTTCCCTTAGCAACGTTCAAAGTTAGGTGATCAGCAACCCCTAGTGTTTCTGAACGAGGCCTGAACTTACAAATCTTGCAGCACCACGGCAGTTGTTCGCACTTATGAATAACCCACAAAGGCTCTGCAACATTTGTCCAGCATGTTGACAGCCGAAATGGAGCTTCTGAAGGGCATATCCTCCCTCAGAAGCTCTGTTCGATCACTCAGAGGCCTCACCCAGCACCTTGCCATCCGAAATGGAGCCTACAGGCCCCTGGAGGCTCCATTTCAGCCTGCAATGGGCTGGGGGAGGCCCGTGGAGGGCCAAATGGAGCATCAGTGGGGCACACAATGTTGGAGAGGAGACTGCTTGTTAGATCTTCACTAGGTAAGTGATCTGGTGCGGCAGATTGGGGGAATCAATTCGGGGAGCATGAAGTATTTCAGTGGGTCGGGGAAGCCTTGGGCGGTCATAGGCAGGTGGCCTGTTCCATCAGTAGCCCCCGCCCCCCCATGGCCTTCCCCACCCTGAAATAACTCATGTGCACTTAACGAGCCTCACATTCGATTAGCAAATGCATGGGTGAAAGGAGGGAGTGATCTTGTTCAAGGTATGATATTCACTTCCACAAATCCTCGGGTTATGAATGGAATGGGCAGGCTCCATTACATTTGTAATTCAAAGACTACCTGTACTGTAAATTTGGATGCAGGAAGATGTCTGTCTTTCAGGTCACAGAGAAGCCAAATTTATAGAAAACGGGATTATCAATGGCTCCTAGCCTTGAAAAGTGGGTTCTATGTGAAGGCACGAGAGCAACCTGCTTCTAGGTAGTAGAATGAACTGAAATGAAAAGGTTAAAAAGAAATGAATAAAAGGATTAAAAGCAAAATCTGAATCCAGTATTTTCAATCTGTTTGAGGCAAGGCTAAAATAGCTCTCAACATCTCGGTTGGATCATTCAAAATATCTTGGGAATTAAGAGTAAAGTAGACAAATGCATCAGTACCAATCAAAACAAACAGTTTTGCCTGGAAGGTTTCATCCCATAAAAATAACTACCTAAAATTGCTTCGATGGGTCCACTCTCAGCGATAAAATCTAGCAAAAGCATCCATATAAATTAACTGTAATGTAGCAATACAAAGCATGTTCCTTGCACTGAGCACATGTGATGCGGGCTGCTTTTGATAAAAAGATTGCACGTTTTAATTCTTGTATTTCCTATATTGCTACAGAGGCTGTAATTCTTTACAATTAATACACAAAGACCCCATGAGAGACTTTAAGCCTTCTCTTCATTGTTACATAGACATACAAAGCTCATCTGACTGGCTGCTGAATATATCCATTTTCTGGATTCGTAGTCACTGAATACAGCCTAACCAGAAGTGCTGCATTCAATGTAATACACTAACCCAGTGGTTCTTAACCTTTTTGAAAGAATCGCCCTCTTGAGCCATTGAGGAAGTTGTCATCGCCCCCCTCCCCCAACATAACCAACCACCCCCCTGCCACCTCTTAGCATCCCCAAGGGGCCAGCAGAGGGGCGCTAAGAGGCGGCAGGGGGCGGCGCGTCAAACACAGCCGCAGTGGCACGTAATGTGCCACTGCTTCCGCATTGGAGGCGCCGACTCCGGAGCAGTGCTAGTCAATGGGTGAACTTGCAGGGCCGGCCGGCACCTTGAACGCCCCCCTGTTGCCTCTTAGCACCCCTCTGCCGACCCCCTTGGGGACGCTAAGAGGCGGCAGGGGGGCGTTCGAGGCACCGGCCCTGCAGGCTCACCCCATTGACTTGTACCGCAACTGAACCGGTGCCTGTCCATCCATCCATCCATCCAAAAGGTCTGTTTGTTTGCCTGCCTGCCTTCCTGCCTATCTGCCTACCTGTCTGTCTTTTTGCCTATCAGCTACCTATCTACCTACCAATATAGATCTCTCTCTCTCTCTCCCCCCCAATATACCTCACTCCATCGCCCCCATATTGCCCCCTTCCATTCCTTTGCCCCCACGTCGCCCCTTTTCATTCCATCGCCGCTGCCCCCCCCCCGAAAAACAAAATCACGCCTTGGGGGGCAATATCGCCCAGGTTAAGAACCACTGCACTAAACCATCCAGAGAGGTAGAAAACTCAGATTAGCATTACTCAAACCCAGAAGACTGTGGGGTATATTGTAAGAACACAGCCACATGTAGCATAAAAGCCACTTTTGTCTCGTCCAATTCTACATTACTGGAGAATGAATGTGCATCCTTGTGTCTCAGTGTGTCTATATGTGTTTGAAAGACAAAGAATGATATTGACTCACAATCTCTCCCAGTAGCATGCCATTAGCATAGGAAATATTTCCCTGACTGGCCAGAATAGCCACACACAGCTTTTAGTAGCTTAGGATTGCAGCACATTGAAACCATCCCCTTAATAACAAAAGGAAGGGGTATTCATATATTCACAATGCTCTTTGTAGCAGATGACCAGATGGAATTTGAAGGTGGGGTCAAACGTATCATAAATTTGGAATTGATGTGCAGCCACAAGACACTCAAATCTAACCACCCATGAATTCCACTGACCTTAATCTAGTCCTAATTTAGTTTTGACCATTAGTTGACCAAATTCTTGTGTATGGGTAGCAATAATAAAGTCTTCAGCACTTTAAACTCAGCCAGGGCTCCTGGTTCTTTGTGCCTGACACACTTCCTGCTGTAATGGTGAGGTGAGAAAACCAGAGTCAATATCTTATTTGCGAAAACACTTAATAGAAAGTTTTGAGCAAGTCAAATGTTCTTGTCTTCATCCATTCTATTGAGATATATACAACTTTAGAATCATGCCACCGATGTAGAACAGTGTGCACACATAAATGGGGGGTGGGGTGTTACCACAATCCCTTATCACAACAGCACATGTACAATGCACATCAGCAGAGGACTGTTAACATCCATCCATCCATCCATCCATCCACATTTGTTCTCAAGGCAGTGACTGCAGTTATTCTTTTTTTAAAAGCACTGGTTTAATTTTTTTTTAAATACGCTATTCAAGCTTACTATCATCTGCTGGCTACAACAGGATAATGAATCATCATATTTTAATAATCTAGGGCAGTGCAGATTTCTATCTATGTAACTAGCTGCAGGAATGAAATACAAGTGAATTTGTTCGTGTGTACATGAGTGTATGTCTAATCGTTCTTGGACTAAAGAAAAAAAAAGATCATCTAATCAACCCCCTCAAATAATTATCTCAAATGTGTTTCATTTGCTGGGTATGCATTCCCTTTTTCAGAGGTCTGCCTAGCAAAGCTCCCTCCGATAATGGCACTGATTTATTGTGTTCCATACTGAATGCAGGCAATTTCATTCTGGGAATTATTTATCATTCTGAACATTCCTTTCTCTCTAGGATGACACAGGATTACATTTAACAGTCATTGAGTAGAGAGCCTTAAAAAGACCTCCTCTTTTGTGTGTGCCATGCTGCCGACGCAGAGATTTATGCCTGAATACGGCTTGATTTATGATTGTAGCCAAAATGGAAGCATTTATACAGCTCTGATGCCCGGGGAGAGATTTAGACTTAATGTAAATCTGCTTAATATTGCGAGCAAGTCTTGATCCTTAATAATCTCAAGAGTAGATTTTACTTGGTGCTGTGCTTGACCTTTAAAAAGGTCTTTGTGCTCCAGGTTCAAAAGATTTCAACCTAGAAAGCCAGTGTCGGATTTTGTGATGAAGCAATTGGATTAATTCCATCTCCCAAGATTACTCTTCTTGTTTCTCATAGGAATTATTTCATTGAAAGCTCAGCTTGGTTGAAAAAGTATCTTTCAACCATCACTCCCGTTTTCTTTGGCCAAACTCTAAAAATCTGACAAAGGGAAAGGCAATTATATAATAACATAATGTATAGGATGCTGCCATTTAAGATTGGCCAGGCATGCCTAATAAGGTTTTTGTGTGAATGTGCACGCATGCATATCCCAGAACATATGCAGCATCATGCTTTAACTAAGTTTGCACTGTATCATTTCTATGTTCCTGCTGAAGAAATTTCAACAGGGTGGTTTAAGTTGGTTTCAAATGAACCACCACATGAGCGTACTGCTCTCATTGGCCTTGGGGAAATCTCTTCCCATTTTTCCTTTGAGCTTGGCACTCCCTGATGTCCATACAGAAATGGTTAGACCACATTTGATGGCTAAAAACTTATAAAATGATCCGGAATAATAAAAGGATGAGCTTATGATAAAGAGTTGAATCTTGCTATGAGGACTGGAGGTAATTGAAAGAGTTAGTTGGTGTAGTGGTTGGTATACGCTCTGGGTTACAAAACAGGAAATGGTGAGTTCTAGTCCTGCCGTAGGCATGAAGCCAGATGTGAGTGACTTTGATCCTGTTCCCCTCTCTCAGCCCTTAGAAGAAAACAGCAAGGACAAATCACTTCTGAAAACTTGCAAAGAAAACTTCAGTCCGAGCAAATGCCAGGAGTCAACATTGCACATTATACACGTTTTTAAGTATACTGATTATAAACACGTTTTAATATATTGTTCTTCTCATAGTTGTATTTTCATCCATGCCTGCTTTCATTTGAATATTACAGAAAACCTATTTTTAAATAGAAATATGAATGGACTTTTTTTATACACCTGAGTTTGTTGATCTTGTTCAAAACCAGATATAATTGAGTCGGTAGAGCTACTGAGAACATATTTCTTCCATCTGTGGGGTGGAGAAGGAATGGTTCGCTCCCCATGTGCATTTCTCCATGCAAGCATAAGAGGCACCATAAACGAACATTATGAATGAACAGCATCCTTGCTTTCTCACTGTATGCCAAGGAGGTCATGAATATTCTAAATTCTTGACGAATATAAATATACTATAAATAATAAAGGCATCCCCAGTGAGTTTTATAGCTGAGCCAGGAACTGTATCCTCTGCCCAAATTCAGCAGATTGTCCATTACCCATACTAGTGCACTTCTTTCTCATTTGCTCTCTGAGCTATTTCAGTCACTTTGGGTTACTGTACAGTTTGCTAATTAGGCTGGAATTAAAAGATGTAAGTAGAGGCCTATTTTTAGACAGCCATGAAGGTTACTGCAGCTACTTTAAAATGTAGTCGATCAATCCCTGCCAAGTGGCCTTCTTCCAGATGTGAGGACCTCAGCAATGGCTGTACCCACATACTGTATTCACATCTCAAAAATCTCCTGTTTATTGTGCAAAGTGCATGAAGACATTAGAATAGTCCATAAGTACTAAAAGCAGCATTCCTTGGTGAATGGCTGGAAGCGACTTTCAGGAATGCCACCGACTTTGCATTTTGGGATACCAAAGACCAATAAGCAATTACATACAGTAAGATCATATATATTTTAGAACAGCGGCCCCCAACCTTTTGGGCACCAGGGACCAGTTCCGTGGAGAAAGTTTTTTCTGTGGACCTGAGGGAACATGGGTTCGCATGCTATCTGCATGGATGGGGCTTCACTGGTTTGCGCAGCCTGGTTTCTGGCATGCCATGCAGTGATGGGATTCAAAAATTTTACTACCAGTTCTGTGGGCGTGGCTTGGTGGGCATGGCATGGCTTGGTGGGCGTGGCAGGGGAAGGATATTGTAAAATCTCCATTCCTCCAAAATCCCATCCCTCCCCACCCCACTAACCTGCTTTCCAGCTCCATTCTCCTGTGCATGGCAACAAAAGAAGACCCAGCTGATCAGCTGGGACTCGGGAGGCAGAGAATAGATGGGGGCAGGGCCAGTCAGAGGTCATATTTGCCAGTTCTCCGAACTACTCAAAATTTCCACTACTGTTTCTTCAGAACTGGTCAGAACCTGTTGAATACCACCTCTGATGCCATGGCTTGATGTCAGTTCAAGGACTGGGGGTTAGAGACCCCTGTTTTAGAACACATTGCCTGAAGACAAGAGAGAGGTGGCTTGTGTCATATTGACTTTGAGGTCTCCTTAAGTATCCTGCAGTATGGGTATAGGTAGTCCTCAAAGAAAAATACAAGGAAAGTCCAGTTGCCTCTTGAAAAAGCACCTTTGGGACATGACTGAGAATCTCCATAGGCTTTTAGCCATGCACTTTGGGATGAACACCTTTCAAATGGTGTGGGAGTATGAATGGATTTCCAGAAAAAGAAAAAACTACAGGAACCATATGCACTACTCAGGCAACCCTGAGGATGCCGATAAACCTTCAAGTGCCTCAACGACTCTCTAAAAGGATGCAAATGACCAGTTGTCTGCAAGGAGTATAAATCCTTCCATTCCTCACTATCAAGTCAAAGCTGAAGAAGCTTCTTGGATAAGAAGAAAAAAACAAGAAAAGTTCAATTGCCTCCTGAAAAAGCACCTTTGGGACAACCATGGCCTGGATGACTGAGAATCTTCATAGACAGGCAGTCCTCAACTTATAAACATAACTGAGCCCAGAATTACAACTGTTAAGTCATGCCAGTAATGAAGCATGTCACTATAAAACCACAGCCAATTTTACAACCTTTTTTTTGCAATGGTCATTAAGCAAATCCACTGTCTACAATAGACATTTTATTTGCCAGAAACCAGAATAAATGCTGGTTTCTTGTGGTTGGCGGGGGGGGGGGAGATCGTAAATTGCTGTAATGTGACCCTGGGACAGTTGCAAACAGCAGTAAATGTGGACCAGTTGCTAAGAGCTTGAAATATGATCACATCACTAGGGGGCACAGCCATCTGAACTTCACATGGTTAGAATGCTGTACTGCAGGCTACTCCTGCTGTTCACGGCTGCCTGCAATTGGGCAGTTCAAATCTCACCAGGCTCAGGGTTGACTCAGCCTTTCATCCTTCTGAAGTCGGTAAAATAAGGACCCAGATTGTTGGGGACAATATGCTGCTGACTCTGTAAAGCTGCTTAGAGGTCTGTAAATGCACTGTGAAGCGGTATATAACTCTAAGTCTTATAAGCAGCCCTCAGGAGAAGGCATGTCATGACTTTGAGCAATCCTAAGCAACTGGTCATAAGCCAAGGACTACTTGCAATTAGATTTGTTACTTGCCCAGCTAAGTGACTCCAATATCTAATTGACTCTTACTTATCTGGAAAGCAGGGTAGTGTTGATTTATGCGCCTCATGGTGCAGTGGTTAGAGTGCAGTACTGCAGGCTACTTCTGCTGACTGCCAGCTGACTGCAATTTGGCAGTTCAAATCTCACCGGGCTCAAGGTTGACTCAACCTTCCATCCTTCTGAGATGGGTAAAATGAAGACCCAGATTGTTGGGGGCAATATGCTGACTCTGTAAAACTGCTTAGAGAGGGCTGTAAAACCCTGTAAAGTGGTATATAAGTCTAAATGCTATTGCTATTTTGGGAACAAGATCCCGTAGAAACCTGATAATTTAGGCTAGATTGGGAAGTTGAAAAAACATCCTGGAAGACAGCATTTGGGAAAATTAACACAACTGTGTTCTTTGATAAAGGACACTGAGGGAGCTCTTACAGCTGTGCCATGCAATTTTTGTCCCTTTCACTCTGAATTAGCCATTTTGACTCGAAGAGGCTTTCCTATTCTTCAGAAATAACACTTTTCTTATCAATTGCTACCCAGTATAATTATTTTTTTTAAATGGAGATACCTTTGGGCTAAATTTTAGACTCCTGGCACAAAATGGCTTAGCTCTGTGATTGAGACTTTTGGCAGAATGAAAATGAAAATTGACTGAATAGGACAGAGCTCTTCAAATAGCTGAAGGGATGTGACACTGAAGCAGAAAAACAGAAGGCATCAGTTCTCAATAGGTGCAGACTACAGGGCATAAAATAATATAGTTAAATTACAGGAAGGCTGATTTCTGATGGATGGTTGAGAAATGAAACTTCAACGCATAACAGCAGTTTGATGATGGAATCAGTTACCCAGAGAGATGGTAGACTCTTATTACTGATGGTTTTCAGGCAGAAGCTAGGCTGGTAGGCCTTGATCACAGTCTAGTTTATATTTAGCAATAGCAATAGCACTTAGACTTATATACTGCTTTACAGTGCTTTACAGCCCCCTCTAAGCGGTTTACAGAATCAGTATATTGCCCCCAACAATCTGGGTCCTCACTTTACCCACCTTGGAAGGATGGAAGGCTGAGTCAACCTTAGGCCAATCAGGATCGAACTACTGGCAGTGGGCAGAGTTAATCTGCAAAATGGGCATTCTAACCATTGCGCCACCACGGCTCTAGAAATTTTGGAATATAAACTATACGAATTGTTTAATTACCTATTATATGTGGTTAGCATAACTGCAGTATTTTTACATGGTCATTATTTTTTTTTTGCAGAAATACACTGTAGTGCTACTACTGGATTTACAAATCAATGATGTGTGTATTTTTTAAAACACACACACAAAATCAGTTCTCTAAAAACCTCATGTTGCCTTTCATGTGTTTCACAGATATTTCCCCAAGAATTCTGTTAAGTTTGGGATTAATTTCCCTTTTAACTTAATGTCTCCTTTGCCAAGAAAGAATTTAGATGTAATTCTCAGGCGCTTTGGGAAAGATAAGTATACCTTTAATAAGCCTGAACTGCCATCGTTTTCTTCACTCTGTCGCTCCCATTTTCCAGATTACCTTTTAAAACAAAGTATGTGATTTAAATGAATTGTACTTCTGACAGCCACATAAAGACTGCTTTTTTTCCAAAAATACTGCTGGGCTGCAGAAGTGCTTACGACAGTAATAGTTTCTCTAAGCATCTGTGTATGTGTGTGTGTGTGTAGTTCATTACTTATATTCCAATATAACTTTTGTTACACAGTGGTACTAAAGTATGACTCATACTATTTACGGCAAATGAGGAAAGAAAATTGGAGAGGAGAAAGGGATAATTCCAAAGCTACAATGAAAATGCACAATTCAAATTCCAATTGTGCATTACAAACACACAAAAACACCCACATACACAGAGGGGGGGAGGGGGGAGGAAAGAGGAAGGAAGGAAGGAAGGAAGGAAGGAAGGAAGGAAGGAAGGAAGGAAGGAAGGAAGGAAAAAAAGAAAGATACATAGCACTGTAGAATTATGAACAAAATCCACATATATTCCATATGACTGCAGACGGCACATTAGAGAATCTCTTAGGAAGACCTGTAAGGCGGGCCAACTTTTTAAAAGAAGTATCTATCTATCATGAGTTGCTTCCAGTTTGGTGAAAGGATTCCCTGGAGTACCTCAGACTTCTTGGCCACGGCAATTTCAGTGCCCATCTTGAGGTATCTCAGTAAGGATTTCATGTCTACCATGAAGATTATCAACATGTCCTAAGTGGTACTTGGCAATAGGTATGCCGCAGACCACACACTGGATTTGGTATCTATTCACTCAAGAGCACTCAAGTATAGTACATAAAATTACATATTGCAATGCCCTACCTGTCAATGAATACTTCAGCTTCAACCAAAACAATACAAGAGCACACAATAGATACAAACTAAAGATAAACTGCACCAAACTTGATTGCAGAAAATACGACTTCAGCAACAGAGTAGTCAATGTCTGAAATACTCTACCTGACTCTGTGGTTTCTTCCCCAAACCCCCAAAACTTTAACCTTAGACTGTCTACTATTGACCTCACACCTTTCCTAAGAGATCTCTAGGGGGCGTGCATAAGTGCACCAATGTGCCTACTGTCCCTGTCCTATTGTGTGTTTTTTTTGTATCCATTTCATGTGTTTATTACCATGTTTATACTTATACTTGTTGTCTAATAATTGTTTGACAAAATAAATAAATAAATAAAGAGCTGATGCCCTGAAAGTGAGTGAGGTTTCTGTAATTCCTTTATCATGGACAGATCATTCGCTGGTCAGTTTTATATTAAGAGCTGTTTTAACCTTCGTAGTTATAAGACTAATTAAAATGATATACCTCAGTGCCATATATGGGCCTTGGTGGTGCAGGCTGCTAAGTTCTAGCTGCCTGCAATTATTGTAGGCTCGAATCCCACCAGGCTCAAGGTTGACTCAGCCTTCCATCCTCTCGGGGTAGGTAAATTGAGGACCCAAGATTGTTGGGGGCAATAAGCTGACTTTGTAAAAATGCCGCTTAGTAATAAGCAGGCATATACAATGGAATGAAGGCTATTGCTGAGCACACTGGGTTGCATCCCAAAAATTGTAAGCCGCCCTGAGTCTTCGGAGAAGGGCAGCATATAAATATAATTTTAAAAAAAGATTGTTATTTCAAAGCTTTTGAAACATAATGTCTATGGTTGACCATTAGCAAAAAGATAATTTTGCTGATCGACAACGTGCAGCAAAAATAATAGTAAACACATTTATCCAGAAAGCTTTGACGTAATAAGATATTTCTTGGAAAAATGTCAGGGAACAAAAGAAAAAGTTTCTGAGCAGCGGCACATGAGGTTGTGAATTCATCTCCAAAAAATGGGTGGGAAATCAAGTTTTTTGCCATAATACATGAAAGTTCTAAGTGTTGTTTTTGTATCTTGGCCTGAATTTCTTGGCTGTAGGAACACAATTCAGGGATGTGATTCATCAAGTAAAATTAGTTGTCAAGTCATATGAGGGAATAAGGTTTTCCCCATCCCCTTTTAATTTTTTTTTAAAAAGATATCATTCCTGTTAATCTTTCACCAATGGGGGCAAGACAACCTCCACAAATCAATATGAGAATGATATGGTGTAGACAGAAAATCTGATAAATCTAGAGCAGAACTGGTTCCTACAAATTAAGTGTTTCTGGCTTGTAATCATCTGCAAAAGAACGCTGGAAATCCCACAGAGAGTAGCTAACTCTTATTAGCAAAACATTGCCTTGACAGTGTTAAAGCCTTTAGGTATTCCTCTTGAAAGCAGGGAATGGTCTCTGAAAGGCAATGGCAATTTTGTGGTGAATGCATGAATAAAACCGATTGTTGGATTAGTACCTATGAGGCACAAATGTTAGTCAACTTATAAAATATCAAACACTCCTATTACTTCAAAACTCCCTTGTAGTTGGGCCATGTTACTGGAACACATAAGAATAGAAATCTTATGGCTGTCAGATCTGGCTACAAAAATCCAAAGCCCTAGTACTGGTAGATGGCACCAAAAAGATACTTGGGAAACAAACCTAACTCTCTACTGCCACCTAGTGACCATATTGCTTTTTACAATCCAGATCTTGGAGCCCTAAGAAATCCATATTCCTTGGAGAACATCAAGATGCCTATATTTTTGTAAACTGTGCTGCAAGTAAGGAAGGCTGGATTTAAAGGGTTAACCCTTTAACTCTACCTTTCTTGACTTATGCTTCCATTACTTAATTGAACCCTATAGAGCAGGTCTCATGCCATCACGGCAGCATCACATGACGTATTGGGACTTTTTCCCCCCTTCCCTAAACCGGGCATGGGCGTGGCCAGCACATGACACATCCTGCCCATGAGCCGAGAGTTTGACTATAGAGTCTAGGTGTAAAATAAGAAAGGTGAATAGAAAATAATCCACCCCCACCCATTTAGCCAACCCTAATTTGGATGCAGTGGAACTCTGTTACTTTTATTTCATTGTAACACTTGTACAGGGCAATGGAACGCGGCAATCAGATTTAACAACTACAGGTACAACAGAAATTTGTACTGCAAACTTACTCCTCGATAAAAGCTACAACTTCTGTCCTCTTCAGGCAGGTGTAGAAGCTTGAAACCTGATAGAAAATGAAGTGATGCAGACTGACTCACTCTTCTTGCCATCTATTATCTGTGCATTCAGTTAGAAGGTTGTCTGGGAACATAATCACTTTTTGTTTACTACAGGTTTCCCCCTCCCCCAGTTGTCTTATATGTAAATGGACCTCATGCTGCATATGTCTATAACAAAATCCACCCACTTTTCGCTTCAGTGACATGAAGGGATTGTTTAGACCAAAACAGAGGAAATGCTTCACCAAGAAGGGCTTTATTCAGAATAAGATGGCATAGATCCAGACAGTTCTCAGAAATATTGCTGATCAGTCATTTCTGGACAACTCAGCATGAGTTAATCTATGATAAAGATGGCTAAACTACAGGATCCTATCAGTACAGTTGACCTTAGCCAAAAGACTGAAAAGCAATTGGTCCTTCTTACTATTATTTACTATTACTTCCTCGACACCACCTGAATGGTATCCCATGTTCTTCTGTAATGCAAAGAATGTGAACAAGATTGACTGCATCAGGCAAACTATCTTTCAGGAAAGCAAATGCACTATTCCTAACTTTCTCAAGAAGGCTTGAGATATCATTCATCAACTAGATGTGCTTGGACTACAGCATCTTGTAAGCTACTGAGAGCGTTTAATTTAATTTTATAATAAAATAAACATACATCATACATTTGAAAGGCACAGAGTTGGACCCATTAGAATAAATTCCCAAGGACTTCTCTAAACATTCAGACAAAAATCTAAAACCACAAATGGATCAGTCGTGAATTATCAGTGAGTAATTTCAGGATTGCTTTGGGAAGAGCGCTCGGTACCCCAGTCTATTGTACATTAGGAAATAAATTTCACCTTCTTAGAATAAACTTGATCTGTGCAGTTGCCATTTTGAGCAGAGCTGTTTTTGTAATGATTGTTAAAAATTGACAAAGTGAAAGACAATGAATAGAAAAATGATATACATCACTACTCCAGTTTCCCCAATATGGAGCTCAAAATGTAGCAAATAAAGGGGAGAAACGTAATTTCCCCAATCCATCTTTTATTTAAAGAAGCCATTAAAATGACAAAACACTCATAACTGGAAAAAACCAATCTAGCTGAAAAACTAAAGTCAATAAAACATGAACCAGGGCCTAATCTGTTCTTACTACATGACCTACTTTCCACTGAGCTTATTCACATGAGCAGCTAGCACTCCAAGGAGCCTATTGCAGGATAACTATTTGCTAAACGCCCTATTTTCATTTACAACTTTCTATTTTAAATTATATCAGCACACTTCCCTAGGTCTTGGCAGTCTTCCAAATGGCCCCTAGATACAAATCATATGTGGAGGCTCAAATATATGAAACATCATAAAATAAATTATGAAGTAATAAAGCTACTTAACTATTACCCAGCTGAAGAAACATCTGCTCATTTCAGCACTGTCTTCCAGATGTTGCTCTACTACAATTCCCAGAAACCCTAGCCA
Organism: Naja naja; assembly: GCA_009733165.1. Taxonomy (NCBI): domain Eukaryota; kingdom Metazoa; phylum Chordata; class Lepidosauria; order Squamata; family Elapidae; genus Naja; species Naja naja. Next base: position 170,210,598 of record CM019151.1, read on the forward strand.
AGGTAGGTAACAATACAGATTGTCCTCAAATGGGGCCAGCAACTTGGCCATTAAGGGAAGTGTTGCTAAGTAAAACCTTGACTTGCTTATGATCTTCCATTACTTGATAGACCTGTGAAAGGCATTAAAGTGAGGGTTGGTTTTAAAGTTACATTTTCATCGCTGTTGTAAGTGTGAATGACGACTAAATGAGGCAGTCACTGAAGGAGGACTACCCTGTAAAGCTTTCTGGTAATAGTACAGAGGTGGTATTCAGCAGGTTCTGACCAGTTCTGGAGAACCGGTAGCAGAAATTTTGAGTAGTTCGGAGAACTTGCAATACTACCTCTGACTGGCCCCACCCCCATCTATTCTCGGCCTCCCGAGTCCCAGCTGATCGGCTGGGTCTTCTTTTGTTGCCCTGCACAGGAGAACGGAGCTGGAAAACAGGTTACTGGGGTGGGGAGGGAATTGGGATTTTGCAGTAACCTTCCCCTGGAGTGGGGTGGAAATGGAGATTTTACAGTATCCTTCCCCTACCATGCTCACCAAGCCATGCCCATCACACCACGCCATGCCCACCAAGCCATGCCCACAGAACTAGTAGTAAAAAATTTTGAATCCCACCACTGTAATAGTAGTTCAGCAAGATCTCTATGTAAGAACTGCTCCACATTGAGAACACACGCACTGAATCTTACAACAGCCTAGAAACAGCATTATTTTTTGTGCAGTTGGGGAAGTTATGGTTTTTAAATAACTCATTAGATACCATTCTCAGTCACGCTGCACGGGTCCAAGATCAGCAAGCCTGTTTGAACCTTAGGCTAATGTAACTGGAAAAGTGATCTACCCATTTTTATTTCAACAGCCTATCTTTCCCACACGCTTATTCCAGTCACTGACATGCAACCCAGGGCCAGCTGTTTCCTCATTCAGCCATGCTCAATAATCACTGAACACATTACTCTGCCAAGATGGGAATTGAAAGCATGGAAATTGCAACAAAACCTTCAAGCTACAGCAAGATCCTGCTGTTCCCAAACAAAGGTTAAGCAACCTCTTTAGGCAAGAGGCCTGAATATATCATGAGGTAGAAGAAGACATTTTTAGTGGGTTGCAAAATTGTAGAGTTAAGAGTTTACCTTGGTTGCTATCTAGAGTTTATCTGGATTGTTGCAGCCCAGATATGGTGTTTTGAAATAGTGTATTTGCAAAACAGAGTATTTGCAAATTACATTTTGAGCTCAAAATATTTTGAATATGTCTGCTAAATTAGGACAAAGACATTACATTCCATATAGGAGAATTTCAGCATCCCATGTAAGAAATTTTGAAAAAATATCTATGAAATCTATTTAAAATATTCATATTTCTATATGGTACTAGTCATAGACAGGTACGACAGGTACAGACAGGTTCTGTCTATGACTAATGGTTACATTAACTGAAGCTGATAGGAGTTAAGATTCCATAATATCCAAAATGTTCTGGAAGAAACAGCAGTTCTCAAGATAGACACATTCCCTAAATTTCAGCACTCTAAATACCATCCAATGTAATCCAATCCAACATTTTCAGATGAATCCAGATAAAGAGGAGTTGAACAGGCATTCTCTTTGAAGACCAGCTCTATTCATTGTATTTCTAATGTTGTCTTTGAATAAATGACAGAAGTTAAGAGGAATATACAAATGTGACAGCCAAAAGTATTAAAATATAATAATTATGAAGTTAATATATGTGAATTAAATAATGAGATAAACATTTGGAACAATATGATAAAATAGAAAATATATAAAAACATTGTTAAGATAAGAAATTGAATATAAAAACTGAATGTGTAGTTATGGTCATATTTGTATGTATATGTCAAACCTGTAATCATGCTGTTTACTGAAAAGAGATGTTAAAATGTGGAAAATTGAATAAAACTTGTTTTTTAAAAAAAGCCTTCTGTGTGGGAGCACCCACCCTGTGGAACCAGCTGCCCTTGGAGTTACGGTTGGTCCTTGACCTTCGATCCTTCCGTCGCGACCTGAAGACATTGCTCTTCCAGCAGGCCCACCTGGACTGAGGGGGGGGGGTTATTGGCTTTTATTGATTTTATTGTTTATTGTGGGTTTTAAATTTTGTTGGGATTTAATACTTTTTAAAAATTTTAATTTTTGTATTCTGTTTTTTATAGTTGTGAGCCGCCCTGAGTCCTTCGAGAGGGCGGCATATAAATCCCATTAAATAAATAAATAAATAAATAAATAAATAAATAAATAAATAAATAAAATGTCTTTGAGCAAATCCCATAAAAGGCATCAACTCACAATCCAAGGTCTTAATGCTACCTTAGGGCATCACATCGAATGAATTGGGCATTGGTACTTCCCTGATTCGCCCTTTCTCGGTGAGCTGCGACGAGCATCCAGAGAGTGGGAGGTGCTTAGTCTCTCCGTTCTGATAGGCTGGGCTTAACTGAAGGACGTTCTTACTCCTCCTCCACTCCTCTCCAATGTCCCCCAGTTTTTGCGAAGACGAAGAGTTGAAATCACTCGCCAGCTGGTCGAGTCGAATCTTTATAAAAAAACTATCATTGGTCGGAACAGGACAATTCCCCCCTCCCAGATGGAAACAGCGAGGGGCTGGATGCTCGTCACAGCTCACCAAGAAAAGGCGTATCAGGTAAGTACCAATGCCCATTCTCCATTGAGCTGCTCCGAGCATCCAGAGAGTGGGACATACCAAAGCTTGGCCTGTCCTAGGGAGGGACTCTGTCTGGCCTGAAGACCCCTCCTTATCCGAGTGAACACTTTGTAACACTCGTCTACCAAAGGATGCTTCAGGAGAAACAAATAATAATATAATAATATAATAATTATAATTATAGTAATATAATAATAATAATAATAATAATATAATTATAATAATAATATAATGCCTGATAAAAGGGGATGGTGAGGCCCATGTTACCGCTCTACAGATTTCAGTGATAGGAGCTTGAGTGGCCCAAGCTGCTGAAGTTGCCGCACTCCTTGTGGAATGAGCTGTGATGCCACTAGGCACAGTCAGAGATTGAGTTTTATATGCTTTTGCAATTGTGGCCTTCAACCATCTGCCAATAGTGGAAGGCGACACCTTCTGCCCTTGGGTGGCTGGATTAAACAAAATAAAGAGGGCTTCAGTCTTTCTAAATGGAGCTGTTCTGTGTAAGTAAATGCAGAGTGCCACTGGTATTTCAGGCCATGAGAGGGCCTGGGACAAAAGTTAGGAAGAATCAACTCTTGCGCCCTATGGAAAGCTGAATTTATCTTCAGCATGAATGTCGGATCAGGCTGCAGAACCACTCTATCTGCGTGGAAGATACAGAGGTCCTTCCGGACTGACAGAGCAGCAACTTCTGAGATGCGGCGTGCGGACGTGATAGCTACAAGAAAAACTACCTTATAAGTTAAAAATTGGAGACTGGTAGACCTCAGTGGTTCAAACGGATCTTTGGTGAGTGAGGTAAGTATCTGGTTAAGATCCCATGTCGGATAATGGTGCAGAACTGGTGGGCATAAGTTAGTAGCACCCTGGAGAAAAGCCTTTATTCTGGGATGGTGTGATATGGATGTTAAACCCTTCCGATGGACTACAGATGCAATAGCCGCCACCTGTCATCTCAAGGTGTTTGGCGAAAGGCCCCTATATCAAGGCCATCTTGTAGGAATTCCAACACTTGTGCCACTGATGAAGACAGGGGTTCGACATTGGATTTGAGACACCATGAAGAGAAAGACTTCCAGGTGGCTTCATATACTCTGCTCGTGGATGGGCGACGAGCTGCTTGTATCGTTTTGATGACCCTCGACAAGAGATTTTCTGATCTTAAATGTCACCACGCAGCCTCCAGATGGCTAGTTGTAGCCATTGAGGATCTGGATGTTGGATTGGGCCTTGGGTAAGGTGAACCCTGTGATCTGGAATCCTCCATGGTTTCTCTGTGGATAGGCTGTGGAGATCCGCAAACCACGGTCTCCTGGGCCAGAACGGGGTGACCAAGATCAGATCTGCTTTCTCCTCTAGGAGCTTCTGAATTACTTTGGGGATTAGTGGAATGGGGGGAAAGGCATACAACAGACCGCGGGGCCACTGACAGCGGAGGGTGTTGACATTCTCTGCCCCTTGGGAGGGGTATCTGGATATGAATCTGCGAAGTTGTGCATTCAGAGGAGAAACAAACAGGTACACCATACACCAAGACCTACACACACACACACACACACACACACATATATATATATACACATACATACATACATACATACATACATACATACACATGTAGGTCTTGGTGTATTCGGGTCTTGTCCCGTGTAAGATTGAGAATACCTTGGCCAATCTTACATGGGACAAAACCCGAATACACCAAGACCTACATATCTCTATCTATCTATATCTATCTATCTATCTATCTATCTATCTATCTATCTATCTATCTATTTATCTATATATATATTCGTAGATTTTCACGGGTAAAGGATGTAGGTCTTGGTGTATTCGGGTCTTGTCCCGTGAAAGATTGAGAATACCTTGGCGACGTTTCGACGAGATTCCACTCGCCAACTTCAGGCTGGTGTCTTCGGCTTTGTGCTTGTGCCAGCAAAGCGTGATCTGAGCTGCGTTCTCTCTATAAATACTGGAGGGGAGGTGTGGTGTGCTGGCTCTGCTGTAAGCGGGTTGGTTGGCTGTGTTGTTGGCTGTGTTGTCGCTTCTTGATTGGTTGATGGAATTGGTGTTTGTTGATTGGTTGGCTGTGTTGTTGGCTGCAACAACACAGCCAACAGTTCTCCCAGAAGAATGAAGCTGAAGACACCAGCCTGAAAATGACGGATGAGATTTTGTCGAAACATTGCCAAGATACTCTCAATCTTACATGGGACAAGACCCAAATACACCAAGACCTACATACCTTTACCCGTGAAAATCTACGAATATATATATATATATAATATTTAATATATGTATCTGTGAGGGTTGCCAACATAAATAGAAAATCTCCCAAACCGGAGTTAAAATAGGGAGCAGACTTCTGTTCCCTGGTCTCTGTTTTAGAGCCAAGGGGAATTCAGAAAAACACCTCTCAGCAGTAAACCAGGATCTGCCCAGCCAGGACTCCATGAAGCCTCGTGGACAATGTCCTGCTTCCAGGGGAAGCGCGCCTAAAATGGCGGACCGTCTCCAGTCAAAATGGCACCAATCTCCTCGTTGGCGCCAAGCACAGCCCTGCCGACACCACACTCTCGAAATGAGTAATTTAATGCTGTTATTGGCAGAATGGGGGGAATCAGGACTCCTGTGCCCCTACCCCTGCATTCTCAGTGGGGAGGATCGAGAGAAGAAAAAAAACAGTGCCTTGTTAACTCCCGTGCGAGGAGAGGAATGTACATGGCAAGGAGGAAAGGCACGAGGCGCTAGGACAGAAGAGGGTAGAGTAGGGGTGGGCAAACTTTTTGACTCGAGGGCCACAATGGACCGGAGGGCCGGAACAAAAGCATGGATGGAGTGTTTGTGTGAACTAATATAAATTCAAAGTTAGATTACTTCACGTAGCCTTCTGGGAGAGCAAGAGAACCCTCCACTCTTTCGGCTCCACGGGCCAGATAGAACAGCTGAACGGGCCGGATCCAGCCCCCGGGCCATAGTTTGCCCACGGCTGGGCTAGAGAAACGAAACTCAAGCCTCTTCCCCTGGAACCGCAATTGCGGCTGGTGCCAATCGCACACCTGCTGACTGCTAGCTCTAATTGCAGTCGGCACTGTGGAGATCTCCGTGCTGTAACTTTGGAATGTAGCCAATCGGTAAATAAATTTGAAAATTTGGAACCAGAAGCCAATTGTGAGAAAGCAATAATACCTGATACTATTTTCCTGCTCTGACCAAGGAAGGCTGCCTACCAAACCGAAGGCTGAGCTAAAACTGGGGGACGTTGGAGAGGAGCGGAGGAAGAGTAAGAACGTCCTTCAGTTAAGCCCAGCCTATCAGAACAGAGAGACTAAGCACCTCCCACTCTCTGGATGCTCGGAGCAGTTCAATGGAGAACACCCATTTCCAGGAAAATGTCCTCTGTACAACTCCTCTAATTTTCATTCTTTTTTAAAAAAGTATATCAGTGCTAAATTTATCTCTGCCATATTTGGTTTAAGAAATCTATATAATTATTAATGTAAGTTCTGGGAGAACTAATTTAGTTCATTCCTTCCCCTCACCTTAAATGATAACATACAAATCTTCTTACTGCTTGCATCTTCCAACTGAATATTCTTGCAAAGGGCAGCTGTTTTTGTTCCAAAATTGACAAGTGTCAATTTTGCCAGTAAAAAAAAGAGAGAAGGAACCAAAGTAAGAATAACATAGGACACCTTTTTTTTTGTTCAGAGAAGAATGGATTTAACAGTCGTTCAAGTGAGATATGCAACAAAGATGTTGTGATTTACTCTCAATTTATAATGGGCCTTCTTCAGCTGGCATTCTCTCTATCTCTCTCCAAGCTACTCCACTTCATCCTTGGATATCCATTTATACTCTTCAATTGATGACAAGTATTTTATTGCGATTGAGTATGTTCAGTGTTCATAAGGTGGCCAACTTTTTTACAATGAAAAGGAGGACACAAATAAATTGAAGGAAGAAAATAAAGCCACTTGCACGCGGCGCACTCTTGTGTGCGGTGCACTCTTACGCGTGGCACACTCTCTCAAAACAATTCTCCTGTGTGGAGCGCATGCGTCTCATAATCGCGTCTCGCCACACTGTAACCAGCCTTGACGAATCATCATGTCAAATACAAATACATCACATGACACACAACGGATTGGATCGGCATCAATCAAATATGGAGATTTACAGATTAGCCTTCAAATATCAAAAATGAGGACATGTAGGAGGACACTTTTCAAGAAAGGACAGAACTTACAAAAGGAGGACTGTCCTCCCTAAAGGAGGACGGTTGGTCACCTTAGTGTTCACTGAACTAGGATGTAGGGATTTAGCTTCACTCTAAGGGCATCCTCAGCTCCTGGGAGGGAAGAGTTACATTCTGGCTACCTGCACATTCTTCAGTTGTCAAGCAAATGGGTAGCTGCTTTACACAACCCGTTAGTAAAAACTGGAGGAAGATTGTCCCTTTAACAATCTGAGAGACGAATTAGGTTCTACACTGAAACCATCCAATTACTGTACAGATAAGCCCTTAGCTTACATCCATTCATTCACTGACAGCTCAGATTTACAGCAGCACTAGAAAAAATGGGTGTTCTTTGAAGTTTTGGCCATCACAGACTCTGGTGCTCATGTGATCAGCATTTTTGACTTTCCCTGCCGGCTTTCCACAAGTGACATCAATGGGGAAGCCATCAGGGAAGGTTGCAAGTCACTCTAGTACAGGGGGTGTCAAATTCAAGGCCTGTGGGCCGAATCTAGGGCTGCAAGAGGCCATCATAGCTGCTCTCCCTGGTCTCACTTTCCTCCGTTGGAAACAATGGATCCCCCCACACTACCTGGGCCACCCCAGGTACCCCTGACACGAGTGACGTTGAGCTGGCCATGCCCACTCAGGCCATGCCCACTCAGGCTATGCCTGCTGTTCCCCCGAGGTCAAACACAACCCTGATGCGGCCCTCAATGAAATTGAGTTTGACACCCCTGCGCTAGTAGATTCCCCTCCCCGGCTTTCCTGAGGTCATGTAGCACCAATCCCTCCACCCCACAGCCTTCCCGCACTTGTGTGGCACTGCACCCACCTACCCATGGCCTTCCTGCACTCACATGGTGCTATAGCACCCCCCTTCCCTGGCTCCCCCAATTCACATGCAGCTGTGCCAGGGTCTCACCCATGACTCCCATCACTTTCTACTTTCTTGTGCATTTTGGGTTTATGACAGCAACTGGGGTTGCCACTGATAACCAATGTGATTACATGACATCACATTTTATGATCACGTTGTTTAGAGGAAGCAACTCCAGTCCCACTTGCTATTGTAACTCAAGGACTCAAATGTAACATTATCCCATTCCTCTTTAGTAAATCCAAAGAGTGTCTAGATTTTGGTAGCTGACTACAATCAAAACCAAAAATTTCAGTTTTACACACACACACACACACACACGTTTTATATACTATATAACTATAACTCATACACACACACACACACACACACATGGTCCAACAGTAGAGTAGAATCACATCTAGCATTTATTTATTTATTTATTTATTTATTTATTTATTTATTCATTCGACTTGTATGCCACCCTACTCCCTAAGGACTCAAGGCGGTGAACGTTAAAACAGAGCAAATTTACAATAAAAAACAATTAAATAAAACAAGCCGAATACATTAAAACATGAAGAAAAAAAATTAAAACCCTCGCCCCCCACCCCCACCCCCGGGTCATTCCAGGCCAGCCTGTTGAAACAACCAAGTCTTCAGGTCTCGGCAGAAGGAGCGGAGGTCAGGGGCCAAATGGAGATCCATGGGGAGCTGATTCCAGAGGGCAGGCGCTCCCACAGAGAAGGCCCTAGCCCTGGGGACCGCTAGCCGACAATGCTTGACCGACGGTATCCCAAGGAGGCCCCTCCTATGAGAGCGAACAGGGCAATTGGAAAGTGATGCTGGCAGGAGGTGTTCTCGCAAGTACCCTGGACCCAAGCCATTTAGGGCTTTATAAGTTGTTACGAACACCTTGAAGGCATCCAGAGAGCAGTGAATCCCACATTAGATATGTAACATATACATACTTGCACAAAGTAATTACAAATAGCAAAGTCAGAGAAAGTTTTTTGGGGGAGGAGGGGAACTAAGCAAAGAACTCTATACAAATTATTTTAATTTGCAGGTGGTACTTTTGGAAGATTTCCCAGACCAAATTTTTCAGGGAAGCTCACACCTCTAATGTAAATACCACTTCCCTTTTTTTAGTAATGAAATCTTAGTTCCAATTCTATCAGCATTTGGCACTCAAGTTTGTGATTAGGAGAGGTAATGATTGTTGAATCCTGTGCAATCTGGAGGCATGGCTATTTGTTCATGGGTAGCCTATAAAAACCAAACTTCTCGGCCTGATTGATAACATTCCATACAAGGCTGAATATGACAATTTTACTTGCATAAATAAGACAGGTTGTGCTCCAGGGTCCTGACATTTATTTCTGACATTAGAGGTCACCCGTAACATGGCATGCATCCGTGTCTAGCTTCACATTCCTCCAAATGAGAAAAGCAAAGGCAAAGAGGTTACCAACCAACAAAAACCCAAAGAAGTCATGATGAATTTTTCAAATACATTTTTTAGCCAAAATCACCAGAGTTATACAACAGATCATCCAATACAAACCATAGTAAAAAAGGCATTACATTAACAAAAATAAGCAATCCAAGAAAACAATGTCTCACTCATGTCCCATTATGGAACATAGTGTTTCATTATTTTATTTATTGAGATACAATATTTACAAGTAAGTTCACATCACTGTTTGGCAATGTAGTCAGATTCCTGTTCAGTTTTCAGTTCAGGTGTGCTCTTTCCCTAGAGACTTTATGCAAACAGTCAGGCAGAAATTCACTCAGAGAATTCATTCAAGGTCCAACAAAATCAAATAACCATCAATTATAATCAATACAAATTTAGGAACAAAGGATTTCCAAAAAATGATAATGCCACAATCTATAGCCAAACCAAACACCTGCAAGTGCGAGAGCAATTAACAGTTTAAAACTGCTGGCATGAAAGTAAGATGTTACACCTTTAAACCCCATTAAGTGAACTCAATTTGCGAGAAAAACTCATGCTTTGAATTGTGCCACAAAGTGAGATTGAAAAAAAAAAACAAGTTATAGACTCTAAAACCCAAATCTACGAAATACTTTGGGCCCTACATTTTTGACATTTGTATTTTTTTTTTTTTTTGGTCTTGCCAAAATGAATTGCAACATTCCAAGTAAATTCTGTAGAAAAATAATTAGACATGCCTTTTACAAAGATAGATACGAGGGAACAGATGGAACCTGGTGAAAATGTTGTGGGCCACAACTTTTATCCAATTATCACATTACATGAATGTGAACTCCTGAACGATAAGCCTGATCTTTCATAGGAAACGCAACATCAACTAAAAACCAATCAAACGCTGCTTGACATAATCTAAGATATGAATCTTGGAAACATAAGACTTGAGATCTGTTGCATCTCATTGGCCTCCTTGACAATTTTACATAGTTGGCTGTATGCAAAACATATTGAAGCTTGTTTAAAAAAATTACTTCCAAATAATGATAAAACTTCCAGTCTAGGTAAGTATTGCTCATATGTCAGATTTCATCTTTTATAACTCCCAGTAAGAAAGCTTATCTGGTAGCCCTTGCTATAGAAACAAGGTGAATTTGAAAGAAAGGATAAAATGTATTGTTTTATGACTAGAAAAAAAAATTGCAAAAAGGAAGGGTAGGGAAATGGAAACAACCCTATAGTAATAATCCCTTTGTCAGAGCTCCGGTAATTACCCCCATTTAAACCATGAGCCTCTAGCCGGATTTTCAAAGCTTAAAGCAGATTTATTAGGAATAAACATGCCGGTGCTACCTGGGTGACACCGACTCTGAGACACATCATTCATTGTCACCCTTGACCCTTGTTTTCCCCCCACCCTCTGGGTGTATCATAATTCATATTCTCCAATGGGACACATCCATAGCCAAGAGTCATCAATCATACTCTCCAGTTAGAATTTTGTGCAGCACAAACTTCGGTCGCTTAGAAACTATCTATGAAAACATTTATAGAATGCAGTTTCAGTTTTACAAGCTGCTGCACTAATCCCCCCTCCCTTTTTGCTGGCAACTCTAAAAGACCAGAGAAATATTTTATGAGTTGACATTATATTTAGCTTAAACTATACACTATGATATGAAAGCAAATATTGTATAACATAAATCCTCTAACAAATCTGGACAGCCATGTCAACTATGCTGTCAGTATCAAGAATGCAATAATTATCAATAACACAAAGGATGAAGAGAAGAAGAAAGGACACTATATTAGCTTTCTCAGTTATGTTAAGGGAACCAGCCTTCTATATTCCAATTTTTTCATTACATTCTATGTTACATAGAAAGGGTTACTTGTACACATGAACGTACCAATTTAGCCACTGTTTCAGTCAAATGTGAATGCACATATTAACCAGAAGTATGGAAGGTGATACATAACAAGAACTTTTTTAAAAAAAATTCAAAAACATCTTCTTAAGGTTTACCTGTACTGTAATTTAAGATATAAGAGCCAACAAGGCAGAAAATGCATGTTGGTCAAGATGAACAAGCAGCTCAACATACGCTTCAATGTGTGTCTCTTTTAAAGTCTCAAAGGTTGTTTTTTGCATCCCTAAGGGCATTGAAGTATCATTGGTTCATGAAATTCATATTTGCAAACACATTCCCAGAATGCCTTGCAACTGCAGCATGAAAACATTGATTTTCTACAGATATCCCCAGCAGACCTACCAACCACAAAACGTGTCATTGACTGTTCCTGAAGCAAATTCATGGTTTAGTTTTTGGCATATACAACCTTAAAGGGGATTGCCAGAATAGGAGATTTTGTAATTTAGCTTCTCTATTACTAGTCTGGGCAATCACACAAAAACTATAATAGAAGTTTCTGCCACAGGTGGAATAACTTAATGTCTGATCTTAGGACTGTTTCTTCTAAAAATAATGTCTTTTAGGCACCTATTAAAGATTGATATTTTCATCTAAATTTATCTCTATGTGAATACTATGGATTAATTTTTCTCTGTTTTTCAATTACTTTCTTAATGGATAATGCTATCTATAAATATTTCGCAGCACTGCAGTTTCATTCTTGAATTTTAATAACTTTAATTTTGTTATTCATGCAATGCTTGAAGATGAATTACACAGGAAATACAAATACACAATTCAATAAATATCTGGGGCAAGTCCCAGAAGTCACATTATTCTCCTGCTATTCATATCTGCTTTAAATGAGGGAGAGATCATTAGACTATCAAAGCATTTCTTTTTACTTCTCTTTATAGATAATGAAAGAAATTAGGATCTATATCCTGTAGAATATTATCACAATACATGGCTAAGGTACAGCACATGATCATTATTTCTAAATTGGGTTGCTTTATCAAGATCTGAGCAAGTTCTAAATGCTCTTGTCAATTCTAATCAAGACTTGAGAGCTTAACTATAAAAATTATAAAAACTATAATTAAAAAAACCTAAAACATTAACCTTCACAATCACTACTAACCAGCCCCTCCATCAGCTTAAGAGGAAATACCAACACCACCATTACAAATTTCTCATTCAGTTAAGCATGCTTCTAAATCCTACCTCCTCAAATTTCCAGAACTTTGGAATCCAAACTTATATAATAATATATAATTTGGCATCATCTTCTTTACCATAATTAAATTCTTTAGTGTTCCTCTTAAAAAAAATCCAGACCTTATCAAAGCTAAAGATTCTGCAGTCCAGCTAAAGAAGGCATGGCGTAGAAGTACAGAATAACAGAGCTGGAAAGGACCTTGAAGGTCTTCTAGTCCAATCCTCTGCTCAAGCAGAAGTCCCTATACCAGTTTAGACAAATAGCTGTCCGATCTCTTCTTAAAAACCTTCGGTGATGGAGCACCCACAACTTCTGAAGGCAAACCATTCCACTGATTAACTGTTCTGTCAGGAAATTTCTCTTAGTTCTAGGTTAGTTCTAGGTTCTTCTTGATTAGTTTCCATCCATTGCTTCTTGTTCTATCTTCAGGTGCTTGTGAGAATAGGTTGACCCCCACCCCTTTCTTTGTGGCAGCCCCTTAGATATTAGAACACTGCTATCGTGTTATTCCTAGCCCTTCCTTTCATTAAACTACACATACCCAATTCCTACGACCTTTCTTTATATGTTTTCATCTCCAGTCCCCTAATCATCTTGGTTGCTCCTCTTTGCACTTTTTCTAGAGTCTCAATTTACAACATCAGAGAGTATGGCACTTAGATTACATCCAGTCGATGGGAGGGACACCACACCCAATTGAACTCATCACACAGATTCCAATTTTAAAATGTTAGCGAAATATGTAATATATCACCAGCATATTTCAGTATGAAGGAAACTGTAGGTAGTTGTTTGGAGCACAATAACTGGCCTCTAGTCCTGCCTTAGGCAAAAAAAGCCAGTTGGATTATCTTGGGCTAATCTCTCTCAATCCTAGGAAGGAGGCAATAGCAAACCACTTCTGAAAAACCTTGCCAAGAAAACTGCAGGAACTTGTCCAAACAGTCTTCTGAGAATCAGAGAGGACTGAATGAAATGAAATGAATGAAGGGGGAAAAAAGAACAGATAAAGGCAATAAGAAAATAGGCTCAGTGGTTAGAATGCAGTATTGCATGCAAACTCCACCCACAGCCTGAAGTTCAATCCTGACCGGCTGAAGGTTGACTCAGCCTTCCATCCTTCCAAGGTCACTAAAATGAGGACACGGATTGTTGGGGATGTTATGTTGACATTGTAAACTGCCCAGAGAGTGCTGTAAAGCACTTTGAAGTGATATGCAAGTCTAAGTGCTATTGCTATTGCTAAACAGGCAAAAAGGATGAACCTCATGGTGCCTTGACAAAAACAACCAAAGTTCTACATAGAATAAGCTAAATGCTTAAAGCAGAGGTCGCCAAACTTGGCAACTTTAAGACTTGTGGACTTTAACTCCCAGCTATGCTGGCTAAGTAATTTTGGGAGTTGAAGTCCACACGTCTTAAAGTTGCCAAGTTTGAGGACCCCTGGCTTAAAGGAATGACATTCTTATTTGGTCCCAAAGCCTGCCTTCCTCAACCAAGTGCCAGGCTGATATACTGAACTGCAAATCTCATTATTCCCTAATTGTTTGGGGAAAATACAACTAAGCAATTTCGCAAGACTATGGAAGCTTTGGGAATCATGTTTAATTTCATTCACACATACACACATATCTCCTAAAGAAAGCACAAGACTGCTGTCAGAAAAAAAGAAACCTAACCATGTAAGTTTCAATACTAGGTTGTCAATAATTGGTGGACTGGAAAGCAATAGCCCAGTCTCATTCAAGCTGATACACCTCGAGTTTTGTAAAGTTCCAAATTCTTAACAAATGGAAAAGTTACTCCTATACAATATACAGTACAAAGGGAATGATTGAATAGAAAAACATATTTAGATATTAGGGATACAAGATCAGCCTTGCTTATCTCCAATGTGTGGGTTTCATCTTCTAGAATTTTCAGCAGTACAATGCTGACTGAGAAATTGGGGAATTGGTCAACATATCTGAAGGACTTCCAGGATAAAAGGATGGATCTTGATTTATATTCCTTCAAGCTATATATTTATGCTGGGTTGTATCTAATGGCACTTTGGTGCTGACAGAAAGCAACTCATATGTCAAGGTGTGCTTTAATTTGATAGCCAATTTTATTTGTAAGAAGACATGCATGGGCATATTATGGCCAGGTTTGCAAGACATACTCAACTTGGCTAAGGTATGGTTGGCCAGTTGAGATTCAGCATGTCATGAGAACCCAGCCAGAACCTGGTGCAAGTCACAATGACATCACATACTTCAAGACAAAATTACGTAAGTTATCTGCTTCACATCATTTGTGCAATGACATCCCAACGAATGTGATATTTCAAAGATGCTTTTTCAAGACGCAACTGGACTTCCTTGTTTGTCTTTGACGATGTTTCACTTCTCATCCAAAAAAACTTCTTCAGCTCTCACTGGATGGTGGGGAATGGAAGGATTAATATTCCTTGCAGACAGCTGGCAAAGAATATAGATCCTTCCATTCACCACCATCCAGTCCAGTTGCCTCTTGAAAAAGCATCTTTGGGACAATCATGACCTGGATAACTGAGACTCTCCATAGACAATGAATGCGATGTAACCCACAGAAAAACACACGCACCAGCAAACCCTCATTTATCCAGCCATTAATACTCAAGTTATCATGTAAACTGCAATATGATTTATTTGAACAGAATTGCTGAGTTTTCCTAACCCAGATTTCAGGAGCTTCTATACATCTGAAAATATTGTTTCCTTCTACAAATAGGAAGGTGTGAACAACAAACCTTCAGAATTGCTTTTTTGTCTTCAGAGATATTGGTCAAATCATATTGCCCCTTCAAAGTAGTATACAACATTTCCTAGAATATTAGATTTTTTTTATCATAATACATAATAAGCATCCAATTAAAGCTGCTTTATGTTCCTTTAAAACTGAGCAATAGCTCTTGAAAAACCAAATGCTACTAATAAAAGCAACCAGCAGAGTGACATTTTAAGAAGTTTCTATCTTGATCTCTTAATTGTTTAAAGTTATTATCTACTTTCCTAAGGAGCTCATGGGAATTTATGCTAAGCTTATTCTTCTCTTGAATTTTCCAAGTTCACTAAGCAATTATGTGGAATCAGCCATCTCTCAAGGCCAGTCCAATATTCAAAGGCCACACCTTTCCAGTGTGTTGTACCTTCAATCCCCATCTGGATGAAACACAAAGCTGAGAGCTTAAGTCCACCATGTCTGGAGACCAACAGTTTGGGGAAAGTTACCATACTGAATTTCATACCATCCTTCCATTTCAATAGTGTCCTATCTTTTCAGATAAGGATTTATACCATTCTTTCAATCTGTTAAAACATCTATCAAAATGTCAAGCACAGCATACTAGACCTATGTGAATCACATTAAAGTTCAATCAGCCGCCATCAGAATGCTTCAAAGGAAAATTATGAAAGTAACAACTCTCCCATCCTTTAACTTCCCTTCCTTCTACAAAGTTAGTACTACTGGGACATTGAGCATTATACTGTACCCAATTCTGATCACCACACTTAATATTAAGCCGTCGGTGGCGCAGTGGTTAGAATGCAGTACTGCAGGCTACTGCAGGCTACTGCAGGCAGTTCGAATCTCACCAGCTCAAGGTTGACTCAGCCTTCTATCCTTCTGGGGTCAGTAAAATGAGGACCCGGATTGTTGGGGGCAATATGCTGACTCTGTAAATCGCTTAGAGAGGGCTGTAAAGCACTGTGAAGCGGTATATAAGTCTACATGCTATTTCTATTGATATAAACTGAAATGCGTTCAAAATAAAAACAATGAACCTAGCTAAGGTCTACTAGCTCAGGACTGAAGAAACTTAGAATACAGGTAGTGTTCAGTTTACAGCCATTGAGTTAGTGACTATTCAAAGTTTTAAAAGCACTGCAAAAAAATGACTGATGATCATTTTCACAATTACAACCATTGAAGTGATTGCGATAGTCATGTCATAAAATTTGGATGCTTGGCAACTGGCATTTATTTATGACAGTCTCAGTATCCCAGAATCACGTGATCAACTTCTGTGACCTTCTAACAAGCAAAGTCAATGGAGAAGCCCGATTCACTTAACAATAATGTTACTAACTTAAGAGCCATGGTGGCTCAGTGATTAGAATGCAGTACTGCAGGCTACGACTGTCGGCTGCCTGCAATTTGGCAATTCAAATCTCACCAGGCTCATGATTCAGCCTTCCATCCTTCTGAGGTTGGTAAAATGAGGACCCAGATTGTCGGGGGCCATAGGCTGACTGTGTAAACTGCTTAGAGAGGGCTGTAAAGTGGTATATAATTCTAAGTGCTATAGCTAGTAACAATTGCAGTGATTCACTTAGCAACTATCAAGAATGGTCATAAAATGGGGCAAAACTGAACCATTTCACTTAGCAACAGAAATTTGGGCTCAGTTCTGTCATTAGTTTTGAGAAGATCTGGCAGAATGTTAGGTTAGAAGTTTTGAAGTTTCAGTGTTTGTTTAATGGCTCCTGTCTTGTTTTGTGGATTTTGTTATTGTAGCATTTTAGTCCAGGCTGTCTGTTGATTTAATACCCTTAGCTGGTTTTATGGTTTTTTTATACATTTGTAGTATGCAAGGCTTAAAACACAGAAAGAAAATGGAGGAAGAAAGACTTCAGCCCTTCAAAATAACTTTCTGAAAGTCCAGTCTCATCCACTTTATATTAGTTTATCAAATCACTATAAGCTTTATCAGCAATCCCCTCCCTATACCCCTCAAAAGTAGTGCCAGCTACCATATAGGAACTTGTGATGAGTACTCCATTTCTAAATATATCCATGCAGAATGGGCGTTGGTACTTACCTGATACGCCCTTTCTCGGGGAGCTGCGACGAGCATCCAGGCAGTGGGAGGTGCTTAGTCTCTCCGTTCTGATAGGCTGGGCTTTACTGAAGGACGTTTTGACTCCTCCTCTCCTCTCATTCGTCCCCCAGTTTAGCGAAGACGAAGGGCCGGCCAACACCGAGCCGACAGAGTAGATCCCAAGCTATCTCAAAGTCAACGAGGACACGAGGTCGAACAGGAAGAACCCACCCCAGCGGAAGGAAGAAAGGGAGGGGCTGGATGCTCGTCGCAGCTCCCGAGAAAGGGCGTATCAGGTAAGTACCAACGCCCATTCTCCAGCGAGCTGCTCCGAGCATCCAGGCAGTGGGACATACCAAAGCTGGGCCTGTCCTACGGGAGGGACTCCGTCTGGGCGAAGACACCCCGGGCGAGTGGACCCGTTGCAACACTCTCCTGCCAAAGGAAGCGTCAGCGAAGCAAAGACATCAACCTTGTAATGCCGGACAAATGGTGATGGCGAGGCCCAAGTGGCTGCTCTGCAGATCTCGGAGATAGGAGCCTGAGTGGCCCAGGCAGGGACGTAGCGGCACTCCGCGTAGAGTGGGCGGTGATACCGGAAGGCACTGGCAGGGACTGTGAAATGTATGCTTTCGCAATAGTGGCCCGCAACCAGCGACCAATGGTAGAGGAAGACACTTTCCGCCCTTGGGAGGCTGGACTAAAGGAAACAAATAGAGCCTCAGACTTCCGGAACGGAGCTGTACGCTTAAGGTAGACACGCAGGGCCCTGCGGACGTCTAGACGATGCCACTGGTGTTCCAGGTCATGAGAAGGCTGCGGGCAGAAGTTTGGAAGAACCAGCTCCTGCGTCCTGTGGAAGGCCGAATTCACCTTCGGCATGAAGGTCGGATCAGGACGCAACACCACCCTGTCAGAGTGGAAAACGCAGAGATCGCTGCGACACGACAAGGCGGCAACCTCGGAGATGCGCCGAGCTGAAGTAATCGCGACCAGAAAGACAACCTTATAGGTTAGGAATTGGAGGCTGATGGACCTCAGGGGCTCAAAGGGATCCTTTGTGAGAGATGCAAGAACCAAGGAGAGGTCCCATGATGGAAAACGGTGGACCACAGGAGGGCACAAATTGGTGGCGCCCAAGAAAAGCCCTAATTCGAGGATGGTGCGAAATGGAAGGAAGGCCAGGCCAATGCACCACAGACGCAATGGCTGCCACCTGCGCTTAGGGTGTTGGGTGAGAGGCCTTTGTCTAAGCCTGCCTGAAGAAAATCCAACACCTGAGCCACCGATGGAAGAAACGGATCCGCCTCCTGGGAGCGACACCATGTAGAGAAGGACTTCCACGAGACCTCATATATCCTGTTAGTCGACGGGCGGCGAGCCGCCTGGATGGTGGTGATGACCCTCGACGAGAGGTTCTCCGCCTCTAAATGTTGCCGTTCAGCCTCCAAACGGCTAGTTGAAGCCACTGCGGGTCTGGATGCAGGAGCGGACCTTGGGTGAGACACACTTTGTGATCCGGGATCCTCCAGGGTTCTTCCGTGGAGAGGCTGCGGAGGTCCGCAAACCACGGCCTCCTGGGCCAGAAGGGAGCGACTAAGATCAGGGAGGCCTTCTCTGCCAAAAGCTTTTGAATTACCCTGGGGATCAGTGGGATGGGAGGGAATGCATACAGCAGACCGGGAGGCCAAGGGCAGCGAAGAGCATTGACTTCCTCCGCGCCTGGGGCAGGGTATCTGGACACAAACCTTTGAAGATGAGCGTTGAGGGGGGAGGCAAACAGGTCCACGTCTGGGCAGCCGAACCTGAGCGTCAGCTCTTGAAACAAGTCGGGTGAAGGCGCCACTCGGACGGGTCCACTGTTGCTCTGCTGAGCCAATCCGCCCGAGTGTTTTCCACGCCCGATATATGCTCCGCCCTTATGGAACCTAGATGGCGTTCTGCCCAAAGACACAGCCGCTCTGCCTCCTTCATCAGGAGGACAGAGTGGGTACCCCTTGCCTGTTCACATGTGCCTTCGCCGTGACGTTGTCTGTGAGAATGAGGACGTGGTTCCGATGGATGTGAGGAAGGAAATGCGGAGGGCGAGATGGATCGCCCTGAGCTCCAGCCAGTTTATACTGTTCCGCTGTTCGTCTGCTGACCAGCGACCCTGACATGACCAAGACTGAAGGTGTGCGCCCCATCCGAACAGACTGGCGTCTGTGGTAATTATGAGCCTTTCTGGCTCCCATAGGAGAGATCCTTTGTTGATGGACGGATTTGTCCACCAAAGTAGGGAGAGTCTCACTTTTGTAGGCACCCGGACCTTTGCTGTGAAGTTGCTGCGACCCGACCTTTGGTATGGCAGGAGAAACCACTGGAGCTCCCTAGCATGGAAGCGAGCCCAGGGAACAATAGAAATGGAAGAAATCAATTTACCTAGTAATGTTGACAAGTCAGCTAAAGAGACCTGCCTCGAGGACCTAACACGTTGGGCCAAGTTCCTTATGCTCTCTAAGCGATCTGGGGAGAGGAAAACCTTCTCCTCTAGAGTATCAATAATAGCCCCCAGATGGGACAACCGGGTTGACGGGGAGAGATGGCTTTTCTTCCAATTAATAGAAAACCCGTGTTGCTGTAAAATCTGCAACGTGAGTTTGGTGTCTATGTGAGCTTGTCTAGCTGAGTGGGATAAGATTAGGATATCGTCCAGATAACACTGGAGCCTAACCGGAATGCCCCTAAGGTGAGCTGCCAGGGCCGCCAGGACCTTCGTAAACGTTCTCGGGGCCGAGGAAAGACCGAAGGGAAGGGCCACATATTCATAATGGTGATTATTATAACAAAATCTAAGAAATTTCGAGTGGGCAGGCCGAATTGGTATGTGCAGATACGCCTCTGTCAGATCGATAGAAGACAGGAAATCACCTCGTCTGACGCTAAGAAGGATAGACTGGAGGGTGCTCATCTTAAATTTGCGATAGACCAATGATCGGTTAAGCCGTTTGAGGTCAAGATCGCCCTCCAGCCCCTGAGGCTTTAGGGACAATAAAGAGCAAAGAATAGAAACCCTGTCCCTGCTGGTCCTTGGGAACAGATTGAATGGCCCTGATGTGTAGCAAGTGGTTAATTGCGGATTCCATCAAGGCCCTTTTTCAGGTACCCTAGAAATGGGGCATTGCATAAAGAAACTTGGGGGGCAGAAAGGAATTCTAACGCTAATCCAAAGCGAATGGTGTCGCGCACCCAGGCATCAGAAGTGGACAACTCCCAACGGTCAGCAAAGAAACGAAGCCGTCCACCTATAGGGGCTAGAGCCCCCGATTAGCGGGATCTACGAGATCCTCGACTTTGTGGTCCCCTGAAGCCCCTCTTGCCCTGACCCCCGTCGACCCCTGTCTGAAAAATCTGACCTATCTGACTGTTGGCTGCCCCTGTAACCCGATCCCCTGAAGGACCTGGAGGAGAAAGAACTCTGGGAGTAGGGACGGGAGGGGCCCCTACTGAAGGGCTGTGAGAACCTACTGTCAGTACGACGAAGAAGGGAAGGGAGGATCTTTCGTTTGTTCCTAGTCTCTATCAACAGAGGATCTAGGGCAGGACCAAATAATTTACTAGTAGAAACTGGGAGGAAACGAGTTTCCATTTATTTTACTATCCGCCTGCCAATGCTTAAGCCACAGTAATCTACGGGCCGTAACGTGTGAGGCAATGGCCCTGGCTGAAAACTTTACAGCATGAAATGTGGCATCGGCGGAGAATTCCGTAGCTGCAATTAGCTTTGCTACGTCCTGGTGAGCCCTAATGTTGGAACTTGGGATGGTATCCCTCAGGTGGCGGAGCCACCTGAGAGATGCTCTGGTGAAAAAGATGCCGCCGTGGCTGCCTTGATGGCCCAGGCATCTGCCTGGTGTGCTTTACGGAGGGCAATCTCGGCCTTCTTATCGTCAGCCTTTAGGGCATCCTCCGCTTCGGTGGGGACAGTAGAAGAGGAGGCCAGGGCTACCACTGGATCATCGACCTCAGGTGTGACCAAATTATTAGCGAAATCTGGATCCAGATTGAAAAACTTCTTATCAAAATTTGAAGGGGCCGGGAAGGATGTTGCTGACATCCACTGCTTATGGAGGAGGTCGAAAACATTTTGGGGACCGGAATAACCTCCTCCTCATTAACTGGCTGAGAGAAGACCAGATCATCCTCAGTCTCAGAATCTGTAGTGTGTGGGACTGAGGGGGCTTTGAAATGCGGGCTGTGGTTTTGCTTTGGAAAGGAGGGATTTGAACAACTGTGGTTGAAAGAGGCCCGTGAAAGTTGGATGGTCGGTTTTAAGTCCTCGTCATCGGACATCCCTCTTTCAGTGGGCGGGAACCCGAGGGGTCCTCACTTTGATGAACAGAGACCGAGTCAATCTGAGGGGATCCTCTTCTTCCCCCCTCCTGATCCTGATTGAGATGAGGGTGAAAATCTCTGAATTGAGATACCTGTGAAACGACCGAGCCTGCTCTGACCGAGACCTCATGGAACGCGAGTCACCTTCTGATCTGTAAGAATGTCTGGCCGCCAGGGACTGCTGCACCCCGCTGTGATTCCCCTGGAAATCGCCAGTTCCATCCCGTCCTCATGGAATCAGGGACCTCCTGTGGGAGGAATTCTTCCTGTCGCAGTCCAGCTGCTGTAGGGGTGAAGGTTGCTTCCGGCACCCTCCGTGAAGGGCGTGTGCTTGATGTGACTGAGAGGGTAGGTCTAGGGGACGTGGAGGGTCTAGAGGCCTAGGAGATGGAAGGGTTTGGGTGGGCGGGGTAGGGTCTGGTAACTGGGGAGCCCCCAGAGAGCCCTTGGTATTCTTCTGAATCTGTTTCTCCAATGCCTTCTGGCGCCGGGATGCCTCCCTTTGTGCGGCCTTAGAAGGACCTTTAGGAACGACAGATGTGTCTAGGCCATGAGACTTGTCGCCACCCCTACTTGCCATGTTTGGTAAGAGATATCTCAGAGAAAATTGGGCCAGAGAATTGTAAATAGATATATAATAATAATATTTGGTGGCTGCCTGGACGGTTGGCACGTCCCGGGTCCCGCTCCAGTCACTGGGCAAGGCACCCCAATAGAAAACACACACACTCTCCCTTTTGAATTTTTATAGAGACTCAGTATATGAGCAATATGGATTACAATTATTGCTAATATGGGAATGATTAGAAGATGAGATAAACAAGGAGTCTCACAAGAAAAACAGGTAAGCCAAATTGAGAACTAGTTCATAGGGCAGAAAAATAAAATAAAATACAAAATAAGCCCTGTGTCAACCGTTCCCACAGGCCCAGGCCTGGGGATTAGTTGGATAATATGACTGCTGTGCTGTAGAAAGTCAGGGTAGATTTACTCAGAGTAGACCAGAATTTTATAGAAAAACCACCTGTGAGAGTGCCAACTTTGAACAGGTCACACAGACCAGCAACAATCCTTTATTATTAATACAGTAATGTACCCTAGGCTTCTTCAGAAAGAGAGCCTGGGGAAAAAAAAAAAAAACACAGAAAGAGACCAGGAAAAAACTCTCAAGGGGCTCTGGCATCAGCCAGTCTGGGCTCCCACGAGGCCTCGTGGAGAAAAAAGCCCTGGATGAAGGGGAGTGCGCGTGCAAGCCGCAACTACCCCCAAGGAAAGAAACGGCGCCAGCTGCTTCCTCCGGCGCCAGCACAGCTCTGCCGCCCGCAATGGCTTCGTTTGAAAAGAGCGGCAGAAATGGGGAATCGGGACTCCTGCGCCCTACCCCAGCGTTCTCAGAGGGGAGGAATCAATAATAAGAGGAAGAAACCCCAAGGGAAGGGGTGTAGCAGCAGCACCAAGGGGTTAAAAGAAACGGCAAGTAGAGGTTGCGAGGGAAACGAAGCGAAGCCTCGCCAATGAGAAGAAAAAAAAAGAGAGAGAGAGAAACTGCCCCAAGCGGCTAGCTGCAGCGCCCTGACTGACTGCTGCAATCGTTGCAGTCAGCTCCTCAAGCACAAGGGAACAATTTGCAAGCCAAATTGAAAGGGAAAGAAATTTTAAAGAAGCCAATTGGGAAAAGAATACCTCTGATTGTTCCTGCTCCGACCAGAAAGAGAGAGAGCTGCCTATCCGAACCGAAGGCTGAGCTTAACTGGGGGACGAATGAGAGGAGAGGAGGAGTCAAAACGTCCTTCAGTAAAGCCCAGCCTATCAGAACGGAGAGACTAAGCACCTCCCACTGCCTGGATGCTCGGAGCAGCTCGCTGGAGAATATATCCATGCTATTGTAGGTTGAGGCCACCTAGATTCAGGCACTGAGCCAGCAATTGATACGGTATCCAAAAAAATGTTCTCTTGAATCATTTCTAATGCTACTGAGAGTTCATGGTACTTCCCTATTTAGAAGTACCAGCCTGCTTCTGGATTTTCAGCCACTGTGGCACCCCAAGTGTCACTGGTCTGGTTCTGCCAAGATACTAACCAAAAATTGGGCTTGTCTCATCTATTATCCATTCATCAAGATGTTGTTAAGATATGCTGGCTTAGAGGAATGTGGGTATCCAGTCTTTAAAACAGATGGTCAGCATCTTGTCTGAGCAAGGAAATGGCTGCTCAGTTCTTCTTAAGTTGTTCTTGACTGACATTTCAAACCTGCTTGGTTTGAAAAAGAGAGACGGATGTATCCCTAATGCAATATAATTTCATTCACACAAATCTTTTTTAAGGCATCACAGTTTTGCTTTCAAGTGCATCTTTCTTTCCCTCTGCAGATTTCTGTCTTCCTTTTTTCCTCTCTGCATAACTACAAAGTGCTTTTAAATCTTCATTTCACATGTAACTTTCTTGAAAGTATAAATACTGTATATTATCTGCAATAGACAGTGGAGCCTTTGCTGCTTTCTAAGTTTGCTTGGTTGTTTGCTTGTTCTCCAAAGAAAACAATGTCCTAATTGAGGAACTACCAAGGAGAAGGCTACATCTCCACCAACGATGAGAGGGCAAATTACTGTATTTAAACACGGAGCAAATGCCACAGTCGCTCACATTGATGATAGTACCTAGTCAGGTAAAGAAAAGTCTGCAAGCCAACACCAAGCTCAGACAGTGTACCAAGGACTCCACAGTTCAACCCCTGAGCTACAAATGTTCTCTTCTATTAGAATAATAGACAGTATTATTCTCTTAACATAGGATGCAATCTGACCTTATCATTGTTTCACACACACAAAAAGTACACAAAGGGGAATAAGGGACCATTTATTGTATCAACACCGACTCATATCCTGCTGTAGAAATCTTTTAGGCAAAGATATAGCAACAAAGATATAGATAACTGTGTAGACTACATCCTTATCAGAGTTATTGATGACTTCAATTATGTGGGATTTGATATAATCAGGCTGCCCTGTAGTGTTTTGATAATTTTGGAACTCTGAAATTGAAACTTACCCTCTCTATATTCTTTGAAAAAATGTGACAAAAACCATTACCTATGGCAAAAGCTACTTAGAAGATTTCTATTAAAACTACCAGTTGTATACTGGCAATTGCAAACATTTTTGTTGTTATATAGAATCCTTTTCCCTTTCTTGCTTTAAAAATCTTTTCTAGTTCACTTGGCATTTAATGGCAGTGGGTTACCAACCCTTTTGAGTTAGGACCTTTTGGATCCAAATATTATTGACTTGTACACAGCCCCTTTGTTTTAATATATCCAGGATTTTATTTATTTATTTATTTTTATATTTGAACTTGTATGCCGCCCCCTCTCCGAAGACTCGGGGCGGCTCACAACTAAAACACAGAACAATAAATACTTAAAAAACCATTAAACTAGATTACAAGCCCAAATATTAAAACAATAGGATAAAACAAATTAAAGGTCCATCCCACCCCCAAAGAGGGGTCACAGCTCAGGTTGGTCAAATAACCAGGTCTTTAACTCACGGCGGAAGGTGCGGAGGTCAGGGGCCAGACGGAGCTCCAAGGGTAGTTGATTCCAGAGGTCAGGGACCGCGACAGAGTAGGCTCGTCACCGGGGAATTGCCCGTTGGCATTGACCCGCCGATGGGACCCCGAGGAGTCCTTGCCTATGAGCTCGCACAGGGCGGCCGGTATTTGATATTGGCAGAAGACGCTCCCTTAAATATTGAGGACCCATGTCATGTAGGACTTTGTCTGTCAAAACTAAAACCTTGAATCTCACCCGGAGCGCAACCGGTAGCCAATGCAGGCCGCACAGGAGGGGGTAACATGGGAGAACCGGGTAACTCCCATCACCACCCGCGCCGCCGCATTCTGCACCAGCTGCAATCTCCGGATGGTATGCAAGGGCAGTCCTCGATAGAGAGCGTTGCAGTAGTAGGATAACTTGGATAATTATTTATTTTTTATTAATGATACATTTACAACCTTGTAAATTATGAAGTTTTATCTCAAGCTGTAATGCCTGCCACTTGGCACAAATAATTTCTTCTGGGGTCTGCATCTACCAGGTTTGCCTATTTTGAATGGGTACTTCCAATGCAGTTAATGAAGAGATAACTAATATATATGAAAATTAACAAAAGCAGTGAGTGAAAGTCAGTTTGGTGTAGCATTTTATGACACCAGACTAGAAACTGGGAGAATGTGAGTTCTAGTCACACCTTAGAAATGAAGCCAGGTGGGTAAACTTGAGTTAGTTAGTCACTCTTTCCCAGCCTTTTTGAAGACTTGTCAAGAAAACTGTAGGCCTAGTCTCAAGGACTTACCATTGTATCTAAGTCACATAGACACAAACACACAAAACCAGGGAGAATGGTATTATGCACATTTATGTGCAAGAAATTCAGTAAATCCCAGCCACAAAAACATGCCAGTACATACACAATTAAAAAGCACATGAATTATATTGAAACAGTAGGTCTGTGAATCTAACTCAACAGCACTACACTTAGGCATATATACTGCACCGTTGTGATTTACAGCATTCTCTGGGTGGTTTATAATGCAGGCATTATTTGCATATCACCCCCAACAATGTGTTTTCATTTTAGAAAGCTCAGAAGGATGGAAGGCTGAGCCAACTTAGAGCCATGTCAGAATCAAACTCCAGGCTGTGGGCAGAGTGTGCCTGCAATACTGCACTTTGACCACTGCGCCACCAGGGCTCTAAGATCCTACATTCACCAAGGCACCGATTGATAGAAGTCAGCATACAGAGAAGAGACAATAATTCATCATACAATTTATGCTAACTTTTTTTTAAATTAGTCTCCAATGATGGCCACTAGCTATGATCATATCAATTCATTGTGGACGATTTCATAGTAATCTAGAATCTCCTTACTCAGAATTTCCAACATCAAGGGGAGACATCAATTTGGCCCTGACAGTGAGCAGTTTCTTATACCATATAAACCAGTCATGAATATCCTAGTTT
Source organism: Naja naja (assembly GCA_009733165.1). Taxonomy (NCBI): domain Eukaryota; kingdom Metazoa; phylum Chordata; class Lepidosauria; order Squamata; family Elapidae; genus Naja; species Naja naja. The sequence goes on from CM019151.1 coordinate 170,237,210, forward strand.
ATCAGTTATTGCTGACCTACAATTTCCCGCCATCTCAGCATTGCCAGAAGAAAGGGATGCTAGTATTACAGTTAACAACTTCTGAAGACCAAAGATTTCTCATTACTAAGATAGAACTTGGGCAATAGGGATGTTCCCTTTTGTTTCTCTTTTGTTTCTTTATAATATGGTTCCAGTTCAAGAACTACATTTCTCACAAATAGCAGAAGAGAACAACATGAAATATAAAATCAATTTTCTTTTATATTTATACATAATTGCAATTAAGCATGCCTTACGTTTATTATCTTCCTTTCAATCACACATAAAATTACACTATAGCAAAAACCTTGAGAAGTCTCCAGGCTTCTTGAAAATTTAGAGTTCTGCTGTGTTGTACAAAACTGATGCAAAAATTGTACAGCTGTGAATCAACAGTCAATGTTCAACTTTCCAAGACTAGCAGGTGACTGGTACAAAAGAGAGATGGCTTTTCAATGGATTTTCACACTAAACTAAGCCACTGTTTGTATGACAATAACTCGTTGAATAAGTCACAGTACACTAGGGTATGAACCAGGATTTATAAAATACAATGGCTGAGTTAATATGTTAATCTGAAACTAAGTTTATGACTTAACATAGTATATTTTCTTAGAAGGGCCCTAAATAATTTATAAAACATAAGGATTTAGATAAGAACTGTTTTGAGACCTAGATGGAGTTGAACCAGAGAGAAATCTCCTACATGAGAAATACACATTCTACTACTAATATGCATTCCTTCCCCAAAAACGGATTAATCACATTCTGCAACCAGCTATTGCTTCTAAGTCCACGCAAGACTCCCTCTATAACTTCTGCTGGTTTAAACAGCAATCCAATGCATCAAAGAGCAGAAAATTGACTTTCTGAAAGTGTTGCAATTAGATTATTCGTAAATGTATTCAAGCTATAATAGCTTGCAACACATGTTGATCAGAGTTAATTAAAGATCCACAGGAGATCTTATCAGTAACCGACAAGGCCATTTGCTCCACATGCATTATAGGAGTACATGGAGATATTAAAACTCACTTGCTATGCAATTACTAAGATCTACATGAAAAAATAAATAAATTAAATAAAAGATATACCCCCTTTTTTATCCTCCCTTGTTTTGTCATTTTACTCTTTGATGCCTCTCTCTGTCTATTATAGTTTTATTGATAGACCAAGCAGCAACCATTTGCATCTCTGGGTTCATTTCTATTTAATGTATACTGGAAGATCCAACAGTATTTTCAATTATCCAGAGCCTGCTTTAGCAATGCTCTCAAAGCAGGTCTGGCCAGTTCAATGCTTTACCTTGACTTCATTCCATTCACAAATATGGAGCAGCCAGATAATTATGTTAATGGCCTACATTAATTTGAGTACCTAGGATGGATTATACAGAAGTTTGTCTAGTCTAGAATATCTTCTGAAACATAGCCCCAAAATACACTTCTGGGAAGATCAAGGAGGACATGAAGATGATAGGTTTCTCCTTTCCTACTGCCACTCGGAGATATAGTTGGCTACATGCATATACTATGGAAATAAGCTCTTGGCAGACTAATATGACTTTGTATAATCTTCTTTTAACCGCCTATGTCCTTCAAACACAGCTGCTGCTCAAAAGCTTAATCCCCACTCCACATCCTGTGGTAGCTTGCTTTCCCACCTGGCTTGCAGATGCAGCAGAGAACATTTTAGTCAGCTCTAGCAAGAGAGACTGGAAAATAAGAGGGATGGCATGTAAATTCCATGAGATCAATGTAAACAAAAAGCACCTCAGTCAACAGAGAGAGGATCAAGTGCTTGTTGCACTCTGGCATCATTTAAAAATGGCTCAATTCCGCTGGTAAAATTGTGGTAAATTTTCCACAATGACTGGAGTAGCAGTAGACTGAAGGCATTGTGGAGATTGTGGTAGTCACCAATGGAAACAATTGTCTTGGCACAGTTAAACTGCTTCTATTCACTATAATGGTATTTTTGCTGAATTGCTGAAAGGAATTGGTCAGTGCACTTTCTCTACCTGAAAATATCCCTGCTATAAATGATAAAAGAGTGCAACTGAATCATGGTGCCTGCTCAAGTCTTCTACCATCCAGACAGACTAAGACCAACTCTGCAATGAGACAAATCAAAGATGAAAGGTGGAAATGAAACAGTGACAAAAAGTATTAATGCCACATTTAGAATACTGCATCCAATTCTGGTCACTATTATTATAAAAAAGAACTTGCAACAATGGAAAGAGTGCAGAGAAGAGAAACAAAGATGATTAGAAGGCTAGCAGCTAAAACATATGAAGAACAGTTGTAGGAATTGGGTTTGTCTCATCCAGTGAAAAGAAGGATTTGAGTGAGATGGTAGCAGTGTTCCAATATTTGAGGTGCTGCTACGAAGAAGAGGACGTCAACCTATTTTCCAAAGTACCAGAAGGAAAAGGCAAGAAACAATAGATGGAAACAAAGCAACCTAGAACTAAGGAGGAATTTCCTATCAGTGAGAACAATTAACCAGTGAAACCACTTACCTTCAGAAGCTTGTGGGTATTCCATCACTGGATGCTTTTAAGAAGAGACTGGGCTGTCACTTGCCTGAAATGATATAGGGTCTCCTGCTTGTGCAAGGGGTTGGACTAGAAGACCTCCAAGGTCCCTTCCAACTCTCTTATTCTGTTGGTTGAGTCCCTGCTGTGCAGCTCAGAATGTGAGAAATGCCACTTAATGATACTTACGATGTCTGAAATTTCACCACTTTTGACAGGAAAAAAGGAAAGTTGTTCCATGAATAAAGGAAATAGCAGTGAATCAAAAAAATAGCATGGATGGATGGATAGAGGGAGGGAGGAAGGAAGGAAGGGAGGAAGGGAGGAAGGAAGGAAGGAAGGAAGGAAGGAAGGAAGGAAGGAAGGAAGGAAGGAAGGAAGGAAGGAAGGAAGGAAGGAATATTTTAAAAAGCTGGGGGAGGGAGGAAACAAAGACAAAAATAAAAGACAAAGTATTTCCACAACCTCCAGCAATGATAAATTAAACCTGACAGCACAAAGAGCAAAGAATGGCCCCTTTTCCATGCCAAAATACTGGTAAATAAAAGGAAATGCAAATTTGCTCTGGGAAAGGTAGGGTAAAAATTGGCCTCTGCTGTTAGTTCATATGGACAGCTGTGGCTACACAGATGCCAAGCCACAGGAAACAGTAACCAGGATTTCATTTGGCAAAAAGCTCTATCCAAATAAAAGGAAAGAAGAAGAAAAAACCCTCTGATTACTAGGCATCAAAGGTGTTACATAAGGATGAATGAAAACAAAATCAGGTTTTTTTTTATCCCCTTTATTTTTGTATGGTTAACAAAGGAGCATGACTTTTCAATTATCTGGGGGAGGTATCTTGTATAACCCGGATTCCTGATCCCATGGAGTACTACAGAAATATTCATCTGAATGTGGCCGCCGTTCCTTTTGGATCTTTTCTTTTTTTAAAAAAAACAGAGCTTGGTCCATTTTCTGATTCACAATTCTCATTTTGAACAATTTTTAAACAGATTATTTTAATTTAAAAAAATTACATGGAAACCGACATTACAAAACAAGATGGCCGATATTATTTCCAGTAATATCTCTGGGCCCAATTTAAATTCATAGGAAATCATTGCTTTGTATCTACTACCTGGGTGGGAAAAAAAAGCATTCAGATAATTAGAGTTAGTACAGCAGAATCCAGGCAGGGAAACAAAAGCAAAAAATGATCGCCAGCTGTAAAGGGCTGTGAGAATAACCTGGAGGAAGAGGGGGGAACAGTGGCAGCCAAGGTAATGGTAAGATAAAGAGATATCTGAGTCAAAGAAGGAATGTAATTTGAGAAAACGCCTCAGGCTTTAACCTCCAAGTTCCCTTGAGGATAAAGACAGGGAGGAGGGGAGGCAGATTCAGAGTTGCAAACTTCTGTTATTATAACCCTATAATAAAAGTAGTTTCGCTATTCATAACTTTGTTGTACAAGTCTGGTCTACCTCAAAGAGATGACACCAATATCTGCTAAGCATCTGCTCACATTTATCATGATGTGAATTTTCCATACCTCTTGTCAGCCATTTGATGAGAATGCTCTCGAAATTACTGATACGCTCTCTGGACCAAAACAAAAAAAACCCTTCTAACTCTCACTCTGTAGAATTATCAAAATATTTTATGAAAACCATGAGGAGAATGTCTATCCTGTAAGTTTATGCTCAAGCAATTTGAAAGCTTTCCACGTTTTGCACTATACCCCTCATCCCATGAATGGGAAACTGCTGGCTGAATTTTACTACAGTTCTAGCTCAAAATATATAAAGGTCATTCATGATTTAAAACTAGAAGTAAAGGAGGAAAGAGGTAAAAATGATAGGGATGCTTATGTAGTTGAAAATGCAGTTAAGACATTTGTGGCTGGCCTTGCACAACATGCTGAACTAGGCAAGAATAAGTCATAACATGATTTATGTGTTTCGCCAGAGCATGTTATATGACCAAAATGTTGCTGGAGATACAGCTTCTGATTGACACTGAATACATACTAAATACTTCAATAGAATATGAGATCCATCTGAAACATGACCTAAAGAGGATTTGCATTGCAAAATGGTGGCAAGGTTTCCTTCTTTTGAGGATGAAACAGATTTTTAAACCTAGGGTTCAGATGTTATGTAAGTCATGTCAATGAAACTTTGCTACATTTGGGGTAGAATGTTAAACTAAAATTTTCATGGATTTTCATACATTTTATAAGCCATCTTTCATGGTTGTGAAATGTAAGTTTTAAGAAGAGGCACTATGTGGGATACCATTAGATGCATAAAAATAGAGAAGTATGGGTCTAATTATTAATGCTGGACTTAAGAAAGATGACAGCAGTGTTTCACAACCTTAGCAACTTTAAGATAGGAAGTGAATGAGGCTGGTTGGGGAATTCTGGGAGCTGAAGTCCAAATACCGAAATGTTGCCAAGATTGCAATTGCTGGACTAGACAGAATCAGCAAAATCTTCCTAAAATGGTCTATTGAGAAAAGTCTAAAGAGGAGGACCTGAAAATTTGCAAACAGACATACTAATCTATTTGAAATTCCAAGTAATTCAAGCAAATGTGCTTTTGAATTTGCTTTACAGTTTAAGTCACAGGCATCTTATTTTGAGACTAAACATTTATGCTCTTATATCTCTGGAGCTTTTGGAGAGAGAGGCTATAAATAGAAGGAGTAAATAAAAGAATTTATCTATGGTTTAAACTGCAATTAAAACAATAGAAAGCCAGCATCTGGACTCATATTTTCTAGTGTTTTTCATAGTGAAGATTTATCATTACCAGTTCTAAATGTCTTAGTTGCTATGGCTTGCATAAACAGATCTCAAGGTTGGAAATTTATTCAGACTTCATACTATGTTGCTTTGGAACAAAATCATCCACCCTGTAAGAAGAGAACCACATTTATATTGCAATTGTGAAAAATCAGTAACATTTTTGACAATAGGATTAAATTGTTGCAAATTGCACTTCAACTTAACCACACATAAAAAAAGCTTAGCACATGCAACAGAAAACAGGTAATCAGCATTAATAATCATTACAGACTAATCAGAAATCATACACTATCATAGGCTATAAAGTATTTTTATGAACCCGTTTGGAATAAGCTTAGCATGAATTCACAATCAGACTACTAACAGAATATGCTAAGCATTTGTTCACCTTGAAACTTTAATGAACTACTACATTTTCATGAGTATAATAACACCAGTTTGGTATTATTGGGAGATATTGTTCCGAAAACATTTGGAATGCATCATTCTTCCACAACCGAAGGGGAAACAATACACACTCTCTATTTTATAAGAATTTGAAAGAATCCTGCTAGATTCATATAAATGGCCTTCTTTTCCAATACACAGCTGCCATGTAGGTGAATTCACAAGGAACACAACTTTGGGCAAGAGGTATCTACCCACTTCCAATGTTATACTCTACAGATGTAATTTAGGAGATACAATAGCCATTGATGAATGGCTACCAATGGCTATTGATTCTCCTCGAAACTATCTATTCCTCTTTTGCAACAGATTAAAATAGGGGAGGGTATTCTATGATTTAACTGTAAGAACATAATGAGAATTCTGAGAGTTGGGGTTCAACACAGCTGAAGTTACCAACCTGGGGAAGATTAGACATCCTACTGTTGAATATTGTTGTTGTTGTTAGTTGTAAAGTCATGTCCGACCTATTGCAACCCCATGGGCAATGTTCCTCTAGGCCTTCCTGTCCTCTACTATCTTCTGGAGTCCATTTAAGCTCATGCCTACTGCTTCAGTGATTCCATCCAGCCTCCTCATTCTCTGTCGTCCCCTTCTTCTACTGCCTTCAATCTTTCCCAGCATTAGGCTCTTCTCCAGTGAGTCTTTCCTTCTCATTAGGTGGCCAAAGTATTTGAGTTTGAGTTGAATATTAGTTTATCTAATTCTGGGAATCACAGTTCAAAAACGATAGTGGTTATATTTAGCCTACTGTAACAAAGACTGAAGGGAATGCAGTCTTCCAATATATGAAGGGCTCTTATACAATATGTATAAGAGGCACAAGACTTAATTATGGGACAAAACCATGACCATAGGCTGAAAAATATAAGGAAGCAGCTTCAGACCAAATGCCACAAAAAAGTTCCTGCCTGTATAAGCTGTCAACCAGTGGAACAGCCTGCCACATGTAGTGGTCATTTTCCCTTTCCTGGAGATCATCAAACATGAGGCTGGATTGGTCAGAGATGCACTATTAGATTGTACATTGAGCAGTGGAGTTGAAGTCCATTAGTTGTATGGACTTCAACTCCAAGAATTTTGACTTTCAGAGTGCTGTCTGGGAAATTCTGGGAGCTGATGTCCACACATCTTCAAGAGTTGTCTTGCAGTGAGATGGGCAGCAAACAAATGTAATAAATAAACAGATAAGTTGACATGGTTGAGAAACATTAGGCTAGAACCTATAAGTCTCTTCTAATTCTATGATTCTGTACAGACAACCATGAAATGAAAGGTTTGTAACCAGCACATCTACCCATTATAGAGCATGACCAAGAATACACAGCAAAGCACATTTTAAGAATGAGAATACAGGGGCTCGCCAATTAAAACATGTTTGAAAAAAATAACAATGTTAAATCTTTCCCTAAAACCATGGCAATTGCTTAAGAATAATGTGCTTTAAGGGGGGTTGGTTTTGTTAACTGATTCACATGCATAAATACAAAGCCAACAATGGCTTGTTTCTAATTTGCAGAGGAACTTGGCAGAATTCCCAGGAGCCCTGATGGCAACAGTGGTTAGAATGCAGTGTTACAGGCAAACAGCCAGGAGTTCGATTCTGATGGGCCTCAAGGTTGATTCAGCCTTCCATCATTTTGAGGAGCCATATTGTTGGGGGAAATATGCTGATATTGTAAACCACCCCGACAGGGCTGTATAGCACTATGGAGCAGTATATAAGTTTAAGTGCTGTGGATCTATAGAATATCTATAGATATTTTCTATTTGTGCCCACTTCTTAATAAAGAGCTTGGAAGGGAAGCAAATACAATTCCATTTAGTTTTTATGGATCGGGGGGAAATGCAATGTTTCCTCAAAATTCTGTTCCACTCCTGTTCTTGCCTTTGAGCCTTCATGTTACCTCAGACTCTTAATCTATACTGCCTATCATATAGCAATGTGTAGTAATGGCTGTAACCAATCCATATTACAGCTGCTACTTAAATGCTAAACTTGTTGGCCTTTAGCCAGCTGGAATGCAACTTGATCTTAAGAGATTCCAGAATGCTCTGCTTGTATCTGACATCCTGGGATCTTCCATTACTAAAATGAAATAAAATAAATTACCAGCATCTGCAAGCATATTTATTTACAGTTAGGTAAGTTGAAAGCCTTCACTTGTATTTGCTACAAAACAATGCATTTATTTTGGAATTTAAAATAACCCTTGAATGGTGTGAGTTAATGCTATGGGAAGAATGAGAGTCAAAATGATTATTAAGTCAATTCTGTAATTTTACCCTTACAGAAAGTGATTTTCAGGTTTGTGGCAGACAATCAGCTTTTTCAGCCTTTAAAAAAAACCTGAGGAATTTGAAATAAAACAAGTTTCAATAATACTCTTTATTCTTCTCTACAATCGACACATGATTATAGATTTTACTGGGATGCTAACATATTTTATCAAAATCTGTGTAGTTCTTTTGTACTTTGTTTGGATTGGGTTGGTATATTGCATATATGATGTCTTTGTTTTAATTTAAAGTAAGGATATTTTATTATGTATTTGTATCCTACTGAAGAAAGTTGGAAGTCATTTTTGTATTGACTTTTACTTTTTCATTTCATTTTTTAATTTTTCCCTTTTGATCCTTTTCTTTTTAATCTTTCATTATTATTTTGTATTTAGTTTTCACTGAAACTTGAGTTAGCTAAAGGAAGTCTGGCTGACTTTGGGGCAGTATCTCTGTCCAACCCACCTCTTGTGTTGTGTGGGGAAAATAGGTGGAAATAGGACAGGGAAAGAATTCCACTGAATCTCTGGTTTGACAAAGTTTGGATCCCAGTTGTTATGGAAGAGATAACTTATATATTAAATTATTACAGAAATACAATGAAGTGGGCTTATGTAGATCAGTATGAATTTATCACTCTGTCAGAGCATCCGATCTTGTGTTATCTGCCATCTAAATATTTTCAGAAACTTTGGGAAAAATTAAAAAGAGAATTAAATACATTTAGGGGAAAGCACGCTTCATAGCAGAATATTACATTAGTGTGTGTGTGTGTGTGTTCATGGGATTATACAGCGAGCCTCACAACGAGATTGGATCTACCACATCACACTAAACCACAATTTGTTTAACCATTATTTACTGAATAATTCAGACTGACTGAATTCATACAACATGCTATGTCAAAACCAAATCAATCCATACTGATTTGATGCATAAACCCAGTCATAGTATATAGGGTGCAGTAAATAGAAGAGAATAACAGAATTGGAAGGGACCTTCGAGGTCTTCTACTCCACCCCCCTGCTCAAGCAGGAAACCCTACACCGTTCCAGACAAGTGGCTGTCCAGATTCTTCTTAAAAACCCCCAGTGTTGGAGCACCCACAACTTCTGGAGGCAAGTCCAAAGTACAAAGTCCTTCATGACATGGTCCCTATTATTTAATTAATTATTATTTATTTAATTATTATTTAAGGGAGCGACTGTTGCCGACATCGAACACTAACCGCCCTGTACGATCTCACAGACAGGGGCTCCTTGCGGACAGTGCCGGCTGGCGGTCCCCCGACGACGGGCCTACTCTGTTGCGGCCCCGGACCTCTGGAATCAACTTCCCCTGGAGCTCCGCCTGGCCCCTGACCTCCGCACTTTCCGTCGCGACCTGAAGACCTGGTTGTTTAATCAATCCGGGCTGTGACCCTGGAGTGGGGTGGTTTTTTAGAGTTTTAATGTTGTGATTTTAGTGTTAATTCGGCTTGATTGTTTAATTTGGTTTTATCTAACTTATTGATGTGTGATTTTATTTTGTAAGCCACCCCGAGTCCTTTCGGAGAGGGGGCGGCATATAAGTCGAATTAATAAATAAATAAATAAGTCTTTACCTGATTAATTATTCTAACTGTCAGGAAATTTCTCCTTGGTTCTAGGTTGCTTCTCTCCTTGATTAGTTTCCAGCCATTGCTTCTTGTCCTGCCTTCAGGTGCTTTGGGGAATAGGGTGACCATCTCTTCTTCATGGCAGCCCCTTAGATATTGGAACACTGCTATCATGTCACCTCCTAGTCCTTCTTTTAATTAAACTAGACATACCTTCCCATGGAAGGATTCTGTCCAATTCAGAACTCTTGAAGGACAAAGCTGCATTTTCCAAAGCTCTGCACTGGCTTGGAGATACATTGAATTAATAGAGCCTATTAAGAGATCCTTAAAATTCTGAATTCCAAAGTACACAAGGCTTTCATATATGATATCTTGCACACACAAAAAAAGATTGTTGTCTTTTGTTGCCTTTGTTTGGTTCATTTTCAAATGTTATTTGTCAAGAGGCCTGAAAGTTCAGCAAAAACATAAATATATTTGAATTCTTTCAATAACCCATGGAAATGACAAAACTTGCACTGCTTGAGTTTATTTGCTGTCATTCCTAATACCTTCTGTAGGGGCTATAGAGTTGTTTTTTTTGTGTTCTTATAACCATGACAAAATTTTGTGATTCTGCTGTTAAAAAAAAGACTTTTTTTTCTCCAAATCAGATCAATGTTTTCCAAGTAGGTTTAAAATATTTTTTATGGAAATGATAAGTCATGCACAGAAGAAGAAAAAAAGAACACATTCATATTTCTCCCGCTAAAGCTAATCTCCATTGCCTGAAGCTCATTTCACTCCAAAAGAGCCAAACAACAGATCTGTTTTTTTCAGACTGACCCCAATAATTAAGATTTTATACCTCCCCAGAGAAATCAAGAGAACATGAAACATTAATACTTCTTCCTTATTTACACTTCCATATGGAGGTTAAAGGGGTTTTAAAACAGCATTCTCTCATAGTCCAAAATCTGAAGAAGATGGATAATTTCTGGCATCAAAAGGGCATTAGATCAACCTTACACACATTGGAATTTCTGAGCTGGAAAGAAACAAATCCCCACAGACTTCTCTACTAGAAGATCCCTCACGAAAACACAGTTTTTGCAGGCAGCTTTTTCTTCCCATCATTCTTTTGAAGGTCTTCCCTAATTGTACATGATTTATAGCAGATTGCAAAATGTTGTCGGGTTAATGTCATTTATACTACTGCTTCTTGTTTTCAGAGAAGGGGGTTGACAATATTTGCTAATTAATTTTGTCTTTCTTGATTTTCTGGCTAAATAAAATAATGAAGGCAACAAAAGCTCTAGCACCCTTTGAGCAAAGAAAATCTTCAAAATGTATGTTATGATGTGAGGAAATAGATTTTAAATTGTTTATTAATGTGAAGAGGAAAAAAAGTCACTTGTGAGCAGAGTGATTGGAAGCGAAACTATTTGTCCATTCCTTATGGAGAAAGGAATGGATGGGAAGGGCCCAAGGCTGTCAATTACTATAATGTCTTCATTTAGACTTCCCCCAGGGGATGCTAAAATTAAGCAATGAGGTCGTGCTAATCACTAAGATATTTTTCTTTGTCTTGACCTGCCAATGACTGATTAGGAATGTTCAATGATACTATTCTAGGAACGGAACCATCAGAGAACATCCAAAAGAAGTTCTTGTTCTTCTGAAAAACATCAGAACAATGTTCTTCTTTTTGGGTGGGACAGGAAGTAGTAGTAGTATGTATGTATGTATGTATGTATGTATGTATGTACGTACGTACGCATGCTACTTTGAGTTGTACCAAATAAAGATGGGACATTGCAAGTGCTGAAGCACATAACGCATGCCACTGGAAAACAAAAATCACTGGAAAACAAAATCACAAAACTCACTTATTTCGCCCATGTCATGCAGGGGAATTCACTGGAGAAAGCAACTGTGTTTGGAAGAGTTTGCAGAAAATGGAATAAAAAAGGCTGCCAAAGAATATGGTGCCAGGACACCATCAAAACTGACACCAACCAGAGCATAGAACAACTCAAAGAAACCGTGTAAGATCAGGAGACATGAGCCTTGCCCATAGAATTTCCAAGAGTTGGACACAACTGAATGGATAACATCATTATTATCATTGTAGAGAAGAGCAAGCAGTGTGAAGGGCCAGAGATAAGAACATCTTCAGCTGAAAACTAGGGGCCTTGGTGGTGCAGGCTGTTAAATGCCTAGCACTTAAGTTCCAGCTGCCTGCAATTAGTGCAGGCTTGAATCCCACCAGGCTCAAGGTTGACTCAGCCTTCCATCCTCTCGGGGTAGGTAAATTGAGGACCCAAGATTGTTGACGGCAATAAGCTGACTTTGTAAAAATGCCACTTAGTAATAAGCAGGCATATACAATGGAATGAAGGCTATTGCTGAGCGCATTGGGTTGTATCCCAAAAATTGTAAGCCGCCCTGAGTCTTCAGAGAAGGGCGGCATATAAATGTAATTAAAAAAAAACTGTTGTGCTCTAAATCTAACCCCTCTTTTATTCTGTTGTCCATTTTCTGACACCAATTTAGTATTGAATTTTAGTTGACAAGATTCTTGTGTATAGGTTTGAATAATTCTTCTATGCTGCCATCTCATGAACCGTTCTGATTCTTTGCACCTGACAGATACACATCAAATGAGTGAATATTTTGTTCCAGACTGTGCCAATGAATCCATTAAATTAATTAAACATACTCTCACTTCATGTGTCATTTCAGAACAATTGGGAGAGGGGTATTAGAATTTATGTTTACCTGACTTTCTGTTCAGATTTATAAAACAATCTTATGTATTCTACATTAAAGAGTTACTTTGTGTCTGCATCTGCTATTTTTGAGCTTGAACCAGGGATGTTTCAAACTCCAATTACTTCAAGAATTGACAGAATGATCAGTTTCAAATTCACAGTTTGAAATTTGAAATAGAATGCAATCTTTTCATTTTAACCATGATTTTTATGCCTCTCCATTAGTTGGCCTTCTATAATCTTCAAATGTTTAACAGTAGGTAAAACAACATATCACACAGAAAAAAATGTATATTCTGAGCCTTCATTTTCTCCCTCACCTTTTCAATATTTTTCCCCTGAAAATTAATATTTTCTGTACATTATTTCATACATTGCAGGGCATCTCAAGCACTTAATTCCATTTTAAGTAAAATATTGGCAGTTGTTTCTCTACTGTTTCCTCAGTCAGTCAGTCAGTCAGTCAGTCAGTCAGTCCGTACATACATACATACATACATACATACATACATACACAGTACTATTTATGGAGTAAGAAAGCAATATAGAAACTTGGTAAGCTCATCATATAGTGCAGCAACTAAAAAACAGACTTATTGAACTGTGTTCTCCAGAGGTTTAGATTTCAACTCCCAGAATTCATCCAACTTTTGAATTGGGAAGAGTCATCATACTTCTTGGCAAAGAATCCAAATTATTCTCTTTCTGTTTGGACATTACACGAACACTTCCCGTTTTCAGGGTAATGAGTTCTATTGTTCAATTTCTCTCCATGATGTCCCTACATTATTCTGTGTCGCTTTATTCTGTATTAATTCTGGTGTGATAGAGAACAGGGCCCATCTTACTTTTGTTTGGCATTTTTTTCAGTTATTAAAAAATGACTAGTCCTCAACTTATGACCAAAATTGAGCTCAACATTTCTGTTGCTAAGTGAGATAATTGATAAGTGAATTTTGCTCCATTTTTATGACTTTTCTTGCTACAGCTGTTAAGTGAATCACTGCAGTTAAGTTACTAACACAATTGTTAAGTGAATCTGGCTTCCCCATTGACTTTGCTTGTCAGAAGGTTGCAAAAGGTAATCACATGACCCCAGGACACTGCAACAGTCATAAAGATGAGTCATAAATAAGAGTCAGTTGCCAAGCATCTGAATTTTGGCCATGTGATCGTGGGGATGCTACAACAGTGGTAAGTGTGAAAAATAGCCATAAGTCGTTTTTTTCAGTGCCGTTACAACTTTGAATTGTCATTAAATGAACTGTTGTAAGTCATGGACTACCTGTGTTACTAATTCCCTCTGATATTCTCAAGGATAAACAGATCCTCTCCAGTCTGGCTATTCAACTGGAGAATTCTGAGAGCTGAAGTGCAAACATCTAGAAGGTACCTAGTGATGTTAAGTGGTGATTTAGATCTTCACACGATGACGGATAACCCTTGAGAAATGATTGTATGGGGACAGTGTTTCAATCTTTCCATAACTCAAAAAGGGAGGAACTGTAATGGGAAATATTAGAAATCTAAAATGCAATGGAGTTTTCCAGGAAAGGACCTGACGTCTGAATGTCATCCTGAACATTCGCAACATGCCGTTGCAGGTCCTACTTGAAAAAGTGGGTGGACTTATTTGCTAATACCACAGAGATAAGAAAATCATGTAACTACATGTTGGAGAAGTATGCAATGAAAATAGTTCCCTGTTCACAACAAGAAGAAAACTTGATAACTTTATCTTTACTGAGGCCTATTACTATTTTCAGAAGTCCCACAAAAACATCAGATTAGGAGGCACCATGAAAACATTCCCACACTGCTTTAATTTCTGTCAAAAGGACTTGCACAATTGCTGACTACAGTTGTTGCAAGTACTTTGTAGCTGAAGCTGCCTGGGAAGTCCTCACTCCATATCATAAAAGCAAACAGCAACCACCTTTACCAACCCTAACATAATCACCCAGAGGACCTCTCCAAGAGACGGGCATTTAGGAAATATGAAAATAAATAAATAAAAGCAACAATATATTAGCATTAGCTTGATGGGTTCTAGAATAGTTTGCTTTGGTAGTGGATAAGGCATGCATTTTTGTTCCTGTTTTAATCCCTTTGAAAATCTGTATGCCATTTGTTTGCAGTCTTCTTTATTCTGGCAAGCAATTTCCCCCCTATCTTTTGGATTTTTTTCCCATAAGTTGGAGAATTATGTCACAATGCTCAGAAAAGCTGCATCCATTATTAGCCAGAAGGTCTAGATTAGAAAACTAATAATGTACTATTTAAAAAAGAAACTCCCATTGTAAAGTTGTTGATCCATTTCTTATTGTATAGTTTTTAAATTTTCTAAATATATGCTTTCTAAAGACAGCCGGTTTGGTCCAGTGGTTAAGGCACCAGGCTAGAAAGCATGAGGCCCACCTAAACCATGAAAGGCAGTTGTGCCAGTCACTCTCTCTTAGCCCAACCATCTTACAGGGTGGCTGTGGGGAAAATAAGAAGAGAAAGGTCTGTTGAATATTATGTTGACCTGCAGTTATTTGTAAAACCAATAAAGGTGGGAGATAAATAAATTGGCATTCTTCACTAAAACACTACTTTTTTTTCTTTTTTAATTTTCACTCTTTCACCAAAAGATCTCAAGTGAGTTTGATGGGATTTATTCCCCAAGGTTTTGGAAGACTGAAGCTTGTCTATTAGGCACTAAACTAGAAAATCCTGATTTCTCCAATGTATGTCTTTGCTGAGGTGCTGCAGCTAACAACTGTCACACATTTAACCAGCATGTGAATGAAAGCGAAAGTCAACAAGTTTGATCAAATAACAGACAGGATATAACATCCCAAAACAGAAGTCATTATAGGTAATAAAAGAAAATAAATTAAAAGCAGACCCTTTTAAAATAACACACAGAGATTTTTAAAATGTGATTTTTATTGTAGTCTGTTCCTTTTTCTCAGCAGGAAAGAATAATGAATTATTGTTTAAAAGACAATAAATCAAGATTTTTGGCTCCATGTGCATTCAAACGTTTTTTTCAATCGTGGCCATAGAGAAAATGATGATTGAAAATATTCACTGCTGAATTTTGTGCCAGGAATTATGAAACTGCAAGCTTGGGAAAAAATGACTTCTGGACTAATCTTAACATTCCTTCAACTGCAATGTCTCATCTGAGGATTGCCTGCAGTTGTTTTGAAAGGAACACTTTGTAGTCATCCCCCAGGTAACCAAACTCTTATGAAACATGGTTTTAATCAGGGGTGTTGGCAATTTTAAGACTTGTGGATATCAGCTCCCAGAATTCATGCTGGCTGGGGAAATCTGGGAGTTGAAATCAACAAGTCTTAAAATTGCCAAAGTTGGACATCGTTGGTCTTAATCAAAACCATCTGAAATGCAGTGCTTCATTAGCTTCTTTCCCAGACACAATTGCTGGGTAAACTTCTATTTGCCCCAGTAGTAAAACCTTTTGAGATATCTTTACAACATGGCTATCAAACTTGCCACATCACATTGCCATCATGTGATGTTTTATAATGTTTTTCCCTTTCACGGAGTTGTGGTGGGCGTGGCCTGCACGTGGCACATCTGGCCAGCGGGCCACCAGTTTGACACCCTTGCTTTAGAAAGTTTCAGTAAACTTCTAATTGAAATCAAGACAAGGTGCTGTTTTAGCTATCTGATCTTTCTAAGGATTCAGAACAGGATCCTAGCCTTCCTCCCTTTTCTATAGCCTCAATCTCATTTGTTACTGCCTTCTGCTAAAAAATTATCCATTTTTGTCAATGTGCAGAGTATCTGGCTTCTTTACCATCTCATCTCTGATTTGCCAGCATTCACTTTCAGTATCCTTTTCAACTTTCGAAGTTCAATAATGATAACTCTATCCATTCAGCCATTATTATATCTGACCATAGGAAAGCTGAATGAGGCAATAAGTAAGTATACCACTTTAAAATAAAACTAGGATGATCAGAGATTAGATTCACAAGTTCCCTGAAGAATATAGCCAGGAGAAGTTCCCTGTCCAAATAGCCAGGAGATTGCAAAAGCCTTTTTACAACTTTCACTGCCTGCCTGCATGGCAATATTAATTTAGTATACTCAGGTGGCATTTCTTTACTGCAGAATCCTCTTGATCTACCAGTCAGATCTCAAGACAGATGTAGCCCTCAAAAGGTCTGCTTGGACCACTTGAGACAGCTTGAGTTCTTTCCAAATAGTATTTTTTTTAATATTTAATTTTAAACTTATAAAAGGAGAAAAATGACTAAGGTCATGATTAGAAAGTAGTAACTTTAATTTTAATTGCCTTTAAAGGCAAATGAACTGCAATCAAATCTGCTCCTTGTGATAGACAAGAAATCAGTCAAAATAAAGTTCATGACCAACCAAGAAGTTGTTGGAAAATTTCTAGCATCTTTACAGAGCAAATTAAGGCATTTATATATTTGAGAGTCACTTTCAATTTTCTGCAGTTTAGCAAGAACAAAGGTGTTCACTAAACCCATAAGATTGTTAATATCTTTTAACATTTTGCCAGCAATAGAGACAGATTTATGCTGTAAGTCTTTTAAATATTAAGTTGCTCGGCTCTTTGTTAAATGCCTCACAGATTGGTAATTATGAAAATACAAGTTCCTGGCAGTGGTACCTTCCAAATTTTTTAAGACACATGTTTCAAGTGCCATATGAAAGTGAACATCTCTTTCTTGTGCCTAGCTAGATGCCCTTCTCCAGAAACAGCATGGCTTGTGGCTTAAAATTCTGGCTAATGTGGATTTTTATTGCTGGAATTCTTGCTTCCTGAATTCTTTGGGACAACAATTCTTTTTTTCAGACACAGAACTGGTTCTAAGCATTGAGGACTTTCAGCCAATATCTGATGTCACTTGGCTATGGGAGAGTTGAAATGGAACTAAAAGCAATGGATATTAGGTCACCAGAAAGATCTAACCCCCATCTGTTTCCATATAGATGGGGGTTTCACTCCAGCCAATTACCTAGATAGTATCTTGTGTTTGGCTCACCTGAAAGCTTTTTGTTTTATTAGATTTAATATTTTGCCAGTCATGTAAATGGAAGGACAATGTCCCAGTGTTTATTCTCATACCTGATGAGGAAAATAGAAACAGTTAAGCATGAATTACTACATTGTTCATTCAAGAGACTGGCACCTCAACTTAATAATGTCCTATTTATCCAATTCCTTGATAAGGCAGAGAAAAATAACATCCTCTATTGGGTTTTCTGCTTGTGCAAGTGGTTGGACTAGAAAACCTCCGAAGTCCCTTTCAACTTGTATTCTGCTATTTTACCTGATACAGCAGAACCTCTGGTCACAACCATAATTCGTTCTATAACTTTGGTCACAACCTGATTTGGTCATGACCTAAACCTAATTTTGGAAATTTGGCGCTTACAACAAAATGGCACGGAAGGGAAAATTGGCCAAGAAAAAAAAAAATTGTGAATTTTTTGGTCGGAACCCAATTTTGTCATGGTCAGAAGCATTCGTGACCAGAGGTTCTACTGTACCTAAATGGTTGCTGGTTCTGTTCTATTACCACATGCTGGCTGGGGAATTCTGGGAGTTGAAGTCCATGCAGTTTAAAGTTGCCAAGGGTGGGAAACCATGGACTACAGTTCGTGGGAGTTTACATCAGCACAGTTGCAAAGAACTGCAGTATAAAGTATTTTCAAGAGGACTGGCTTTTCTTGAAGGAGTTAAGACCAAGCTACCCACATAGCTCACTTTAGGGCCAGCAAGAGACAAAAAGCTAACAAGAATACATAGGTTGCCAACTGGGTTGTGAAAGTTGGTAGAATCATATCCATATTGGGAATGGGGGACAAAACCCAACTCTAAGTATTCAAAACAGAAAGGGGGAATAAACTAAAAATAGTTTAAAAAGAAAAGAAGTAATATTAACCCCCCCTTATCATTTCATCAAGAACTCATCCTGCTTCAGAGAAGAGAAGGGTGATCTACCTTTGACTCAAACTGTTCCCCAAACACAAGTGTTATCATGACATCTTGATGCGGAGGAGTGTGTGGGTTGACTTCTATGTTGTGTGTCTTTCTCTCTCTCGCCCCCCCCCTTTAATCTTTCCAGAGTTCAGCTGTATCTTCTGCATAAACCAAGCAGCACAAGATGTACCAGTTGCTCCGGTAACAAGACTCTCCCCATCTCGAAACATCCATTTGAAGAGTTCTCCCAGGGAAGATTTAGCTGCCTAAGAGCTCAACATTTCTGGGACTTATTATTATTATTATTATTATTATTATTATTATTATTATTATTATTATTTCCTTCCTCCTAACAAGCAAGCTCAGCCTTTTAAATATGTATCACACCATGAGGGCAAAATATCCCAGAAAATATGCTTTTCAAGGGCCTTGGTGGCTCAGGCTGTTAAATGCCTGCATTTAAGTTCCAGCTGCCTGCAATTAGTGCAGGCTCGAATCCCACCAGGCTCAAGGTTGACTCAGCCTTCCATCCTCTTGGGGTAGGTAAAGTGAGGACCCAAGATTGTTGGGGGCAATAAGCTGACTTTGTAAAAATGCCACTTAGTAATAAGCAGGCATATACAATGGAATAAAGGCTATTGCTGCACACTGGGTTGTATCCCAAAAATTGTAAGCCGCCCTGAGTCTTCGTAGAAGGGCGGCATATAAATGTAATTTTTTTAAAAAACAGGTTTATTTGTAGCATGGAAGAGAGGAACATTTCACGCCAGAAGCATGTTTCCACCACAATACCACCTTATAATCTGTAACACAAATTACAGTACAATGCAGTGTTTATATTTGTGAGCAAGAATGAATGGCATGGAAAATAGCCATAAACCACCAGCTGTCTTCCATATTACTGGATTTCTTCTACCTTTGCAGTGTTTAGCTCCCTTTGGCCAAACAACACTTCATGCTTGTTTGGATTTGTTTTCATTTTCTTTAATTATTTAATTAATTGGTCATGGAGGGGAAAACACAAAGATCTGATCCAAACCACACAAGGGTTAGGGAAAGGCTTTCATTACATCATCACTACCACCCCTCAAGTCTTAATTTCATACACATACACACACACCACGCCCCTTGGAGTTCAAAAATGGGGTAAGTTGTAGCAAACGAAAGTACAATAAGCTTGTTTTGCAAGTTTCCTGGCTCTACAATAAGATTTTGCCAAGAAATTAAATGTAAAACAAATCGTGGATTCCGTTTTAGGATCTAAACCAAGGGTCTTCAAACTTGGCAAGTTTAAGACTTGTGGACTTCAACTCCCAGAATTCCTCAGCTAACATGACTGGAGGAGGAATTCTAGGAGTTGAAAGTCCACAAGTCTTAAAGCTGTCAAGTTTAAAGACCCCTGATCTAAACCTACAATCTGGGTTCAAATGTCAAGTTAATAGTGTTGTGAGTGAAACAGGTCATAAAATGTCAAGGCACCATAATTTAACTTGCGCAGTTAAGGGGTGAGGGTTATATTTGTAGCTGTATTTATTCGGCTTTGTGATGAGCTGCAATTCAAAGATTATGACAATTCAAACCTTGAGGAAACAAAATACACATTTAATGACCTTTTGCATGAGGTATAGTAATTCCTTTAGCTCACGGTTGGTCTTGTAAAAGTAGCAATGGTATAGATTATAGAAACTATCATAAACGCATCATCTTCATGGGCTTTATATTGCATTTAATTCCATTTTTTTCAATAAGCTGAATGACATTAGAACATCCTCACTGCCTTTGAAAAAAACTATCAAAACAATGGTTTGATAAGTAACCAACATCATAGCAGAGCCACAATTGTCACATCATATACTATAGTTTATACAGACCAGTGTTTCTTATCCTTGGCAGCTTTCAGATGTATGGACATGCTGGCTGGGGAATTCTGGGAATTGAAGTCCACACAGCTGAAAATTGCCAAGGTTGTGAAACCATGATATACAAAATACACCAGTGTTTCCCAGCAATTTTAAGATGAGTGGACTTTAATAACTCTCCGAATTCCCTTAGTCAGCCATGCTGACTGGGGAATTCTGGGAACTGAAGTCCACTCATCTTAAACTTGCTGAGGTTGAGAAATACTGCAATAGAAACCAATCCAAAGACAGCCCATCTTTACCATCTATCACTAAGACAATCATATTTCATTAACCTATTGGAAGGGTTTTGTTTAATACATTTCCAAAGATATATCTGGCTTGATTTGTCAACTACTGAAATGATAGGCTTGCAAGAATTCTCTAGCATTTTTGGACTTGATTTGATCTAGGATTCTCAGAGTTTCCCAACTGAAACTATGGTTAAGTCTCTCCATGTGTAACATCGTTTCATGGACCAAGCCAAATTCTTAGAAACCTGGCACTCAGACAAATTGGCCATCAACAAGCATAAAGAGACAAACATCTGCATACCACTCAAAAGGGACATCAAAAAGCCAAAAAGGAAACAAAAGACAAAGACACCAGATGAGTAGTGGTTTACACCAAGATTAACATTAGATCAATAGTCAGGAAGCAAACAGTACCCAATCACAGAACTACCAACTCAGACAACAACAGCCTAATCAAGGAACCACCAAAATCGATACAGCAAGCCGTGAGTATATAAAATGAAAGCAAATCCCACTCACTAGTAGCACTGATTTCACTGGTTTCAGAAAAAAAACTATCCTGTAATCTGCAACTCTTACACTGCAAAAACATATGGACTACACAACTCGATCAGGGCAAAACAACAGACACAATCTACATAGACTTCTGTAAAGCCTTCGATTCAGTGGTACACGACAAACTACTATTAAAACTAAAATCTTATGGTATCTCTGGACACCATCATAACTGGATAGAAGCATTCCTGTCAAACAGACAACAAATGGTCAAAATCGGAAACGTCCTATCAAATTCTGTACCTGTCAACAGTGGTGTCCCTCAAGGCAGTGTTCTAGGTCCAACTCTCTTCATACTCTACATAAATGACCTCTGTGATCATATTAAGAGCAATTGTGTTCTCGCTGATGATGTAAAGCTATTCAACACCACAGATAATTCTGCTACCCTTCAAAAGACCTTGACTATGTATCAGAATGGTCAAACAAATGGCAACTTCAAATCTCAACAAATAAATGCTCAGTCTTACATATTGGCAAAAAAAAAATCAGAAAATAAAATACAAGCTGAATAGTCAAGACCTTGTTGATGATCCAAACTCTGTCAAGGACTTTGGAGTACTCATCTCAAATGATCTAAGTGCTAGAGCCCACTGTAACTACATAGCCAAAAAGGCATTAATAGTTGTTAACTTAATCCTATGTAGCTTTTTCTCCAGTAATATCACACTACTAACTAGAGCATACAAAACATTTGCTAGACCAATACTTGAATACAGCTCACCAGTCTGGAACCCACATCATGTATCTGATATTAACACAGTAGAGAAAGTCCAGAAATATTTCACAAGAAGAGTTCTCCCCTCCTCTACTCACTGCAGAATACCTTATGCCATCAGACTTGAGGTTCTAGACCTAGAAAACCTAGAACTATGCCATCTTCGGTCTGATCAAAGTATAGTATATAAAATCATACATTGCAATGTCCTACCTGTTAATGAATACTTCAGCTTCAACCATAACAATACAAGAGCACACAATAGATACAAACTCATGGTTAACCGCACCAAACTTGATTGCAGGAAATACGATTTCAGCAACAGAGTGGTCAATGTCTGGAATACTCTACCTGACTCCGTGGTTTCTTCCCCAAACCCCAAAAACTTTAACCATAGACTGTCTACCATTGACCTCACCGCTTTCCTACAAGGTCTGTAGGGGGTATGCATAAGCGCACCAAATGCCTACCGTCCCTGTCCTATTGTTTCTTTTATTTTCTTATATGTATCCATGTATTTATAACTATGTTTATACTTATACCTATTATCTTGTAAGCAATTGACTAATCAAATAAATAAATAAATTAAACTGATGATGTTACCTAGTTTGGTAATGAAACTTCTGCAAGAAAACAATCAAGCTCAGAGAGCACTGAGGACCCCTCATTTCAACCCTGAGCTACAAATATTCTCTTCTGTGAAAAGCCCATTTATCAGTTACTTCTCCTACAGTTTGACTTTTTTAAAACAAAACTAAAAAAATATAGTGCTATCCAGCATCTTTTCAATGAAATGGCCAGAAAATAATGCAATTATCACTGTTTATCCTTGTCCTGTGATATTATTCCACTACTATGGAGACTGTGCTATTTTAAGAACAGGATGAAAAAAGCCACTGGGAAAGTAGGCTGTTTTCATCTTCTCTTTCTTTCCCCACTTTTCCACCCCTATTTTTAACATTATAGCATTTCTTTGATCCTGTGAAAAAGGTAGGGAAATCTGTTTTGAACAAGGGTTTTTGCAGATGCTGGAATCCTTATTCAGCCTCTTCATTTCCTCTCTATCTAATAATGAAAAAAAAATCTAAGTGACATGACCTATAGATCAAGAACAAAATGTATACCTCACACACAAAGCACACGTGAGAGATCAAAACAGTACATTTGGGGGAACATGAGAATTGATGCAGAACTTGAAGCCTTTTCAACAACACTTATTTGTGCTTGCTGTACCTATTTATCCCACTCAACTGCAGAGCCTATGATTAATTAAACTATTCACTAGTGTTCTTCCAGATAGATAATGAAAGCAGCAAAAGGGTTCAAACAATTAGCACCATCTTTGTTTTGGCATTAACTCATTGGCCTCCCTCAAATCTCACTAATGCAGTTTTGACAATTTGCATGGGACTATTCCCCTCCTTCAGAATCACCTTCTGAAGTGTACAAGGACTTCTTAATAAGCAAAACTTTCTGCACTCTGAATAAAAATAGGCCTATATAAAAATGAATTCATAAGTGCCAGTGTACTGCTCAATTTGTTTGCTCTAAATATCGGTTCTATGAATGAAGAATATGGTATTTGAGACATGAAGTATTGATGCAATCTAATTAGGGTTGATTGGTACTGAAGCAATCTGGTTAGTATTAGTACTGATGATTCATTCAAGCAATTATCATCTGAATTTGTGAGTGGCATGCAATGTCCTTTCCTTTTTTAATATCTGTCCTCTCCCTCCCTCCCCCCCCCTCTATATATATATCCATCCATCCATTTATCCAAAACATTTATATGACTGCCCATCTTTCAATCAATTCTGTAAGGATCCCAGATTTTTTCCAAGCAATGGTTAGCAGGGAATATTCAGAGTTAAGTGAACTTTGTGAAGCAAAGTATATGCAAAATTCAATTTCTTCCGTCAAATGCATCAAGGAAAAATAAAGACCTAGAAATATGGGGAGATCAATATATAAATTTTAAGACGAATTATGGGAGAGGAGAGAAAATTAATTATAACCAATGTACCTTCAAAACTGCAAGAAATCACACAAATAAACATAAGAAGATTAAAAATGCAGCTTCCTGGCTTTGTGTGAGGAGATGAGGTGGGGCTTCAAAAACTGCAATTAAGTTAATTACAGCACTACATGAATTCAGGTGACAGCATAAATTCGTAAAATGCAAAACTTCATGAAAGAAGCTTTACCAATACTTTAAATACCTGTACAGGTAGTCCTCAACTTTCAACCACAATTGAGCCCAAAATTTCTGTTGTTAAGGGAGACATTTGTTAAATGAGTTTTGCCCCATTTTACAACCTTTCTTGCCACAGTTGTTAAGTGAATCACTGCAATTCATAAGTTAGTAACCTGGTTGTTAAGTGAATCTATCTTTCCCATTGACTTTGCTTGTCAGAAGGTCGCAAAAGGTGGTCACATAACTTGGGACACAGCAACGTCGTAAGTGTGAACCAGTTGCCAAGCTCCTGAATTTTTTTTAATTAAGAATTTTTATTTTAAAACAAACATACACAAACAAAACATAAAACCATCTTCCAGTTACATATAGTGTGTTGGTTGGTTACGAGTCTTTTGTGCTTCATTTCCATAGTCCTCACTTATAGTTTGTATAAATTCTCATATTATCCATCTAGTATATGTATATATTATTATTATCATTGTTAATCATTTATTTGACTATAACTACTATTCCATCATTTTATGTGAGATATTCAACATTTTAGATTAATTTATATTATAACATTCCTTACCTCATCATAAATCCATCCAATAATAATGCATCATTATGTTGTATTCTTTATAATTCTATTATCCTTATATTATAAAATAATCTAAAATATTTCATTTCCATATTTTTTTATCTAACCATTGATAAAATAAATCCCATCTCTTGTAATATTGTTTGTCTTCTTGTTCTCTAATTTCAAATGTTAATTTACTCCTTTCAGCACATTATTTTCTTAATAACTTCTTCCTGCATTGGTATTTTCTCATTTTTCCAATTTTTAGCAAATACAATTCTAGCTGCTGTTGACACATTTACAATCAAGTATTTCAATTCTCTACTGTGTACTTCCGGTAAAATACCCAATAAAAATATCTCCGGTTTAAAGTCTGTATGTTTTTTTGTCATTTTTTCCAACCACGTGTGTCATGGGGATGCTTCAAAGATGGTAACTGAAAAATGGTCATAAGTCCATTTTTTTCAATGCCGTTGTAACTTTGAACAGTCAGTAAGTGAACTGTTGTAAGTGAAGGACTATCTGTATTACATATAGGTATCAAGAGGCAGCAGTTTCTTAACCTTTGCTGTTTTCCTGCCAATCCTACAATCTGTTGATTGATATTAAACAAAAGCTAGTTAACACTTTCCCTAGCAGGGACACCAAGCAGAAGTTATGGGTTTAAATTCGAGTTCTAAAAACATTATTCTCTTCTCTCTCTGCTCTTTGTTTCAAATTTACTAGCAAGCAGGTATCTAGACCTCATCATGCTGGGAATACTTTTCGTAAAATAAAACAAAATACTGAATTATACATTAGTTAATAGCCCGAGAACTACCACAACTGAAACAAACTTTCTTTGTCGTGCTTTTTCTTTGCACCTGCTAAAGGTCATTGTGTGGTATCTCTCTGAAAGAAGCAGGGCTGGATTTCCCCACCCACACATTTTCTTTTTGGGGGGAGGACAATGGTAGGGAAGGTTCATAAAGAAAGTGCATTGAGCTTATTAGGGCCTAAATCAGGGGTGTCAAAATCAATGTCATTGAAGGCCGCATCAGGGTTGTGTTTGACTACGTGGGGGCATGTGGATGGAAGGGTGTGGCCAGGGTGGGTGTGGCCAGCTTGACATCACTTGTGTTGGAGGAGCCTGTGGTGGCCCGGTGCTTTGCCAGCAAAAATGGGCCCAACCTCCGTTTTTGGCTGCAACAGCCTCCTGCAACCCTCTGCCAGCAAAAACGTGCCCTAGCTCCGTTTCCAGCTGCGACAGCTTCCTGCAACCCTCTGCCAGCAAAAATGGGCCCGAAATCTGTTTCCGGCTGCGACAGCTTCCTGCAAGCCTCTGCCAGCAAAAATGGGCCCGAGCTCGATTTCCGGCTGCGACAGCCTACTGCAAGCCCCTGCCAGCAAAACTGGAGCTTGCAAGGGTTGCATGAGGCCCTCGCAAACTTCATTTTTCCTGGCAGAGGCACCACAAGCCAGTCCTTTGCTGTTTCTAGGGTAGTCCCATGAGCCAGATCTAAGCACCCTGTGGGTCATGAGTTTGACACCCCTGCCTAAATTGTTTTCAAGTGAAAACTGTGCCCCTGTAATTTGATGACTCACCATCAAATTTCAACAGAGCAATCCTGAAGAAATTAAAGCCCTACGGAAAGAGGGTTAGGATCAGTATACAGGTAGTCCTTGACTTCTGACCACAGCCCAAAATGTCTGTTGCTAAACAAGGGACAGTTGTTAATGAGTTTTGTCCCATCTTATGATCTTCTTGCCAGAGTTGTTAAGTGAACCACTACGCTTATTAAGTTAGTAACTTGGTTGTTAAGCGAATCTGGCTTTCCCATTGATTTTGCTCATCAGAAGATTTCAAACAGGGATTCCCATGACCCCAGGACATTGTAGCTATCATAAATATGAGTCAGTTGCCAAGCATCTTAATTTTGATCACATGACCATGGGGATGCTAAAACGGTCATAACTGTGAAAAATGATGATGTCACTTTTTTTTCAGTGTAAGTTCAAATTGTAACTTTGAAAGGTCAGCAAATGAAATGTTGTAATATAAACAAGGGAGCAAACCCCACACTCACAAGCCCTGATGACAATATTTAGTCAGGGAATGAATAGTCTGAAAACAAACACAGAACACAGACTCATAGAGCTGGAAGGGAGCTCAGAGGTTGTCTAGTCCAACCTCCTGTTCAAGGCAGGAGACCTTACAACTATCCCGGTCAAGTTGTTGTCCCATCTATCTTTGAAAGCCTCCAGTGATGGAGCATCCATAATTCCAGGAAGCAAGCTTTTCCATCAATTAATTGTTCTCATTGTTAGAACGTTTCTCCTTACTTCTAGGTTGGATCCCTCTTCAACAACATAGCTCCAGAGAACTCCACAGTTCAACCTGTGCTGCATACATATTTTCTTTTATTGCCACTCCTATCCTAATGCATTCTTTCCTTTGTATGGCTTTCTCAACACCCAGCATCTAGTTCAAATATTTGATATTGTTTGCATTTTCTCACACTACCTTTGAGGTTTAATGGAAGGAGGAAGCCAGGAATACTGTTAACCATTACATTTGTGACTGTACAATGAAACACAAGGCAGGTCTACCTGCCTGCCTGCCTGTCTCTGTCTCTCTGTCTGTCTCTCTCTGTCTCTCTCTCCCTGTCTCTTTCTCTCTGTGTGTCTCCCTGTCTCTCTTTGTGTGTGTGTGTCTCTCTCTCTGTCTCCCTGTCTCTCTCTCTCTCTCTCGCTCTGTCTCCCTCCCTCTCCCTCTCTCTCTCTGTCTCTCTCCCTGTCTCTCCCTGTCTCTCTCTCTCTCTCTCTCTCTCTCTCTCTGTCTCTCTCCCTGTCTCTCTCTCTGTCTCCCTGTCTCTGTCTCTCCCGCTCTGTCTCCCTCCCCCTCCTCTCTCTCTCTCTCTCCTGTCTCTCCCTGTTCTCTCCCTCTCTGTGTCTCTCTGTCTCTGTCTCTCCCTCTCTCTCTCCCTGTCTCTCTTTCTCTCTGTCTCTCTCTCTCTCTCCCCCTCTCCACCACCACCACCCCTGCCCGGGTGTGTGTGTGTGGGTGGGTGTGGGTGTGAAATACACACCCAACTCTTTGGGCTATCTTTTCACTCCTTGCATGAAATTTTCCCTCAACACCCTTTCCTCACTGAATGTTTTTAAAAGAAATTCTCTCTTTCATCAAATTAAATCAGAGAGTGAGGGGGGATGTTGAGCTTCTCTGCACGACACTCGCTTTCCTGTCCCCCTTTCTCCAGAAAAGCCTACTGAACGCTCAATAGGTGTACAAAATAATGGTATTGATTAGAATAAAGGGGATAAAGATTAGATCCAAGCAGGTGGTAGACAAACAGCGAGAGAAATTTCAAAACCAACCACAGTATCCTTTATTGCAAAACAGCAATAAAAATAGACAGAGAAGCTTTGAGTAACTGCTTAGGCCTTCCTTAGGAGACTGCCCCACTATCTGATAAGACTTGAGATGAGAAGGCATATTTTTTAAAACAGAGGAAGAGGAAACAAAGAACACAGATGCACACCCTGAGCTAACCATCTTTAAAGCTAAATAATTCCTCCCACTTGCCACAAAGAAAAGCAGAAATTACTAGCTGTAGAATATCTAGCTACAATTAATACATTTTGTACCCTAAAAGCATCCTTAGCAGCACCCAAAAAGAAAAAAAAAGGTCAGATCTGGTTCACTCACGCCAGAATTTTTCAAAGAAGGCACAGTGGTTTGGTGGGTCTTTAATGCGTGCATATGAATGCAGACATCCATTGCAAGTGAAAAGTCTTTTGCAGTGAACAATGAACAAATCCAGCCTTGTGTTTTACCCTCTCCACCACCACCACAGCATTAATTTAAGCTAGAAAATTAACATGACAAGAACTTAAAGAGATTCACCACAGCCTGTTTGTTATTGTCAAATTATAAAACCCAGCAAATTCACATGAAAGAGATACACCATGAACGATGTGCTCCCATTCAAATAAAAACACATTCAAATTAAGCTGCATTATATAGGGAGCCAAGAATATACACCTCTGTCAAACATACTGCAGCGTAGGAGATGTTTCTACTATTTATGAACAATTAATTCTTGAGCCAGAATCACAGAATGTATTGAGCTGGGCACTGACTCACCAACTCATGGCTTAGCACAGCTGCAACAACTACAGGTATTCCTTGACTTACAACCACAATGAAACCCCAAATTTCTGGTGCTAAGTGAGACATGTGTTAAGGGAGTTTTGCCCCATTTTACGACCTTCCTTGCCATGGAAGTTAAGTAAATCACTGTAGTTTGTTAAGTTAGCAACGTAGCTGTTAAGTGAATCTGGCTTCCCCATTGATTTTGCTTGTCAGAAGGGTATAAAAGGGGAACACATGACATTGCAAACCATCATAAACAGGAGCAAGTTGCTAAGCATCTGAATTTTGATCCCGTGACCATGGGGGAGTGTTGTAATGGTCGTAAGTGTGAAAAACGGTCCTAAGTCACTTTTTTCAGTGCCGTTGTAACTTCAAATTGTCACTAAATGAAATGCTGTAAATCAAGGACTATGTCAAGGATTGGTCATCTGTGCCTCAGTGGCGCAGTGGTTAGAATGCAGTACTCGAGGCTACTTCTGCTGATTGCTGCCTGCCTGCTATTTGGCAGTTCAATTCTAACTGGCTCAAGGTTGACTCAGCCTTCTATCCTTCCGAGGTGGGTAAAATGAGGACCCTGATTGTTGGAGGCAATATGCTGACTCTGTAAACTGCATAGAGAGAGCCGTAAAGTGGTATATAAGTCTAAGTGCTATTGCTATCTGAAAACTAATGTAGTATTTCACATTCTTTCCTTAATCACAGATACTAGTTTTCAGGTAACCAATCCTTCTTGGCCTAGTTCAAGGTTTCTCAACTTTCTTCTGGTAGATGAAGTCTGCACATCTTAAATTTGTTGACACTGAGAAGCACCGACCTAGACGTCCTACTTTTTAAGCAATGATTATTATTTTAGCAATAGGGGAATCCGTAATCTTTAAATAGCAAAAAGGAAGTGTTGGGACATAACCATGTGACTCTACCACAGGCCTTCTCCTTTCCTTTTTCAGATATTGAACACCAGCAAAATGTTACATTACATATCCATTGTTGAAGATGACTCACTCACCAGTAACCAGGTCAGACTTCCCTTCACAGTAATGACTTGGCTATACGTAATGTAACAGAGCATGGACTAAATCTTCATTGTAGCTCATGAATAGTACCATGACAAAGAAGCTGATGGTCTCTAACTCTGATTCTGAGCGCTTAAAAAGCTAAAGGTAAAGTTCCCCTGACAGATATGTGCTAGTCGTTCCCGGCTCTAGGGGGCGGTGCTCATCTCCGTCACAAAGCCAAAGAGCCAGCGCTGTCCAAAGACGTCTCCGTGGTCATGTGGCCAGCATGAGTAAATGCCGAAGGTGCACAGAACGCTGTTACCTTCCCACCAAAGTGGTCCCTGCATTTTACTTGCATTTTTATGTGCTTTCGAACTGCTAGATTGGCAGAAGCTGGGACAAGTAACGGGAGCTCACTCCATTACGCAGTGCTAGGGATTCGAACCCCTGAACTACCAACTTTCTGATTGACAAGCTCAGCGTCTTAGCAACTGAATGTCCCCCTCTGAACACTTACATCCTCCTTAAATTCCTATCTGACATCCTGTCTTCTTCCATCTTCCTTGCATTAATGGTAAACCAGCTTTCTGTTTCCTATACTCCCTCCACGTTAATTTTACATTCTCTAGAGGTAGTCATTAACTTAGGACCATAACTAAGCCCAAAATTTCCATAGCTAAGCAACTGGGTTATTAAGTGAGTTTTGCCCCGTTTTACGGCCTTTCTTGACAGTTGTTAAATGAATCACTGCAGTGGTTAAATTAGTAACGTAATAGTTAAGTGAATTTGGCTTCCCCATTGGCTTTGCTTTTCAGAAGGTCACAAAGGATGTTCACAAGACCTCAGGACATTGCAACCATCATAAATATGAGTCAGTTGCCAAGCATCCAAATTTCGATCACATGAACATGGGGATGCTGCAATGGTCATGAGCACGAAAAATGGTTGTAAGACTCCCTTCTCATTGCTGTTATAACTTCAAATGATCACTAAATGAATGTTTGTAAGTTTACCTGTCTATTCTTGCCTCTATCTATTAACAACTCCGTATATATTCTTGCCCCCATCTATTAACAAAACAGCAATGGAAAGAACAATTTATTTTTGAGCCTTGGTGGCTCAGTGATTAGAGTGCAGTTCCCTACAGGCTACTTCTGCTGACTGCCGGCTGACTGCAATTCAGCAGTTCAAATCTCACCAGACTCAAGGTTGATTCAGCCTTCCATCCTTCCAAGGTTAGTAAAATGAGGAGCCAGATTGTTGGGGGCAACAGGCTGACTCTGTAAACCACTTAGAGAGGGCTGTAAAGCACTGCAAAGCGGTATAAAGTCTAAGTGCTATTGCTATTTATATATAAAATTTAATTATTGCCCATCTCACTCACAGAGCAACATGTAATGGACTGGTAAACTAAACAGGTTCAAATCTATTATATCCAAGATGTCCGTGGGAAGACTAAAAAACCATGGGTAGGCTAAAATAGTAACTGCAGAGAGATTACATACAAATTAACCAGAATCGACCAGTTCCTCCTCTGCTTTTGGAAGGGAAAGCCATACCCTTTGAGGAGGAATTTTGAAAAGAAAAGTGCCCCACTAACTTTTGCAGGTTTTGACTTTCCTTTTTCTTTCCTCTCAAAGATGATGTTGCTCAAAAAGTTTGCACCATGAATAGGATTGGATTAGGATTGGGTTAGGATTGGATTAGGATTGGGTTAGGATTGGGTTAGGATAGGACAGAGTAGGGTAGAGTAGGGTAGAGTAGAGTAGAGTAGAGTAGAATGTTCAATTCAAATCAACCCTCTTTACTAGCAACCCCTCTTCTAGAAATCTGGAGGTGAGAGCCTCTCACTGGTGGGAAATGGCTTTAGGCAAGAATCCTTTAAAAAAATCCACATTTTAGAATTTTACAAATCCAATGATACTGGTGGAAAGCCGCTAAATGTCTATATGACTAGGAAAATGAGTGGTGCTCTCCAGCAGATTGTGCTTTAATGGATTTAAACAGTTTTATTCTTTAATGATTTCTGTGGATTTTTTTAGCTGTTTCTGTACTGTTTTGGGAATTTGTAACCTTATAAACCTTATAAGTCATGGTAGTGAGATAAGCAGCTGTATCAATTTAATAAATAACCAAATAAATGAAAGGAATTCAGAATGTCTCCTGACAGCATTAGAAACACAAAAGAACTCAGAGAAATACTACTGAATTTAACTCAATATCCAAACAGGCTGCTAGGCCTTAATATTACTGTAGCATTTTTTTTTGCCTGAACATCAATTAATATGGGTTGTTGAAGCCTAAATACAGATTACCTGTGAAAATACAAATATTTCTGTCTTGACAACCCCTTTAACATTTTTATTAATGATAAATGCACTGCTTCTAATATTTAAGTACACTTTTTAAGTACACTTTTTCAAGTGTACTTAGATAAGTTGAAGCTCCAGCAGGAAGTAAAATGGCAAATAAATATATATAAAAAGATCACCATATAAACATTAGGAAACATTTTTATTGTGCTTTTATTAAGCTTTCAAAAAGGATGTCGTCACATTTTCCATCGGCAGCTATTAGTACTAACTAGATACTTAAAACTAGGTCAACACCATAGTTATGTCGTCAACAGAATGAAACTGTTCAGACATCTCTCTTCATTGAACCTCAGCAAATCAAGACAAATGGTTTCAAAATTCAGCATTGTAAGGTGCAGGGGGAACTCCTCAGAATAAATATTTCCTGCGCCAATCACTTTTAATAAAACATTTTTGGCAGATTATAATTTTAGCAAAGGTTTGATGTTATTTTGGAAATTCACACTTCCAAAAACATAGAAATCTTTGTTCCAGTCTTGATTCAGAGGAAATTTGGAACATGCCTATTGAAGAGATGAGCACACAGCAGTACAAGAATAGAGAAAGCAGATTTTAGAATATTTCCTTCCTATTGCTAATTCTATTTTTGTCCTTTCCTTTGATTTGGGGAGCAAGAAAGTGAATGTTTATGCATGTTAAATACAGGAATACAAAAAGGAAACATAGCAAGTTCAGTTGTACCATTTCCAAATTTGCTAATGTTTCACCTGTGAGAGAGTGACCACATACGAGAATAATTTCAAAACCACATACAAGAATAATTTAATGCAATGTAAATGCTCAAATTTATCCTTTCCTATCTTTATACCCTATCTCCCAAGGATAAATAAAATAATAGGGTACCCAGAATTTCTGCTTGCAAATCCTAATTCTCCAATCCTTCCTTAAACTGGTTCCCTCCAAATATATTACAGATAGTCCTTGACTTACAATGACTATTGAGCTCAAAATTTTAGTTGCTAAGCAAGATAATTGTTAAGTGAGTTGCACCCCTATTTTATGATTTTTTTAATCAAAGTTGTTAAGTGAATGACTGCAGTTGTAAGTGAACCATGTGGTTATTGTGCAAATCTGGCTTCCCCCATTGACTTTGCCAGTTGGGAAGGTTAGAAATGGTGATCACATGACCCCAGGATGCTGCAACCATCAAAAATACATGCCAGTTGCCAAGCACCCAAATGTTGATTATGCAATCATGGAGATGCTGCAACAGTCTTACAGTCACTTTTTTCTGCACCGTTGTAACTTCAAATAGTCACCAAACAAATGGTTGTAAGTCAAGGACTACCTGTACAGGTAGCCTTTGTTTAACAAGTTTTTCAGTGACCGCTTGAATGGTGCTGAACAAGAAGACTTAGAACCGATCCTTGTAAAATGGTTGTTGCACCATCCTTGTAGTTACATAAGCTGTCAACTCATAAAACATTTTGTATACATGTTTTATAGTTGACAACAGAAAAGAAGGGGGGAGTTTCAAAGAGCAGGTGGCAGTGTGGAATCAAAAGTACATTCCATTCATATTTTCTTCAAAGACTGATTAGATGGCTGAAGCTACTGCCACGAAAAACACTAATTGGAGAGCATGATTGATGACTCTTGGCTATGGACATTTTTCGTTGGATGATACACCCAGAGGGGTGGGGGGGGGAAGCAGGATCAAGGGTGACAGTGAATTACATATCTCAGAGTTGGCTAACATTCAGACATAGAATGTTAACTTCAAATAAATCCTCTTTAGTTTTGGGAGTGTGGCTCGAGGCTCATGATTTAATTGGAGTAACTGCTGGAATCCTGACGTAAGCATGATTTGGGCATTGGGCAGCCATCTTGCAATTATGATGGTTGCAACATCCTGCAGTCACATGATCACCATTTGTGCTGGCGTCCAACAAACAAAGAGGTCATCAATGGTGCCTGAAAAGGGTAGGATTCATCTAACAACTCTAGTTTGGACTGCTCGGACTGCCATTGTTAAGTGGGAACAATGATGTGATATTGCACTTTACAATCACATTGCTTATTGATGGAATTGACAATCCCAGTGAGCGTTGTTAAGCAAGGACTATCCACAGATGACTACAGGTCATCAGGACCATGTGGTTATAGTCCAAGAGATATAAGGATACCAATCAGTGGTGGGATTTAAATTGTTTTACCACCGGTTTGGTGGGCATGGCTTGGTGGGCCTGCTTCGCCTAAGCCAGCATGCAGCTTTTGCCACACCAGCTGAGACCTGCAGCGCTAATTAGCTGAGAGGATAAAGAACAGAAAAATGCAGAGACAGGTGGGAGGTCCAATCCTGTGCTTTTCTCTTCTTTTTCCTCTCAGCTGATTCTGGGAGGTTTTTTTCCTCCTCTCAGCTGATCTTTGGCTTTTTTTTTTTTACTACCGGTTCAGAACTGGTCCAAATCAGTAGCATACCACCACTGATACCATTGTGTGAAAGGCAAGATTTTTCAAGAGATTATAAAGGGTGGCACAGCCCAAGAGATGGTGCTTATGGCCTATCATAAAAACAGCATTTCTTGTAATCATAAAAACAAACAAGCAATTAACAAGAAAAAAACATCAATTTTTAATAGTTTCACAAAGCCTGTCACTTGAAGCCAATCAAAGTACCCTCCCTGTTGCAACTGCAGTTGTAATTAAATTGACAGCAACCGTGAAATACAATCTCAGCATCTTATCAACTGAAATTACCAGAAGGCATGTAGAGTAGTTGTTAACCCTGACTTCTGCCATGCAACGACCTCCATCGGTACTGGATTACAAACTCATTATCCCCAACTGGCTGGCCATGGAGGTGGATGTTCTAAAACCAAGCCTACCAGTTTGGCAAAGCTACGGTAATACCTTCACACTACTTAAGCTGATAGTCCTGAGGTTCTGTTTTCCTGATACCATAGACGAGTCAAACTTTGTTTTCTGATAAGTGATAGAGGTGAAAGGACTAGAAGGGGGATAAGTCATACCACAGGTTTCCTCAGACTAGCTGGAAAGCTGTGAGAGTTTCTCAACCCAGGAAGTGATCTTTACGTTAGTGAAGATAGTCCTACTGCTTTATCTTTCACTCTTTTCAGAAACATATGGGCTGTCTCTGTTGGGATCCAGTAAATTAAACTGTCAGCTTTGGAAGCCATATTGAGATCAAATGCTCCCACACTGCCACATCTCAGCCTGGGAAAGTGGGAGGGGGGAATAAATTGGAGTATATCTAGTTAGACATACCGTGTTTCCCCAAAAATAAGACCTACCCCGAAAGTAAGACCTAGCACTATTTTCTAAACCTGCCCTAATATAAGACCTACCCCGAAAATAAGACCTAGTGTAAATCTCCAGTTCCAGGAAGACTTTTCAGGGAGCAACCGTGCACCCGCGAAACACCCCACACACACACTCACACCCACTATTTGGCACCATAAATATATAAGACCTACCCCGAAAATAAGACCTAGTGTGTTTTTGGGAGCCAAAAAATATATAAGACAGTGTCTTATTTTCGGGGAAACACGGTAATAACTTCTTTTTCTGATTCAAGGTCAGATCGTGTTGCGCATAACAGAGAGGAAGTCTTAACTGGGGACAGATGGTGATTGGGCCATGTGATGTGATGGTGGGTGCAGGGGATGGATTTTGTAGTTCTACTTATTGTAAGGAAGCCCGGAACTTTCAGATTCCGTATTCCACAGTTGTGCCAGCTACTATCCAAAATAAAAGGAACCTTTAAGACATGTCTGTCTCAGAGTTATTGGGTGGAATGGAATGTTGCTGGAACACTGACACTATCAAGAATCAGCCATAGGGTATCGCATCAATTTAGAAACCGTTTTTTCCCCATGTTCAAGTTTGCTTATTCGCTAAATTATGCAAAGAACAAACGACATTGTTGTATTCCCTTTCACCATTTTATACCATTGCAGAAGGTGGTAAGAAAGCTTGAAGAAAACAGAAAGAACTTCATAATACACAGAAGTTACATAAATCTTACCTTATAGACTTGCCCGTAAGTCCCATTGCCAACCAGTTCAACCAGTTCAAAGATGCCTGCGGGATCCTGAGAAAAACAAAACGTGAGAAAATTAAAAAGAGCCCAAACCAGATATTTTAACGGAATCCAAGCAATGCTTCATAAGAGCACTATTTCACACCTGGGGTTTCTCAGATTTATTTTGGCTGCCTTCTAAAATGGGGACTGCTTTAAAAAAAGAAGCCCTGTTTCATTTTCAATGGTTTTAGGATACGTTAATTCTTTTTTCCAATAGTTTTACATAAGGTACATGTGAAATTTTGGATGGCATTTAACTGGGATGTGGTCCAATATCCTAACTGCCATTGATTCTCACAAAACTTAAGCTAAATATTCATACAAACACACACATCAGTTGATCAAGTCCACAACCGAATCCAAATTTGTTTTCCAAATGAAATTGCTAAATGAAAGTTCAAAAATCAACAGAGTCTGTTTCAAGAATATTGGTTGGGTGATCCATTTTGGCCCTGCTTATCTCAAATTGGTCAGGTTGCCTAGGTGACTTTAATAGGCCAATTCTGCAAGAAAAAGTATGATTGCCTTGATAATGTATAGAAGACAGGGCCAGCCACTAGCACAGAGAGAAAAACAACACCCAAACCAATGTCTTAAATGCACCCTTTCACACCAGTTTAGAGGGAAAAGATGATTTCTCAAGATAGGAAACACTTTGGCATAAAGATCTTATGAGTGCCATCTGAAAGATATTTCTATCAGGACAAGCAAGACCAAAGTACACCAGAGAAAATGGAAAAGGAAGTGAAATATTTCTAGAATCTAAAAGGCTTGTTTTTCTTTCATTAGGAGTAAGTTCCTATTTTCAGACACGGAATGAGAAAGAAAGTAAGTACAAGGTAAAAAAATAAAAGTAACAAAGCAATTATTATTTGTCAGGCTGCGGATTATTCAGCTGCATACACCAAACTGTAGAAAACTTGTTTTTAAAAGACCACTGCAGCCAATAAATGTGTTCAAGTATGTCTATCATTAAAAGCAAAATCTAAAGAATTGTTGGCCGTAAGCAACTGAGTTTTTGATAATTGCAATGTTTTATTTATTTAATTTATTTATTTAATTGGACTTGTATACCACCCCCTCTCCGCGAGCACTCGGGGCGGCTCACAATTAAAACACAATACTTCAAACAATAAATATTTAAAAAAGAATTAAATCAAACAAGCCCAATCACTAAAAACCCATTTAAAATACTTTAAAAAACCCCAGGAGGTCAGTCCAGCCCGGCCTGTTCAAACAGCCAGGTCTTCAGATCGCAGCGGAAGGAGCAAAGATCAGGAGCCAACCGGAGCTCCAAAGGGAGTTGGTTCCAAAGGCGGGGGCCGCAACAGAGTAGGCCCTTCCCCGGGGCACCGCCAGCCAACATTGTCTAGCCGACAGTACCCCAAGGAGTCCCCGTCTGTGCGCGCACACAGGGCGATCGGTGTTTGATATTGGCAGGAGACATTTCCGCAAGTACCCTGGACCCATATCGTAAAGGACTTTGAATGTTAACACCAACACCTTGAATCTCACCCGGAGGGCAACCGGTAACCAATGCAGCTCGCACAGGAGGGGTGTAACATGGGAGTATCGGGAAACTACCATCACAACCTGCGCAGCCGCATTCTGCACCAGCTGAAACCTCCGGATGGTATGCAAGGACAGTCCTAAATAGAGAGCATTAGTAGTCTAGTCGGGATGTCACAAGTGCATGGGTGATCGTGCGATGGACATCTCGGTCCAGATACGGGTGCAACTGGCGAACCAGTCGGACCTGGGCAAAAGCCCCCTTGGTCACGGCCCCCACCTGCTCCTCCAAACTAAGCCATGAATCCAGGAGGACTCCCAGGTTCTGAGCCCAATCCACAGGGGGCAACACCTCTCCCCCTATGACCAAAGATGGAATCAACAGACTGGGCCAAGATGCCTGTACGCACAACCACTCAGTCTTAGCCGGGTTGAGCTGTAGTCCGTTCCTGCCCATCCAGGTCCATACCGCATCCAGACATCGGGTCATCACGGAGAGGGCATCACTGATTTGGCTTGGGGTGGAGATATACATCAGATATACTGATGATACCTCACCCCAAAACCGCAGATGATCTCACCCAGTGGCTTCATATAGATGTTGAACAGGAGGGGAGAGAGGACCGACCCCTGAGGAACCCCACATGTGAGTGCCCTTGGGGCCGATCTCTGCCCTCCTGCCAACACCGATTGCGAACACCCCGAGAGGTAGAAGAACCACTGCAAAACAGTGCCCCCCACTCCAAACCCGAGGCGCCGCAATAAGATACCATGGTCGATGATATCGAAAGCCGCTGAGAGATCTAATAGGACTAGGACAGAGGAAAGTCCCCTGTCCCGAGCCCTCCAGAGATCATCCATCAGCATGACCAATGCCGTCTCCGTGCTGAAACTGAGTCGGAAGCCTGACTGATACGGATCTAGATAGTCTGCTTCCTCCAGGAAAAGCAGAAACTGCTGAGCCACCACACTCTCAACAACCTTCGCCAAAAAGCGAAGGTTGGAGACTGGACGGAAGTTGTTTAAAACGGCTGGGTCCAGAGCAGGCTTCTTCAGGAGGGGCCTCACCACCACCTCTTTCAAGGCGGGAGGAAAAGACCCCTCCCTCAGCGAGGCATTAACAACTGCCGGGAGCCAGCCGCACGTGGTCTCCCTGGAGGCATATACTATCCAGGAAGGACACGGGTCCAATAAATAGGTGGTGGAACTCAGTCATCGCATAATCCTGTCCACTTCATCCTCAGAAACAGGATCAAACTCAGCCCAGATGACATCAGCCAGACTCTCTGTAACTCCCTCCTCAGACCACTGCAAATTAGAGTTCAACCCCTCCCGGATCCGAGCGATCTTATCCGACAGATATTGTCCAAATTCCTCAGTCCTACCCTGCAGAGGGTCCGGCTCCGGCTCCCGATGTAAGAGGGAGCGCATGACCCTGAACAGGGCGGCCGGGCGATTATCTGCAGATGCTACGAGGGCGGAGAGATAAGCCCTCCTTGCCATCCTCAAAGCTCCCAGGTAAGTCCTAATATAGGCTCTCAACTGGGTTCGGTCGCATTCGGAACGGGTCGATCTCCACCTGCTCTCTAAACCCCTCCTACGTCACTTCATCTCCTGGAGCTCCTCTGTAAACCAGGGAGCCACCCGGGATCTGCGGCAAGTGAGGGGACGTAAGGGGACAACCCGGTCAAGGGCCTCCAAGGCAGCTTGTTGCCATGCAGCTGCCAGCACCTCG
Organism: Naja naja; assembly: GCA_009733165.1. NCBI lineage: Eukaryota > Metazoa > Chordata > Lepidosauria > Squamata > Elapidae > Naja > Naja naja. The sequence goes on from CM019151.1 coordinate 170,276,593, forward strand.
GCCGAGCTGTGGATAAGGGAGACAGGCAGAGACCCCAGCCCTGCCTGGAACCTCTCAGGGTCCATCAGGCATCTCGGGCGGAACCATCTCAGCGGTTCCTCATCCCAGCGGTTACTCATCCCTGTTGGAAGACCAGCTGTAGGAGATAGTGATCTGACCATGCAACGGGTTGGGCATTAACACTGCCCACCCCCGGATCACTACTACGTCACTGCTCCGAGACAAAAAACAAGGTCGAGCATGTTGCCCCCCTCGTGCGTGGGCCCCTGTATTAGCTGGGCCAGGCCCATAGACACCATGGAAGCCATGAACTCCTGGGTCAAACCCGATGCCCCCCCCCCAGGGAGGGCAAGTTGGTGCAGGGCCTTAGTGGTGCAGGCTGCTAAATGCCTAGCTCTTAAGTTCCAGCTGCCTGCAATTATTGCAGGCTCGAATCCCACCAGGCTCAAGGTTGACTCAGCCTTCCATCCTCTTGGAGTAGGTAAATTGAGGACCCAAGATTGTTGGGGGCAATAAGCTGACTTTGTAAAAATGCCGCTTAGTAATAAGCAGGCATATACAATGGAATGAAGGCTATTGCTGAGCACATTGGGTTGTATCCCAAAAATTGTAAGCTGCCCTGAGTCTTCGGAGAAGGGCGGCATATAAATGTAATTAAAAAAAAAAGTTGAAGTCACCCAAGGCCAGAAGGCCTGGGAGCTCCACTGCCACTCCCGAGAGTGCATCGAGAAACCCAGGCAGGGCCGCTGCTACACAGCTGGGGGAAAGGTATGCAAGCAGCAGGCCCAACCGGCCACCAGGCCCCAACTGCCGGAGGAGGGTCTCACACCCGCCTGTCTGCGGAACAGAGACCTCCCTTGGAATCAAGGTCTCCCGAATAACAACAGCCACCCCACCACCCCTTCCCTGGGCTCTAGGCTGGTGCAAAGCCCGAAAACCTGGGGGGCATAAATCGACCAAAGGAACTCCACCCTCCGGTCCCAATCAGGTTTCAGTGATGCAAGCCAGGTCCACGGCCTCCTCCTCAATCACTTCCCGGAGGAGGGATGCCTTATTAGCCGCAGACCTGGCATTAAAATACACCAGCCGTAGCCCAGGGGCTCCGGGTCCCGTATCCCCGGGGGAGTGGGCAGAGGCATGGGGGTCGGAGCATGCCACAGCTCGCAAACAGCGGCAGCGCGCTCCCAGATCACGATACAGCCCCCCCGCCTCTTCATGCACCGCCAAATCCAATCACCCTGGGGATCGTTATTCCCACCTTGTTTCCCAGGGCCCTGAGGGTCCCCCCCTCCTCCCCGTTGTGATCCTTAACCAGGCTGGGCTGAGTTCCAACCAAGCTAGGCAGGCAGTTCCCAGATGCCCGCCGAGAAGACCCTTCCCACTCTCCCTATCCCATTAAAACATCAAATTAAAAAATTTAAAAGACATCCCTTAAAACCATATTTAAAATTTGGCCCTTTGGTCACGCCATGCCACCTCTCATGATTCCAGGATCTGTCCTTAAGGTAGGCTCTTGGTAACCCATTGGGCCACCCCAAAGAAAAGGGAGCAGTCTGGAGGGCCCGTAATTCCGACAATGAGTACATGTACATAAGACAATATGTCCCATTACAAGGGGTGGAAAAAGATGGGAAAAAAGGTCATTCGGCTTGATGGTAGATTACACAGAGGTAAAGTGTATATAGGGAAAGGTCCAGATAACAATGTCCACACAGTCCTGCACTCCCCCAGCTCTCTCACAGCTGACTGGAGGGGCCAGAGTCAAAATGGCCAACCCACTGCTCTCACACTGCAGTGGATCAAGGCTTTAAAATGACAGTCACAATCAACCCCTCTGCCCTCTCACGAAAGAGGAGTTGAGTCCACCCATCATCATTCAATAATGAGGGCCGGAACCAAGCCCTGAGAGAGAGGAGAGGTCCAAGAATAGTTGCAGGGGCACAGTAAGCCGTCGTTCGCTGGCCCCGCACCCCCCAGAGTGCAATGGAACAGTCGGGGCTGATGAAACAAACAGCGGTCACCGAGAGAGGCCGGGCGGCAGAGAGTCCGAGGATGGAATGAGGAAAAACGGGGGTCGAAGGAGAGTCCAGGGGCAGCACAGTTGTTAGTTAGTGCCCCAGCCCCAAGTCCAGAGTCCCAAGTGCCAGCCATCCGCGGGGGTCTCTCCTCCGATCTCAACCAACTTCCGATCCCCTGCCAGGTCAGCGCCGGCTCGTTCGACCCGGGCAACGTCCACCAATGCCAACAGTCTCTCCAACCACCGCTGTTGCCTCTGTGGAGCCCTATTCCCCCCGGATCTCTCACCTCTGGGAGGGAGGGGGCGGCCACATCCCAAGCATGCCCTGCCATTGGAGTCCAGGCTCCTGTCCAAAGACCGCTGAGGCCTCCTAAGCCGACAAACCCATCACGATGTCAGGCCGCCAAAAGAAGAGCCACCACGACCACCAGGGATGTCAGTGGGGCACCCAGCCAGCAACAGCGAAGCCCCTGCAGCTCACATGGATCATCGCTACCACCACAGCCATCTCTCACCGCAGGCTGCCACCACTGCAAATGCCAGTGACGCCGCCCGCATCACCGCCATTACCGCCGAACCTCTGTCATGACAGCCACTGTCTCCCTGCCACCAACAGGCTGCCAGGATGAAGCTCCCGAAGCTCCCGGCCGTGCCCGGCCGCCGGCCTCCGTCGCGGCAGTCGCCGCCTCCCTGCCACCACCTCCCTGCCGCCAGCAGGCCGCCAGGACGAAACTCCCAGCCACACCTCACCAATGGCCAAATCAGGCCGAAAACAGCACCACGCCGCACTACAGCCCTCCGGAGGAAAACTCCGGGGGTCTAGTGGCAGCAGGGGCTCCTCTCCGATACTAATGCCGACGACCAACGATCCAACCCCCGGAGCCTCCTCACTGCGGACCTGCCATCTTGGGCACGCGCAGACCAATGTTTAATTAAGTAGGTGACAAAAACAAAAAGTGAAAACAAAGAAAAAGGAAAGGAACACATAAACATATATAAAAGAAACTTTACAGTAAAGTGAAGGCTGAACTGAAAATATCATTATAAAGACAACAAAAAGCAACAAAAAACATGAGAAAAAACATTCAAGTACCCCCTTTTTTCCAACAACCACATTTTTGAAAACAAGGTTGAATAAAGTATTGGCTTAAATGCAACTAGAATTCAAGGATTTCTAACAGCTTTAATAGCAAAATATGGAATCACAACAGGAGGCTGTTGCTAGGAGTCATTCTGCATGGACTCTAATTTACAGTTGTAAGTGCAAAATGAGCCAATTTTGTTGACCCAGACAGCTAACAAGGAGAAGTAGCCTTGGGGGAAAACAGAAGACATTTTCATACGTATAGCAAATCCCTTAAAACAGACATTTGCAAAACAATCCATTCCAGACACATGGAATTCCAAAAAGTTCCATTTTCCTCCAACTTGTACTACAACACCTGGCCATTTTAGGTGTGATTCATCCATTTTTCAGAAATAACAATTTGTGCATGCCTTGTATGCCTTGTATGGATTTACGCAATGGACTGTATCTATCCATGACATAGGGGTCAGGAGTATCAAACTCAAGGCCTGGGGGCAGGATATGGCCCACAGGGTACTTAGATCTGGCCCACGGAGCTGCCCTGGAAACAGCAAAGGACTGGCCAGCAGTGCTTCTGCCAGTGAAAACAGAGCTCGGGAGGGTTGCGTGCAGCCCTCCTGAGCTCCATTTTTGCTGGTAGAAGGTTGCAGGAGGCCATCACAGCTGAAAATGGAGCTTGCAAGGGCTGTGGGTGGCTCTCCCCAGCTCCATTTTTGCTGGCAGACAGTTGCAGGAGGCCATCGCAGCCGAAACAGAGCTTGGGAACCCATTTTCGCTGTCAGGGTGCTTGGACCAGCACAGGCACCCTGTGACATCGAGCTGGCCACTTCCACCCCTTCCCTCCAAGGTCAAACACAATCTTGATGCGGCCCTCAATGAAGTCGAGTTTGATACCCCTAGTCTAGGTCTTCTCCAAATTGGCACCTTCCAGATAAGGAATACTAATGCTCTGATGATCATTTCAACAAATCCTTTCTTAGTGAGCACTTAGAAGCCAAGAGGAACATATGTCCCAAATTTCAAGTTTGTAGGCTTTATGGTTCTGGAGTTTTTGTGATGATGCGTGAGTGGTATTTCACTTTTATATATATAAAAGATTACTGGCAGGAGTGTATTAGGGATACTTTCATCTCAAGGAACACAAACCAGAATATGCTCTCTTAGGGTTCCCCAGTTTTTGCATTAATGCAGTATTTCTCAACCTTATCAACTTTTTACATGGGTGGACATCAACTGACAGAATTACCCAGCCAACTCCAATTCTGGGAGTTGAAGTCCACTCATGTAAAAGTTGCTAAGGTTGAGAGATACTGGCCTTATGCAACCATTTTGCATTACACACTATCTCTTCTCAGTATCTTCTATTCCTCTTTCCTCAACTATGTTGTCTCAAAGTTAGCACAGCAAAGCCATGGTAACTAGAAAAGAATGCTACTTATTAACAAATCTGAAAAATCAATTGTAAGCTCGGTTTTCATTCAACCTAGCTCTTGAATCTCCTTCTGTCATCCTAGTTTTTAACAAAAGAACAAGGATTCTTCAGAAACCTGGAAATTCTCCCCAATCCAGTATAAAAGTGAAGCTTATGCTTCATATACTATTACATCCATTCAATCTACCACCAAGATGGGAAGGGAAGGCGTGTTTCAGGTCCCATCGATTAAGGGTGAATATCTGGTGGGACCATGAAAAACTAACTTCTCAATGGTAGTCCTTTCTTTAATGGAACATAATGGGCCCAGTGGTATGATTGCCCTCCACCCTGTGAAAGATAATGCTCTACTCACACCCCTTAATTCCACTCATTCATAAGATGCATTTTTATGTTCTACCTATAATCCATACTTGCACACACTTTGATAAAATGCAGATAAGAATCCTTTCTTCTACCCTAAAGGAGATGGAAGGAAAGAATCTTCTTATTGTATATTTCAAAGGGGTATAAAGGGAGAGGTAAAATATATTGGAAGAAGCATTCCTCATTTAAGTGAACTGATTACAATTAACTAGCCCCCTCCCCCAAAGTAAAAGTGAGAGCTTTTTATGGTTTACCAATCTAGATATCCACATTCCTACATCCGTTCCCAGTTGTTTTGAATAACTCAAATGATGCCAGATATAAATTGCTTAACACTACAAACTTAAATGACTAGGAAGAGTGGAAGAGCAAAATTAGACACAGAAGAAGACAAATAAAAAATACTTTCTGACATTTTGGAATCAAAATATGAGAAATCATTTAATAGGACCTTTAAATTATTCAGGATAACTTTCAATGGGGACCTGATGCAAGATACGGTAAAATCCCAGATAACACATAATCATTTTTATAGATAATGAATCTTGGGATGTTTGCTGTTAATACAAATGTATTGTTTTCATTTAACAAGCATTTCCTTTCACCTCTACCCATCCCAATAAATCTTGTGTGCCAGACACAAACTGGAGGACCTTCTATTACTTTTCCTTCCTAAAACTTTTATTTATTTCTTCCTTTTCCACAAGGCTTCAAGAGGTGAAATATGAAACAGCACCGCATAAGCAAAAGCCACAACAGGCAGTATCTGAAATTAAAAAGGTGAAGAGACAGCCTCTGCACCATCAAATGGTTCGCAATGTCTCTTCCTTGCACAGTTCTGAAGGTTTTTTCAAGACATCCACCTCTTGTCTCCTGAACCTCCACTGTCTACCACAGTAACCTAAGCATCTGCAATATCTATGGAGACAATGAGGCTTTTATATCCAGGGCTATACGTGCATAAGAAATGAAAAGAAGGACTGGGGGTGGCATGATAGCAGTGTCCCAACATCTCAAGGGCTGCCACAAAGAAGAGGGAGTCAAGCTGTTCTCCAAAGCACCTGAGGGTAGAACAAGAAGCAATGGGTGAAGCAATGGGTGGAAACTAACCAAGGAGAGAAGCAACCTAGAACTAAGGAGAAATTTCCTGAGAGTTAGATCAATTAACTAGTGGGACAACTTGACTCCAGAAATTGTGAATGCTCCAACACTGGAAGTTTTTAAGAAGAGATTGGATAACCATTTGTCTGAAATGGCTTCCTGCCTAGGCAGGGGGTTGGACTGGAAGACCGCCAAGGTCTCTTCCTGTTCTGTTCTGTTCTGCTTGTTTTCCTCCTTTGCCACAGGATTCTCAGTTTTTATCTGATGCTTACCTTCATATATTGAGGAACAAGAAGAAGGGGCAGTGATGATGATTTGCTTATCCACTTGATTCTACTATAGCAGGGGTGTCAAACTCGATTTCATTGAGGGTTGTGTTTGAACTTGGGGGGCTGGGGGGAGCATGGCTGTTGACATCACCCATGTCGGGGGCACCTGTGGTGGCCTGAGCATTTTGCCAGAGAAAACAGGCTCCCAAGCTCCATTTTCAGCTACGACAGCCTCCTGCAATCCTCTGCCAGTGAAAACAGAGTTGGGAGTGGCATCTGCGGCCCTCATGAGCTCCATTTTTGGCTGTGACAGCCTCCTGCAACCCTCTGTCAGTGAAAACGGAGTTGGGAGGGCCATACATAGCCCTCCCGAGCTCTGCTTTTGCTGGTAGAGGCACCCCAAGCTGATCCTTTGCTATTTCCAGGGCAGCCCCATGGGCCAGATCTAAGTATCCTGTGGGCCGGATCCGGCCGCCGGGCCTTGAGTTTGGTACCCCTGTCTTATAGTATGACAAGAACACCACTTCCAACATTTACAGTACTCCAATCTAACCATATAGGATGAGTAGTAACTTATCTACTATAATTAATAATGCTTGTTCTCTGAACAGGATCCCAACTTAGCATTCCATGTGCATTTAGGAACACCTATAGTTGAGTGTTTGGTTCTTTTCAATGAAATCATAACGGGATGAAATAATTCAAAGTTCATACTGTTCACTTCCAGTGATTCTACTTTACCAAAGTGTTTGGCCAAAAGTGTTGGCTGTAAAGGCCACAATTTTCTCTTTATTAACAGCAATGTCCAATGCCTAAGTGGATACGGTAGTAACCTAGAAATCAGGAAAAGGGCGTTGGTACTTACCTGAGATGCCCGTTCTCTCTGAGCTGTGTAGAGCATCCAGAAGTGGGGAGGTGCTCAGACTCCTGCTGTGTAGGCTGGGCTAATTAATTAGTAGGACGCGCCTCCTCCTCCTCGATGCTCCTCCTGCGTCCCCAGTTTCCAGCGAAGACAAAGCACAGAAAAAGGACCTCGTCTAACTATATACAACCCAAAACAAAAACAAGCGGCTGGCCGGAACACTGCCACCCCCAAACAGACGGATACAGGGAGGGGCTGGATGCTCTACACAGCTCAGAGAGAACGGGCGTCTCAGGTAAGTACCAACGCCCTTTCTCCTATGAGCTGTTCCGAGCATCCAGAAGTGGGACATGCCAAAGCTAGGAAGGCCCGTTGGGAGGGGATCCGTCTGACAGACAACCCGCTCAATCCTTGAGAACCTGCTGCAGCACCCTCCTGCCAAATGAAGCCTCTGCAGAGGCAAAAACATCAATCCTATAGTTCCTAATAAAGGGAGAGGGAGAAACCCACGTAGCAGCCCTACAAATCTCCTCAATTGAGGCTTGAGTGGCCCACGCCGCCGATGTGGCCGCACTCCGTGTGGAGTGGGCAGTGATGCCCTGAGGAATCGCACTCAATTGGGCCTCATACGCCCTTGCTATAGAGGCTCGCAGCCACCGGCCAATGGTAGAAGAGGACACTTTATGACCCAGACTACCCGGAAGAAATGAGACGAACAGGGCCTCCGATTTACGGAAGGGTGCTGTGCGCTTAATGTAGATCCGTAGGGCCCGCCTAACGTCAAGGTGGTGCCACTGTCTTTCGAGCCGGTGAGACGGAGCCTCGCAAAAATTTGGGAGGACTAACTCCTGAGCCCTGTGAAAAGCTGAATTGACTTTGGGAAGGAATGTTGGGTCCAGGCGGAGGACCACCCTGTCCTCATGAAATACACAGAGATCCTTCCTGATGGAGAGGGCAGCGATTTCAGAAATCCTCCTAGCCGAAGTAATGGCCACCAAGAAGACCACCTTATACGTCAGTAGTTGGGTACTGATTGACCGTAGCGGCTCGAAAGGTTCCTTCGTAAGGGCGTTTAAAACAATGTTGAGGTCCCAAGTAGGGAACCTATGGATAGTCGGAGGTCGCAGATTTGTGGCTCCCTTGAGGAAACTACGCACCCGTGGATGACTGGAGATGGATTTACAGCTGGTCCAGGAAAGAACGGAAGCCAGTGCCGCCACCTGTCTCCGAAGCGTATTAGGAGAGAGGCCCTTATCCAGGCCCGACTGAAGGAACTCTAGCAGCTGGGCCACCGAGGGGGAGGAAGGGTCTACCTGCGCCTTAGAGCACCAGCGACAAAAACCGGACCAGGTGGCATTGTAGATCCTGTTTGTAGACGGTCTCCTCGCCGCCTGGATGGTCTCGATCACCCTAGAGGACATTTGCTCCTCCCTCAAACGCTGCCGCTCAACCTCCAGGCGGTCAGGTTGAGCCATTGGGGCTCTGGATGATGGACCGGGCCCTGAGAGAGCACGATCCTTGACGGAGTAATCCGCCACTGTTCCGTCACGGACAGCTGTTGCAGATCCGCGAACCAAGTCCGCCTCGGCCAGAAAGGAGCCACAAGTATGACTTCTGCTCTCTCCTCCAGGACTCTCCGAATCAGCCTGGGTATGACTGGTAGAGGAGGGAAAGCGTAGAGGAGACCGTGGGGCCAAGGACAACAGAGCGCATTCGTGTCCTCTGCTCCCTGAGACGGATACCGGGAGAAGAACCATGGGAGGTGAGAGTTGAGGGGCGTGGCGAAAAGGTCGATGACCGGAAGTCCGAACCGCTCGACGATCTCCTGAAAAAGTGAGGGGTGAAGACGCCACTCCGACAGGTCGATTGTGGCCCTGCTGAGCCAGTCCGCTTGTATGTTTGAAGCGCCCGATATGTGCTCTGCCTTGATGGAGAGCAGGTGTAACTCGGCCCAATGGAAAAGTCTCTCTGTTTCCCGCATCAATGACTTGGAATGCGTGCCCCCTTGTTTGTTTATGTGGGCTTTCACTGTCACATTGTCTGTGAGAATCAGCATGTCCCGTGATGTCAGTTTGGGCCGAAATCCCCGGAGTGTGAGAGAGACCGCTCTCAACTCCAGCCAATTTATGTCATGTGCCCGTTGTAGGCTGGACCATCGACCCTGGGTTGAGTGAGAAAGGAAATGAGCCCCCCAGCCGCTCAGGCTGGCGTCGGTTGTGATGGTTAATCGTCGTGGCTCTCTGAGTGGACATCCTTGAAGAAGCCGGGAGGACCACCAACTGAGGGACCTCAGAACCGTGGCCGGTAACAAGACCCGAAGGTTGGATCCATCGCGTCCTGTCCGTTGAAAAGGTAGGAGGAACCACTGGAGAGGCCTGGTATGAAAACGAGCCCAAGGGACAATATGTATGCAGGATATCATCTTACCCAACAATTGTGACAATACCGACAAAGGAACCTTCTTAAGCGTCCTAACTACCCCTATCAACTTGGTGATGCTGTCCCCCGATCCGGGAAAGGAACACCTTCTCCCGAACCGTGTCAATAATCGCTCCCAAGTGAATGATCCTATAAACGGGAGTCAAATGGCTCTTGTCCCAGTTCACAGAAAAACCATGCTGTTGGAGAGAATCAATAGTAACCCGTGTCAGAAACAGACTGAGAAACGGAAGATGACAAAATTAAAATGTCGTCCAGGTAACAATGTAGCCTGATGGGTTTTGCTCTAAGAGAGGCGGCAAGAGCCGCCAAGACCTTAGTGAACGTCCTAGGGGCCGAAGCTAACCCAAAGGGCAAGGCGACATACTCGAAATGTTGATCATCATAACAGAAACGGAGGAACTTGCTGTGGGAAGGCCGAATAGGAATATGTAAATATGCTTCAGTAAGATCAATGGAGGTGAGAACGTCGTTCTTCCTAACACACATGAGGATGGATTGAAGGGTAGACATTTTGAACTTACGGTAGACTAAGGAATGATTCAGGCGTTTGAGGTCCAAGATAGCTCTCCAACCCCCCGAGCTCTTGGGTACCAGAAAAAGGTGGGAGTAGAACCCCCGGCCTCTCTGATCCGGGGGAACTGGTTGAATGGCCTTGATGGCCAGAAGGTGGGATATGGCCTCCTTCATGAGAGCCCTCTTCTGAGGATTCCTAGAAAGAGGACTGGACATGAAGAACTCCGGGGTGTGTGGAATGAAATTCTAGAGCCAACCCAAGTCTGATGGTGTCCCTAACCCAGGCATCTGAGGCTGAGGCAGACCACCTGTCTGCAAATAATTTCAACCTGCCTCCTATGGGAAGAACCTCGTTCGTCCTATTTGGATCTCTGAAAGGACTTGTTGCCCCCTCCCCTGTACTGTCTTCTGGGCTGACCCCCCCTACGGCCTCTGTGGGAAAAGTCCGGCCTGTCGGACTGGTTACCCTGTCCCTGGAAAGGAAATCTGTGGTACCTCGGGGTATAAGACCCCTGGGCAGGGGGCCGAAAGGAACTCCTACGAAAAGGCTGTTGAAAACGGGAATCTGATCTCCTATACAGGGAAGGGAGAATTTTCTTCTTATTTTTAGTTTCTATCAGTAGGGGCTCTAACGCCCAACAATTTGCTGCTGGAGATGGGAGCAGAGGCAAGCTTCCATTTGTGCTTAGAGTCCGCCTGCCAGTGCCGCAGCCAAAGCAGCCTCCTAGCCGAGATCTGAGAGGCAATGGCTCTCGAGGAGAACTTGACCACGTTGTAAGTGGCGTCCGCAGAATACTCAGCAGCAGCGGTGATCTTTGCGATATCTTGATGGGCACGAATGTTGGAAGGGGGTATAGTTTCCTTCAGGTGACGGAGCCATCTAAGCGAAGAGCGGGTAAAAAAGGAGGCCGCTGTGGCCGCCCTAATTGCCCATGCGTCAGAGACATGAGCCCGACGTAAGGCCAATTCTGCTCTCTTCTCCTCGGGTTTGAGGACCTCCTCCGCCTCACCAGGGATGGCCGTTGAAGAAACTAAAGCCACGATCGGTTCGTCTACCACGGGGGTATTCAATGAAGCGGAGAAACCAGGGGCCATGTTATACAGCCTCTTGTCATATCCGGAGGGGGCCGGATAAGATGCTGACAATGACCATTGTTTGTCCAACAATTCCTCAAATATGTGTGGGACCGGAATCACCTCAGTTTCAGTGGGTGGATGAGAGAAAAACAGATCCCCCTGTTTTTGGTGGGCCCCCGAAGGTTGCGGGTCGGGAGACTCATCAAGGCAGGCCGTTTTCCTAGCCTTGAATAGGAGAGACTTGAATAGAGGGGGATGGAAAAGGCCCGTGAAAACCGGTTGGTCCGGAGTAATGCCTTCGTCATCAGACATACCCCGTTCCAAGGGATCCGCCTCAGAGGTGTCCTGGGCATAATGATGTAAGGACTCCCCCCCCTGTTCTAACCATTCATCTGGGTTCAGACACTCCCTCGGCCCCGGGGGGGTTCTGACGCAAGGGGAAGGAGGGTCCTCGTGTTGGTATTCTGGCTGGTCAATAACACTTACTGATCTTCCAGAAGCCGAAGCGTAGTCAGGGAAAGATTGTTGGCTGTGATGTCGCGATCGCCGTAAGCCCGAAGATATACCCTTTGCGATGGCCAACTCCATCCACTTCCTCATTTTCGCCGGGACTTCCGCCATCACATCCTCCTCCTCCTCTTCCTCCCGTAAGCCTGCAGCGGTAGGCGTGAAGGTAGCTTCAGGTGCTCTGCGAGGAGGTGGGCCCTGCGATATATCATGTGGAGAGGAACCACGCCTAGAGTGGATTGAGAGATCCAGGACCGGGGCCCCTGGGCTAGAAGGCCTGGCGGGAGTCACGGGCACTGAAGGAACCGATCATTCAACTTCTCTGGTTCGCTTGCGAACCTGTTTTTCAAGGGCCTGATGCCTTCTGAGGGCATCTTTCTCAGCTGCCTTTGAAGGTCTACCTGGGTCAGTTGATTTCTCCCGGGGTCCTGTAGAGGAAGATCTGACACCCTGACCACTGGCCATAATGTTAATATGCAGAATGTTGAGTGAGCCTCAGGCCGCAATTCCAGAAAAAGATAATCTTGGAGAAAACTTATCCTGGCCCCCAGTAAGGGAAACCGAAAAGGACAACAATTAAAATTCAATACAGAGTCAGACAAATGTAAATTGAGATAGAGGACAGCTGCTGAGGCCCCCAGTAAGGGAAACCTAATTCTGAGGGGGAAAACCTATGGGTTGGTCCTGGCCCCCAGCAAGGGAAACCCACCGGACAGAATGATATATATTCACTTGAATAGAGATCCACAATAATTTTTTTTTTTTGCTTTTGTACTATATCTCCATATATGTCTTCCCCCTTTTCCTTCCTCCTTTTTTTTTTTTTGGTTAATATATTTATTAAAACAAGTCCAAGAAGAAAAAAGCCAGTCCCCGATCTGGGAAACTTAAGATCAAAAATCAATTGTCAGTACCAATCAGGGGAATAGCGTCCCCCCCCCCACAGTCCCCAGCAAGGGAAACCGGCTGGGTAAATAATGCTCCAACAGGAACCGCTGCCACGCGGTTCAAAATGGCGCCCGCGGTTTCCGAAAGTGAAAACGAAACCGCAAATGGAATTCTGCTTAGCGCAACCAAAAGAAAGAAAAGCAGCCAAAAATAACCGAAAGGCACGAGAAAAGACAAGAAAAACACCCCGCAGCGGCTCCGGACCTCGTCCCGAAAGCCGCAAGCATCAAACAAACCGCCGATCAAAAGATCGGAAAGATAAGCCCTGTGGCAGCCGCCGCCAGGCGTCTCGAGGCTTTTACAGTTAAAATAGACCAGGGAAAGGAGAAAAAAACCCCCAAGCTACAAGCAAACAGAGATTTCCCTTCTAGAAGGGAAAAAAGGCAAACCTGAAACACCTAAACTTTCCTGCTTGAGAAAAAAATCCCTGTTCCGGCCAGCTGAAGAGAAAACCCAGCTATCTGTAACAGAGGCTGAGCTAGAACTGGGGACGCAGGAGGAGCATCGAGGAGGAGGAGGCGTGTCCTACTAATTAATTAGCCCAGCCTACACAGCAGGAGTCTGAGCACCTCCCCACTTCTGGATGCTCGGAACAGCTCATAGGAGAATTGTGAGTTCAAGTCCTGCCTTAGTCAAGAAAGCTGGCTGGGTGATTTTGGGTCAATCACCAGTCTAGTTAGACCTGTATTAATATGGATTTTTATATTTTATATCTATTTGATATCTATCTATGCTTGTATCTTACGATTTATATTGTTTACTTAGTATCCTAGTATGATTTATGTTGATTGCTTATTTAGTATCCATGACTATCACTAAGTGTTGTATCTAATGTTTTATGATGAATGTGTTTTTACAATGACTATGATAATGATCTACCCCAATTGTTGTATGTACACTGAGAGCTTATGAACCGGAGACAAATTCCTTGGCCAATAAAGAATTCTAATTGTAATTCTATTTGTTGCTGTTATCTGATTATTATACACCCCCAGAATCGCTTTTGAGTGGCTATGTAAATTTGGTTAATAAATAAATGAATAAACAAAAAGATTTCTGTCCATTATTCTGTGTTCTTCTGGCATGATAGAGAACAAGTCTTGACCTTCGTCTATGCGCTAACCCTCCAGGCATGTCACACTTGCTCATATTTTTGTCCATGAATGATTGCTAGGTGTACCAAGCCTCTGAACACAACTCATGGCACAAGTCAAATTACATAACTAATGATTTTGATACTTTCAGAGCTGAGGAAAGCAGCCATTCCCTTTAGCCCTTCAATGTTTAAATGTAAGTTGACATCAGTAACATTTAGTGGACTTCATTCACCATCTCTAGAACGACTTGAGCTAAGACTCATGATTGAATTGCCTGGCCTCCTTGTAGACTTTTCTCTTTTGACAGGATCCCAAAGTATTTTTTGCACAGCTGGTATAAGTTTAAAAAATGTTTTCTCCCCCCTCATGAATCACTATAGTTACGCTACTTTCTTTTAATGCTGTAATAATTCAGAATTGAGCATTAAATGCAATTTTGCTGGAAAGGTTTTCGGAGGCATCCTGCCATTACAATGGTTTTGCCCCCTGCATCAGGTGCCTCAACAGTGGAACTAAAGAACAGGGTTGCTGTGACTATGCAGCAAGATTTCATTAGGCAGCTCGAAAAAGCCAATTTGTTCACCCGGTGGTTCATTAAATAATAACTCAAAGAGGCTCCTGTATAGAGAGAAGAGACTGAATCCTGAACTAAGTACAGTGCCAAAAATTGCAGGTGTTTTCCAAATGAAAAACTGTTATTATTGAATTAAAAAGAACAGACTGCAATCTTCCCCTATATGCACTCCAATAAATTAATATGCTCAACACGGCACAAGTGCACGTAAATAAATGAAACACATTTATAATATCAAACATTTTTTTATTCCCAAACTTACCCACTAGATATCATGTTTAAATCCACCTATTTCTTCCCATTTTGGTAAATATCCGTATCATCTGTTCATCTCCAAAGAAAATCATCTCATATTCAGGTAGTCCCCGACTTACAATAGTTTGTTTAGTGACCATTCGAAGTTTCAATGGTACTGGAAAAAAGGGACTTATAACCGTTTTTCACAGTTACGACGGTTGAAGCATCCCCACAGTCATGGAATGGAAACTCAGACGCTTGGCAACTGACTCATATTTATGACGGTTGCAGTGTCCCAGGTCATGTGATCCCTTTTTGTAACCTTCTGACAAGCAAAGTCAATTCCAGATTCACTTAACAGTGTTACTAATTTAAGTGATTCGCTTAAAAATTATAGCACGAAAGGTCATAAAATGGAGGGGCCTTTGCCCAGGTCCGGCTGGTTCGCCAGTTACGCCCATATCTGGACCGAGATGCCCTGCGCACGGTCACTTGTCACCTCGTGGCTCGACTACTGCAACGCTCTCTATCTAGGACTGCCCTTGCATACCATCCGGAGGCTTCAACTGGTGCAAAATGCTGCCGCGCAGGTTGTGATGGGAGCTTCCCGGTTCTCCCATGTTACGCCCCTCCTGAGTGGCCTGCATTGGTTGCCGGTTGCCCTCCGAATGAGATTCAAGGTTTTGGTATTGACATTCAAAGTCCTACGAGACATGGGTCCGGGCTATCTATGGGAACATCTACTGCCGGCATCGAATACCAACCGCCTTGTACGAGCGCACAGGCAGGGACTCCTTGGCGTGCTGTCTGTGACCCAATGTCGTTTGGCGGTGACGCGGGGGAGGGCCTATTCTGTGGCGGCTCCTGCCCTATGGAATCAACTACCTCTGGGGCTCCGCCTGGCCCGACCTCCGCACCTTCCGCCACGACTTGAAAACTTGGCTATTTGAGCAGGCTGCGCTGTGCTGACTACTCTTGGAGGGGGGCGTTGTTTTATAATCTGTTTTAGTAATTTGGCTTGTTGGTTTAATTCTATTTTAGTAATTAATTAATTTATTGTATTGGTTTTAACTGTGAGCCGCCCCGAGTCTGTTCAGGAGAGGGGCGGCATACAAGACAAACAAACAAACAAACAAACAAACAAATAAATAAATAAATAAAATGGGACACAATTCAGTTAAAAAATGTCTCACTTACTAACAAAAAATTTGGCCTCAAATCAGGACTACCTGTATTCTTCCAAAGGGCTATCTGATTGATTGCACATTTAAAGTTCTGTCACCTTACCTGTCATGCCCCTGTTGGAATCTGATTCTGAGGGGGCGATCGAGCAGCTTACAGGGAGTGGGATTGTGGCTCCGGTGGCTGTGGAAGAAACTGGGGAAGGGCACAGTCTGGTTGGGCAGAGCAGGGGAGAGGTAGAGCAAGGCAGAGGGCATTCAGAGGAAGATCCAGGCCTACCCCCTCTTCATCCTAGGGCAGGCAGGGAGGAACCGAGAAGGGAACAACCTGAGTTGTGTGGCTTTCGGGGGAGGAAAGGGCCCTGATTCCCTTCATTAACTGCAGCTGGGAACACAGTGTTTAAAAAGGGAGTTTGCGCACAGCAACTTGTTGGAAACAAATCGTGTATTATCTTGTTTTGTCGAGGCTTATCTGAGTTTCTGGTGTCTTCCCAACTATGTGTCTTTTGTTGGCCTTTGAAGTCTGCAATTCCTTATCCTACCCTGTCCAGTTAATTGCTGCAGCGTGGTTTGTGTGGATTTTTATTTACAGTTTATATGTACTTCGTTTTCGGATTGAATTTCCTCCACTTAAAGACTGTTCTTGGGAGAGTTTTTTCTCCAGCCGATGGTAACTGGACATTGGGGGCAAAGCTGGAGGTACTAAAGGGCCTTTTCTTACTTATGCGACTGTGTTGCCTTTTGCCACGTCATCACATTACCTATCTACAGCTTTTTTGCTACAAGTAGAAATGTAAAGTGGATTTTCATATATATGTGTTTCTTTCTATTATTTCTTTATTGTTATTAATTTGTTCTATACTTTATTCTTGTTAATCACTCTGAACACCCGCATATCTCAATCAAACTCAATAACAACAATATATTGCAGTGCTGCTCTGCAGGTGTGTATGTATATGATTTACTTATTTGTTAAATTTATTTGCCACCTATCTTGCCGTAGGGCTAGTCTAGATGACTTACAATAGTGTCAGACAACCAAACAAAGCAATTCGTGAGACAAAGAAGGACCCAGTTCATGAAAGTGTAAAGACTAAGCCTTTGGTCTTCCACAGAGGTATTAAACTCAATTTCATTGAGGGCCACATCAGGGCTGTGGTTGACCTTGGGGAGCCGGGTGGGCGTGACCAACTGGGTGGGCATGGCCACCTTGATGCCACTCGCTGGGTGTGGCTGATTGGGTGGGTGTGACCGACTGGGTGGCCATGGCCACCTGGATGCCACTCACTGGGTGTGGCTGATTGGGTGGGTGTGGCCAACTGGGTGGGCATGGCCAGCTTGATGCCACTCCCCAAACTGCTGGCATGTTTCCTCTTTGCATTGGGTAGACCAGGCTGAAGCCACGCTGGCCCGATGTTTCCTCTTCATATTAGGTAGACCAGACCGAAGCAATGTTGGTAACTGGGTCAAAGTGAACTGAGCCGAAGTGAACTGGGCCGGTCCCTCAAATTTTCCAGGAGAGTTCCACAGGCTGAATCTGACCACATCCTAACCCAGATCTGGCCCATCGGCCTTGAGTTTGACACCCCTGGTCTACCTCTATGATATACTCTCATAGTCAATGGCCAGACGTTTTTCCAGATATTGAAGCTGGAAGATGGAGTACACAGTAGTCTTTGATTTACGATTGTAACGGAGTGTTGAATTTCCATAGCAAGTCATGACTGTATTAAGTCAAGGCATCCATGAAGCTAACCCAATTTTACGACTCTTCTCTGGGGGTCATTAAGTGAATGTGGCACTTGAAGGGTGAACATGGTAGTTATAAAGCAAACATGGCTTAAAACAAATACAGTTGTAAAGCTAATCAATGTAAAAATTTTTTGCAGAAACTGGCTTAAAAGCCCAAAAACCGACAAAAAACATCATAATTCTCAATCACATGACTGTGGAAGGCTACAACCGGCCTTAAAAGTGAGCTGGTTGCCAACCACCCAAAATACCTTTGTGGGGGGAGAGTCCTTCATAATTTTGAATGCTTGCTAAGCGACCGGTCATTAAACAAGGATTACCTGTAATAAATTCTCAAGGATTGATATATTGACCCCAAAGGTGAATAAAATTTAACCTCAGGTCTCCATTCAGGTCCCAAACCTTTCTGTTACAGTGTCCCATGAGTCATGACAGCTGTAACTGATCATATAGTTTACTAGGATGCAAGCTTTAAATGGGAGGAGTGTTAAGGTAATGAAGATTTAATAGCTGACCAGCTGCTGTAAAGCTGTAAGCCAAGATGAACTGAGGATGAGTCAGCAGAGTACTGCCGCTTTAAGAAGCTGTTTATATAAGGGAGGCCATTTGAGGGCATCTCTCTCTCCTCCTGTTCTATCTGCGTTGTAGTTCTCCATGTAGAGTTCAAGATTGATTGATTGCCTGGTATAACACATGTATGTATATAGTAGTCTTGTATATAAATCACTATTAAAAGATAAAGCATCCGTGTGCTGTGCTTTGCTCTTTACTATTGTCTCACAATAGTAGTCACGCTGCAAACACTCTGACACTCTGAAGTAACCCTAATATATAATCTGGCTTTTAAAAAAAGACCTCCAAATACAGCCCTAAGCCATTGTTTATCAAACTTGGCAGAATTCCCCAACCGGCCTGGCAGTTCACACATCTTAAAGTTACCAAGGCTGAAAAATAGCGCATTGCACAATGAAACAGAAAATTCTGAAAAACTCTATCATACGTAACCCTCCTCAGGTGTCTTATATGTCTTTCTGCCATTTTTATGTCTTCAGGGCAGAATATTTTTCCTCCACATCCTTCCTCCATTCCCATTTTCCACTGGGAATAAATTATTCTTTGTCTTCTCTCAGGTCTAAACATATCACACAAATGGGTTAAATAAAGAATTTAATCCATGCTTTTGCCAAAAAAATTTCTTTAGTAGATTTAAAAGAAAAACAAGCGATACTATCTTATTAGCTTTCATTAATTATCTGGCGACATCCATTTTTCTAATAAAATAACAGGTGTCCATTTAACAGATGCTGGAAAAGTTCATTTATCGCCAGAATTTCAATCCAACATTGTAGAATGATTTTTTATAACATTTGATGTTCTCATGATACTTCATCTATCACCATCTCTCAAAGTCACACTGCACTCAGATTGTTTCTATTTTGCCCAAAAAGAAGAAGTAGCTAAAAGCAATTAAAAAGTTTGCTTGTCCAATTATTAAGCTCTATGTATGTGTGATTTTTTCAACTGTGGAAACCACAAAACCCTAACTGGCTCCATTTCTGCAAATCTTTTCCAAAATCAGCAAAGATCATCCACCCTGCAAACGTTCTGCTCAAATCTAGCCTTCTGTTTCCCAGACTTCAATCCAATCTCAAGCTCAAGAATGTTGAGTGTGGCCCTTGGCCCCCACCAATAACGCGCACACACACACACACACACACACATTCCCAAACAGAAAACTAAACAAGTACCTTGCCACTAATTTCATAGCACAAAAAGTGCCAAAATAAATCCACTCAACTCCACTACATCAAATTCAGATTAATCTTGCCCTAGTTCCATTTTTCTGTAAAGCTTCCCTTATAAAATCACTTTTTTCAGTACTGTCATCAACATAGGCACTAAACGAATGGTCACAAGTCCAAGACTACCTGTAATAAGTTTATAACAGAAATTATAAGATCATGTGATCACCATGTGAGATGTTCCCAGCAAGCAAAGTCAATGGAGAAGCCATCAGGGAAGGTCACAAGTTGCAGTCACATGACATCTTGCATCACATAACTATGGTGACTTGGTTAACAACCACAACAAAAAGATTATAAAACTAGGATGGATCACATGATGCCTCACTTAACAACCACAGTGCTTAACAATGACTTTTCTGGTTCCTACTGTGGTCATAAGTTGAGGAATAACAGAAAGCAAAAGATGTCTATAGAGATTCTCAGTCATCCAGGTCACAGTTGTCCCAAAGATGCTTTTTCAAGAGGCAACTGGACTTTCTGGTTTTTCTTTGAAGAGGTTTCGCTTCTTATCCAAGAAGCTTCTTTAGCTCTGACTTGCATATTCTCCACCATCCAGTCAGAGCTGAAGAAGCTTCTTGGATGAAAAGCGAAAGCTCTTCAAAGAAAAACAGTCCAGTTGCCTCTTGAAAAAGCACCTTTGGGACAGAAAGCAAAAAACCAACATGGTACTCATATTTTTTTTCATCGTACCTTATTGAATAAACCACAACTGATTGTCTTTCAGCAATGTACAAAGCTATATAGTCAAGATTTACAAACTATAAGTATCTGGGTTTAATCAACCTAGGCATCAACTTATTTCCCTTATTTGCTGAAATCTTACAAGGAAGCCTCTTAATACCAGATGCTAATATAAAGCACATTTGCTCATTTAAGCACACAAGCACCACTGTTCAAACTCAATACTCTTTGGTTCTTTTGTAAATCCCCACGGCTACTTACTTACAGCTGCTAATGCCATATGACCAGAATCACCACCATATCTGCACAATGAACAGTAGATTACTGTGGTATGTTAAGTGAAGACGTCAGGCTGGAGAAACTAAGAACGTTCTCTCTGCAAGAAACGAATTCATTTCAAGCCGCTCAGTTATTATGAGAAAGAGG
This sequence comes from Naja naja, assembly GCA_009733165.1. NCBI lineage: Eukaryota > Metazoa > Chordata > Lepidosauria > Squamata > Elapidae > Naja > Naja naja. The sequence continues at coordinate 170,296,967 of CM019151.1, forward strand.
GGAAAAAACTGGATCATTAAATCGTGAGAAATCTTGCCACATTCGATCCGGAGAGTTTAAGGTGGGCTTGCAAAATGACTTGCATTTTAACTGCAGGTAGAGCAAGATTTGTTCAGAGAGGCTCTAGAAACAAGCTCACTTAAGTCCCATTTTTCAATAAAGTTGTCAATAAAGTCTGCATACTGAAGATCCAGACATAGTCCTCGCCTTACAACAATTTGTTTAGTGGCCATTCAAAGTTATAACAGCACTAAAAAAAGGGGACATGAATGTTTTTACACTTATGACCACTGCAGCATCCATGTGGGTCACGCGACCAAAATTCAGATGCTTGGCAACTGACTCGTGTTTATTATTATTATTTATTTATTAATTCGACTTATATGCCGCCCCCTCTCCAAAAGGACTGGGCTTACAAAATAAAAACACACAACAATAAATTAGTTAAAACCAGATTAAACAATCAAGCCGAATTAACACTAAAATTGCAGAGATAAAACTCTAAAAAGACCACCCCACCCCAGGGTCACAGCCCGGATTGGTTAAACAACCAGGTCTTCAGGTCGCGACGGAAAGTGCGGAGGTCAGGGGCCAGAAGCTCCAGGGAAGTTGATTCCACAGGTCAGGGGGCAACAGAGTAGGCCCGTCGGGGACCACCAGCCGGCACTGTCCGGCTGGCGGGACCCCAAGGAGCCCCTGTCTGTGGGATCGTACAGGGCGGTTGGTGTTCGATGTCGGCAGCAGTCGCTCCCTTAAATAATAGGGACCCATGTCGTAGGACTTTGTATGTTAAGGATAGAACCTTGAACCTCACCGGGCGCAACCGGCAACCAATGCAAGCCACGCAGGAGGGGGGCAACATGGGAGAACGGGAACTCCCATCACCACCCGCCGCTGCATTCTGCACCAGCTGCAATCTCGGATGGTGTGCAAGGGCAGTCCTAAATAGAGCGTTGCAGTAGTCGTCGCGAGGTAACAAGGGCATGAGTGACCGTCGCAGGGCATCGCGGTCCAGAAGCGGCTGGCGAACCAGCCGGATCTGGGCAAAAGCCCCCTGGTGACGGCTCCCACCTGCTCCTCCAACCGGGCCGTGCATCCAGGAGGACCCCCAGATTCCTAGCCCTATCCACAGGGGCAGCACCACTCCCCTATGGTCAGCGATGGACATTCCAAACTGGACGATGCGGTATGTACAGCCACTCAGTCTTGGCGGGTTGAGTCGAAGCATATTTCCGTCCATCCAGATCCGTACCGCATCCAGACAGCGAGTCATCACGGAGAGGGCATCACTGATCTGGCCAGGGGTGGAGATATATAACTGTGTATCATCAGCATATTGATGATACCTCACTAAAACCACGAATGATCTCACCCAGCGGTTTCATGTAGATATTAAATAAAAGGGGAGAGGACCGACCCTGAGGGACCCCACAAGTGAGTGCCCTCGGGACCGATCTCTGCCCCCTGCTAACACCGATTGCGACCGCCCGTGAGGTAGGAGGAGAGCCACCGAAAACAGTGCCCCCACCCCAACCCCGAGGCATGCAAAAGGATACCATGGTCGATGGTATCGAAAGCCGCTGAGAGGTCTAACAGGACCAGGACAGAGGAAAACCCCTGTCCCGCTCCCTCCAGAGATCATCCATCAGTGCGACCAATGCCGTCTCCGTGCTGAAACCAGACCGGAAGCCCGATTGGCACGGATCTAGGTAGTCCGTTTCATCCAGGAAAAGCGGAAATTGTCTGGCCACCACACTCTCAACAACCTTCGCCAAAAGCGAAGGTTGGAGACTGGACGAAAGTTATCTAACACAGTCGGATCCAGGGCAGGCTTCTTCAGGAGGGCCTTACCACCGCCTCTTTCAGGGCGGAGGGGAAAACACCCTCCTTAGCGGCGTTGACCACTGCCCGGATCCAAGCAGGTGACCTCCCTGGCGGCATAAGACAGCCAGGAAGGGCACGGTCCAACAAACATGTGGTGGACCTCAGGCCGCATAATCCCGTCCACTTCATCCTCGGAAACAGGATCGAACTCATCCCAGAACACACTTGCCAGACTACCTGTATCCGCTCCTCAGACCACTGCAAATCAGTGGACAACCCACCAATTCGAGTGATCTTATCCGACAGATATTGTCCAAATTCTCAGCCCTTCCCACGGATCCGCCCCTCCCAGGACAAAGGAGAGCGTAACCCGAACAGGGCGGCTGGGCGTTATTCGCGGACGCTATGAGGGCGGAGAGATAAGACCTTCTCGCCATCCTCATAGCTCCCAGGTAAGTCCTAATATGGGCTCTTAACTGGGTTCGGTCGAATTGAGAGCGGGTGGCCCTCCACCTGCTCTCTAAGCCCCTCCGACGGCGCTTCATCTCCCGGAGCTCCTCTGTATACCAGGGAGCCATCCGAGAAGGATGCAATATCCTGTGATTTCTTTTTGCAATCTTCTGTCCAAGCAAAAGTCAACGGGGAAGCCAGGTTGACTTAATGACCATGTTACTAAGTGAACAACCACACTGATTCACTTAACAACCATGGCAAGAAAGATTGTCAAATGGGCCAAAATTCGAATGAATAACTGTCTCACTTTGCAATGGAAATGTTGGGTTGAATTGTGGTCCTAAGTCGAGGACTACCTGTATGATACTATGGGAACCCGCCACCACCATACCCACAGTACAGTTTTGGACAATGCTCTCCATTTACCTTTTCAAAGAGGTTGGTCAGAGTTCCTTATGTTTAAGAATATGATCCCTTGGAAACCACCCAGGGTCACACTGTTGGTTAGGATCAGAAAAAAAAATCCTCTGCTTGTGAGTTGCTATCAATAAGAAAACCTAAATTAAAACTTCCCTATATTATCACATGGACCTTCTTCCTGATCTACAGCTCTTCTCAACTGTCTCCTTCACATGCCACCCAGTGGTGGGATTCCATTTTTTTTTACTACGGGTTCTGTGGGCATAGCTTGGTGGGCGTGGCTTGGTGGGCATGGCTTGGCTTGGTGGGCGTGGTAGGGGAAGGATACTGTAAAATCTCCATTCCCTCCCCACCCCACTAACCTGCTTTCCAGCTCCGTTCTCCTGTGCAGGGTAACAAAAGAAGACCCAGCCAATCAGCTGGGACTCAGGAGGGAGAGGGGCCAGTCCGAGGTGGTATTTGCCGGTTCTGCGAACTATTCAAAATTTCCACTATCGGTTCTCCAGAACTGGTCAGAACCTACTGAATACCACCTCTGATGCCACCTGAAAAGAGTCTGTCTTCTCAAACACAAGTTTTTGATCTCCATGATGATTCTTGGGTGGAAATACATCAGTGGCGTAATAGGGATGTTCTATCTGAGGGTACTTTCGTCCTCTCTTAGCTGGGTTGTTTTCTTGCAGACATTTCATTACGCAAACTATAATGTGCATAAGCGCACAATCGTGCATAAGCGCACAATCGTGCCTACCATTCCTGTCCTATTGTCTCCAATTATTAGTTTCTATTTCTTATATTTAAACTTATGTTTATTCTTATTTCTATCGTATTGTAAGCTTTTGACAAAATAAATAAATAAAATAAATAAATAAATTATTCATTTAGAATTCTTTATTGGCCACGTGTGATTGGGACACACAAGGAATTTGCCTCCGGTGTGTAAGCTCTCAGTGTACATACAAGCAATAAGTGATAAATCATTATCACAGTCATTGTGAAAACACACTCATCATAATTCATAAGGTACAACACTTAGTGATAGTCATAGGATTCTAAATAAGCAATCATACTAGGTTACTAAATAAACCAATATAAATCGTAAGATACAAGCAACAAAGTTATACTCATAAGAAGATAAGGAGATAGGTAATAGGGAAGATGAGAAGTGTAGATGGGAAGTATAATAGTAATACAGCATTATTAGATAGTTTGACAGCGTTATGGGAATTAGATATTTAGAAGAGTGATGGCGTTGGGGGGAAAACTTCCTTGTGTCTAGTTGTTCTGCAATGCCCTATAGCATCGTTTTGAGGGTAGAAGTTGAAATGGTTTATGTCCAAGTTGAGTATTGAAATTATACCTCATATTTCCGAACTTCTCATCTCCTCCAGAGGTAACATCAACAGTGCTAGCATTATCATAGAACTGATGATCTTACCTAGCTTGGATAATGAATCACCTGCAAGAAAATAACCCAGCTCAGAGACCACCAAGGACCCTGCATTTCATGTTCTCCTTTATTGAAATTCTAGCTTTAATTTATTGAACGAATCCAATGATTAAGATCTATTTAGCCAATAGACCAATTCATGAACAGCCATTTTTTTTGACTTAAGTATTTCTCCTAAGTACCTTGCAGATTTTTCAAGGACCAACCTTTACCAAAAAATTGCCAACCTCCAATGTGCACATGCACAGAAAGGAACACATGAAGAGCTCATACTCCTCAGTGGAATAATTTCCTTTGCTACAAAGTATACAATAAGAACATAAGAACTACAAGAAGTTCTCATTTAACAACTGATCGTTTAATGACCATACAAAGTTATATTGGTTTCAAAAAACTTACCTACAACCCATCCTCTAAGCTACAACTGCTACCCCTCCATAGTTACATTATCACTTTTCAGGCACTTGGCAGCCGACTCGCATTTACAACCAGCTGCAGCTTCCCGTGGTCTTGTGACTGCAATTTCCAGCAGAAAATGGCAAAAAAAGAAGCCCTTTGGATGTGCTGGATTCACTTAACAAACACATGGGCATTTGCTTAATGACCACATTTTTAATTGCAATGACTTGCTTTACAACTATTATAAAAATGATTGTAAACTGAAGTCAGGGGTGGGATTCTACCGGTTCTGTCCGGCTCTACAGAACCGGTAGTTCTGAAGAGCAGCGGATGTTGGCCCATCCGCCCGCCCGGGCTCTTACCTGTCCTTTATTTCCTGCTTTTTCAACCGCTGCGCACCCACATGCAGTGCTGCTCAGCTGTCCGGGCAGCTCAGCAAGTCGTAAATTGCACTCGTGTGACTCACGCATGTGCGTGCGCAGAGCAACAGAACCAGTAGTTATACCAGTCAGATCCCATCCCTGACCGAAGTCATGTGCTTAATCTGCTTAACCATCCAGACTTACAACCAAAATTCCAGGCTCAATTGTGATCATAAGTTGAGGAATACCTTTATCCTGAATTGGACCAAATTCAGTCTTGTCAATTACACATCATGTGAATCCAAGATAACCCTGCTCTCTATCTTTTCCTAGTTCATTTTCCTACACTTACACCTAAATATTTGCCATTCTTTTATTCCACAAAAGGCTAGACTGCCATAAACAGTACATGCATTACTGCTTTTCTACCACAAAGAACATACATGCACACTTGCATTTCCTGATGAATGATATATGTTATGAATGAAGGAAAATATATGTTATTTGACAAATACAATTATTTATCAGATATAAATGTTGAGATTGCCTAATAAAAACATTCATCCTATGTCCCTCAACACTTATCCAGGTGCTTCTCAGACCTCTAGGGCATCAAGATAATAACATCTTCCCACTCCCGTTCATCCAAAATTAATATTAATAGGCATTAGGTTTTATATACTAGAGGATTATAGACAAACGTAACAGCTAAAAGCCCTTGACAAATTTACCCTCCACAAATGTACTTAATCTGTGTTTTCCTCTGTTTCTTCATCTATATCTTGTAGGAATGTATTCTATAGATTCATTTGGGTGGTATAAAAAAGCACATTTCCCCCATGGATATTTCACTCATTCCTGCTGCAGGCACACTAAACTTCTGAAACAATAGCAACTGTCCCCAGAATTTCTACTGCTAAATGATGCAGTCATTAAGTGCACCCTTACACGACTGCATCATTTAGTGATGGAAATCCCAGCAATCCCAACTGGTACTGCAACCCAGAAATGCACAAGTCGTTAAGCAAGAACAGGCAGGAGTTCCAGGCAAGCAGGTTGGTGGGTGAGAACTTCAGGTGAAAACGCCAAGCCAGCAAGTGCCATAAGCAGGCACTACAAAGCACAGGCACGTTGGTGCTGTGGGAAGGTGCTACGGAGTGCAGGTAAATGCATTGGTGCCACAGGCAGGCACGTGGATGCCACAATTTTGCAGAGCAATTAAAATGTTGCCTTCATTTACTTCCATCATAACTGTGAACAGTCATTGAACAAGTGCTCTAAACCCAAGGACTACCTGCACACAGCTCTGATATATTCTGTCATGCCCCTGTTGGGAGTCTGAATCTGAGGAGGAAGATGAACAACTGACAGGGAGTGGGAGTGTGGCTCCGTTGGCTGTGGAGGAAACTGGGGAAGGGCAAAGTCTGGCTGGGCAGAGCAGGAGAGAGGTAGAATAAGGGAGACAGAGTTCAGAGGAAGACCCAGGCCCACCTCCTCTTCATCCTAGGGCACGCAGGGAGGAACGGAGAAGAGAGAAGAGAGTGGGTTGCGTGGCTTATGGGGGAAGAAAAGGCCCTGGTTCCCTTCATTAGGCATACCTGGGAAGAGAGTTTAAAAGAGATGCAATCTAAGAGTGGCGTCTGCTGGAAACAAACATGAGTTTATCTTGCGTTGACTTCCGTTATCTGACTTCCTGGCATCCTCCCAACTGGGCTGACTTACTGCCTTTCCTTCATGTCTGGAATTCCTTCTCTTGCCCTGCTGGATTAATTACCTCATCTTGCCCTGATTGGATTTATAGTTAAAGTTTTTGTTGACAACGTTTTGGACTTGAATCTCTGCAGCCAAAGGCTGTTCCTGGGAGAGTTTTTCTCCAGACCAGAAGGTAATCAGCATATTGGGGGCAGAGTTGGAGCTAATAAAGGGACTCCTACTTATTATTTGACTGTATTGCCTTTGTGCCATGCCCCGGGTCATCACATATTCTAATGTCATTTAAAGAATTACAGAGAAGTGAGAAGAAGGACTCAAAAGCTCCGCCTGGCCCCTGACCTCCGCACCTTCCGCCATGACCTGAAGACATGGTTGTTTAACCAATCCGGGCTGTGACCCTCGGGTGGGGTGGTTCTTATCTTTGTATTTTGTAATTATGTCCTGGGGCTTGTTTCGTTTAATTTTTTAAGTATTTATTGTTGTTGTTGTTTTAATTGTGAGCCGCCCCAAGTCTTCGGAGATGGGGCGGCATACAAGTCCCACTAATGAATAAATAATAAATAAATAATAAAAGTTATTTTTTTTTCTGATGCATTCAAAAAAATCGAACACGTCAGAAAAAGGTGTTCATTTGAAGAAATAAAAATGCCACATTCTCACATATTGGCTGCTGATGGAAATTGCAGGTGACTGCACCGTTCTCAAAGAGGGTCTGCTCTGCAACCTATCACCTATCTTTTCTGACTGTTGGTTTATGCACAGAGATTAGGCAACACAGAGTGTCATACAATCTATCAGTGGGAAATGTTCCATCAAAATTCAGTACAGAAAATAAACCATTTGAGGTTTTTGTACTTTCACTTCTCAAAAATGGCATGAATTACAGTGTTATGCCAAACTGCACTGTGGTTTTTCATTAAAAAAAATAAAAAACCAAACCAGCAACCTTCCAAGTTAGCTGCAAAAATCCACAAAGCAAAAATATAAAATCTTTAATTTGCGGCCTTGATGATCTTTTCTTCCCCAGAATTTAAGGACACCTCTTGGGGTTGTGTGAACCATTCTGACAGGTGCTTGGGAAAGTGAGCAAAATGCCTTTTCCAATTCACTGCAGGAAATATCAAGGTGTTATATGCTCTTGATGCTTCAGTACAACCATTCTATAAAGGCCTCTCCTTATTTGTGGTTTTGTGTACCCGTACAGGTGACAGTTCTGCTGGAATTGTCAACCACATCAAAGCTCTTGGCACTTTACCAACAAAAGAGAGCATTTGTAGCTCAGGATTGAACAATGGGGTCCTTGGTGCTCTTTGAGCATGGTTGCCTGCTTGCAGATGTTTCATTGATGATGTTACCCAGCTGGGTAATGAGAAGCCTGCAAGAAAACAACCAAGCTCAGACAACATTAAAGACTTCACAGCAAATATTTTGTATGCATAAATACATGTTTCAAACAACACAAGGTGGTCTTTAAAATGATTGTGATAAACCACCAAACAATGTTCCCCCAATAATTCACACAAATTAGCGTATCTATGGTTGCCTTCATACATACATACATGCATGCATACATACATACGTACCTCGGGTGGTTAAGCATTGATGTCCATTAGGTTGTTGGGATTTAGTTAAGGTTGATAGACTGGGTTTGGACAAAGCACTGAACTGTGTAACTTGATCAAATCATCCAGGGCTGCCTAATTCTTCAGCCATGTGCATGCACACTAAACCCTAAGCAACATTTGCACAGCCCTATATGAGTTTTCCTTAGCATCAAGGAGAAAATTACACTAGGTTGTGTAAATTAAAAATTTTAAACTAACCAAACTTTAAAAAAATGCATCTGCTATATCTTAGCTAACTGAAAACACAATGTAAACACAACCATAATGGGTACCATGTCCTTTCTTTTCACATTTCATCCAGAATCTAATAAAAGTCATAATCTATGTGAATGTTGGTTTATCAGATTTACCTTGGGATGCTCACTATTTATTTTTAAAAAGATTGATATATTTAATATTTGATACATAGCATAATTTATAAAACAGTATGATGAATTTTTTTTAAATTAACTTACTGAAGGTTGTAGAGTGCTAAAAGCCAAATGCTACAACAGAAAAGTGACAAAAATAAAAACTTTCTGCCTATTCATGTGTTGTGCATGATTTTTATACACATCAATCACCTTCCCTGCCCTCACTGCCATTTTTCAAAACTGAAGCATCTCTGACCTACTAGCGTATTTTTGCAAAGAATGTCTTTGAATTCTCTGTACATTTTAGATGCCTTTTTTTGGCTCCCGTTCAACTTTACTATATCCTTTTTGAAATGTGGTGAGCAGATGCAGGCGTCTCACAAAAACAATTTGTACTGAGAGAGAAGGGAAATTGTATCATTAGCAACCAGATGCAGCAGTCAATGCTTTTTTTAAAAAAAACTATTATAGAAAAACCTGCATTAGGGAGAGGTGGCATAAATCAAACAGTGTTCTTCTGCTACAATCAGTTTGTGTTGCAATGTTTAGCTCAAAAAGAGCAAAATGACCAGCTATTAAAGAATCAATATGATGATTTAAGCAAAACAACATACTTGAAAACACACAGACCTAGCCTATGTAGCACTGCTGGTAGTTTATAATATACCATAGGAGGCAGATTGTATAGGTCTTGATTATTATTATTATTTTTAATTACATTTATATGCCGCCCTTCTCTGAAGACTCAGGGCGGCTTAATTTTTGGGATACAACCCAGTGTGCTCAGCAATAGCCTTCATTCCATTGTATATGCCTGCTTATTACTAAGCGGCATTTTAGAAAGTCAGCTTATTGTCCCCAACAATCTTGGGTCCTCAATTTACCTACCCCGAGAGGATGGAAGGCTGAGTCAACCTTGAGCCTGGTGGGATTCGAGCCTACAGTAATTGTAGGCAGCTGGAACTTAAATGCAGGCATTTAACAGCCTGAGCCACCAATTTGCAAGCATGCATTTGCAGGGACATGTGAAATGCATTCATATGCATTTCTAGAGATGCAGGGAGAGAAAATCCAGGGGAGAAAATTCAGCTTTGGGGGAAAAGGCAATGCAATTCACTTACACTAGTCAAACTATAAAGTTTTTGTAAGTATATTACAGGTAGTCCTTGACTCACAACCAAGTTGCTTAACCAAATGTTTGTCCAATGCAAAAAAAAAAGAAGACTTACAACCTGAATTCAATATTCTGACAGGGGTCTAGGACTTTTTGTGTTTGCCCCATGCTCGTGCTCCCTTCACCCCAACTCTCCAGCCACAGCCAATTAACAGTCAGCAGTCAGATTCAGCTGAAACTCTGCTGCTGCTTCTCCAATACCAATGGCCCTTCAGCCCTTCACCTCCACACACACCTGTCACGGGCGTTTTGCAGAGGGATCATTCTACTCAAACAATTCAGCCCAAGGGACAAACCACCACACCTCCCAGAAGGCAATCGGGGCTCCGAGAGTAGGGCCTCTGCCGAGCTGTGCGGGTGCTGGTCAGTGACAGTGGCAGGCAGGACATCAGCAACAGTGGGACATTCAACCCAAGTTCAGGCCCTCCATGAAGATACTGTGGGGGGGAAGCTGCATTGGCAGGCAGTAGCATTCTCTCTCTTTCTCTCTCATTCTCTCTCTCTCTCTCTCTCTCCCTCCCTCCCTCCCGCTCCTCCCCTCTCTCTCTCTCTACACACACACACACACACACACACACACACACACACACACACGGTGATTTGACCAAACTTCGGCCGCTTGGCAACACGACTGCCTTTACAGTCATTTGCAGCATCCCATGGTCACATGACTGTGTTTTAAGACCATTTTGCTGACAACAGGCACCCCCGACTTTCAGCAAAACCTGCCCCATAGAAATTATTGGTACACTTAACAACTACAGTGTTCACCTAATGACCGTGGATTCAATTAACAACCATCACAGAAAAGGTAAAATCGGGTAGGTCCTATTTTACAGCTGTTATGTTGTGCAAACTGAATCCTTCCCAGCACATTCTAGCAACCTATAATCATGGCATTCTTTTTCTCTAAAGAAGATTTTGGTATTATGCATTAAGACTTTGTAGCTTTAGGAACATTTTGCTGGACCAAAAGTTCTTTTCTATAAAAGAACTATTCTACATTATATTAATCAAGTAAAGTAGGCCAGGGGGATTAATTAAAACAGTAAAAAAAAACCCAGTAAAACCCAGTCTCCATTTCACTCCTCACTTCATCACATTTGCCATCTTTATCTTTTACTGGCATTTCCTTAATTTCTCTGATTGTTGTGAACCACCAAAAGTCATTGAGAGTTGGGTGGCATGCAAGTTTAACGTACTGTTCTATCATTGTTGCTATTACTTGTCTAGAAGTGAAGTACAAATACTATTTGTGCTCATTTGATGGATGGAAAAGGGGACAGATTGAAAAATTCACTCTTTCAGCTCACCAGGAACTGGGCAAAAGATAATTTTCTACAAACTCAGAAATATGTTAATAAATAGGAGGCTATTCTTCTAACAACATTCTTGTACATGAGCCATATATCCCCCAGAAAGCAGGATAAATACAGAGAGGATTGAGTGAATGGAAACTATTTGTTTTGCCTCTGGGAGATACCTCTTCAATAATTTTGTTCCTAAACTTAAAACTCATTTAGAATAATTTGCCCTTTCTCTTTTGTCTCTCTATCCTTTCTTATGGAGAAAAACCTACGACAATACTTCACACATGGCCTTCCATGTCCATTCTCTTTCACTGATTTGAGAGAGTAATAGTCTGATATACAGATAGTCTGCTATACAGATAGTTCACAACTTACAACCATTGTTTAAGTGATCAAAATTACAATGACAAAGAAAAGAGTGGTTTATGACTGCTATTCACACTTTTTTTAAAAAAAATTTAATTTGTTTTATTTGTATAATGTATAAAAAATCAATTTCAATCCAACACTGTGTTGTCTGGGTACCATTATTTTTAGGAAATCATAATTAAAATGTTTACAATAGTATTCATCACAATATTGATTCTACAATAATGATAATATTTTACTTGTCTGCTTTAACAAATCTCCTTCATAACATTAGTCCTTTTTATATCCCCATATTTCTAATTTCTATTTTTATTATCTAACCATTGGTAAAATAAGTCCCATAGCAAGAAATATTCAGTTCTTTCTTTTTCCTTAATTGTAAGCGTTAATCTGTCCATTTCTCCACACCTAATATTTTTTTGATTACACAATCATCTGTTGGGATCTCTTTGCTTTTCCATTATTGTTCAAATACAATTCTGACTGCAGTTAATACATGTAAAATCAAAGATATATTCCTTTTGTCATACTTTCCTGGTAGGATGCCCAATAAAAATATTTTTGGTTCCAAATTTGTATGCTGCTTTATCATTTTTTCCAACCAAGTATGTATTTTCGTCCAACATTTTTTTGCTTTTATTATTACATTTTTTTGCTTTTATTGTAATATTCACACTTATGATCATTGCAGCCTCCCCCATGGTCATGTGATCATCCATTTGGCAACTGACATGTTCATTGCAGTGCCCCAGTGTCATGTGATCAACTTTTGCAACCCTCTGGGGAAGCCAGATTCATTTCACAACCCTCTTATTAATTTAACAATTGCAGTGATCCACTTAACAACTGTGGCAAGAAAGGTCACAAAATGGGGCAAAACTCACTTAACAAATGTGTCACTTAGCAACATAAATTTTGGGCTCAGTTGTGGTCATATGTCAAGGACTATCTGTATATAGTGCAATGCTCATTCACACAAAATAACTTTCCTGTTACTATTGTTTGGAAAGTTATTTCAATTTTGTTTAAGTCTTGGGCAACTAATTGTTCTGGAATGCTTGTTATTTTATGAAATACTGCTATATTTTCTGCAGCAGAGGAATACACAAATGAATGGATAACAAAAATGCAACATGTACATACACAGTCGCATAGCAACTGTCTTTAGGTTATCAATTCTTGTGAATGAAGACTTACTCAGGGCAATAAGCAAAGCCTAATTATTAAAATCCCTAATTTGACACCCACCAGATGTGCTGGCAGTATAAAACTGTGAAAGTCTTCAAATTGTGGTCCCAAAACATCTGGAGACTGCCAGATGGGGCCAAGAAATTTGAAGATAGTAGAGCAAACAGGGTAATTATCAAATATTTCTTTGCTGCCTGGAAATGCAGCTCACATAATGGATATTTTCATTATCTGGAGTTATTTATTCGGAAGATTTATATAGCATCCCAACTCATATATTTATGACTCTGAATGACATATATTAAATAAAATTTAGGTTTCTAAGCCAGGAGTAGGCAACCTCTAACATGTGAATCAGTGTTTGTGTATGTGTTTGTGTGTCTGTCTGTGTATACCGTGTTTCCCCGAAAATAAGACACTGTCTTATATTTTTTTTGGCTCCCAAAAACACACTAGGTCTTATTTTCGGGGTAGGTCTTATATATTTATGGTGCCAAATAGTGGGTGTGAGTGTGTAGGGGGGGTGTTTCACGGGTGCACGGTTGCTCCCTGAAAAGTCTTCCTGGAACTGGAGATTTACACTAGGTCTTATTTTCGGGGTAGGTCTTATATTAGGGCAGGTTTAGAAAATAGTGCTAGGTCTTACTTTCGGGGTAGGTCTTATTTTCAGGGAAACACGGTAGTGCAGTGTATGTTCTCTGCAATTTACTTTAACCACTATTTTGGGTCAGGAAAATGTCACAACCTGCAATTTTTATTCTATCCACAGTTTCTTGGACAAGTCAAAATTGGCTGTATTCACTGTGCTATGCCATATCCCAGTGACTGAGTTCACACAACACACAAAGCTAAAATAAGAAAGCTAACGCTAACACTAGTGGTGAATGCAGTCCTGAAGAAGGGAAACACTAAAAGGGAATATTTGTAGCTCAGGGTTGAACCGTGGGGTCCTTGGTGTGCTGTCAACTCAGTGGATTTCTTGAACATGTTTTATTACCAAACCAGGCAACATCATTAGTGCTAGAGCAGGGGTGTCATACTCAATTTCATTGAAGGCCACATCAGGGCTGTGGTTGACCTTGGGCAGCCAGAGGGTGTGGGTGGGTGTGGCCAACTGGGTGGGTGTGGCCGACTGGGTAGGTGTAGCCAGCTTGACGCCACTCCCCAAACTGCTGGCATGTTTCCTCTTTGCACTGGGTAGATCAGGCCGAAGCCACACTGGCCTGATGTTTCCTCTTCGCATTGGGTAGACTGAACCACAGTGACACAGGCCGGTCCCTTACATTTTTCCAGGATGGCCCAAGGGGCAGATTCAGCCCGAGGGCCTTGTGTTTGACACCCCTGTGCTAGAGCAAACTCCAGTCCCTTCTAATATTGATGATGTTACCTAATTGGGTAATGAAATATCTTCAAAAAAACCCAACAAAATGAAACTCAGAGAGCATCAAAGATCCCACAATGGTAACATCTCTTAAATGCAGGCATTAAGCGTAAGTAATTCAGGAATGATGAAGAAAGTTGCATTTTAAAACCAGGTTTATTGATTATACCAGAGAACTCTCTGAAAGCAAGTTTAAATTCAAACCTTGTTACTGTTTGGGGGCAGGGGATCCAACTGATAGTCTAGCCAAGCCAGAGAGCACCAGCTGAATTTTCTGCACACAAAAAGTACAATACAATGTACAGGTTCATCTGGATGTAGACGACTTGCACATTTCGAATGCAAACATGTTCAAGTGTAAAATGAAGGATGATCCTATTTTAATTTTAAAAAAACATTTTTTTTAACCAACCAATAAATTGTCTGCTATTCTTATAATTTGATGTTTTAAATCCTTTGGAAACTAAGTTCTTTGCTGTTACTTTTTTTTGAAGAAAACATCTATTTGAACTTTAAACAAGGGATTGATTTATTAATTCCAGATATTTTGGGTTCCCAACTGAGACCAGCTCTGCTGAAAAGAAAATGAGTTTAGGAAAGTGCTGTGTCCACCAGGAATACCAAGATAGGGTTGTGAGTTATATTTGTAGTATAAATGTTTGGAAGAAACAGAGACAGGGTGGGCAGGGGAGGGAGGAAGGGAGAGAGGGAAGAGAGACAGACAGAGAATCAACTACAGGTGCAGAATTAGGAGGATCATATTGGTTAACATAACACCTGACCTTTTCAAGAGACCACAAAGATGAGTTAGTTGGTATTAATCACCCTTCTTTAAAATGGGTCAGGTTGTACATGTATTTAGGATGTTCTATTACTGCTGCACAAAACGACCTAAAGAATAACCACCAAGTTCCTGGAAGTGTCAACAGGAGGCGGGATCGCCTCCTGCCTGCATCACGGTCCAATCGCCCCGTGCGCTCCCATAGGAGGGGCCTTCTGGGAATACCGTCGGTCAGGCATTGTCGGCTGGCGGCTCCCAGAGCTAGGGCCTTTTCTGTGGGAGCCGCCCTGTGGAACCAGCTTCCTGGATCTGCGTTTGGCCCTGATCTTCGCTCCTTTCGTCGAGACCTGAAGACCTGGCTGTTTCAGCAGGCCGGCCTGGATTGACCCTGGGGTGGGTAGTTTTAATTTGTTTGTTTATTTGTGATTTTATTGTTTTAACTTTTGGTAATTTGGACTTGTTTTTAGTTGTTTTATTGTATATCCTTTTGTATGTTCGCCGCCCTGAGTCCTTTGGGAGTAGGGCGGCATACAAGTCTAAATAAATAAATAAATAAATAAATAAATAAATAAATAAATAAATAAATAAATAAATAAATAAACACCATATTTGCATGTCAGTATAATATAAGGCCAGGAGTTCACACATGAGTCTTCCAAGTAATTTCACTGCCTTGTAAAAATAAAAAGTGAAAATAAAGTAACTTCTGCTTAAGAAGCAGAGAGGCTACCACTTTGGCGTAGTAGTTAAAGTCATGAGATTAGGAACCAAGGAGGCCATAAACTCTAGTCTTGCCTAGGCAAAAATTCAACTGGATGACCTTGGGCCAGTCTGTCTCTCTCAGCCCAGGAAGGAGAAAATGGTAAACCACTTCTGAAAACCTTTCCAAGAAAGCTGCAGGAACTTGTCCAGACAGTCTTCTGAAAATAAGGAAAGAACGGAAAGAGGAACTTAGGCAGATAAGTCAATGGAAAATGATACCTACAATATATTAGTTGGAGAGTTGGCATAGCATAACAGTTAAGGGGGAAACTATTATCTGGATACTACCTCACATTTAGTTGAAAAATGTAAGTTATGTCGTATTACTTTAGTTGTTTCCTATTTCCTGAAAGTGTCATAAAATAACCTAGAATAATGCAATAACTGTAAGAACTCAAAATGCTCAGTTCGATCTAATCTGAGCCTCAAATCTAATAGCAATAGCAATTGCACTTAAGACTTTACAGTACTCTCTGGGCAGTTTACAGAGTCAGCATATTGCTCCTAACAAACTGTGTCCTCATTTTACCGATGTTGGAAGAATGGAAGGCTGAGACAACCTTGAGCCATGAGGATCGAACCCCTGGCAGTGGGCAGTGTTATCCTGAAATACTGCATTCTAACCACTGTGCCACCCGGGCTCCTAATAAAGTTTCCTTCCCTAATTGGAGTCTCTCTGGGACTAAAACTAAAACTCCCAGAGCACTTAAGATCTCATATGTAATAGACATGTCAACTGGAAATTCCACAAACTGCAATTCCAAAATATGTGGCAAGACTGAATTATGAAGCTATAGACCAGCCACTAAATCTCTCAGGTAATCAATAATCTTGGAGGCAGAATTCTCTACAACCTACATTATAAGCCCAAGTATACAAATAATGTAAGTTACATTCACAACGTTGTTGTAAAATCATTACAATAAAGTGCTGTGCAAAAACCTCAGTGTTCCATCCCAAGGGATTATTGTCATTCATAAAATTAAAATTAATTTATTGGAGGTGAAATTAATTTTACTAAATAACTAAGGCATTTTTAAGAAATACATTAAAAGTAGGCAAAAAAGACGGCTAACATGGGTGCTTTCTGAATCTCTTCTAGGCCACCAGCTAATCTAAATGTATAAATAATGTATAAATATTTCATTCTAGACAGATAAAAGGGAAAGTAGCCCTGCATGCCTCTTCATTTAAATCCATCTAGACATCAGCCAGCCACAGCTCTATCAAAACTCTTCATTTACTGCATGCAGCAAGCCTGTTTTATATTACAGTTCTGGGTCAACCTTTATTACGTACAAAAAGCATCACTACCAATTTGGCCATGTTTCCTCTGATAAAAACCAACACAGGCAATTTCCCCATCGTAGACTGAACCCAAGAGAAGTAAACAATTACAGCACCAGATAATAGTAGCTCATAAATTGATAGCATCTCTACAGAACGATTTTCACTGACAGCAGAAACAGTCCATGACAGTAGATGCTGAACAAGACAGAAGAAAGCAGCAGCTCTATTTATCAGAAAAATCTTATACTATGAGTTATAGGTTCAGTGCTGTAAACCTGAGGTTGATGCCATTATTCTTTAGTGGCCAAATGTGAGTGGACACACAAAGAATTTATCTTTGGTGCCTGAACTCTCAAGGTACATACAAACAAAAAGTGATAAGATACCAATAGGAGAAGGTAGTGATACCAATACAAATACAGAAGATAATTAAGACAGGGCTACACAACCTTCCTGATTCGTTTATCTTTAATTCTCAGTTGGATCTGAAGTCCAATACATTCAGAGGATACTAGGTTGGATTTTCAGTTGGATCTGAAGTCCAATACATTCAGAGGATATTAGGGCAGGGCAAGTAGAATAAGACCATTGGTCATTTCACACATGTTTATATACCAAGGCCACTTTGAGCCAAGACCATTTTCCTCAGTAACAGTAACAGGAAAAAAACCAAAAAGGGCAGCAGTTAATTTGGTTTCTCTACATGCTATAATTCCCCTTACCCCCTTAGATAATTTAAATCATTATGGTGTCCATAAAGTAATTTGAGACGACTCTGCACACTTCTCTTCTGGAATCTTTAGTCCCAATGGAATAATGCAGATTAGGCCACTGGGCAAGGTGGAATTACATGTAAATGTACCCAGTTTAGACCTGGTGCCTGTGATTTGTGGCTTTAGGTTCTTGGATGCAATGCTGGATTTGTGGATCTTGCTCCTATTGCAAGAAATCTAAGGCAAACTTCCAAACACAAATAGCCCTCAGCTCTTGACCACAATTCAGCCCAACCTTTTGCCCCATTTTGCAACCTTTCTTGCCATCGTTGTTAAGTGAATCACCGCAGTTGTTAAGTTAGCAACATGGCTGTCACATGAATCTGACTTCCCCATTGGTTTTGCTTGTCAGAAGGTTGCAAATATATGCCAGTTGACGAGTATCCACATTTCAATCACATGACTATGAAGATGCCATAAGAGGTCATAAGTATGAAAAACTATCATAAGTCATGTTTTTAGTGCCACTGTGATTTTGACTAGTCAGGGACTATCTATATTTATCGCAGCTTGGCTAAAGAATTTTCTACCCAACCTGCTAAAGGTTTATGTCCTTCTGTGCCTGAGAAGGATTCCATAGTCTAAAGTTACACAGTCTTTACTCCCAGCAACAGTCCCCTAGTTGGCTTGTATCCACACACCTATGAAGTGGCAGAGTCCAAAGTCTCCACCCTATTCTAAAATGAGCAAAGCTATCCAAGCAAAGTTACCATTTGGGCTACTATGAAAAGAGAATAAATATTGTAATCCATTCTACAGATGACCATGGGATGGCTTATTTATCCTTCTGTCTGCAAGGTATTTGGTGTTTTGAAAGATCAGATAACTTATCCAAGACCCTGCTGAATATGTACAATCAGAAAGCAGATATCTGCCACCTGGGGTCCTGCAAATACAGCTTCCACCATCCTGCAAAGGATCAGTATTATAATCCTACATATCTTGAGGACACCAAAAAGATGAGAACTGAACTAGCACAGCAAAAATAAAGAAGCAGACAAGTGGAAGGATAGCTGGACTTTAATCGAAGCAATTGCAGGACCATAATGAAATACCCAGGAAGCATGAGAATTGTATAAGAAATTGTCCCAAAGGTCCCTTTTTTTTCAAAAGGCAACTGGATTTTCTTGTTTCTTTTTCTTTGAAAATGATTTGCTTCTCATCCAAGAAGCTTCTTCAGTTCATGCTCATACTCACAATTTATGTGAATATGAATAACCCAATTAATTCTCCTTGTTCAGCTTAACAGAATCCCAGTCTACACTGAGCTTTTCCAGTTTGGATATTCTAAAAGGTACTACATTTATTCAATCTTTCTCTATTATTTGATAAAGATACGGACCATGATCTCTCTAACATCTCTCTTTGGCTTTAACATTCAAAGTCCTACACAACATGGGTCCACAATATTTAAGGGAGCGTCTCCTGTCGATATCGAGTGCCAACCGCCCTGTACGGGCACACAGGCAGGGGCTCCTCGGGGTCCCATCGGCAAGTCAATGTCGGCTGGAGGTCCTCCGGTGACCAGCCTATTCTGTGGCGGTCCCCGACTTATGGAACCAACTGCCTCTAGACCTCCGTCTGGCCCCTGACCTCCGCACCTTCCGCCACGATTTGAAGACCTGGCTATTTGACCAAACCGGGCTGTGACTACCTCATGGGGGGTATGGGATAGTTTTAAATTATTTTAATCTGGTCTTATTGGACTTCATAGTTGTTTAATTCTTTTTAATTATTTATTGTATTTGTATGTTTTAGTTGTGAGCCACCCTGAATCTTCGGAGATGGGGCGGCATATAAGTCCAATAAAATAAATAAATAAATAAATAAAATAACAGAATTTGCGCATCAACAATTAAGCAGAGTATTTTATGTAGACTTCAACACCCACCTAATGTTTTGTACAGTGAAATAATGGCACCTAGAATGCTTTATCTAAGTGCATGCCTAATCCTAGACTATTTCATCTAAGGGTGAGGCTGCGATATCTGGACTGCAAAAATCTACACAACCACAAAATTGCAGTAAAGGCTTAGAGCCCACATAAGCCTGAGAAAAACATGTGCCTCCCCTGACACAAATGATGTCAAGTTGGCCATGCCCACCTGCCATCCCCACGTGAGCCCCTTGAGGTCAAACACAACCCTCATGTGGCCCACAATGAAATCAATTTGAGATACTGTCTCTTACCGTACCTGAGATAGATAGATAGATAGATAGATAGATAGATAGATAGATAGATCAATCTGATTATCATATGTTAATACCCTAAAATTGCTGAAATAAACAAAAGCAGTACTAGCTTAAAAGGCCCCAGAGAAATTGTCATTAGACATTGCACAAAGTGGCTTATTGAAGAAAGCATGAATGGTTTCATCCATTCAGAACTTGAGCCTAGAATCTGGAATTCTGGTGCCTGCATTCATTTGAAATTCCTATGCTTAATCATTTAAGAGACACAGAAAAACTTTTTAGTATGTTTAAAGGCCACTTTAGAAAGAACACTTTGATTCCCACAACCACACTATTTCCTACTTGCATTGTCAGGAAACGTACATGAAACATATGCTTGTGAAGACCAGGAAGAGTAACACCAATGGGACTTTTTCTGGTGACCACAAACTGTGTCATCAAAGAGTTCTCACATGCAAGTGCCATTTACTAACAACACTTCTGCTGCCTGTTCTTCCATCTTTCTTGAGTCAACAACATGCTCAGCATATTATGAAACTGGAATAACAACCAAGTCCTTCCCCAGACAATTTTTAGATATTGTGTCATTAGCCTGAAGAGCTAGTCTTATGATCTTGCATGCATCTGCTTCCCTTTAACAAGCTCTACCACCTCTAGAGGAGGTGAAGAATAGGGGGTAGTTTCTATATTAATAATCACAAAATAGCCATTCAACAGATATTTTCACTCCTGAAGGGTTCTTGATTCCCTCTAACTTGGACTAACTACAAATACTTCAGATTAAGCCAAGACAAAACAACTAATTAACACAAGTCCTCAATTTTCATCTAGATGTCAATATATATTGGTTTATCTAATCACTTTCTGCCTAAATCTAAAACACTTTCCTCTCTTATTTGTAATCCTCGCCTCAGCCACATCCCTCAACTCTGCATCTATCAGAGCACACATAATAGTGTCCTCCAGATGTCTGTTGCATGGCAGACCAGCATAGCACACATCTGGAAGGCACAGCTTTGGATGGGCTGACCTAGGTTTTCCTGTATCAGGAAATAAAACTGGATCCATATGCAACTTCCAAAAATTAGGCAAACTGGAATTGTTCTGGAGAGCTTTGGGAGTGAACTGAAATGCAACCCATAGACATAGATTCTAGATTCATGGGTTATTCACTAATTGTTTCTTTATTTATTTATTTAGAAGCCCCTGAAAGTCCCCCTTCCTATTGAATCGATTCAAGCTCCATGACAGACTTTATTATAAGCACTCTGGCTATCAATTAATAATAAAATCAGCATAAAAAATAATTAAGGTCTTAAATTTTACCCGTGACTGAACACAGGCCCAGCAGAGCATGCACTGAGAAATAGCTCTTGCCGGCAGCTTAATGTGTGTAATTATAGCTTTGTGGCAAGGTCCTTGCTTTGCAAACAAAAGTGCCCAGATTTAATGGCTGGCACCTCCATTTAAATGATCAGGTAACAGAGGATAGGAAAGTCCATGGTCCAACTCCATGGAGCCATTTAAGAGCTTTTTCAAACCTTGCTGTTAAGTGTTTAGCAGACAGCAGGTTCAAGAGCAGAGAGGTATGTAACAAGTTTGCATCAAGAACTAGAAAAACTATTCTGAAAGAATTCCAGTGACTGCAAAGTATAAAATGCAAAGCCTACTTATGATTAATTGAAGCTTAATTCAATTAATCTGTGTACCTCTTTCTCCCACCTACGCAGTGCAACCACCTAGGGACTTCCCTTCTGGGAAGGAGGAAAATTTTGCACTGGTTCCTTGTTATGGTAATGGACATGTCTGGTTTCATGTTGTTGGTTTCAGACTACTTTGCCAGGATTAGTTCTCACACATGCTAGAAAATCTGGCATTGCACTAACAATATATTTAAATACATCTAAAGGACATCAGGCTGCAGGAGGGGCTTATATAATACCAGGGTAAAATGGAGGTGCACAAACTGTAGTTTTGGGCCCAGATCCAAAGCCTCTCCAAACATTATCTCTTCTGACATAACAGAATAGGGGAAAAATAAGCCCAGAAGGGATATGCTTAAGTACATTATTAAATATGTTACTATATTATTTTAAAATGAATTAATTTTTGTTCTTGTCTCACCCAAAAGTCAAATTTAGCACTTGGCACAGAAAAGATAACCTCTGAATGAGATGGTCTTTCTACAAACAGGATGGAATAATCTTGTGCTTGACCAGGGTCCACAGTATTGTCAGGGATTCAAAATGGTGATTAATGCAAGTATACATATGGTGTATACTTGTGTGTATCTATATTGTGTGTGTGTGTGTGTGTGTGTGTGAAATACCACTCATGCATCATCACAAAATCTCCAGAACTGTAAAGCTTACAAACTTGAAATTTGCCACATATATTCCTCTTGGCTTCTAGGTGCTAAGAAAGGATTTTTCAAAATTACCATAGGAGCATTTGTATTTCGTATATTATTATTAACATGCTCTGATGCTAAGGAATTCTACTTCCCCTCCCCACCTGAAAAGAAATCTGTTCCAAATGCAAAACACAGAGGAGTTTCAGTTTTAGTTTCACAGCACCAAACAGCTTGAGTAAAGAACAGCTGAACTAAGCCATGCCCAGGCTCCTTGCTGTCTCCTTCTTGCTCAGGCAGCAAATACTGTTTTAGTTTCCAAACAGCCCTCAACTCTCTCACACACTGACTGGACGCTAGCCAGATGAACATCGATGGATGCTGGTAAGCAGAGGCACAATTTCCCCCCCTTATTTTCCTCCCCAAAAACTAAGCCTGATCACATAGTTTCATAGCAAAGCACGGGTACAGAGCTAAGTATGTAAATATGTGTGTGTATTCTTTTGAAACAGGCATCAAAATTTCATTGTTTAATGTGTGCCAGGGTTGAAAGAAAAAAGTGACAATAAATATAATCATCCTATCCTATCTGTGTGTGAATATTTCAAATACAGTTGTCTAGATAAAAATGTCTATATTTCCCTTTTTCCAAAATGCCCTAATAATCCAAACTCCTGTACCATAATCTGTAATCATACTAGAGCAGTCCAAACTGCTGTAATACAACTTCTTTGTTTCATGCAGCCAATCTACTTAAGTTAACCAAATGGGCCTCCCATAAAATTCAAAGAAATGTTGGGAAACCCATGGTTTAGAAATTGTCAAATTGGAGAGCGCGGGAAACAGATCACAGGACTGAGCAAATGAAATAGCTGGGAACAAAGGAAAGCACAGAGAGTAACTAGGGCATGAGGAAAATGAAAGGGGAAATGAAATAGACAAGGAATAAGTTGAGATGGTTCATGTTGAATCAGGAGGGGAAAAGAAAGAAGAACATCGTTTATGGAGCTATGCTGCAGAAGCCAATATGAGTGAGACATCAGGTTTTAGCAAAACCTTCCCCCTCACCCCTATTTTAATGTGGAATGTGTTTCTGGTGACCTTCCCCATGATAAAGCTCTTGACATTACAAACTGAACTTTGACTTCTTTCTAATAACAATGGGACAGCCAAGTAATCATCTCAAGAACTTCTTTAAGGCTGGTAACATGCATGCAATGTACAAGAAATTCTCTATCCCGAGTTTATAGACACAGCAAGCCAGAAAGAACAAATCAAGTGACTGGATAAAGAAGGCGAGGTGGTCAAAACCAGGAAAATCTAACAAGATGCTACACTAGCACATGTCAGATTTCAGCCTTAACAAACCAATCACTCCCAGACTAGTAAAACTGTTGTCATGTGCCTGAAGATGGGAAGACAGGATACAAACGTAGTACTGTATATAAATGACCAGTTGTAATTTTTTAAAAAGGAGGGTTGGTGAAGGATATGTATAAGATTAGATATTGGCTTGGCAAATGGAAAGCAGCAGTGCTGAATGCTTCAAGAGCTCAAATCAAGGACTGAAGGAGTTGGGCAACCACTATTTGTAGAAAAGAATATTTGTAGCTCAGGGCTGAATTGTGGGTCCTTGTTGCTCAGTTGTTTTCTTGCAAATTTTTTATTACCCAACTAGGCAACATCAGTGCTAGAAGGCAGTAGGGTTTGTTCAACTTTGGTGGGAATATTCCTGGATGGTTTCTCTACGCTGGTAGTTCCCTGAGCTTCACACAGGAAACAATACTCCAGTCAAACAACTACCAACTCAGACATACAATCATACAGTAAACAACAGCCTCATCAAGGAACCACCAATGAATGAATGAATGAATTCTTTATTGGCCAAGTGTGATTAGACACACAAGGAATTTGTCTTGGTGCATATGCTCTCATTGTACATAAAAAGAAAGATACATTTGTCAAGAGTCAGGAATCATAAGATACAACACTTAATATAGTCATAGGGTACAAATAAGCAATCAAATCATACTAGGAAACAGTCAGTATCAATCGTAAGGATACAAGCAACAAAGTTACAGTCATACAATCACAAGTGGGAGTGGATGGGTGATAGGAGTGATGAGAAGATTAATAGTAATAGTAATGCAGGCTTTGTAAATAGTTGGACAGGGTTAGGGAATTATTTGTTTAGCAGAGTGATGGCTTTCAGGAAAAAACAGCTCTTGTGTCTAGTTGTTCTGGTGTGCAGTGCTCTATAGCGTCGATTTGAGGGAAGGAGTTGAAACAGTTTATGTCTGGGATGTGAGGGGTCTGTAAATATTTTCACAGCCCTCTTTTTGACTCGTGCAGTATACAAGTCCTCAATGGAAGGCAGGTTGGTAGTAATTGTTTTTTCTGCAGTCCTAATTCTCCTCTGAAGTTTCTGTCTGTCTTGTTGGGTTGCAGAACCAAACCAGACAGTTATAGAGGTGCAGATGGCAGACTCAATAATTCTTCTGTACAACTTTATCAGCAGCTCCTTGGCAGAGAAAGAACATTCTTTGTTGTGCTTTTTTGATGACGTTTTTGATGTTATGTGTCCATTTTAGGTCTTGAGATATGATAGAACCTAGAAATTTGAAGCTCTCTATTGTTGATACTGTGTTGTCTAATATTGTAAGAGGTGGTAGTATGGGAGGGTTTCTCCTAAAGTCTACCACCATTTCTATGGTTTTGAGTGTGTTCAGTTCCAGATTGTTCCAGTTGCACCACAAGGCTAGTTGTTCAACCTCCTGCCAGTATGCGGATTCATTGTTGTCTCGAATGAGACCAATCACTGTTGTATTATCTGCAAGTACACTCCACCAACACTAAGGTGAGCCACTTGCATATAAACAGAGAGCAAACCCCATTCCCTTCTAGCACTGATGATATTGCCTAGTTGGATAATAAAACTCCAGAGAATTTATTTTAATACACAGTTTATTTTTAATACATTTTTCATCTTCCTATCTTTTTCTTCAATAACTAGGACCTGCCAACAGAGTTAAAAATCAAGAAGTCAACATAGGGTTTCATACATTGAACTAAGCCAATGTTTGTTTTAACCCCAATGTTTGTTTGATGAACAAACCATGGTGGTTAAATTCATGCAGTGTGATAAACTATGAAACATAGTTTACAATCTACCATAGCTGAATTCATACAACATGCTAAACCTAAACCAATCACGCTACAGTATGGCTTAAATCTGTGAGAATCTGACTGTGAGAATCCAGTCAGTGACTGAACCACAGCATAAGTTAATTATAAAGTTTTGAAGCTGAGGACAAAAAGATGCTTTAGAACCCATGTAGCATTTACGATCCCTTAAAGCAATGGACTCCAGAAGATGGTAGAGGACAGGAAGGCCTGGTGGAGCATTGTCCATGAGGTTGCAATGGGTCAGACACCACTTCACTACTAACAACAAAAAGCATTTAGGTCTTTGGGAGTTTTTTTCAAGGCTTTATTGGGTTTTTTTCCTTTATACCTATTACCATTACTTAATAAACAGTACTGTGACATTTTGTATACATTTATGTATCCTATCTGATACTTTCTATACATACTACTTCCATACCATCTATATCTATTATATACATTATTTACATTTTCTTTTCTTATTTCTATTGTCAATCCAGATATACCATGTTTCCCATATTGCATAGTATTCTGTATCTACTTTCTTTTTGAATTCCAAGCTTAATTTACGCATTTCCGTGCACTCAAAAAAAATTTAAATTATTAAATTTTCCGGTGGTGTGGAGTTTTTCTTCCAATACTGCACATAGGAAATTCTTGCTGCTGTTAATACATGTAACATAAGGTATTTTATCTTTCTATTGTAATTTCTTTTTATTATTCATAAAAGAAATAATTCTGGAACAAAATCAGTTTTGCTTCCAATTAACTCCTCCTACCACATTTGTATTATTTTCCTTTTTTTTTTTTTCTGCTTCGGGACATGATCACCAAGAATGAAAGAAGGTACTTCACAACTAACAGCAAAAAAGCATTTGTATATGTCCTGGAATCGTGAAGGTTCCCTCTGCAGCTACAATGCAATCCCTGGGGGAAAAAATCCATCAGTTTTAAAGAAAACCTATTTGCAACCCTAACTGCAATTCTTCCCTACTTAATAATAAAATGGAGCTTCATTCACAAAACAAAAAATTGCTCTTGGCTATTATTTGTGGAAATGTAATTTCTTTAGCTTCCATCTGACAGCAGGAAGAGGCCAGCTGATTTTCCAGAGCAAATTTAGGTCACATGGCAACCAACCACAGGCAACTGGGTATCTTCATTCCCAACTTCATTTTAGAAATTCTGCTTAATATAAGAATCCAATAAAAAAAAATAATGAAATGGAAGCTTAAAGGAAAGGCTGAAATACCACATTTTTTAAAAAACAAAAAGGGCAAACATGTTTTAATCACATTTTCCTTAACATTTCAAAGAACAAAATTAATTTCTTTTATTAAGCTGTTTTAGGAAGGAAATGTCCGTCTCCTGCAAAAAGTAGTTACTATACTAAGCTCAACTTTACAAGTCAACACAAACAGCTGGAAAACCATATTATAACAGGAATTGAGATAAAGAGGAGAAAATGGAAGGTTTTTTTCATATTACCTTATCTCCAAAGAAACAGGAGCCTCCTGTCTCAACTTCAATTTCTACTTGTAAATGACATCATGGCACAGAGTTCTTCAGCCCACAGAAAGACAACCAGTGCAAGTTTTGAGTAGCCCATGTATGTATGTATGTATGCAGTAAAATGCAAGAAACATATTTAGCCTGCCTTGGAAAATAACCAAGCCTAATATCTTCCTGCAATTAAAAAAATGTATATAATAAAATATAATTTTTTTAAATGTTATTATCCTATCTTAATTATTTTTACAAATAACTCAAAGCGGTGAACCTATCCAACACACTTTCCTCCTCCTAGTTTTTT
Source organism: Naja naja (assembly GCA_009733165.1). Lineage (NCBI taxonomy): Eukaryota > Metazoa > Chordata > Lepidosauria > Squamata > Elapidae > Naja > Naja naja. The sequence continues at coordinate 170,324,115 of CM019151.1, forward strand.
CACACAACAGCTACCTTGTGACCCAAAGTTACTGGCCCAAAATTAATTAGTTAATGGTAGTTATCACATTTTTGAACTGCCCGTCTCCCTCACAGAGGGACTTTGGGCGGTGTACAATAAAATGTAACCATTTAATGAACAGCGTAGAAAAATTAAAATTTAGAATTTAGGAGGAGGCATGAATGACTAAATGCTGTTACAATTAGTTTAAAAGGCCAAGGGAGGTGTCTCAGGGCACCAGCCAGTCCTATGGCGGCATGTTGCTCTGGGCTCCCCATGGGAGGCTGCAGAGCCATGTTCTGACTCCTTTGCAGAAGGCCAGGAGATGGGAGCTTGTCCCACTTCCAGATGGAGGATATTCCCAGGGGTGGGATTCTAGCAGTTTGGCCCAGTTTGGGTGAACCGGTAGCTCCAAAGATCAGCTGTGAGTGAACCAGTTCACTCCGAAGATCAGCTGTGAGCGAACCAGTTCACTCCAACGATCAGCTGTTTAGCCCACCCACACACCCCAGCTCTAGTCTGTGTTTCATTTCCAGGTTTTCCAGCTCCGCGGATTGCTGCGCGTCAGCTGTTTTACACACAGTGCTTGCAGCAGAAGATGAGTTGCAAATGCTGTGCACACACGCAAAGCACATGCTCACCGAACTGGTTGTTACACCAGTTGAATCTCACCCCTGGATATTCTCTCTGTGTGTGTGTACATGTGTGTGTGTGTGTGTGCATGCCATGGCAGAGAAGGCTTTCTTCCTAGAGCCGCCATTCAGAGTTGTTTAACTGACAGGGTCTGCTACATATCTTTCCTGCCCAAATAAATGAAGCTTAGGCCACACCATACTGCTTGCTGGCAATGAATGGCCCTCAACACATTCCCTTTCTTCTGAAGGTTACTTGTGGACATAAACCTTGGAAGGTGGACATAAGCAGGGGTAAGCGCAAACCAACAATAAGTATTGCAATAAACATTTGTTTCTACAGTTTGTTATCTCCAAAGAAAACCATTTGGTTTAATGCATGTTGGATTATTTTATACATCTGTTGCTTGGACCATAATATGTGAAATGCTAAGGGCTGGCTGTCTCAGGACTCCTGGGAGTTGAAGTCCATAGGTCGTCAAGTTGCTGAAGCTGCTGATCCCTGCTCTAAACACCGGTTTTTCAACAGACACTGAAAAAGGTAATAAAAGGTATTTTATTTCTACCAGGCTTTGTAAATTGGGAAGAATTTGTTGATATATGTTTCTTGCTTTTTAAAAAAAACATTCCAAATCAAATGTGTTTTCAAAATTATTGATTCCTATATTTACCTCTGCTGCTGCTGTTGCTGCCCATTCCATCCTGTGTCTGATTGTTTTTAAGTAATTTTATTTTTTATTGATCTCAGCATTTCATTTTTGGCTGATTAAGCAATGTTGTATAGCACCCTTTTTATACACACATACACACACACACACACACATAGGAAATGTACATACTTTATGTGAGTGTGTGTGTGTGTATGATTATGTGTTTGTATTGTTCTTGCAGTTGATTTTTAATTGATTTTATAATTGTCTGTCACCCAGAGTCACTTGTCTGGGAAGGACGGCTATAGAAATTAAATAAATATACAAAATAAATACAAATGAAATTAAATAGCCAAAATAACTACAACTTTGCACATGTTTTATATTGTTTAAAGTTTCAAAATTAAAAGACAACAAACTCAATAATTAAAACAGAAGCTTTGGATTCTTTATTAATTCTTTCTTCTGTATAATATGCAAACTTGCATACACTGCTGTGTGTTTTACCAATCAGTGTCCCTAATCACCAGAGTATTTTTTTTTCTTTCATAAACAAAGAATAGATCATACTCCCTGGATATCTGACCCTATTCTGCTTACTACCATCAGTCATTAACAAAATTCTTCAAGAAGAGAATGGGCGTTGGTACTTACCTGATACGCCCTTTCTCGGGGAGCTGCGATGAGCATCCAGGAAGTGGGAGGTGCTTAGTCTCTCCATTCTGATAGGCTTGGCTTTACTGAAGGACATTCTGACTCCTCCTCTCCTCCCGTTCGTCCCCCAGTTTAGCGAAGACGAAGGGCCGGCCAAAACTGAGCCGACAGGGTAGACCCAAAGCTAGCTCAAAGTCAACGAGGACATGAGGTCAGAACAGGAAGAACCCACCCCAGATGGAAAGGAAAAAAGGGAGGGGCTGGATGTTCATCGCAGCTCCCCGAGAAAGGGCGTATCAGGTAAGTACCTATGCCCATTCTCCAGCGAGCTGCTCCGAGCATCCAGGAAGTGGGACATATCAAAGCTGGGCCTGTCCTACGGGAGGGACTCCGTCTGGGCCGAAGACACCCCCCGAGCCGAGTGGACCCATTGCAACACTCTTCTGCCAAAGGAGGCATCAGCTGAAGCAAAGACGTCAACCTTGTAATGCCGGACAAATGGCGATGGCGAGGCCCAAGTGGCTGCCCTGCAGATCTCGGAGATAGGAGCCTGAGTGGCCCAGGCAGTGGACATAGCCGCACTTCACGTAGAGTGGGTGGTGATATCGGAAGGCACCGGCAGGGACTGTGAAAGGTATGCTTTTGCAATAGTGGCCCGCAACCAGTGACCAATGGTAGAGGAAGACACTTTCCGCCCTTGGGAGGTCGGACTAAAGGAAACAAATAGAGCCTCAGACTTCCGAAACGGGGCTGTACGCTTAAGGTAGGCTCGCAGAGCCCTGCGGACATCCAGTCGATGCCACTGGTGTTCCAGGTCGTGAGAAGGCCGCGAACAGAAGTTCGGAAGAACCAGCTCCTGCATCCTGTGGAAGGCCGAATTCACCTTCGGCATGAAGGTCGGATCAGGATGCAACACTACCGTGTCAGAGTGGAAAACGCAGAGATCGCTGCGACACGAAAAAGCAGCAACCTCAGAGATGCGCCGAGCCGAAGTAATCACAACCAGAAAAACAACCTTATAGGTTAGGAATTGGAGGCTGATGGACCTCAGAGGCTCAAAAGGATCCTTTGTGAGAGATGCAAGAACCAAGGAAAGGTCCCATGTTGGAAAACGGTGAACCACAGGTGGGCACAAATTGGTCGTGCCCCGAAGAAAAGCCCTGATTCGAGGGTGGTGCAAAATGGAAGGATGGCCAGGGCAATGCACCACAGACGCAATGGCTGCCACCTGACGCTTTAGAGTGTTGGCGAGAGGCCTTTGTCTAAGCCTGCCTGAAGAAAATCCAACACCTGAGCCACCAATGGAAGAAACGGATCTGCCTCATGGGAGCAACACCATGGAGAGAAGGACTTCCACGAGGCCTCGTATATCCTGTTAGTCGACGGGCGGCGAGCCGCATGGATGGTGGTGATGACCCTCGATGAGAGGTTCTCCGCCTCTAAATGTTGCCGTTCAGCCTCCAAACAGCTAGTTGAAGCCACTGTGGGTCCGGATGCAGGAGCGGACCTTGGGTGAGACACACTTTGTGATCTGGGATCCTCCAGGGTTCTTCCGTGGAGAGGCAGCGGAGGTCCGCAAACCACGGCCTCCTCGGCCAGAAGGGAGTGACTAAGATCAGGGAGGCCTTCTCCGCCAAAAGCTTTTGAATTACCCTGGGGATCAGTGGAATGGGGGAGAATGCATACAGCAGACCAGGAGGCCAAGGGCAGCGAAGAGCATTGACTTTCTCCGTGCCTGGGGCAGGGTATCTGGACACAAACCTGCGAAGATGAGCACTGAGCGGGGAGGCAGACAGGTCCATGCATGGGCGGCTGAATCTGAGCATCAGCTCGTGAAACAAGTCAGGGTGAAGGCGCCACTCGGACGGGTCCACTGTGCTCTGCTGAGCCAATCCGCATGAGTGTTGTCCACGCCCGAGATATGTTCTGCCCTTATGGAACCTAGATGGCGTTCTGCCCAAAGACACAGCCGCTCTGCCTCCTTCATCAGGAGAACAGAGTGGGTGCCCCCTTGTCTGTTCACGTGTGCTTTCGCCGTGACATTGTCTGTGAGAATGAGGACGTGATTCCGATGGATGTGAGGAAGGAAATTGTGGAGGGCGAGATGGATCGCTCTGAGCTCCAGCCAGTTTATACTGTTCCGCTGTTCATCTGCTGACCAGCGACCCTGACATGACCAAGACTGAAGATGTGCACCCCATCCAAACAGACTGGCGTCTGTGGTAATTATGAGCCTTTCCGGCTCCCGTAGAAGAGATCCTTTGTTAATGGACGGATTTGTCCACCAAAGTAGGGAGAGTCTCACTTTTGTAGGCACCCGGACCCATGCCGTGGAGTTGCTGCGACCCGACCTTTGGTATGGCAGGAGAAACCACTGGAGCGCCCTAACGTGGAAGCGAGCCCAGGGAACAATGGAAATGGAAGAGATCAGTTTACCTAGCAATGTTGACAAGTCAGCTAATGGGACCTGCCGCGAGGACCTAATACGTTGGGCCAAGTCCCTTATGCTCTCTAAGCGATCTGGGGAGAGGAAAACCTTTTCCTCAAGAGTATCAATTATTGCCCCCAGATGGGTCAACCAGGTTGACGGGGAGAGATGACTCTTCTTCCAATTAATAGAAAACCCGTGTTGCTGTAAAACCTGCAACGTGACCTTGGTGTCCATGTGAGCTTGTCTAGCTGAGTGGGATAAAATTAGGATATCGTCCAGATAACACTGGAGCCTAACCGGAATGCTCCTAAGGTGAGCCGCCAGGGCCGCCAGAACCTTTGTAAACGTCCTCGGGGCCAAGGAAAGACCGAAGGGAAGGGCAACATACTCATAATGGTGATTATTATAACAAAATCTAAGAAATTTCGAGTGGGCAGGCTGAATTGGTATGTGCAGATACGCCTCTGTCAGATCGATGGAAGATAGGAAATCACCTCGTCTGATGCTAAGGAGGATAGACTGGAGGGTGCTCATCTTAAATTTGCAATAGACCAACGATCGGTTAAGCCGTTTGAGGTCCAAGATCGCCCTCCAGCCCCCTGAGGCTTTAGGGACAATAAAGAGCAAAGAATAGAAACCCTGTCCCTGCTGGTCCTTGGGAACCGATTGAATGGCCCTGATGTGTAGCAAGTGGTTAATTGTGGATTCCATCAGGGACCATTTTTTAGGGACCCTAGAAATGGGGCATTGCATAAAGAAACTTGGGGGGGGCAGAAAGGAATTCTAACGCTAGTCCAAAATGAATGGTGTCGCGCACCCAGGCATCAGAAGTGGACAACTCCCAGCGGTCAGCAAAGAAACGAAGGCATCCACCTATAGGGGCTACAACCCCATGGTCAGATCCTCGACTCGGCGGTCCCCTGAAGCCTCTCTTGCCCTGACCCCCCCCATCGACCCCTGTCTGAAAAATCTGACCTGTCTGACTGTTGGTTGCCCCTGTAACCCGATCCCCTGAAGGTCCTGGAGGAGGAAGAACTCTGGAAGTAGGGACGGGAGAGGCCTCTGCGAAAGGGAGAGAATCTACTGTCAGGACGACGAAGGGAAGGGAGGATTTTTCGTTTGTTCCTAGTCTCTATCAACAGAGGATCTAGGGTAGGTCCAAATAATTTATTAGCCGACACTGGGGAGGAAACGAGTTTCCATTTATTTTACTATCCCCTGCCAATGCTTCAGCCACAGTAATCTACGGGCAGTAACCTGTGAGGCAATGGCCCTGGCTGAAAACTTTACGGCATGAAAAGTGGCGTCGGTGGAGAATTCCGTAGCTGCAATTAGCTTTGCTACGTCCTGGTGAGCCCTAACATTGGAACTTGGAATGGTATCCCTCAGGTGGCGGAGCCACCTGAGAAATGCTCTGGTGAAAAACAATGCAGCCGTGGCCGCCTTAATGGCCCAGGCATCTGCTTGGTGTGCTTTACGGAGGGCAATCTCGGCCTTCTTATCATCAGTCTTTAGGGCATCCTCTGCTTCAGTGGGGACAGTAGAAGAGGAGGCCAGGGCTACCACTGGATCATCGACCTCGGGTGTGACCAAATTATTAGCGAAATCTGGATCCAGATTGAAAAACTTCTTATCAAAATTTGAAGGGGCCGGGAAAGATGTTGCTGACATCCACTGCTTATGGAGGAGGTCCAAAAACATTTTGGGGACCGGAATAACCTCCTTCTCATTAACTGGCTGAGAGAAGACCAGATCATCCTCAGTCTCAGAATCTGTAGGATGTAGGACTGAGGGGGGCTTTGGAATGCAGGCTGTGGTTTTTGCTTTGGAAAGAAGGGATTTGAACAACTGTGGTTGAAAAAGGCCCGTGAAAGTTGGATGGTCCGGTTTACGCCTCGCCATCGGACATCCCTCTTCCTGTGGATGGGAACGCGAGGGGGTCCTCACTTTGTTGAACAGAGACCGAGTCAATCTGAGCGAGGGGATCCTCTTCTTCCCCTCCCTCCTGATCCTGATTGAGATGAGGGTGAAAATCTCTGAATTGAGATACCTGTGAAACGACCGAGTCTGCTCTGACCGAGGACCTCATGGAGTGCGAGTCACCTTCTGATCTGTAAGATTGTCTGGCTGCCAGGGACTGCTGCACCCCCGCTGCGATTCCCCTAGAAATCACCAGTTCCATCCACGCCTTCATGGTATCAGGGACCTCCTGTGGGAGGAATTCTTCCTGGCGCAATCCAGCTGCCGTAGGGGTGAAGAATGCTTGCAGCACCCTCCTTGAAGGGCGTGTGCTTGATATGACTGAGGGGCTAGGTCTAGGGGACGTGGAGGGGTCTAAAGGCCTAGGGGATGGAAGGGGTTGGGTGGGCGGGGTAGGGTCTGGTAACTGAGGTGCCCCCAGAGAGCCCTTGGTATTCTTCTGAATTTGTTTCTCCAGTGCCTTCTGGTGCCGGGATGCCTCCCTTTGTGAAGCCTTAGAAGGACCTTTAGGAATGACAGATTTGTCTAGGCCATGAGACTTGTCACCCCTACTTGCCATGTCTGGTAAGAGTTATCTCAGAAAAAAGGAGACAGAGAATTATAAATAGATATGTAATAAAATTTAGTGGCTGCCTGGATGGTTGGCACGTCCTGGGTCCCGCTCCAGTCACTGGGCAAGGCACCCCAAAGAAAAAACAAACACACTCCCCTTTTTAATTTTTGTAGAGACTCATGTATAAGCAATATGTATTACAATTATTGCTAATATTTGGAATGGTTGGAAGTTGAGATAAACAAAGAGTCTCACAAGAAAAACAGGTATGCCAAATTGAGAACTAGTTCATAGGGCAGAAAAAAATACAAAGTATGCCCTTGTCAACCGTTCCCACAGGCCCAGGCCTGGGGATTAGTTGGATAATATGACTGCTGTGCTGTAGAGAAAATCAGGGTAGAATTTACCCAGAGTAGACAAGAAATTTTACAAAAAACACCTGTGAAAGTGCCAACTAAGAAAAGGTCACTCAGACCAACAACAATTCTCTATTTAAAATATAGTATTGTACCCTAGGCTTCTTCACCAAGAGAGCCTGGGGAGAAAACACAGAAGGAGACAAGAAAAAAAAACTCTCACGGGGCTCTGGCATCAGCCAGTCCGGGCTCCCATGAGGCCTCGTGGAGAAAAACGCCCTGGAAGAATGGGAGTGCGCATGTGCAAGCCGCAACTACCCCCAGGAGAGAGAAAAATGGAGCCAACTGTTTTTCCCGGCGCCAGCACAGCTCTGCCGCCCCCGCAATGGCGTCGTTCCAAGAGAGCAAATCGGGAATCGGGACTCCTGCGCCCCTACCCCAGCGTTCTCAGAGGGGAGGGATCAAGAATAAAAGGAAGAAACCCCAAGGGAAGGGGTGTATCGGCAGCACCAAGGGAGTTAGGAGAACCGGCAAGTAGAGGCTGTGAGAAGGGAAAATGAAAGCGAAGCCTCGCTTCTGAGAAAAAAACCGCCCCAAGCAGCTAGCGCCACAGCGTGCCCTCACTGACTGCTGCAAATAGTCGCAGTCAGCTTTTGAAGCACAAAGGAACAATTTGCAAGCCGAATTGAAAGGGAGAACGATTTTAACAGAAGCCAATTGGGAATAGAATACCTTCTAATTATTCCTGCTCTGACCAGAAAGAGAGAGAGCTGCCTATCCAAACCGAAGGCTGAGCTAAACAGGGGGACATACGGGAGGAGAGGAGGAGTCAGAACGTCCTTCAGTAAAGCCCAGCCTATCAGAACGGAGAGACTAAGCACCTCCCACTTCCTGGATGCTTGGAGCAGCTTGCTGGAGAATGAAGCAGTGAAGGGTCAGAGAGCTCAGACATGATATCATAAAACAAAATTAACAGGAAACACACAGTGTTAATGGCTAAACTATATAATGAAGACAAATAATGCAAAACATGTCATAAACAAACTTTGAAACAGGTCCTCATCCTAACAGTTTCATATGTGCCAAAAGCTATGTGGATCTTTCAATACTCTAGACCAGGGATGTCAAACTCAAGGCCCTTGGACCGCATATGGTCCATGGGGATGCTTAGATCTGACCCACGGGACTGCCGTAGAACAGCAAAGGATTGGCCGCGATGCCTTTGCCAGTGAAGATGAAGCACGCGGCCCTCCTGAGCTCCATTTTCACTGGCAGAAGGTTGCAGGAAGATGCCGCAGCTGAAACGGAGCTTGGGAGCCCGTTTTTGCTGACAGAGCACTTCGGCTTCCACAGGTACCCTTGACACAAGTGATGTTGAGCTGGCTATGCCCATGTTGGCCACATCCAAACTGCCCCCCAGCCCCCGAGGTCAAACACAACCCTGATTTAACCCTCAATGAAATCAAGTTTGACACCCATGCTCTAGGAGATGAGAAGATGCAATTCCATGTTCACTTAAGTTATACTTTAGGTAGCCCTTTAGCCCTTTAATCTTTGTGGCTGACATCTTCAGATGTAAAAGCAATGAAAGCCATAAGAAGAATCACCAATGAATAATTTGATTCATTGTAGGAATAATTTGATTCAAAGTAGGAATGTTGGACAAAGTCTTAGAGTTAGCAATTCACCCCAAAATACCAGCCTATTTTTTTTCCCTCTCCGAGTAGAATAAAGAAAATCAATAACATAAAAAGCAAGCTGTGACATTTTTGGAGTAGAGGCTCAGAATGTCACAAGGTACAGTTCCTATCCTACTTAAACTGAACTAATTTTGCTAAACTGTTGAGAATCTGACATTTTTGCCAATTTACTGAAAACCACCCAGAGACTGGTAGCTCCTATTATACCTTCCGTGGATGCATGGATCTAGGCAATTAAGCTTCCCCCCTCCCCCACTGTATTCAAGAGGGAAGGGAAAAACATACTTCTGAGATGGTTTTCCATGGATCATTATGCACTTCATTAACTTTTCAAAAGGCAAAAGGGGAAGGTAATTAATATTATACTGCTTGTTGATTAACGACATCGCCTGCTGCAGCTGCTACTGTCTGGGTTAGCATTATATCATATACAAACATGGATGTATAATAAACTGCTGATATACATGGCAACATATTACATTAAATTTGTTGGACAAAGCATAAGCTAACATAAACAGGAAAATAAAGGAGAATATTTGTAGCTGAAGTTTGAAATGAGAGGTCCTTTCTGTTCTCCAAGCTTGGTTGTGTTCTTGCAGACATTTCATTACTCAAACTAGGTAACAGCACCAGTGCTGGTGAAACAGGATATAGAAGTAAGGCAGAGGTGGTATTCAGCAGGTTCTGACCAGTTCTGGACAACCGGTAGTGGAAATTTTGAGTAGTTCTGAGAACCAGCAAATACCACCTCTGACTGGCCCTGCCACCATCTATTCTCTGCCTCCTGAGTCCCAGCTGATTGGCTGGGTCTTCTTTTGTTGCCCTGCACAGGAGAACGGAGCTGGAAAGCAGGTTAGTGGGGTGGGGAGGGAATGGGATTTTGCAGTAACTTTCCCCAGGAGTGGGGAGGAAATGAAGATTTTACAGTACCCTTCCCCAGAGTGGGTGGGGAATGGAGATTTTACAGCATCGTTCCCCTGGAGTGGGGTGAGAATGGAGATTTTACAGTATCCTTCCCCTGCCATGCCCATCAAGCCATGCCCACCAAGCCATGCCCACAGAACCAGAAGTAAAAAAAATTAAAACCCACCAGCGAAGTAAGGTAATATACTCATATGTCTTATACCAATAGCACTTAGACTTATATACTGCTTCACAGTGCTTTACAGCCGTCTCTAAGTGGTTTGCAAGTCAACAATCTGGGTCCTCATTTTACCGACCTCAAAAAGATGGAAGGATGAGTCAACCTTGAGCCGGTGAGAATCAAACTGCCGGCAGCAAGGCGTCAGAAGAAGTAGCCTGCAGTACTGCATTCTAACCACTGCGCCACCACGGCTCTAACCACAGTTTACTCCTTATACATAGGAATAAACAACTATGTATTTTCTAAACAGAATGAATAGCCATGCTGCTCCACAAGGGAAAATTGTTATAGTTGGATAATATCTTTACTAGAATCAAAGGGACTCAAAAGAACATGCAAGCTCTTACATTTTCAGAATTTTGCTTGCTGTAACATCTTACCTGATACAGACTCTTGAAAACATTGATCAGATTTCACCTTTAATTCAAAAGGTTCTTAAAATAAATATAAAACCTAAACCAGAGATTTTCCTTTTAACTTGGATGGATAAAGAATTGAAAGAAAATTTGGACCTTAATTATCATACATCTTGACAGCAGCAAGAATCTTGTATGTGCAAAGTTGAAAAGACACACTACCTCCCACAATGAAAAAGTGGATAGTAAAATTAAAGAAAATAATTTTGTTTCTAGTTTGACAGTTTTTTTGGATGTTTTGCTAGAAACTGAAAAGAATGAAACTTTGATTTCAGGGTTTGATGCTCAAATGACTTGAAATGTTGAGAAATGTACAGCAAAAGCTTGATGCATTATTTTCATAATCTACTGCACTGGAGAAAGTCAGAAATTGTTACTTTTTTCTCTTTGCACTTTTCCTTCCTTTCCTAACTTTGGGGGGGGATATATTTGTATCTTACAATAAAATGGAATAAAAATTTATTACATGAGTTTAAATATAGCTCTGCATATTGTTTTTGGTCAATTTTTGTTGAGCCTAGAAAACTTTTTAGCCTTCATTGGTTCCAGATAAAAGAGTAACCATCAAGCAGATGATAAATAAAGAAAATGCTGGTATTTTTAATGGTTAAAAAGCAGGCTAAGACCAGAAATAGGGAAACCGGTACCCTGAAAACATTTTGAACTTCAATTTCCATCAGTTCCAGCCATTACCATCAATGGCCAGGGACTGTGAAGACTGCAGTCGGAATTTCTGAAGGGCATAAGATAAGGTAGCTTTATTCCACATTGAGGAATGGAATGGATTTTTTTTTAAATAGCAGGTCACTGATATACCAACAGGCAGATTTATGATCTGGACAATTCGAGTTCAGTATGAGAGTGAAGAAAGGCTATTAAATATTTTATAGTTTGGAACTAGGGAACTAGTTTCCACCTTCACAACTTTATTTTTGCCCTTGCCAACTACTCTATAGTACTACAGGAGAGCATAAAAGCTGACAAAATATTGGTTTTAAGCTGTATGAATCTGAATTCTGACCATTAGCCCAAGAATAAAGTACATGAGGACCAATGTACTCGGCCAGGGAAATTTGTTTTTGTCCTATTTAGCTATTTGTCCTTTAGCAAAGCAAAGACATCTGCAAACAAAGAAAAGGAGCAATTGCCTAACAACAAATATAGGTAGATCTCTACTTACGACTACAACTGAGCCCAAAATTTCTGTTGTTCGGTGAGACATTTGTTCAGTGGGGTTTGCCCCATTTTACAACTTTTCCTACCACAGATGTTAACGGAGTCACTGCAGTTGTAAAGTTAGTTGCACGGTTTTTAAGTGAATCTGGCTTCCCCATTGACTTTGTGTCAACTCAAAAATATTTCTCTGGTCTTTTAGAGTTGCCAGCAGAAAGGTAGTGGGGGAAGCAGTGCATTCCTTAGATAATTTCTAGGCGACTGAAGCTTCTGGCGCGCAAGATTATTACTGGAGAGCATGATTGATGATAATATACATCCTGGGGGTGGGGGAAGACCAGGGTCAAGGGAGAAATGAATGATGTGTCTCAGAGTTGGCTACACCCAGGTAGCACCGGCATGTTCACTTCTAATAAACCTTGTTTAAACATCTGAGAGATGCGGCTAGAGACTCATGATTTAAATGGGGGTGGATGCCGGATCCCTGACACTTTGCTTGTCAGAAGGTCGCAAAAGGGGAGCACAAGACCCTGGGGCACTGCAACCATCATAAAGGCGATCAGTTGTCAAGCATCTGAATGCAAATCACGTGACCATGGAGATGCTGCAATGGTCGTAAGAGTGAAAAATGGTTGTGAGTCACTTTTTTCAGTGGCGTTGTAACTTTGAATGGTCACTAAGTGAACTGTTGTAAGATGAGGACTACCTGTACAACTTTAGCAAACTGATTCACTCCTATTATGCCATTTGGCCACAACAGGCATCCTTGAACACAGCAAGGCAAAGATTATAGAGAGAGAAGAAGGCCAAAGGGAGAGAAACTATGGGAGTAGCTTTTTCATTATGGGCTCAAACTAATGAGGATCTGTTCACATACAGTCTATTTTAAGCAGAACTTCTTTTGAATCATGGTTTCATTTCAAGTAGAGCTACTCATGTTTACAACGTACAACACCACCACATTATTCCCTTTTGTGATAACCACTGTTATACAATACACCGGAAAGGAATTAAGAAATAATGCACCAAATTAATTAAAGGCATGAGATAAGCAGAAAAAGGAAATATAAATCTAACTTACACCATTATCATTCACTGTTATAACCAACAGTTATTTAATAATAATAATAATAATAATAATAATAATAATAATAATTTAAAAAAACACACACCAGATCAGTAACAGCCATCCAAGGCATCGATTCAATCAATTAAAATGTAAACATAATCATACCCTTGAGCCAGCTCGATTAATAGGGTGCAAGCTGGAAGCTAGATGAAATTTCAGATGGAAGAAATTATACATAACCAGGAGATAAGCTTAAAAATGTTCACCCCAAAAGACAACCGTGTGAAGGATTTGTATGTACAATGCTGTATACTGAAAAAACATGTTTGAAGCTCAGTATATGTATCTTGGACTCAAACGCCTCTCCCTCCCTCCCTCCCTTCCTCTCTCACTGTGTATAAATTGAAAGAGCCAGAGTTTCCAGCCAGCTAGAAACCGGAAGACTGTGAGTTTTACTCAGGGGTGGGCTGCTGGGGGTTTGCAGGGGTTTGGGAGAGCCCCTAGCTAAGATTCTGTGCAGTTCACAGAACTCCCAAATCCCATTCCTGGCTGGCCCCACCCACTCCACCCCACCCAGGAGTCCCCCCGTGGCCCGTTTTGGATATTGCAGGTAAGTGCAGGGCGCGCACAGAGGCTGGAGAGGGGGGAAGAATGGGCCTCCCGGAAGTTTGGAAAGGCCGGAAATGGGCCTGTTTCCAGCTTCCAGAGAGCCTCCAGAGCCCATGGAGGCCATTTTTGCCTCCTGGAGGCTTGAAGAAAGCCTCTGGAGCCCAGGGAGGGCAAAAATGCCCCCCCTGTTGTGGTACAGGAGACCAAATAGGCCACCCCACCATGGCCACCCCCATCTAGCAACCGGGCAGAGAACCCTTTGCTAAAATTTTTGAAGCTCACCCCTGGTTTTACTCCTGCTTTAGGCACAAAGCCAGCTGGGTGACTTGAGCCAATCACTCTCTCTCAGCCCCAAGAAGGAGGCAATGGCAAACACACTTCTGAAAAGCTGCCAACAAAACTAAAGGGACTTGTCCAGGCAGTCTCTGATGAGAACTGGACATGTCTAAATGAAAGGGGGGGAAAAAACCTTTATGAAAACTACCTGGAAAAAATAAATGCCCATTTTTGCAAAAACAGAACATCACTGTTGGGCAACTAAATATATATATGAAAGCAGCATGAGAAGAAAGCAATTTGTCCACGTCTATCTCACAGGAGATCACTGACCTTTTGCAACTAGTGAGCATGCTTGGAAATATGAAGGAGCATGTCATGAGTATTCTTATAAAATTGCTGGCACTGGGAGAAGACTGACCTTTAACAAGATGGCTACTGTGATCAGGTTAGGTCCAATTAAAAAAAATGACAGCTGTATAAGATCAGTTTATGAAAGATTGGCCCAATCTTCTTTACCCTTTAAACCAGAGGTGTCAAACTCAAGGCCTAGGGGCTGGATCCAGCCCACAAGGTGCTTAGATCTGGCCTGCAGGGCCACCTGGAAACAGTGAAGGACTGGTGCCTCTCCATGAAAATGGAGCTGAGGAGGGCTGCGTGCAGCCTTCCCAACTCTGTTTTCTCTGGCAGAGGCTTGCAGGAGACTGTTGCAGCCGAAAACGGAGCTTGGGAGCCCATTTTCACTGGCAGAGCCTCGGGCCAACACAGGCGCCCCGACACTGAACTGGCCACACCCACCCTGGCCACCCCCAAGGTTAAACACAATCCTGATGTGGCCCTCAATGAAATTGAGTTTGACACCCCTGCCTTAAAACACTCAACAGCCTGCCATCGCTCACTTGCAATAGCTAAAACTATAAAGGTACCTATCACATTTAAATAGAATCTGCAACATAGGACTTGAAAAACCTAGACACCACTCATTTTTAATTAACTGTCACAAGAACAGGCCATGACATTTTGTGGTAGACTGGAATAATTCACCTAGTTTTATGAGACTTGTGTCATAATAAATTTAATTTGGTTACAGAATAGGGACTATTATACAGCCCAGAATTGTTCTTTGGGCAGTTTCTCCCACTATAACCAATCCTGACCAAGGACTCATTGTTTTTCCACTCTTTCAAAAACAAAACATTACTTACACCAATATCATTCACTGTTATAACCAACAGTTATTATTTAAAGAATAATAATAATTTAAAAAAAACATACACCAGATCAGTAAGAGCCATCCAAGGCATCGATTCAATCAATTAAAATGTAAACATAATCATACCCTTGAGCCAGCTCGATTAATAGGGTGCAAGCTGGAAGCTAGATGAAATTTCAGATGGAAGAAATTATACATAACCAGGAGATAAGCTTAAAAATGTTCACCCCAAAAGACAACCGTGTGAAGGATTTGTATGTACAATGCTGTATACTGAAAAAACATGTTTGAAGCTCAGTATATGTATCTTGGACTCAAACGCCTCTCCCTCCCTCCCTCCCTCTCTCTCTCACTGTGTATAAATTGAAAGAGCCAGAGTTTCCAGCCAGCTAGAAACCGGAAGACTGTGAGTTTTACTCAGGGGTGGGCTGCTGGGGGTTTGCAGGGGTTTGGGAGAGCCCCTAGCTAAGATTCTGTGCAGTTCACAGAACTCCCAAATCCCATTCCTGGCTGGCCCCACCCACTCCACCCCACCCAGGAGTCCCCCCGTGGCCCGTTTTGGATATTGCAGGTAAGTGCAGGGCGCGCACAGAGGCTGGAGAGGGGGAAGAATGGGCCTCCCGGAAGTTTGGAAAGGCCGGAAATGGGCCTGTTTCCAGCTTCCAGAGAGCCTCCAGAGCCCACGCCTTGGTGACAGGAAGGGCATCTGGCCATTAAAGCAGTTGCCCAGACTCCCTCCTGCAAGGGATTATAGGATTGTTAAATGAAGATATGACGACGATTTGCATGCTTTCTAATTTCTAGGTTGCCAGGAGCTGGGTCAAGGACAGGATCTCACCATGTTATGTGGCACCTGGGTTGTCGACTTTCCAGCCCACAAACCCAGAGTCTTAATCACCTCAGGTTGATAGTGCCATCAAAGAATTTGCCTACACTGTTTTTCATTGCAAAACAAAAACAAAAACTACCACAATAGTTTTGCATTTGTCAAAAACACATCTTATTTGTGCAAGAGAAGAGTAAAATAGGAAGCAGCAGAAGTTCAAGGTTTGCAGAACTTTGTGGAAGGTTAACACAGCTTAATGGGTATTGAGCATGCTCAACTGACCAACACTGAAAAATTATGATTACAAAGAGAAATAGAACAGCAGAAATATTGCAATGGAGCAAGGTATTAGAATTATAAACAGTATCATTTTATATTGCCATGCTTTGTTGCATTTCCAGTCTTACAGGATATCACACAAGTTTTGGCCCTGGTTTAACCTAAATGGAAGCAACCATTTCCTGGCAATGTTTGTGGAGTGGCATTACATAAAGGTAAGTGGTGTTATATAAAGATAAGGAGAGGAGAAGGAAGAGATTTCTACCCCTTTTAAGTTTCAGTGCTCAATTTCCTTCCTACAGATCATGGCATTAATTCTTGCTAGAAATCCTGTTGAAGTAAATTTCTCTCTGCCCTCACCGGCTTGATCTGAGTAAGACTGAGTTATATTATCTGCAACTTGTTGAAATCTTAGTTAATGCAGTAATTCTTCACAATTTAAAAAAAACTACTTTTCTCTCTTTCCATGCAAGGCATCACACTAGCATGGTTAACTAAATTAGGACTTTCCAGTCTTGCGATGGTTCACAATAATTTGTATCACAGCCCTTATACACCTATTGGGGCAGCATTCAGCCTTTGGCCCACAGTAGCAAGAGCAATGTTTACCTATACTATGCAAAAAATTCTGAAGATACAATTTTTAAAACTAATTTCTCTACCTATTTCATTGGTAGAAGGGTAGATGGGATTATTTG
The DNA here is from genome assembly GCA_009733165.1 of Naja naja. Classification (NCBI taxonomy): domain Eukaryota; kingdom Metazoa; phylum Chordata; class Lepidosauria; order Squamata; family Elapidae; genus Naja; species Naja naja. Next base: position 170,340,774 of record CM019151.1, read on the forward strand.
CTATTATGAAGAACAAAATATTTAAGCTGCCAATGCAACAGCCATTTCATTTATTTATTAGTTGCATAGCTTCTCACATTGTTGATTTTTGTGGCACAGACCTCAAGGATGAATAATAAGGGAATATATTAACAATCAAAGAAGGATAAGATGGGAAACATTTTTTTTAAACTAGCAGTTGCTTCCAGAACACTGGTAATTAAATAGAGCTAAAGCAGAAAGGATTAAGAGAATTATGATTTGTTCTCCTTGTTAAATGCCTTTTCCCCAAACCCAACTGCTTCCTTGTCTCCTGACAGAAAGTAATAATTAAATCAGATTATTCTCATGCGAAATAATGAACAACCTCTTGCAGAGAGTGCCAAGACCTCTGGCTCTGTTTGGTTCCTACATTCTGTTCTATACATGTTCAGTTTCCTGATGGGAAAATCTTTATCAAAGACATGTTTTTTATCTGGGTCTCAAGACATTCCAAAAAGAAAAGAGATGCCAGAGTTTTCTCTAAGCTGCATGCTACAGACCCAAGTTACTCTTCTCTTTTGAGTTTCCACATTCTCTTCGTCCAAGGTAAAAGTAGCTGCCAAGAAAAATAGATGTCAAAGAAAACTTCAATATGCACCAAAGGTGGTATTCAGCAGGTTCTGACCAGTTGTGGAGAACAAGTAGCGGAAATTTTGAATAGTTTGGAAAACCGGCAAATCCCACCTCTGACTGGCCCCTCCCCCATCTATTCTCTACCTCCTGGGTCTAGGCTGATCGGCTGGGTCTTCTTTTGTTGCCCTGCACAGGAGAATGGAGCAGGTTAGTGGGGTGGGGAGGGAATAAGGACTTTACAGTATCCCTCCCCTGCAATGCCCACCAAGCCACACCTACCAAGCCACGCCCACAGAACCAGTAGTGAAAAAATTTGAATCCCACCACTGATATGCACTCATCTGCTGGTAGTCCAACAAGCACTAATCTCATCGCCCACATTCAACTGACAAAGGGAAGGGAATCAAATTTAGAAAGAAAAACAACAAGGCTCAGAGAGATCGCCACATTCGACATTGTTGTTAAAAGCCTGCACTGTGTGAAATTCAAAGTGCAGGTTTAAATCTATAAAGCTCTAGAATGGCTTGAACTCAAGATACCTTCAAAATCTTCTTCTCCAAGCATCCCGGGCAGAATTGCTAAAGGCAATCAGTTTCACAAAAGTGAGAAGGATTCAAAAGTGATGCTTCCATTCTATGTGAAAAGCTTCCCTCTGCAAACATTGGGTTGGCAATTTAGATATTGATCAAGCAGAGCTTTTCCAGCAAAATGAGATAAATGGGATGGTACTGTTTGGTTAATGGCTCCAGGTGACTTGGTCCTTTACATATTATTAGACCCTTTGTTACTTTTTTTGACAGTAAGGATTATAGTGGTATACAAAACAATTTCCCCAAGAATACACCTAGACCCTAAAGTGCAATGAAACAGAAGTTAGGGCATCTTTAAAGGTTAACTACAAATTTCCCTGCGAGGGTGGAGTGCAGAGGAAGGAGAAAGACTCGCACTGGGCATACAGCAATATCTAGGAAGAGCTGCGGGGGCTACATGAAATTTCTGCTGGGAAAGAAAAGGTTGCTAATACAGCTAGTCCTCGCCTTACGACTATAATTGAGCCTAGAATTTAGGTTGCTAAGTGAGAAATTTGTTAAGTGGGTTTTGCCCCATTTTGTGATTTTTCTTGCCACTTTTGTTAAGTTGTTAAATTTGTTAGTTGTTAAATTAGTAACACAGTTGTTAAGTGAATCTGGCTTCCCCATTGATTTTGCTTGTCAGAAGGTCACAAAAGGTGATCACACATGACCCCGGGACACTACAACTGTCATAAATATGAACCAGTTGTCAAGCATCCAAATGTAAATCACATGACCATGGGGATGCTGCAATGGTCATAAGTGTGAAAAATGGCCCTTTTTTTCAGTGCCGTTGTAACTTCGAACAGTCACTAAATGAACTCTGGATTACCTGTATTTTACTTCAGTGCTTAAAGCACCCTCAAGGTACAAAAAAGTAGGACAAAATTCCCCTTGCTTGCTATGAGAGGGGAAAGGAAGGGAGGGAAGGGGAGGGGGAGAGAGATATCATGGTCACTTATATATAGACAGACCATATATTTACTATTTATAAACTTTTGCATCTGAGGACAAGTTTGACGATCCATGAAAGTTAATAACATAATTACTTAGTGAGATGTGCTTCAGACTGCCTATTCAGAGTGGTTTTTGATATATCATGCTATCCTATGAGCCCAATGGTTTCCCATGTGAGTATTAACCAGGCCTGACTCTGTTTTGTTTAATAAAATCTAGCAGCAAAATAAACTAAACTTAAATGTAGCTGGCAAGCTGACAAACAAATTCACAGACCTTGACCAAAGTTTCAGGCTATTGTGGCCATATGTGCCTCTAAGGACACTCTATGGATAGCTCAATGAAAGCTAAGCAGGGATACCACTTAGAATACGTTTACCACTAATTTACCTCAGCACAGTGCTAAAATGAAAGATGTCAATGCCAGAGGATATGCTAAAACAAAAACACAATTTGCACAAAATCCTTTTGTGTATCCTACAACTTTCCCCTCTTTTGCTATTCAAATGGAACTGATGGCACACTGATGGAACACACTGGCAACAGCGCAATAGATGCATTCTGTTTCGCACACAAGCATCTTATCTTAATTGAAAAAGATTAGCTGTAAAATAAACAAATGGCCTTTGAAAAAATTATTGTTTTTATAGATGTGGGGCAATGGGAATACATAGTTACACTGTTGGATGTCATCCAAACCCTATCAACCATCAGCTCTGAACAAGTTGCCTGGAATTAGTGCAACAGCAAAATAAACTAAAATTAACAAAGCACTGAAGATTTTAATATCTAATATTAAAAAGCCCTATTTTTGATTCAGGATGAAGAAATTCCAAACTCTTTAGATCTTTTTTAGATCTACATTTTTTAAAATTAATTAATGCACTAAACATCAAGCTAACAATAGCCTTATAAAACTAATAAGACACCATCAACAAAGGTCAACATAGGTGCACAACTACATCTTTTTCTTGGAAACTTTGCTTTATAAAAAAATACACATCTGAGTTATGTCTAAACTGGAATAGAACCTGTCAGAATGATGAGTATACTGTTTTAGACTTACTACCAAATTCTCATGTTTAATGTAACACAGGAGAAGGGTTGTTTAAATCCTTAAATCAATATGGAATTTGCCCGGCCATGCCAATATGTGGAAGGTAGTTCATGACACACCGTTAAAAATCTAGATGGAATTCCAGTACAAACTAAATTGGTATCTCTAAGATGACTAAAAATGGAATCTTACTGCAATTCTAGGTGAACAGCAGAAAATTCCCATAGGTGGTGCATCGCTGGTTGGTTTGGCAAGATCCTCAGTAAATCAATAAGCTCTATATGGCCACATATTATAAACATGTCACATAAAATGCAATAAAATTATATCGATCAGACAAGACATATCTACCCAAGAAATTTCAGTCACCAAGAGCAGCTTCTTTCCTATCTTTTAACAGTATTTTAGGCAGCCAACAGCCTCCACTTCATGTCACTCCCAAAAAAACATAATGTGTATCTTTAGTCAACCAATCTCAATTTCATTAATTATATAAATTATTTTACCCTTGATCTGTGAAGCCAGAAGTTCACTGATCACCATCTTTCAAACAGGGAAATATGCAAACCTGCTATTTATATGGTTAATGCCTGTGCTTATTTATACCAGAATCAAATTGGAATTGGAATGACTAGCTCAAGGTATAAGTAGATATAGGAGTTTCTACTGAAGGAGCAGAAACTAAATAACCAACATTATTTAAGTCCCAGCTTGGTTTGACCTAAATACGAATATTTCTTTTTCAAATATTCATCTTTATTACGCTTGGCTTAAAAAAAAATAATGCAATACATTTGTCAGCTACTTAATCTTCCCTTGCTTTTAAGGGATTTGAAAACTGGAATCTTACATTTTGTATATATTCAAGGCAACCTTAACGGGTTCAATATGCAACTCTCTTTCATATGACTGTATGATTGTGGGGTCTAGTTACCTATCTAGTTTAGTAATGAAATGTCTACAAGAAAGCTCAGAGAACATCAAGGACCGCACACTTCAACCATAACCGGTTCAATATGCAACTCTCTTTCATATGATTTTGTGATTGTGGGGTCTAGTTACCTATTTAGTTTAGTAATGAAATGTCTGCAAGAAACCAAGCTCAAAGAACATCAAGGACCCTACAGTTCAACTTCTCTTTTATTGATTGTGATGGTTTTACCAACCTCCCAGAATGCAAAACATCTTTTGCTCAACATTCCTCTCTGTGTTTCACATACAGTTTTAATATCCAAGTGTAATTTTATCAGCCTGGCTTGAATTGCATTTATATTTTTCTTCCTCAAGTGTGTCAATTTCACTTCGCTATTCTCCTACATTTGATAGGGTGTATTGTGGTCCAATCCTGACTTTGAAATAATCATAAGTCAGACTGACTTATGAAATCGTTCCTGGCTCCATGCTTCTGTGCTCAGGTAGCAAAATCACTATTGATTTCTGATTGCAAGTCTTTGCATAATTATAGGTTTCCCTCACCATGCCCTTGCAGTATCTCTTAACAATTACTGGAAGGAGAGAATGGCAGAGGGTATTTGTATTCATGTGTGTCTGTAAAGGTGTGTGTATAATTATAGCAATCAAATTCACTTAGCCGTTTAAAGGTCCATAGTCTCTTGTCTGTGTTATGGCAAATGGTGCACACTTACAGTATCCTGTGTCGTGTGACCCCAATTTTCAGTGGTTTTTGCCAATTGCTCAGTTTCCAGCAAAAAACACCCATTGCCTAAAATGGCACTTAACAACTGCAAAAAGGATCACAAACTGAGGAACAATCACTAGTGACCTGCCTAACAACTGCAGTAACTTATGGCTTAATTATGATTCTAAATTGTAATTAGATACTATCCATGATCAGATACTATTTGCAGCATACAGTCCTGTAAGAATTTTTGGTGGTTTGGGCCAGCATAATGCTTTCATTTGGAGGAAGATGCTGGAGCTCCAAGTTGAACTATTGCAACGTGTCATATTTTAGGATACAGATTTTTGGTCAATGTCACAACGTATGGTTTACAAAAGCCACTTTCCAAAGGCCTCTGGCTTAAGTCATTCGAAAGCCAGGTATCTTGGTTCTTTTGTTTGTATGTATAAGAGTCAGTTTGGTGTGGTGTTAAGACATCAGGCTAGAAACTGGGAAACTGTGAGTTCTAGTCCTGCTTTAGGCCCAAAGCCAGTTGAACCTTGGGTTGGTCCATTGATGGGGAGCCTATGACATTGTCCCACAGGTGACATGCCATGCTATTTTTAGTGACACACCAGGCTTACCAGCCCTCTGAAAGTCATGCAAAAGGACCCTGTTATGGGGCAGCCTCTGGATCCTCCAAAAATTGTGCAAGAATAGGATGTGCTTTTCTGTTCTCTCTAGACACTGCAAGGCTATACCAGAGGGTTCCATAAAGTTTCCTAACCTAATGCAACCTGGAGCTGGCTCAAATAAGCATTTCAAAAAAAATATTTACAATTATGTAAGTTTTTATTAGGGATGCGGTGGCTCAGTGGCTAAGACGTTGAGCTTGTCCATCAGAAAGGTTGGCAGCTTGGTGGTTTGAATCCCTAGCACCACGTAACCGAGTGAGTTCCCGTGACTTGCCCCAGCTTCTGCCAACCTAGCAGTTCGAAAGCATGTAAAAATGCAAGTATAAAAACAGGGAGCGCTTTGGTGGGAAGGTAACAGCGTTCCGCGTGCCTTTGGCATTTAGTCATGCTAGCCACATGACCACGGAGATGTCTTTGGACAGCGCTGGCTCTTCAGCTTTGTAACGGAGATGAGCACCGGCCCCTAGAGCTGGAAATGACTAGCATGTATGTGCAAGCAGAACCTTTACCTTTAAGTTTTTATTTATTCATACATTAAAGCAATTGAATTTATGACTATGTCATAAATTGTTTTGTGTGTGTGTGCAACAAGCCAGCAGAATTAAGTTAGGCGTTTTCTGAATTTTTGACACACCAAGCCCAACAGGTTCACCCTCATTGGGCCAGCCATTTTCTCTCAGTCCAATGGCAAACCACTTCTGGAAACCTTTGCCAAGAAAACTGCAGGGATTTTTCCAGGAAGTCTCTCCGAAAATCGAACATGGCTGGACAAAAAAAAACACCATGTATGTATTTGTTTTAGCATGGCTATTCTCTGCCATTTTTTCAGCTGCTCGGGTAAGGTTTTCCAAATTCTGTTGGACACCATCTTGGAGAAGACAGCTAGAAACCATTTGAATGGGTGAAACAAATAAAAGAATGCCTCAAGTTCAATCCCTGATACTTCCATTTGAAATATATAGGAGAACTGCAAAAGGCCTCAAGTCTTGGTCAGACCCAGATACCAGGAACTGCTACACAGCAGATAAACCATCTAGCCTGGTACTGTTTACTCAGTCCTCTGAGACTGTAAATTGATATCTTTCATATCTTTTGCTCCGTGATTCTTTTCAGCAACAATTTAGCATGACTCTTTCTGCAAGCAAAACATGCTACTGAGGGAAAGAAACATTGAGGCCAGAAACCAGCTTCATAGCTACATTAATACTGAACAATTCATCATATCCTTGAGAATATTCCAGAATGGACAGATGTGTGTATTTTAAGAAGAGGAGAAATCTCTCTCTCCCAGAGTTCTGTTTACACAAAGGTAAATCTGATGTACCATACAGTGTCAACCCTTACAGCATTACAGCACCAAGATCAGATTGTTCAGTGTACCTCAGCTGTTTCGTATGCAGTTGACCTTGAAGGATTACATTGTGTCAAACAGACATACAGATCTCTGTAACACTGACGTGCAAATGGTCTTTGATAAAAAAAAATGATGCATGCATTTCAACATCAATAACTCTGGGAACATCCATTTGATTTTTTTAAAAAGCCTCAATCCCGATTCCAAAAGATTAGAACATGATAAGAGTAACTAGGGCCAGATTTTCAATTTAGCCACATATTGTCTTAAGCAGAGCAAGGGCACCCAGCCTTTGCAACTTCTAAACCATAGTTTAGAACCTGGTTCCAACTGGCCTGTTAAATAAACCCATTGTAGTTTGTTCTGAAATCATGGCTAAGGAAATATGTAATACATATGAACTTCATGGTTAATTTAAGCTTGATACACTAAATTACAACTTCTTATATCCATCAGCCCTGCCTAAAATTGCAAAATGTGTCCACTTATCCATGCTTAACTGAACCACACTATACTCATTTAATACCCATACACCCACATGTATCAGTTCACATGACATACTGAACTATAAACTAGCTATACAAGCTAGGTGACATGAGCTTGGATGGTTTCTGGTTTAGCATTTAGTGAGAGCCCAGCCAACATGCTACTGTATGAGCTATAATATGGATTGTTTGGGCATAGCATGTTGGGTAACACTGTACATTATTAACCTAGGTTTACTGATTACTGGGTGTGAATCCAGAAAATGTATGATGCACACTGAGTCGCTGCCAGTCAGTGTAAATCAAGGAATGTAGCTCACGGAGATCTAAAGGTAGATTTCTATGCCAGGTGATCAACAAGGATTTCAACTTCCATAATACCAGAACAGTTGCATCTCATTGCTGAATTATGCAAATTCGAGGAATTTGGTGTGGACATTTACTAGCTGTTAACTCAACTGTTCACATAACAGATGAAACCATAAACTAATCACATTAGCTTGATTTGCTACAAATCAACCAAGCACATTTTGGCTGATGTGTGTGTGGTTGGCTGAGGGTTTAGCCATGAGAACTCAATGATTGAGTAAATCATAGTTAAGGATGTAAACACAGCCATGATTTACCCAGTCATAATCTAGCCACTGTGAGTTATGCTCATTAACTGATTCCAAAAACAAGTTCAGGGTGCAGCATATTTTGGTAATACGTGATTCTTCTATTCCAGGAGTACTAGGAATCTAGCAATAAAATAGTTTCCCAAATGGGTCCACTACTAAGGCAATGAAATGAATGCTATGGCAGGAGATCAAACCAGAGTGTAGCAATACTTAAGGCCCCATTCCAGTTACAAGGAGCTATTCCTGCATTGAGTACTCCAAAGGCTTCTGCAGAAGCCAAGAATCTATGCTAAATGAATGCTCTGGGAAAATGTACCATTAAATCAATTATCTCCACTCCACAATAACATGTGTGTAGCATGTCATGTGGCTGCAATAGGCAGGAAATCTCCCCACCCACCTTCTTTCAGGAGAAGTGCAAAGGGGAGCACACCAAGGTTCATGCAATTTCATTTCACCCCTAATGGTCAAAATGGACACTACAGCCAGGCTGACCCTCAAGCAGATACAAACTCAGTGTTGCATCCAAGTCTACAAAGCATTGCAAGAGTGTAGCCGGGCAATGTCCCCTTTTAGCATTTAACAGCGGCCACATGTAAAGACCACCCAATTAATCCTTGCAGAAAACTGATCTTTCCACCTATGCATTTCTTTCAAGTTATAAGGATGCTAAAAAAGGTAAAGGGTTCAAAAAGAGAAGGCGGCTTGGACGCCAGGGCAACGTTTTAAGGATGAGAAAATGTGGCAACCTATCAAATGCACACTAACCAACACACACACAATCTGCCTAGAAACATTCCCATGCTTTCCTCTCTAACTATAGGAGCAGCATTGCTGATTCTACAGTGGAAGGCAGCCAAAAAAAAGGGGGAGGGTGGGGGAAAGGAGAGGGGGAAAAATACTTCTGATTTGCAAGTGTGAAATTAACAGCTTTCCAAATGTGCAAACAAACGGCGATCTCCAAAACAGTTCTCCCCTCAATCAACCTTCCACCCCTTTTCTTTCTTCCCTTCCTTCTTTCCACTTGCAGCTGAGAGATGCACCATTAAAAAGAGACAGCAAGAGACAGATGTTTCTTCCCTTTCCCAAACCCACCCACCCCCGACGGTCCCCCGGGGCCCTTTTCGCCCCGTTTTCATCCTCAGCAAAACATCATCAATGAGCGCCTACATTCCTCCGCGTCCCGCAAAAGGGGGAAATAAACTAAATTAATCTAGATTAATCTAGATTATTTCCCCAACACCCACCCCTTTCCTTGCAACCAGCTACCCTTTTTGCAAACTTAAGGCAATGCCCAAATCATAAAACGGGGAGGGGGGGAGGAAGGAAATGGGCAGGGGGCAGAGAGGAAAGAATGGAAAGAGGGGGGGGGCTGTTCGGATGGGTTTTAATCTCCCACCCCCCCACCCCTCCCCGCTCGCTCGCTCCGATTCCCCCCCTTACCCTCAAGGCGGACAGATCTATCTCGTCCAAGCTCCGAGCCGGAGAATCACTCGCCATGTTTATGAGGGGGCTACCTCCGCGCCCGTGGAGATGGAAGGAGCGCAAGACCAAGGTTACCGACGCCGTCGCCCACCGGGCAGCCTCGCCAAGCCGTCAGTCTCTCGTACCGGTGGAGGGGGGCGGGTGGGGGAAGGCGTCCTCAGGGCGCTTCTCTCCTCATGCGCTGCGACCGACGGAGGGGAGACCCCCCCTCACTCTCCCTTCCACCTTCCCCAGGAAAGGGCGAAGAGGAAAGCCGGCGAGCGCAACAGAGACCTCTCCAAACGAGCGCCCAGAAGAAGGAGAAGAGGGAAAAAACGAGTCGCCTGAGGCGCGATGCCCAGATCTCGTGCGCCCCTGCCCGGCTCCGCGGTTGCGTCGGCGGCCGATTTCCCTCAGGGGCGCGAGTGCCTCGGCGGAGGCATGCCCGGCTCTCTCCTTTTCTTCCCCAGGCGAAGGCTGGCTAAGCTCAGCACCGGCGGCTTTCGGAGGAGGCGCGGCGCGTCACCTCGTCCACTTGCTCCGGAGAGAAGAGCCTCGCCGTCACGGCGGCTTCCTGGGAGGAGAAAGAGCCGCTCAAGGGGCGGCGCCTGGGCGCGCGTTGGAGAACCGGGCGGCGGCGATCGGCGGAATCGCGGTCCGTGTGCTTGCCACTAGTTCGGTTCTCGGCTGGGGGATGGAGCGCGGCGCGCTTTCCCTTTAAACGCCTGGAAAATCTGCCGGGTTGGAAGAGGAGCGGCAAGGAAAGGAGGAAGGAAATAAAAGGCAGGCAGGCAGCGCCGGCTGATCTTCCTGCTCTGCTGCCGCTGCTGCTTGATCTGGTCTGGTCTGGTCTGGTCGAACCGGCTGAGAAAAATCCTTGCCCAACACGCAGCCCGATCCTCTCCCGATCCTCAACCCAGTTCGCACCGGAAACAAGAATCCGAGTTGCAAGATCTGCGCAAAATAATAATAATAATAAAATAAAATCTAGCTTTGGAATTCAAAAGGCGGAGAGCATCCGAGATGGCTCCGAGGAAACGGCACTTTGCGCGGATACGAACAGAACTGAAACCCTTGCGGCTCAAATCTGCATAGGATGGCAAGCCTGGCGAGTTTCACCGAGTGTGTGTGTGTGTGTGTGTCCTTCAGGGTAAACTCGGGCTTGGCCCGAATCGCATTTCAGATGGCCTTAATTCTTTCTTTCTTTTTCACCTTCGTCCCGGGCAGTTGCTTGGACTTGTGAGTTTGAACTGGAGATGGAGCGAAGACAACAGTAAGGAATTCCGAAATAAGAACAAGACCTTTGAATCAGCCTCAAACACCCCCACCCCCCTCTCTTTCTAATGTGCCCAATAGCACTCTGACTTCGTCTATTTGAATAAGAAATTGACCACGCCTTATTTTCAACTATTTTTTTTAAGTGCTCCCTTTTGGTCGTTTTCTCTTCCTCTGCCAAACTACGAATTCAAATCTGAAAAACGAGCTTCGCCGGGTGACAAGTCGTTTCAAATCCACCGTTAAAATTCTTGCTGGGTTGGGTGGGGTAGAAGATGGTTTTCTTTGGGCCTTAAATAAGCCGTTAAAACCAAGGAAAGCTAGCCAGGGATATAAGAAACACAGGCTCTGGCATTCACAACACTTTGCAGCAAGTGTATTTACTTCTGCAAGAAGGGAAAAAGCCAGGAATAGTGCTGGCAAACCCTTCCAATTAACTTAGTCTTATGGTGGTCTGATGGAGAGGAAGAGTTATGCTTATAGTAGGACTCAGACTTTTTCCATAGGCTTTCTTGGCTATGAGTTCCTAAAATACCTGCTTTGTAGGTCAGACATGCTATGTGCACACAAGCTATAGGCCTCATTTAGAGCCCAGATACCTAGCAAAGTCTCTTGGGAGAGATGGTCACCAAGAATATTGTGAGAGGGATCTTGGAGTCTTAATGGACAACCAATTAAATATGAGCCAAGAGTGTGCAGCAGCAGCCAAGAAAGCCAATGCAATCCTAAACTGCATTAACAGAATGATACGATCAAGATCAAGTGAGGTACTAATACCACTCTATAAAGCCTTAGTATGACCACTCCTAGAATACTGCATCCAGTTTTGGTCCCTACACTATAAAAAACGATGTTGAGACTCTAGAAAAAGTACAGAGAAGAGCAACCAAGATGATTAGGAGACTGGAGGCTAAAACATACAATGAACGGTTGCAGGAACTGAGCATGACTTGTCTAGTGAAGAGAAGGACCATGATAGCAGTGTTCCAATATTTTTTTTTCAAGTTTTTTTCTTTAATTTCAATCTACACATGCACAACAATACATTAACAGTGTAGCATCAACATACATTTTAGTATAGGCAAGCTTTGCAGTGTTCCAGTATTTGAGGGGCTGCCACAAAGAAGAGGGGGTCAACCTATTTTCCAAAGCATCTGAAGGCCAGAAAAGGAATAATGGATGGAAACTGAACAAGGAGAGATTCAACCTGGAAATAAGGAGAAATGTTCTGACAGTGAGAACAATCAACCAGTGGAACAGCTTGCCTTTGGATGTTGTGAGAGCTTTATCACTGGAAGTTTTTGAGAAGAGAGTGGACTGCCATCTGTCAAAAATGGTGTAGGGTCTCCTGCTTGGGCAGGAGGGTTGGACTAGATGACCTACAAGGTCCCTTCCAACACTGTTAATCCGTATCTGTATCTACAGCCTTAGGCAGTATGGCTGAACTTGAATGAAAAGTGCACCTTCCCCAACAGCCATTTCCTTGTGTTCATTACAACATATTCATGGTTAACCCACGTTTACTAAACATAACTTTTCTGGCTGTGTATGATACACTGAATTACATGGACTGGATTCACATCATGCATGTGGCTAACATGCAAATGCTTAGTGTGTCAGGCAAACATGGCTGTTCAGTGCAGCAGAACATATTTCTGAATAAAGTGCATTAATTTAGTTTTCCAATGTTGCTGAATTAGCCAAGCTGGTTGAGACTCCTAACATTTGTAATTCAGTGTCAGAAGAAACATAAGGCCATACGAATCTAGGTGACCTCATGTTACATTGTAACATTCTTGTGCAAATAACAGAAAGACAATGTTATTTTTAATGTACTTATTTGTATCCCGCCTTTGTTATTTTACAAATAACACAAACTGGCAAACATATCCCACATGCCTTCCTCTTCCTATTTTCCCCACAACAATCACCCTGTGAAGCCAGCAGGACTGAGAGAGACACAACAAAGTCAAATATATGAGATGCCATGCTTCATGCCAGATTCTTAGTAACTGCCTAGATTAACATAACAAGACATAAGTGAGCAAATTGCATCTTGGCTTAGCATGTTCAATGACCCCCAGCTGTTGTGGGTTTATAAACCAAGGTATCCAGTAGAGCATGTGATCCCTGCTCATTGTTACAAATCATGATCAAACAAACCATTGCTTAACAAACATATACAGCAGGTAGTCCAGGGTGTCAAACTCAAGGCCCGGGGGCCAGATCCGGCCTGCAGGGTACTTAGATCTGGACTGCAGAGCTGCCTTGGAAACAGCAAAGGACTGGCCCGCGGTGCTTCTGCCAGTGAAAAGGGGCTCCCGAATTCCATTTTCAGCTGCTACGGCCTCCTGCAACCCTCTGCCAGTGAAAACAGAGCTTGGGAGAGCCTCATAAGCTCTATTTTCACTGGCAGAGGGTTGCAGGAGTCTGTGGCACCCGAAAACAGAGCTCGGGAGCCTGTTTCCACTGGTAGATCACTCGGGTCACCACAGGAGTGACATCAAGCTGACCATGCCCACCCTGGCCATGCCCCCCAGACCCCCAGGTCAAACACAGCCCTGATGTAGCCCTCAAATCGAGCTTGACACCCCTGAGATAGTCCTTGACTTACAACCATTTGTGTGGTGACCATTCAAAAGGGCCTTGGTGGCTCAGGCTGTTAAATGCCTGCATTTAAGTTCCAGCTGCCTACAATTACTGTAGGCTCAAGGTTAACTCAGCCTTCCATCCTCTCGGGGTAGGTAAATTGAGGACCCAAGATTGTTGGGGGCAATAAGCTGACTTTGTAAAAATGCCGCTTAGTAATAAGCAGGCATATACAATGGAAGGAAGGCTATTGCTGAGCACACTGGGTTGTATCCCAAAAATTGTAAGCCACCCTGAGTCTTCGGAGAAGTGCGGCATATAAATGTAATTTAAAAAAAATTACAAAGGCACTGAAAAGCGCGATTTATGACTATTTTTCACACTTAACAACCCATTACAACATCCTCATGGACATGTGATCAAAATTCAAACACTTTGCAATTCATAATTATGATGTTTGCAGTGTTCTGAGGTCATGTGATCACTTTTTGTGACCTTCTTGCTAGCAAAATAAATTGTGAAGCCGGATTCCCTCAACAACCATATTACTAACTTAACAATCGGAGTGATTCACTTAACGCTGGCAAGAAAGCTCATTAACAATGGTCTTGCTTAGCAACAGGAATTTTAGGCTCAATTGTGGTTGCAAGTTGAGGACTACCTGTACCCAGTCATAAAACAAGTTTTCTGAATTTGGCTTTAGCTGAGGAACTACAGTATATGATCTCTGGAACTCCCAGTGTTTTGACTGGGACAGTTGGGAAATATAGTTCAATTACAGTTGTTTTCCTCTCTTGCTTTATCTAGTTATCTTCAGCATGGGAATCCATTATGAGCACTTGTGTTTTACAACACCTACAATAACAAGGCACAATTCTGAGAAGTTCGCCCTTTCAGCTGAAAAATAGCCCATAGGGGGAAACCCCACTTCCTATTCTTTCATCAAAGAAACATTAGAAACAGTATTTCTCGCCCTTGACAACTCTTAAGACCTGTGGACTTCAATTCATTTGGATTGAGAAATACTTCTTTGCCTATTGACCTGAAAGTAAACAAACCGAATACACTGGAACCTGATCTGGAGCAAACTCAAGTGTGTAACACTGATGCTATTACCTAGTTGGGTAGTGAGACATCTGCAAGAAAACAAACCAACCTCAGAGAGAACCAAGGCCCTGCAGTTCAACCCTGAACTACAAATATTATTTTTTATTGGTATTAATGTCATTGGCGAAGTAGAGTTGTATTCCTTGTATTGCAAGTTAGAGGTCCATTTAAGGTAGTTGCTGGGCTTCATATAAACATATAAAGAACGGTTGCTGGAATTGGGTATGTCTACTTTGAGGAAAAGAAGGACTCGGGGTGACATGATAGTAATGTTCCAATATCTCAGGGACTGCCACAAAGAAGAGGGAGTCAAGTTATTCTCCAAAGCACCTGAGGGCAGGACAAGAAGCAATGGCTGGAAACTAATCAAGGAGAGAAGCAACCTAGAACTAAGGAGAAATTTCCTGTCAGCTAGAATAATTAATCAGTGGAACAACTTGCCTCCAGAAGTTGTGAATGCTCCAACACTGGAAGTTTTTAAGAAGTGATTGGACAACCATTCGTCTGAAATGATATAGGGTTTCCTGCCTAAGTAGAGGGTTGGACTAGAAGACCTCCAAGTTCCCTTCCAAACTGATGTTCATGAATAGAATAGAATAGAATAGAATAACAGAGTTATTCTGTTATTCTATTCTATTCATGAACATCAGTTTATGCCTCACTGGGGAACAACCACAGCATCCCTTAGCCAATTCTGGCTGATCTCAGAAACAGGGCAAGACTTGATCAGTATTTATATGAGGTCTACCAGGAAACCCCTGGGTTGCAGACTAAAGTGGGAAGTCAAAACAAAACCCCAAAAGTAGGCAGTGGCCACCCCTTTCTGTGTCATTGCCAAGAAAACAACACCCACCGATGTCCATCCATACAGTCACCAAAAGGTGAATTCAGTTCAACAGAAACTTGAGTGCTGGAGTCAATGGCGTTTTGGTCGGCCCAGCCTAAACCTTCTTACATTTTCATGATGACCACAATCGGAGCCTACATTTATGTTGCTAAGTGAGAAATGGGTTCAGTGAGTTTTGCTCACTCCATTTTACGACTTTTCTGGCCACATTCGTTAATCGCTGCAGTTGTTAAATTGGCATCACCGTTGTTAAGCGAATCTGGCTTCCCTCTGGTCTTTGCATGTCAGAATGCCACAAAAGATGGTCACATGACCCCCATGGACACTGCAACCGTCATAAATATGAACCAGTTGTCAAGCATCCAAATGTAAATCACATGGCCATGGTCATAAGTGTGAAAAATGGTCACAAGTCACTTTTTCAAGGGCCATTGTAACTTCAGTCACTAAACAAAGTGTTGTAAGTTGAGGACTACCTGTGTGCACCACAAGTTACAGCTACGGGGAGTTTCACTTTCCACCAAAATTGAGGCACAAAAAATAGTTTCCCATGAGTTTAGGTTGAGCATCACTTAAGTTTCACAGTGGCACTGATTTTCATTAGGGGAAAGATGGGCCGAAGAATAGAAGTCCCTTCCTTCTGTTCTTTCTTTCTTTCTTTCTTTCTTTCTTTCTTTCTTTCTTTCTTTCTTTCTTTCTTCTTTCTTTCTTTCTCTCTCTCTCCCCTTCCTCCCTCCCTCCCTCCCTTTCTCTCTTGACCGTTGCACTGTCTGCATTTGTTTTATGAGGCAGCTTCCTGCAAGCATTGGACCTGAATCAATGCCTTATTATGGTCATTAGTGCTGAGTACTGAGGCACTTAGAGAAGCAACCTGCAGTCGTGTCTTCAGCCAGAGGAGGTAGCAAAAGCAGCCTGTCTCCAGAGGAGATCCAGGGTGGAGAAAAAACGTCTCTAGCAATACATTCACAGCAGCAACTTATAGAAATGATGCATTCTGCAAAAACAGCAAGGGGGCAGGATAAGTGCCAGCAGATACAGTAAGTGGCTGATAATTATTTCACTGCAAACCAGAGCAGTGTGGCTGATGTTATTTTTATAAACCAGTCCTGTTTCTCAGCCTTTATTTAGCTGATGGGTGATGACTTATAGCCGAACAGAGGAGGAAAATGTGGACAGCTTGATTCCTAAGCTGTCACACTCACCTTAACAGGGCTTGTTTGGATTTGAATAAGCATAGTGTTATACCATACCTTATGCATAGATGTTTGAATTTGTCTACATGCAGTATATTCAATAAGTCATGGTTTGTTATTTCTTAAAAAAAGACCATGGTTAAGCAAACCATGGGTTAGTGTGATACAGAATTTCTGTCACATGTTTAATGCCTTCAGCTGGCTTCTTACAAAAGTACTCTCTATGTTCAGGATTTATAGCAAGAGTCTTCAAACTTTGTAAGTTTAAGACTTGTGGACTTCAACTCCCAGAATTCCTGAGCTAACATGACTGGAGGAAGAATTCTGGGAGTTGAAGTCCACAAGTCTTAAAGCTGTTTTAGGAAGTTATCAACCACCCCTCTCCTAGAAAAATGAAATATCCCCTAAAAAGAGTAGAAACTCAGAAGCAGAAACTCATCCTCCCCACCTTTGCTAATGGGCCATTACTGTGGCCTAGGCCAGCCTATTTTACATAACAAAGATCTCCCAGGTAGAGCTATAGGAATTGCCCAAAGCCCTTTCATTACATCATCATCCAGCAAGGTTCAACCAAACCTGGGATTCATGAGAGCCTACAGATTTGCCTCTGCATGGCCCCATGAGAATGTGACAACCAATCAGAATACAAGCTCAAATTCAAATCCCAACAGAGGGTATAAAACCCAGGCACACTCAGCATATCAGCCCTTCCTTCTTTTCCTTCATCTTGAAGCATGTTCTTTTCACTTTGGAGCTCCAAGCCATGTGGTCTTGTCCACCATTAAACCATCTTTCCAAACAGCCTCCATGTTTCTAGTGTCTTTTTCTCCACTTGGAACTGAACCCAGAAGGATATTTCTTCCAACACTTGTCAAGTTTGAAGACCCCCTGATTTATAGGAAGTGTAAGAACTGGAATCAGGTGACATCACAAATGAGTAAACAAACCAGGTTTCAAAACAAAGATGCTTCCTGTAGCATCTTTGAAAGTGTCTCCGCTATTAACAGTTGTTGAAAGAAATATCCTTCTGGGTTCAGTTCCAAGTGGGGAAAAAGACACTGGAAACATGGAAGCTGCTTGGAAAGTTTAATGGTGAACAGGACCACATGGTCTGGAGCTCCAGAGAAAGAAGATCACATGCTTGAAGGAGAAGATCAAGGAAAAAAGGGCTGAGGTGCTGAGAGTACCTGGGTTTTATAACCTTTGTTGGGATTTGAATTGAAGCTTGTTTCTAATTGGTTGTCAGACTCCCATGAGGGGCAACTCTGTAGGCTGTCCTGAGTTCCAGGCTTGGTTGACCCTGCTGGATGATTTATGCCCTTAAAAGGGCTTTTGGCAATTGCTATAGCTTTTACCTGGAGACCTTTCTTATGTAAAGTATTCTGGCCCAGGCCTTAATGGCCCACCCATTAACAAAGGTGGGGGTGAGATTCTGCTTCTGGGTTTCTACTCTTTTTAGAGGAAATATTCTGCCTTTTAAATATTTACTAGAATATTTCATTTTTCTAGGAGAGTTGGGTGCCAACTTCCTACACAGTCCTTGTGGATCCACAGTGTATAATGATACATTTTAATGAAGTCACTATTTCTTAGATTCTCCACAAGACAAAATATCCTGGTATGAAACACTTCATAGAGTTAGTCCTGACTCATGACCACAATTGAGCCCAGTATTTCTGTTGCTAAACAAGACAGTTGTTAAGTAAATCATCCCATTTTACAACTTTTTTGACACCATTGTTAAACAAATCACTGCAGTTGTTAAGTGAATTATGCAATTATTAAATGAAACTGGCTTCCCCCATTGATTTTGTGGGTCTAAAGCCAGCAAGATTCATCATTGTGTCCAGCTTTTGTCACTCTTCATTCATTGTGGACAAATCTTTTTCCCATTTGAGTAAAGCATTTTTAAAAGAAGACAATTAGTGATTGCTT
The DNA here is from genome assembly GCA_009733165.1 of Naja naja. Lineage (NCBI taxonomy): Eukaryota > Metazoa > Chordata > Lepidosauria > Squamata > Elapidae > Naja > Naja naja. Next base: position 170,359,139 of record CM019151.1, read on the forward strand.
TTTTTATGCCTTCAAGTCAATCTTGATATCTTGGTCATTATCTGGACAGGTCCTTGCAGTTTTCTTGGCATGACTTCAGAAATGATTTGTCATTGCCTCCTTCTGAGGGCTGAGAGAGAATGGCTGGCACAATATCATCCAGCTAGATTTTTGTGTCAATCATAAGGCAGGACTGGAACTCACCATCTGCCAGTTTCTAGCCTGATGTTTTAACTACCTCACTAAAGTGATTCCAGGGAATAATATACACAGCAAAACCCCTGTTTCTGTTCCTAGAGTTAATCCTAGGATTTTTACTCCCCACTGGTAAGCAACTGGTACATCAGAAGAAGAAACCCTGTAGTGCCTTAGCTTTGTGAGGAATGCATGGGTGTGAGAGAAACAACACTGTTTGCCAGTTAAAAGTTTGGCAATGCTGCCATGTCTTTCTTCCTTTGAACCTGCAGATTGCAAACTGAAGCTGTGAACATGAGGGACTTGGAAAATCTGTGGATTGCGTTTGCTCTCCCTCGTGATAGCTTGGCCATTTAATCAGCTGAGGTGTGATATTTATTTAAAACATTTCAATAGCCACCTATATTAAACACTTAGCAGCTGGCAATGCATGCAGGGAATAACAAGAGAACAATAAAACCAAACCCAGAAACACCTGGCGCCACAACCACACTTTCCCAATGCAACCCACAACATTCTCCACCTACTTCTAATCGCTTGTCCAAATGCTTGTTGGATCTTCAGGGGAATGGGGTTCACAGAACAGGGACTGCAATGAAAAAGGCACATTTACAAGGTCCTGCAAGATTTATTTATTTTATTTATTTGATTTGTCAATCGCTTACAAGATAATAGATGTAAGTATAAACATGAGTAAGAATACAGGAAATAGGTATGAATAAATGGGGACAATAGGGCAGGGAGGGTAGGCACGCCCCAGATGATGAAGATGGCAGTATTTAAGAGAAGAGGCCTGGACGAGCATGTCCATCACATCCAATCTGATGAGAAGTCAGATACCCAGAGGCAGAAACAGTTCTACAGATAACCTGGTCCTATGCCATGCAGGCAGAGGTGGTATTCAGCAGGTTCTTACCAGTTCTGTAGAACCAGTAGTGGAAATTTTGAGTAGTTCGGAGAACCAGAAAATACCACCTCTGACTGGCCCCACCCCCATCTATTCTCTGCCTCCCAAGTCCCAGCTGATTGGCTGGGTCTTCTTTTGTTGCCCTTCATAGGAGAACAGATCTGAAAAGCAGGTTAGTGGAGTGGGGGAAGGGAAATGGGATTTTGCAGTAAAATCCCACGCCCACCAAGCCAATCCTACCACGCCACACCACGCCCACAAAACCGGTAGTAAAAAATTTTGAATCCCACCACTCTATGCAGGGCTTTGAAAGGCAATAACCAACATCTTGAATTGCACCTGGAAGGCTGAAATGAGGTAGAGGAAAACCTTAGGTAACAGATAATTCCCTCAGATACAGATAATCAGAGTTGGAAGAGACCTTGTAGGTCTAGTCCAACCCCCCGCCCAAGCGGGAGACCCTACACCATTTGTGAAAAATGGCAGTCCAATCTCTTCTTGAAAGTCTCAAGTGATAGCGCTCCCACAACTTCCGAGGGCAAGCTGTTCCATTGGCTGATTGTTCTCACTGTCAGAAAGTTTCTCTGTATTTCCAGGTTAAATCTCTCCTTGCTCAGTTTCCATCCATTATTCCTTGTCTGGCTTACAGGCGCTTTAGAAAATAGCTTGACCCCTTCCTCTCTGTGGCAGCCCCTCAAATATTGAAAGACCGCTATCATGTTTCCCTGGTCCTTCTCTTCACTAGACTAGCCAAGCCCAGTTCCTGCAACCATTCATTGTATGTTTTAGTCTCCAGTCCCCTAATTATCCTGGTTACTCTTCTCTGTACTTTTTCTAGAGTCTCAACATCCTTTTTTATAGTGTGGGGACCAAAACTGGATGCAGTACTCTAGGCCTGGTCTTACTAAGGCTTTATAGAGTGGTATTAGTACCTCACTTGATCTTGATTGTATCCCTCTGTTAATGCAATTTAGGATTGCATTAGCTTTTCTGGCTGCTGCAGCACATTGCTGGCTCATATTTAGCTGCTTGTTATACATGCAATATTGGCATGGGCCAAATTTCTACCAAGTTGAAGGTGCCTTGTTTCAAAATTTGAAGGAAGGAGTGAGATAAATGTTATGATGAATGAAGGCAAATATACATGTCTGGGGATAATGTTGCAGGATCTAATCTGGGGTGGTCATAGGGACCAGAGGTTTGGTCTTCTGAGCTTTCAGACTCTTGCTGGAGCCCATCCTGTAGGGACTTTTCTCTTCTGGTATGAGAGAAGTTCCAGGATGAGTCTGAAAACTTCAGAGACTAAACCTCTGGTTCCGATGACTGACCCAGACTGGATCCTGCGAGATAAATGTTGTTCTTGGAAGAGATGTTATGGGATAAGGTGTGGTGGCTTTCAGTCAGAAAAGTTGCTGGGAGCTAAAGCAGAATGGAACATTCTTCCATATGGCTTCTTGAAGCAACAAACCAGGAAGCCTACTCACATAGTTACCACCACGGCTGCTTCTTTAAGCTTCCATCTCATTGACTAAATTAATATGGTTTTCTTTTCAAACTTGGTAGGGATGTCCATAGGGTGTGGTCAAACAAGTCAAGATAGGGACAAAGGATGCATCTTTGGATGATGCATATAAAAAGAAACAGATGAAGCTTTAACCACATCTTTCATCCTGATTCTTTTGGCATACCTGCTGACTCCCGAAAAGAAGATGGGACTTCTTACCTACCACCCCAGAAGCCTTGTAACAGAGTATTTATATGCCGCCCTTCTCCGGAGACTCAGGGCGGCTTACAATTTTGGGAGCGCAACCCAATGTGCTCAGCAATAGCCTTCATTCCATTGTATATGCCTGCTTATTACTAAGCGGCATTTTTTTTTACAAAGTCAGCTTATTGCCCCAAACAATCTTGGGTCCTCAATTTACCTACCCCGGGAGGATGTAAGGCTGAGTCAACCTTGAGCCTGGTGGGATTCGAGCCTGCACTAATTGCAGGCAGCTGGAATTAAGTGCTAGGCATTTAACAGCCTGTACCACCAAGGCTCTTTTGAGACCACAGCTAAGCAAGAGAATTGTTAAGTGAACCATTCCTGATTTTATGACCTTTCCCCCAGCTGTTAAATGAATCACTGCAGTTGTTGAGTGAATCAGGTGATCATTAAATGAATCTGGCTTCCCCATTGACTTTGTCAGTCAGAAACCAGCTGCAAAGGTTGCTACTGGTGATCACATGACCCTGGGATGCTGCAACCATTGTAAATATATGCCACTTGCCAAGCACCCAAATTATGATAATGTGACCATAGGGATTCTGCAATGGTTGTAAATGTGAAGACTGGTCATAAGTCACTTTTTTCAGTGACATTGTAACTTTGATCAATTACTAAACGAATGGTTGTAAGTTGAGAATTACCTGTAATTCCATAATGTATTCAATCCAAGAGTAGGCGATAACCAGACTGAGCCCAAGGGAGGGGTCAAACGCATCATCAGTCTTGAGTTCCATTGTACTCACAAGTGATCTAAGACCAACTCACCTTGAATTCCATTGACTCTTATCTACCACCAGTTTGCTTTGACCATTTAGATTCTTCTACAGAGAATCTGAATGGTCAAAGCAAACTGGTGGTAGATAAGAGTCTACAGAGGTTAAGGTTGCCATAAATGTTTATGCAGTGGCACTGTGGCTAGAGTGCAGTATTGCAGGCTACTTCTGCTGACTGCCAACTGCCTACAATTTGGCAGTTCAAATCTCATCAGGCTCAAGGTTGACTTAGCCTTCCATCTTTCCCAGGTGGGTAAAGTTAAGACCCCAAATTATTGGGGGCAATATGCTGACTCTGTAAGCTGCTTAGAGCAGGCTGTAAAGCTCTGTGAAGCAATATATAAGTCTAAGTGCTATTGCTGTATTCATTTGAACTACCGGGACTTCTTGATTTCCCATGCTTGATGCCAAGGTTTTGACAAGATTCTAATTTTCTTAGAAGGAAGAAAAAATTAATTGCATCAAATACAAACTCTCCATTTTTTTTAGCATAGCAAGCTGCCTTCTATCCAACAAGACTATCTGAATGTCCATTTAGTAGTATTCTTTCTCCTGACTGCCAGTGGGCTGCTTCTGTGCAGGAGACCCCAAAGACTATAAATCATACTGTTGCAGCCTCCATCTTGAATTTTCCAACCACACCCAGCAGACACAGCTGGTGGCTCTTGAAGTAGAAGACCAAGGATGGCTCGGGTAGGCCACCTTGGAAAGGATCTGCAGAGTTCAGCTGCTTTGGTTCTCATGTAAAAGCTAACGCTTGTGCTGCTACTGACAGCCTCCTGTTAGAAAGGCTTAATGCATAATTTATCTCCATGCTTCTCTTTTAGAACCAGCTCCTGTAGCAAAGCAGGAATCAGCTTAGTCAATTAACCTCCCTGCCACAGCACTTCTTCTCCAGAGAGCCCATCAAAGTCCAAATCTGCTGATGGAAAAGAAAAGAGAGGACCTCAGGTACATCTCTTTTCTTCTCTTTTGCCATGCACAATATTTTGGCACTGACTGCAAATAAATGCTGCATTTTTTACGATTTATATTCCTCAGATTTTACCTGGGAATATTCAAACACATATGCCTAAGGAAATGGCTAATATTTCACCACAGGCACACATATCAATTTCTTGGACCTCATTCAGGTTGATGAGATGTTCAGTTGACTAATTTCCCCATATCTGATAAGACATCTGTTTCAAAGCACTGTCATTTCTACAGAAAGATTGGCACACGCTTGTTACGTTTTTACTTCCAGGAGTCTATGCAGGAAGGGGGTCAAAGGAAGGCAAGATGGCAGCTGCACCAAGAGATCTAATTCTCATTTGTGTTTTACATGTCTGGTTTGCTCAACACATGAGGGGCACAGATTTGTCTGGGCATAGTTGTATCTGTTTTGACTCTTCCTGTAGATGCCCCTACAAACAGTGTGCTGCATTGTGTCATTCAATCTCAACAGGTTATTATTTTCCTCCATGAAAGAGCTGTCTGATTTCTACCTTATTTTCAAAATGCTCTTCTGGTGGGTACTGTTTGGGCTAGTGGTTAAGGCTTCAGGCTAGAGAGCAGCAGACTGAGTTCTATTTCCACTTTAACCATGAAAGCTAGCTGGGATGTCTTTCAGCCAATCACCAGGAGACTGGGAGACTGGGAGTTCTAGTCCTGCCTTAAGCATGAAAGCCAGCTGGGTGACTTTAAGACAGGGTCTTCAAACTTGACAGCTTTAGGACTTGTGGACTTCAACTCCCAGAATTTCTCCTCCAGTCATATTAGCTCAGGAATTCTGGGAGTTGAAGTCCACAAGTCTTAAACTTGCCAAGGACAATCACCAGGACAATAATCCCACTTCAGGCATGAGAGATGTCTGGATGACTTTGGACCATTCACCAGAAGATGGTGAATTCTAGTCCTGCCTTAGGCATTAAAGGTGGCTGGGTGGCTTTGGGCCAGTCACTCTCTCTCAGTCCATAGCACCTCACAGGGTGGTTGTTGTGAGGAAAATAGAATGAAGAAAAAATATTATGTATAATCACTGCATTCAGTTACTTATAAATAAAGGAGGGATAGAAATCTAATAAATAAAGTAATAAATACTGTACTTCCAAGATTAGAGGAAGGAGTAAAAGATGCTACTGCTGGTGTTTTCTGCTACACATGTTTCCATTATGCTATACTTTATAAGATACATTATAATATACTATATTATACTATACTTTCCCGCCTTCTTAGAAAAGCCAACAGGAGAAGCTTTCTTGGCATTTATCTAAGAGGCAGGGAGCCAGCAAAGTTGCAGACCATTAGAGAGAGAGGATGGTAGAGTGAAAGATGGGAAATTTTTGCATACCACCCCAGTTGCCTTGTAACTGGGCATTGTGCCAAACAAGCACAAAAACTCCATAGAATATTTACCCCATGAAGGTTTCACTAAGATTTGAATATCCTGGGTGTGTATGGGTGTATGTATGTCTGTGGAGGATCAATTTTGCTTCAAGTGCAAAAAAATGTTCTTTTACGTAACAATCTTCCTGATACCATATCAAACTATTCTGAGTATCTATTCAGTTGTTTTCTTTTTCTGACTGGCAGCGGCCCTGCCCTGTATCAGGGAAGACTGAGAACTCCACTAACTGCAGTCATAAAAACAAGCAAAGCTTTGATTACATTGTTGATGCTGCCATCTTGATTGTTTTTTTCCCTAGTCATACACTACAGCAGGGGTGTCAAACTCAAGGCCCAGGGACTGGATGTGGCCAATGGGGTGCTTAGATCTGGCCCATGGGGCTGCCCTGGAAACAGTGAAGGACCAGCTTGCAGTGGAGCTTGGGAGGGCTGCCCACAGCCTTCCCGAGCTCCGTTTTCGCTGGCAGAGGGTTGCAGGAGGCTGTCCTAGCTGAAAATGGAGCTTGGGAGCCCATTTCACTGGCAGAGCGCTCGGGCCACCACAGGTGTCCCCTGACATGATTGACATGCTGGCCATACCCACCCTGGTCACAATCCCCCAAGGTCAAACACAACCCTGATGTGTTTGAATGAAATCACATTTGACACTCCTGCACTACAGAGACTCCTGTAGCTAATCAAGGATGTTCTTGATGATTATACCTTGAAAATTAAGGGGTTTCCCCCCCTTGCTGGTCATTAAATGCAATAGTGTATAAGGTAAGTTTTGATAATCAGAGTATTACAGCATCAGACTTCCCAGTGAGGCTACAGTTATCATTTGCATAACACTCAGCAACCATTAGGTGGCAGCAAGGATATACAAACAAACTTTTGTTGCCACCTAGTGGACTGGATTTTGGCAGGCTAGATCTATCCTATTTGAGGAAAGAAAGTTGGTGATTATAGTCAGAACCTTAGTCAAAATGAAAGCACTGGAGAAGAAATGGGAGGGATCGCCAGGCTGGGAGGAACATCATGAGTTATACCTGTGTTGAAAGTTTGCATAAGGAAACATCAAATTATAATGAAAACTCAACTATCAGTGAATATGATAGTTTGTTCACAAATTTAGATTGCACTAGCAGCTCAAGATGCCATACAGAAACATATGTTTCCCAATGTTTTCCTCATTAATAATAACCCTGTGATGTAACTTCACCTGAAAAATAACAGTTGCGCCAACATCAGCTAGTGAAATTCCATAGTTGAGGAACTGGGCTTGAACTGGGTCACCTGTCCTGATTCAGTACAGACATGTAAATCAGTGGTGGGATTCAAAATTTTTTACTACCAGTTCTGTGGCTGTGGCTTGGTGGGCACGGCAGGGGAAGGATACTGTAAAATCTCCATTCCCACCCCACTCCAGGGGAAGGTTACTGCAAAATCCCTTCCCTCCCCATCTCACTAACCTGCTTTCCAGCTCCGTTCTCCTGTGCAGGGCAACAAAAGAAGACCCAGCCAATCAGCTGGGACTCAGGAGGAGAGAATAAATGGGGACGGGGCCAGTCAGAGGTGGTATTTGCCGGTTCTCCAAACTACTCAAAATTTCCGCTACAGGTTCTACCTACCTTCTAGCACTACATTGGTCTCTAATTGCTTTTGAAGAAGTTTCATGTGCCAGAAATGCTTTTGAAAAATATTGTAACCACTTGATTGCTTTCGTGATTTAAAGGAAGCCATCTAAATGATTTAATTGAAAGAGGTGGATATCAATATTCTAATGAATAAGAATCATTTATTTACAGAAGGATTGGGAATGGCAATAAAATCAGTGTGGTCAACCCAGAGTGCAAATCATATTCTAGCTAAGGGACAGAACACCAAATCCTCTTTATCTATTGCTCTATTGAACCTGTTTTCAGGGCCCCCTCCAACAGCTAAGCTGGTGGATTTAGATTACAAAATGTTGAGAAATATCCATTTTACCCAAGGAGCTGAAGTCTCATTGCATTAATGGAAATTTTTACCTCACAAATGTACTTACATCCCTCCACTACCATTGCCAGAAAGTAGGGGAACAGCTGCCATAATTTATCTGGATTTCCAGAAACAATGATGAAAAGTAGGCTCTTTTGACACTGTCTGAAAACAATCACTAGGAATGGAAAATGGGTAATAATCAATCTGAAATGATGGGATTCAAAATATCACACAGTAGCTGCTGATAACACCAGCTGCTATTTTCTTAGATTTCTCTGTCTTTTATTCCATCTGTGATCTTTTAGAAGTTATTATCTTGTTGCTTCTTCATATTGGACAACATCAGTGGTGTCAAAACTTTGATTAATTGAATGTATGTTCTCAAGTCATTTCAATTCCTAGCAGCCATATAGATATCCCAAATGTGCTTTTTTCCAAAGGCAACTGGACTTCCTTTGTTTTGCTTGAAGACATTTTGCTTTTCATCCAAGAAGCTTCTTCAGTTCAACAAAACAAAACAAAACAAAACAAAGAAAGTCCACTTGCCTTTGGAAAAAAGCATCTTTGGAACACCATGATCTGGATGACTGAGAATCTCTATAGATATTTAGCCACATAGATAGACTTCTCCTTGACACTCTATCCCTAACTGTATCTGAGTCTATCCAGTTTGCTGCTGGTTGTCCTCTTCTTCTCTTTCCTTCCACCTTTCCCAGCAGTAGAGCTTTTTCCACCTATCAAGGTCTTCACATCAGTGTGTCCAAAGTAGGATAATTTGAGCTTGGTTGTTTGTGCCTGAAGTGAGAACTCTTGTGTTGATTTCATCAATGATCCATTGGTTTGATTTCTTGGCTGTCTATGAATGTCGATGATAATTCTTAGTCATCCAGGAACAGTTGTCTGGAAGTTGAGCCATGGCAATTGGATTTCTTTTCCCTTTCAGTTTGAAATGTTTGCTGCTTATCCAAGTACGTCCTTCAGTCCACTTCCACTGAAGAAGCTACTTGGATAAGAAGCAAAATGTTTTAAAAACAAAAGTCCAACTTCCAGAATACACTCAGACTCAGGAGTATTATCTAACACCAAAGTTCAGAGGTGTTGCAAGGTGCTCTTCCTATCCTATTTCTTTACAATCTAAGTTTTACTTGCATAGAGTGTCACAGGAATTCCATGGGTTACACAATCCTGATCTTTGTAGATATGGACATACCATAGCATTTGGATATATTTTCCCAGGTTTTCCGTGGTGCTTCTGTGGCCAATTTTTTTGACTGTTGCTTTCTTTACTGTTGATAGTTGCGTGTAAGAGGCAGAAGCTGCCCACTGTTTTAATATCTTTGTTGCCAATTCTCAGGCCGGTTGTTTTACCTGTTGTTATTAATCAGACCTTCTTTATGCTTAATTTTAATCCCACAATTTTACTGTGCTGAGGAATAAATTATATATCGAACCCATATCACATTTTCCTGCTTCCCCCACCCCCGTTAATCAGGACAACCACGCCTTTGGATTCCAAATGAACCCAATAAACCCTTAGAAGATAAAAATAAGTGGTGGTATTCTACTGGTTCAGCCCAGTTCTGCCGAGCCGGTGAGCAGTGGAAACCGAACCGGTTCTCTCTACCGCTCTGCTGTTGGGGCCGCCCGCCTGCCCGGGCTCCCGTACTCACTTTTATCCTCTGCTTTTGAAGCTCAGCTGCTTTGTGAAGCATAGCAATTGCTGCATGCGGCAGCTGCTGAAACGTCAGGGAGAGTGCAGGATTGCAGGAAGTGGGTTGGAACGCCTCTGCGCCTGCGCAAAGTGCACGTTTGTCACACACATGCAAAGTGTGTGCATGCATGCAAAGTGCACCCACCAAGCCACGCCCACCAAACTGGTGGTACAACTTTTTGAATACCACCCCTGATAAAAATAATGGGGATATGCAACCCAGTGCAAAGTTTGAAAGGTCAAAAGAAAGCAGAAGAAGTAGACAGTTTCCTGCAGAAAGTGGGATAAGACGGAGGTAGGGAGTATTGTGGCATATCATGGTTCTTAAGTAACTATATCCCCTCTGATAGTCATTTCATGAATGAACAAGTTCATTTCTCTAGTATCTGTTTTGAGATTGTTGACAAATCTGATGGAACCCCAAATTTTTCAGAATCTGATTTCTTCAGGGCTGCTCAGCCTCCTCACCTGTACTTGTATGAAGAGTAAATAAGTCTCAAACATTTAAGAACCCTCTCAAGGGAGAAAATTCTCTGCTGGCACATCTTCTGTGACAGCCTATTTTGAAGTTGCGTAGTGTGCATTTATATCTCAGACTCAGCCTGCACCTGTGGCCCATGCTCCTTTGGCTAAGTCTGCTTGTGGGAATCTTGACAGTGAGGCAGATTACTTGTTACCCAGATGATAATGTCTGATTTATAAATTTTATCTCAAACATCCCAACAATTTGGATTTGTTTTGGGCAGGGGTCTTCAAACTTGGCAAGTTTAAGACTTGTGGACTTCAATTCCCAGAATTCCTGAGCTAACATGACTGGAGGGGGGATTCTGGGAGTTGAAGTCCACAAGTCTTAAAGCTGTCAAGTATGAAGACCCCTGGTTTTGGGCTTTAGAGAACTCTGTAAGTTCTTTGAGGACGTGAACCTGTAGATGATGCTTTAAATAAATAAAGACTCACACAATGGGAAAGCATGGAGGAGGCAGAATTGTGCCTAAGGGTGCCAGTGGTACCCAAGAAATAACTAGGACAATTGATCGGTCTCATTTTAGAACATTGTTAAAACAATGTGTCTTTGTATAGACAATTGTGCTAAAAAAAGGAGCAGATCTACCCACCTCCCAACAATTCTCTGGTATTAGCAAGCCAGCACAAGTGCCTCAAGCTTGAGCAAATGTGTTACATCTCCAGAAGTTCTTAATAATTTTATAAATAATTTTATTGATCCTTTCCAGTCTGGGTTCACACCCAGTTCTGGCATGGAAATGGTGTATAGATTGTCCTCAACTTACGACCACAATTGAGCCCCAAATTTCTGTTGTTAGGCGAGACATTTGTGAGTTTTTGCCCCATTTTACAACTTTCTTGCCTTGGTTGTTAAGTGAATCACTGCTGCTGATAAGTTAGTAACCCATTTGTTAAGTGAATCTGGCTTCCCCATTGACTTTACTTGTCAGAAGGTTGCAAAGGGGGATCACATGACCTTGGAACAGAGCAATGGTCATAAATTCAGCAAGCAGCTGAATTTTGATCACATGATCATGAGGTCATAAAGGTCGTAACTGTGAAAAACAGTCCTAAATCACTTTTTTCAGTGGCACTGTAACTTTGAATGGTCACTAAATGAACTGTTTTAACAGATAACAGATAACAGACAATCAGAGTTGGAAGGGATCTTGTAGGTCATCTAGTCCAACCCCCCACCCAAGCGGGAGACCCTACACCATTTCTGACAAATGGCAGTCCAATCTCTCCTTGAAAGTCTCAAGTGATGGCGCTCCCACAACTTCTGAGGGCAAGCTGTTCCATTGGTTGATTGTTTTCACTGTCAGAAAGTTTCTCCTTATTTCCAGATTAAATCTCTCCATTTTAAGTTTTAAATTGAGCATTACCTCAATTCTTTTGATAGAATGAACCACAGTTTCTTGTCGGAGCCCTTGGGGGAGATAGCAATAGTAATAGCACTTAGACTTACATACGCTTCATAATACTTTACAGCCCTCTCTAAGCGGTTTACAGAGTCAGCATATTTCCCCACAACAATCTGGATCCTCATTTTACTGACCCCGGAAGGATGGAAGGCTGAGTCAACCTTGAACTGTTGAGGATCAAACTCCAGGCTGTGGGCAGAGTTTGCCTGCAATACTGCATTCTAATCACTGCATCCCATGGCTCTATGATGGGGTTTGGAAGCAATGCAATCTATGGGGTCTCTATTGTTCAACCGAAAAATTGTTGTTTGTAGATTTGTTCAACCCCTTAGGAATTGTCCAAGACAACTCTGCAAGTCTTGTCTCTCATGTTCTTTAACATCTTAAGCTCCTGGAAACTCACAGATTTGGAGTCGATAATACTCTGAGTTCTTTCCTCAGCTCAGGGTTAAAGGTCCCATAATTTATATATACCCTCAGGCTGCAAAGGATTAGATAGGAGAGACTAAAGCTGCACTCAACAAGAGATATCTGCTATTGGGGATTGGAGTTCAGGACTCAGGTGATACTGTTCTGACTGGGATTGTAACACCTTTTAAGGAAGAAAGATTTCAGATAGTCCTTGACTTATGACCAGTTGCTTAGTGACTATTTGAAGTTACAATCGACCTTCCTAAGGTACTTACAACCTGATTCAACATTCTGATGGCTGCCCCCCAAGTCATATGAGTGTATTTTGGACACTCGGCACCAACCTGCATTTATGGCCATTTGCAGCATCCTGTGGTCACATGACTGAGATTCATTATTATTTATTTATCAAATTTCTATACTGCCCATCACACTTGAACTGAGAGAGCACGACTGGCCCAAAGTCACCCAACCAGCTTTCATGCCCTAGGCGGGATTAAAACTCACAAAATTCCTGGTTTCTCGCCAGCACCTTTACCACCTGTATCAAATTCGCTTTATTATTATTTTTTCCCATCGCTTTTGGCCTAATTGGGAAATCTTTCAGATTGTTTCTCACATCTCCTGCTTTCCCCATCAGATAGCCTGTTACAGTTCTTGCACACTGTAAAACCTGCATGCAGTCCAGTGACACTGGGTGGATTTTGGATATTTTCATATAAGTTAATGCGGCTATTATCTATTTCGCTGTCTGTTTGTCTCTCTCTTTCTTCTCTCTTCTCTTTCTCTTTCCTCTCTCCTGTCTCTCTCTCTCTTCTCTATCTCTTTCTTCTCTCTCTCTCTTTCTTCCGCTCCCCCCCTCTGAATCTCTTAGAGCTTGTTGACTGATTATGTGCCAAATGTGTGCGGCGTCGAACATAAACATTTGGCTTACTGGGTTTCTGAAGTTGCCGGTGCCTCTTAGTAATTCAAAACTGCATGCTGTAATCTAGCCCCATATTCCACATAAGCTTGTAATTGATATGGACATGGTTTGAACATCAGCCACATTCATTCCCAAGGCTCCAAATGTTGGCCACTAATTTAACCTGATCAAAAAGTCCTGGAGCACAGAAGGTTACACACTATTGCATGATATTGAGTTGCCCTATGAAAAAACATTTCAAATGAATTTCAGTAATGGTTATTTTTTTCCTTCATTCCATTACACTAAGCTTAAAACATTACCATAAATTGTGCTTAAAAATACAGGGACCCACTGCCTTTTTCATATGTTGAAGTCAGTGCATCAATTTACCAGGCTATATATCACCTTCTGAATTATTTTGTTGCTGTAATGATACATCATCCAGCATACCCTGACTCGTACAATAACTACTTTTATTAAAAATGGTTGTACATGCTGAAAGTCCGTATTATAAATTAGATGTAATTTTAAAATTGGACACATCAAGAGGAATGAACTGGGAGAAAGAGAGCAATATTTTCTATTTATAACAATAATGTTCCTTGTGAAACTATATGAACTTTAAAAAGATCTCCATTGAGCATGTTTTCTTGATGCAACAACGTACCCCCCAAAAGTCTTATTCATTCTACAAGACTAGTAGGACAGTTTGATAATAAGATGTAATATTGCAAATCCCATGCTATCCTTTTGTAGTTTCCAAACCTAAATAGCCTTGCCCCGTTTTCGCTGTCTCAGCTGAGCCAAAAAACTCAAGAATTTTATTGGCCTTTGAGGATTGCCCTAAAGTTTATAAATGACAAGCTGCATATGTGTATTGGACAACAGCTTGTTCAAACACTTCCTAACTTTATGTTCTATTATCTGCTTGATTTAGTCTTGTCACAAGGGAGTCTTCATTTCAAAGGTTTAGGGAGGAAAAAGATGGGTGTAGTTGTCTTGTGAAGCTGGTTATAAAAACTCATGATTTAAAGTTCTTACCTTGAATAAGGTAATTCCATGGAATCATAATGTTGAAAGAGACTTGAGTCTTTCTCTAACTACTTTTTTTTTAGCCTCCAAGCCTCTCATCATCTTTGTTACTCTTCACTCTTTCAATTTCTTGGTTTTCCTATTTTGGAATGACTTCTAAATTTGCATGGACAAATCATAAATGTCTATATCTTCAGCACTGTTTAATTTGATGGAGTCCAACTTATGAATGAATGGTTAAAATGACAAGGCCTAGCTCATCAAATATTTCCATAACGTGATACTTTTCTGTTATGTTGTCTTCTAAATCATCTTCCAAAATTCAGCACACTAGTTATAAGGATTGTAATCCCAATAACTATTTAGTTCACACAATCAAGGGAATATTGGCCTGAGCTCAGAATGCTGATAGGGATATGAAAATATCAAAAGTGATTTCTGTTCAGTTCTGTAGCTCAAAACAAATTCCTGACTTCAACATTGTTTATTACTAAAGATGGTCTTCTACAATATGTTCCATTTGGTAGTTTGTGGGGGTAATTGTGATGTACCGACATCAACAACCATAATTCTAGTGCTGTGAGCCAACCATGCCTACCTATGTTTTAAGGCAATGTTTGTCAATCTGGTCAGTTTCCAACTGTGTGGACCTCAATTCCCAAATTTCTCAGGAATGAATTTCTCAAATAAAGTTCCTACACCTGGAATTTGCCTGACTTGAGAAACACTATTCTAAAAACAGAACTGGAGATCACATGAAGCATTTTAAAGCCTTCAGTCTGATTTTCTGAAGATGTCCTCCAACCAAAATATTTGTTGCCAAGTTTTAATTTTTAAATGATGTAAAAAATATTGAACTGCATGGAAATTAGACATATCTCTTCTAATGAATCCAATTTATTTATTTTTTAAATGCTGTCCATCTCACTGATAAGATGACTTTATCTAAAAAAGACAAATGCAAAAGCAATTAAAATGTAAAAAGTTACATAAGAGACGGACAGTGTTGGGGTGATTTAAATTTAATCCATTTAAAATGTAAAACAATTAAATGAATTAAATTTAAATCATCCCTGTGCTGTATTAGCTTTTATGAATTTTTAAAATTGAAATTGTCTCTATATTTATCTAAATTACATTTAAATCAATTAATTTAATTCATTAGTTTATTTAATTTATATTTAAACCAATTACATTAATTAAAATTAAATTTAAATGCATCTTTATATTTCTTGGCATACAGTCTCTGGCATACTACTTAATGACCAGCTAAATCCCTTGATTCAAAAATAGTTGTACCTTCTGTTCTAAGTATTGGTATGGCCTGTTGGAGCCATTCAACAGAAACACTTCATCAAGAACAGATAAAATTTTGGAACAAGCTTAATATTTTCATGGACCCACCCAAGTGACTGCAAGAGGTGGGAAAAAGATGCCAGAGGGCAATGATATGTATTTTTCACATTTAGTGTATGGCTTCTACAGAAGTCATGCAATCAGTGATACACAACACTAATAAATCATATGTACAAACACAAATATGAATTTAAAGAAAGCATTGGCAAATACATGTATATTTAATGTGTGTGGAAAATATAGCAGAGGAGATAAAATATTAAATTAGGGTGAAATCATGATAAAAAATGCCATAATATGGTGCTACAAAATAGTACCAATAGGTATTAATATTATAATTAGATATCTAAGGAATCTAGCCATGTAGCTGCTTCTGGTGTGGCTGCAATGAGATCATCCCAGGTGCCTTGGAATTTCCTGAGGGGACATTCTTGAATGATATTGTTTGTTCTGATGTACCACAGTTGCATTGTGGGCTCTCAGCCATTCCCTGCTTAAAGAGCTTTACCCTAGTTCTGGCATGGCCTGTCCTGATTCTATTCAGATGGCTCCATATTGGGGGCAGCTTCATTCCAGGAAGTGGTTTGGTTAGATCTACATTATCTGTTTGGTTATGGTTATTAAGGGTCACCCATTTTGGCCACCATTCTTCATCTAGATCTAGTATGCTATGGTATATATGAGGTGTATTTTTCATTTCACAATAGTGAAAGACCATACCACTCATTTTTCGTAGTGATGGTAAAATGGAGCTCTGCAGGATGAAAGAGAGGCATTTGAAAGCTACTTCAGTTATCTATCACTACACTACTTTCAGAAAAGGCTTCCTCTGATTTTATGCATATACTGAAGAGGTAACATTGTTAACTGCGACATTAAAATAAGGCTACCATCTACCTTTGCCTGAAAAAAAAAATCCCAGAGAAATAAATTTATTCTGCATCTACCAAACCTGGTTTCCGCGCTGCCTTGACATTTATTCTCTATGTCATATGATGCTCCCATCACGTTCATTATAACACATTTAAATAAAACTGAAATCATAATATTATAGGACACAAGGAAGTGATGGTAGGCAGAAAGTAATTCATTCCAGTGACTCATAATTTTAGAGGGAAACCAGTCTTATGGGAAGAGCAATTAAAGGCTGCGTTTAAGATCAAGTAGTGCATTTCGTCACAGATAATGATGTTTCCATCTACAAGGAAGTACAATGAAAGTAGTCTAACTAAAGTTTTATCTTTAGGTTCCTGAAAGAGATAATTGCAGCTAACATCAGAGTCAATAAAGCCTTTCCAGGACATTCCTATGCTGCATTCAAATTGCTGTTTCATTTGTATCCTCTAATACAAACAAAATATTTAGTACCTTATTAGTTTTTAATTCAGGCTTTACCTTCCTCTCTTTGACTGAATGGTGGAAAAGGAAAGGAAAAATGACTGGAGAAGCCATTCTATCTTTATTCTAGGACCACAAAGGACTTACAGGTAATCCTTGGTTTACCTGTAGTACAATTAAGTCCAAAATTTCCATTGCTAAGCAACACAGTTGTTAAGTGAGTTTGGCCTCATTTTAAGACCTTCCTTGCCACACTTGCTAAGTGAATCACTGCAATAGTTAGCAACCAGTTTGTGAAGTGAATCTGGCTTCCTCATTGACTTTGCTTGTCAGAAGGTCACAAAAACTGAACACATGATCCTGGGACACTGCAACTTTCATGATTACATTCCAGTTGACAAGTGTCCAAATTCTAATCATATGACCATGGGGATGCTGCAACAGCCATAAGTGTAAAAAACTGTCACAGGTCTTTTTGTTTTAACAATTTGAATTTCAGTCACTAAATGAATGGCTGTAAGTCAAGGACAACCTGTCCAAAGAGTAAGTAAGGGCTTCCCTTTTAATCTGTTTCTCTCAGCTCTGTTGTCCCCGTTTAAAAGACCTGACACTTTTCAGTCTATTCTTACAGGAAGAATAAAACACTTCTTCTTCCTCTTTCTCTCTTATACAAGGTTTTCTGTCTCTGGGTAACTTCCTTAATATACACTACTTATTCTTTTAGATCTTAAATATCGATCTCTGTTACATGCATCCATGGGGTTGAGGAGGGAAATACAAAAACATACATCATGTTATAATGATGGAGCTTAGATAACAGTACCAGACTTCAATAGACAAGTTCATATTTGCAGTGTTTACATGATGACATCGCCGTACCTGTTAAGATTTTAGCATCAAGAGCTACCCTGAATGGCTATCAAGAATTGAATTGACAGTTGCTGGTGACTTTATCTTACTTTATGTACACATAAATTGATTTTCTAAGTGTCTTTAAAAATATTTAATTAATCTTTATTTTAAAAAGAGTCTTATGTAGAGATAGATAAGTTTAAGAAATAAAATAAATAAAAATAAGCAAAACAGCAAACCACGATTCAAAAAATTAAATATAACCACTCTTAAACTTTAAAATAGAAACCCAAAAAGCAAGAGGAAAGCAATCTAAACAATTTAAAAAAACAATCTATCTTATATACTAAACTTGTCAATGGTCACTGGTTTATGAATAAAGAAGATAGAATAATGAGATTAAATATATATATAATATTATAATATCTGTCAAAGGCTTCATTCTTTGATTAGTAGAATATTGCTTTTTTTCAGGATGGATATATTACATATTTCTAAAATCTGGCTTATTATTAAATTTCCAATTTCTCAATATGATTCTTTTAGCCACACATATTCCTGCACATAATTTCCAATAAACTGTCCAATTCCAAAGTTTTGCTATATAACTCAACATCATATTAATATTGTTAACATTTAAAAATTTTCCCATAAATTTTCCCATATAAATCAAAAGTCCATTCCAAAAATGTGGATAGGTATGGATCTATCAAATTTGGAAGAAAAAAAAACCACTTGATTCTGATGTTACTGAACAAATGTTTTTGGTGTAATGCTGGCTTATAAATTAGAAATAAAATTGTAAATTTATTTGAATTAAGAGAACTTTGACAAAATCATCATTATCATCATCAGTCATCATCAATTATCTTCAAATCTGGAGCTTTTAACTTCAAAACAAGGAAGTTCTCTCATGATGCATGAGATGGGACCATGTTTTGTTCATATGTGCCATCTAGAGGACAGGAAGAACATTTCTCTTGGCTGCTGAATCATGTTCATTTTCAAGGATTCTAGAGTATGATTTCTAGAAGTCATCCTCATCCTCCTGATCCTTATCATTTTCCTCATCATTTGTCTCTATTTTGGGATTCTCTGCTATAAATTAATATCTTTAAGTAGACATTGATATTATTTTACAAGAACTACTATTTTGTTATGGAAACAACAATGTATTTTCAACAAGAAATAATTAAAAAAATACCACATATAATTGTGTAAATAGCCATCTATTTCATTACTAAAAATATTATCACAGTAGAGGTGTGCTGTATAAAATGTATTACCCCAGCATATCTTGGTGTAGCAGTTTTAGACCTGCCATTGGTATTGTAATTTGTTTATGATGATAATGATATTGTAATATCATTATCATCATAAACATATGATGAGATATTTACAGGATATTTACGGGAACGTCTCCTGCCGGCATCGAATATCAACCGCCCTGTGCGAGCACACAGGCAGAGACTACTCGGGGTACCGTCTGCAAGCCAGTGCCAGCTGGCGGTGCCCCAGGGAAGGGCCTACTCTGTGGCAGTTCCCGCCTTGTGGAACCAGCTGCCCCTGGAGCTCTGTCTGGCCCCCAACCTCTGCACCTGCCATCGCGATTTGAAAACCTGGTTGTTCAAACAGGCTGGGCTGGGCTGACCTCTCACAGGTGGGGGTTTAAATTTTTATAATTACTGGGTAGTTTAGATTAATTTGGCTTGTCATGTTTAATATTGTTTTAATTAATGAATTATTTATATTTGTTTTAGTTGTGAGCCACCCCGGGTCCTTTTGGAGAGGGGGCAGCATACAAGTCCGATCAATCAAATAAATAAATAAGTAAGTAATTAAGTAAGTAAGTAAGTAAGTAAGTAAGTAAATAAATAAATAAATAAATAAATAAATAAATAAATAAATAATATGCACCCTTAGATGGCCAGTTTTGGTCTTCCTTGGCTCTACTGCTCTATATTTCAACTCTGCTCTCCATCTTAGTCCATCATATATTGCAAGCTTACAGTTTTTTCCCCCCTACAGTTTCACTTTTCATTACTTGTCTTAACTTTAGGGACTAGTTTAGTAAAGCAGGAGCAATCAGGACCTCGGACAGAACACAGTGAACAAGCTGGCTGCAATGATTTGATCCACAAAAGAAAGATGTTCCATCCATAGCTAGTTACCTTTGGCTGATTTCCATGAGCTATGTGGGAGTCTGTTACTACTACTTTGTTTACTACTTGGATGAGAGACAACAGGAAAGTTGAGAAACTAGATTTGATTGGGAAGTTTGAAGAAAATATCTCAAGAGGGACTCTTCCAAACTGTTGTTTAGAAAACTGCAAGGATGCTCTATTACAGGGGTGTCAAACACACGTCGTCATGGCAGCATCACATGATGTATCGGGACTTTCCCCCTTCATTAAACCAGGTGGGGGTGGGGCCAGCATGTGATGCATCTGGCCCACAGGCCGTGAGTTTGACATCCCTGCTGCAGTGGTGGGATTCAAAAAAGTTTGCTACCAGTTCTGTGGGTGTGGCTTGGTGAGCGTGGCAGGGGAAGGATACTGTAAAATCTCCATTCCCGCCCCACCCCACTAACCTGCTTTCCAGCTCCATTCTCCTGTGCAGGCCAACAAAAGATGACCCAGCCAATCAGCTGGGACTTGGGAGGCAGAGAATAGATGGGGAGTGGCCAATGAGAGGTGGTATTTGCCAGTTCTCCGAACTACTCAAAATTTCCACTCCAGAACTGGTCAGAACCTGCTGAATACCACCTCTGCCCTGCTGTATTAGGATCACCAAAAGGTAAACCCAGCTCTCTAGGTTTTTGAGGGGCTATAAGTAGGCTAATCCCCTCCATGAGGATCTTCAGTGGTCTTACATGGCTGTTGGCATTGTTTGGAGCTTGTTTGGAGTGGTGAACATTGCTTTGGACATGATCCATATGAATCTTGGAAAGAGTTCAGAGTGGGGAACAGAGATTCTTGAAGAGAGCCATTCTTCCCAGCTACTTGACTATGTTTTAGTGAGAGTCATGCCATGGCCAAAGACAAAAGAGGACCATTTTTATTGATTGACAGAATAGTAAAATATTCCCATGGCATTAAAGGAAAGCTTTGGGTGTAGTGAAAAAATAGAATATGATAAAGCAGTTAGAGAAACAGCTCGATCTCTGATTCCTATTATTGTGTAACCATGCACACTTCTTGAAAATAGCAAAAGTAATCAATTTCCACATGTAGGAAAATGTTTCCTATCTTAAAATGTTATAAGAATAAATGTGTTTTTATACCAAACTAAAAAAGAAACCAGAGATCTCCCCTTTTCCCCTTCTCTTGCAGGAGAAGAATGTGATTGTAAAATACAGAGAAAACTTGATGTGACAGTGGCACTAAATTGGACTAGTTACTAATGATTTTGAATAACTGCAGAGGTTTTCCCACAAAACATTCTGAGATTAGAAGAAATGGTTTCTTGTTTCTTCAGAATATTCTTCCGAAATCCATTAAAAAAATACAAGGAATCATTTGGAAATCTAAACTCTCAGAATGATTATAGGAATATAACAACAACTAAAAACTCAAAAGCTAGAGAATGTTTTTTAAAAACTGGGCTATGAGGTTATTGAACAAAATAACAGTTTCTTGACATATGCAGAAAAACAAATGCCAGTGACCTATTTAACAAAAATGGGCAAAGTATTCATTATTACTGAAATTGGAATAATTACCTAGCAGATGCACCTAGTCAATCTTTGTTACTACTTTAATAGCACTTATAAAAAGAAATGATGAGAAAACTCTTTTCTGTATTTAAGTTGTAACCTTTTATAATGCTTTTTGGTCTCTAAAAGAAAAGCTAACAAAAGGAACCTGACTATAAATGAGATAAATTTAATTTTACACATTCTACTTAGGTCAGTACCCTTTGGTGGCATTGGCTCCAGTGTTTTTTTAATTAGAAGAGGAATTATCTTGTTATTTCTGAATAAGAAGCAATCTGTTCTTTTAAGAAAGACACGTATAGGATTCAGAGGAAGTATGATGCTCTCTAGTCATATATCATCAGTGGCTTTTGAATGTTTGCAGAAGAATAGTATTAATAATCTCCTCTACTATTGTTTCAGGTGACCAAATGTCCTCCCTATTAAATTCTCTATTGCATTGAAAAATGAATCTAAAAAGCAAAATATAGGAGGGAATCAGAGTTTTATCCTTTTATTTTTCATATAAATGACTTTGAAACATGAGGGAGGAGGATTGGCTAAAACTACAAATCTTAGGATCTTGATATTGATGTCAGAGGATCTATTTTTCAACAGGAATAATTCAGTGTAGCTGATTATTCATTCTTTCCCCAAAGTTAATTTTTAGTGGTAGGAAAAGAGGAGGAGGAGGCTAGGACTGGATTTATGTAATCTCAGTTACAAAAAAAGTTAATTGCTTTGAAAGCGATTAAATGTGAGCATGTTTCTTCAGAATAGCAAATAATATATATGCAAAGGTTACCCTTGCACATACATGCTAGTTGCTTCCGGCTCTAGGGGGCGGAGCTCATCTCTGTTACAAAGCTGAAGAGCCAGCGCTGTCAGAAGACGTCTCCATGGTCATGTGGCCAGCATGACTAAACGCCGAAGGTGCACGGAACACTGTTACCTTCTCACCAAAGTGGTCCCTATTTTTCTACTTGCATTTTTACATACTTTCGAACTGCTAGGTTGGCAGAAGCTGGAACAAGTAACAGGAGCTCACTCCATTATATGGTGCTAGGGATTCGAGCCGCCGAACTGTCAACCTTTCTGATTGACAAGCTCAGCGTCTTAGCCATTGAGCCATCATGTCCCCTGAAAGAATATATACTTGAGAATTAACAAAAGATTCAGATATATATGCATGTATTTTTATGTCAATTTTAAGCTGAAGAAAATTAGATATAGGGACCAACCAAAAAATCATTTTCAATACAACATGTCCCAAAATGCTAGTATCTCCCACTTCTTTTCATTTCACATCTTGTAACCAGGTAGATAGTACATTATCTAGTAAAAAGCCAATCTTTTTCTCTTCCTTTCTGACCTGCTGAATAGGTTATCAGACTGCCTCTAATCAGACAGTTTCCTATTGTCCTCCTGAAATAAACCTTTAACTTCAAAGCTCTCTCTATTCACAGAACTTACACCTTTTAAAATTGTGGTAAACCTAGCTATGAATTGGGATATAATATTAGAAGACTTAGTTATCATCCACCCATTGGCATCAAAAACATTCTAATAGAATTCTGCATAGTTGGTTTCAGAGCAACCTGATTTTAAAGGATGGTTCATAATTTTTAAAATTAAAAATAAATAAAAGGAACACCTTAACGATTTGATATAAAGGGTTAACAAAAGACCTTCAAACTATCCTTTTCTATTTCCCTCTGAGAAAGGCTTTTGCCTCAAGGCCAACCAGATTTAGAGAAAGCTATCTATTCTTTTTGATATGGTTGGTACATTCTATGACCTGCTTCATGTTCCCTAGTGGGCATGCCCCAATCTTCCTGGTTTTCTAACTCTTAAAAAAGCAGGGATTACACTTACAGAAATACTTTCTTTTTTCTTTTGATTGTGAACATTTAAAAAAAGGCTTTAAAACATTTATTCAGAAGATGTAAAAGCCTCATTCACCTTGTTAAGTGAAGCAGAGGCAGGTTTTCAAGTATACTGTTCTATCTTAAAGGAATTCAAGTTGGAAAGAAAACAGCCACACCACAAATGATAATCTGGATGACTGGATGAAAATGAATTGATCTAGCCTAGATGACATGCTGGTTAGATTTGGCATGATAACCAAACATAGACCAAGTGGTAACCTCTGCTTAATGCAAGCGTAGTTTATTATTTACAGGATTTATGTGTAATCCAGACCTGGATGTTAGTGTGTGTGTGTGTGTGTGTGAGAGAGAGAGAGAGACAGAGACAGAGAGAGAGACAGAGACAGAGACAGAAAGAGAGATAATTTGTGATTAATGTTTTCTTTTGGTCTTTGGACATAGAGACAGAAAGCAGTAAGTCAAGGCAGTGGCCTAGTGGTGAAGATGTTTAGCTTATTAACAAGAAGGTAGGCAGTTCAAGATTCAAGCACTAAAAAAAGGGTTTTTTTAATTTTATGGGAGCATTTTGAAAGAGAAATAGAATTTTTGGTAATATATTCATTTTGATCGTAGCTATCCTGCCCATAAAGGATAATTTTAAATTGTCCCATCTTATTAGATCTTCCCTTATTTGTTTAATAAGTGGGTCATAATTATCTTTCTTGAGTGTGCTATATCTGGGGGATATAATAATTCCTAAATATTTAATTTTTTCGACAATTTCAATGCCCATTGTTAAGGTCAATATTTCTTTCTGTTTTCGTCATGTTTTTAGTGATCATTTTTGTTTTCTTTTTATTTATTTTTAATCCTGCTACTAAACCAAATTCATCCAATTTTTGTAAAAGTTTAGGTCCTGAAGATTGAGGTTCTTCAGAATGAAAAGAAGGTCATCTGCAAATGCCTGTAATTTAAATTCTTCCCTTTTACTTTTAATCCTTTTATATCATTATCTTTTTGATTGTTCTAATTAAAGCCTCTAATGTCATAATGAACAACAGTGGTGACAATGGACAGCCTTGTCTCGTTCCTTTTGTATTTGAAACTTTTCTGTAAATTCCCGTTAATTAAAATTGTAGCATATTGTTTTGATAGATAGCCTTAATTATATTAGAAAATTTGGGTCCTAACTTCAAATATTCACTCTGCTGTAAAATAAAGTCCCATTTCACATTATCAAATGCCTTTTGGGCATCTAAGAATAGCAATGCAGCTTGTTCTGCGCCGATCCTCATAGTACTCTAATATATCCACGCTACTCTGATATTGTTTCTGAGATGTCTCTGAGGGAGAAAGCCATTTTGGTCGGGGATATGAGTTTATTGAGTATTTTTTAATCTCTCTGCCAGGATCGTCATAAAGATTTTGTAGTCTACATTAAGGAGAGAGATTGGCCTATAATTCCCTGGTTCTGTTAGATCGGAGCCTGATTTAGGAATGATAGATATTTTAGCTTCTTGCCATGATTGAGGACAATTCGCTTTATCTAAAACTTCATTGAAAATTTTACCATTTCTTTCCTAAAATTTCTTGTTGTGTTTTATAGATCTCTGCTGGTAAGCCATCTGGACCTGGGACTTTATCTATTTTTTGTTTGTTAATTGCCACATAGATTTCTTGAAGGGTTATAGAATGGTTTAACGCTTTTGATCTTCTTCTGAAATTTGTGTGAGATCTGCATTTTTAAGTATTTTAAAATTTGGTCTTCTGTAACATAACTTGTCTCTGTGTATAAATCTTTATAGTATTTTTGAATAATCTGCCTTTTATCCTCCTCTTTATAACATATATCCCTTGTTCATTTCTTAATTTAGTAATCCATCTTTTTTCATTCTGTTTTTAAGCTTAGAGGCTAACCAACGTCCTGGTTTATTTGCATTTTCAAATTGGTATTGTTTTGTCCTCTTTAGTTTCTGGGCTAGTTCTTCTTTCTCAGTTAAATTTATTTTGTGTTTAATCTTATTCAATTGAGATTTGATTTGCTCGTCTTGTGGGGTGGCTTGTAATCTTTCGGTGCCATTCATCATATTCCTGCTGTAGTTTTATTTTCTTTTGTCTTTTTCTCTATTTTTCCTGGCCATATATTTAATAGACACTCCTCTCATCACTGCTTTAGCAGTATCCCAATTGTTTTGAAGGGAGGTGTCATGAGGGTCATTTTCTTGAAAAAATTCTAATTCTCTTGTCAATATTTTATTAAAAACTTCATCTTTTAGAATCGATCTCTGGAGCATCCAATTGTTTGATTGTGGTTGTTGCCCTTCCCATCTAAGCCTAATCATATTATGGTCTGCTAGTGTAGTTGGTTCCATTGTTATGTCTAAAATTCCTGAGTTTAGTTTTTGGTCGCCCAAACCATGTCAAGTCTTGACCAGGACATGTGACGGTTAGAGTAATGAGTAAACTGTTTTTGTTCATGTTCTCTCTCTCCAGACATCACTAATATTAAATTCCTTCATGAGATCAAAAATATTTTTGGTAATTTTTTTCTTTAGATTGGTATTATTTCCTTTATAATCTAATAGTTTATTTACGACTGCATTAAAATCCTGTAATAAATAACTGTTGATATTGCAATTTTTGAGTTTATCATATAATTTCTGAAAGAAGAATTCTTGGGGCCATTTGGAGCATAAATTACCACTAATAAACATTTAATTTGTCCAAGTTCAACTTCTATAAGTAACCTACGTCTTTGTCAGAGTATATTAGTGAAGCAGGGATTTTATCTTTTATATAAAGTGCTATCTTTTTTTTTTTT